>JAQQAC010003639.1:31227826-31267447 GCA_029783875.1 Phataginus tricuspis | reverse complement strand
ACACACACACACACACATCTCCTCCGGAAGAATGTTCAAGAAGCCAGGGCCCCCAGGTGCCTCAGGTAGGGAGCTGGGGCAGGAAGGAGGGGCCACAGGACAGTTGGTCGTATTTACGCCCTTTTGTACCACTTGGGTTTCTTTCCCCCCAGCCCCCCTCCCCCGCCTTCCTTCCTATAGGTCATCCATTCTCTATTCAAAAACATGATTCTATACATTTATACATCTATTCGTTTTCAAGAAACGAAGCATGTGCCCCAGAGCTCCTCCTTCGTTCCCCGGACTAGAGCCCCTCTTCCGACCTCCGCAACTTCATCCCGCCGTGACACCCGGGCTGGGCGCTGAGGTTGCTTCCACCTGGAGCTCCCCCTGAGCTGGGCCTCGAAGAGGAGCAAAAGTCCGCTGTTCCCGCGGAGAGCTGTAAGCAGACACACCCCAAAATCGAGTACACCGGGGTGGGGCGCCCCGGCTCCCCCACCACCCACCCACCCCATGCTGTAGGGGAGCCGCGGGCCTGCCGGCGGGGGGCGGGCGCCACCTGCTGGCTGTAGGTGAGAAGTGCGTCCGGGGCCGGCGTAGGCGCCCGTTCCCGGGAGGAAGGCTCCGCTCCGCTCAGGCCACGCAGCCCCACGGCAGGTGGGCCCCGGGCTTCTGCGGAGGCCGCAGCGCCCTCCTCCCCACAAGTTTCTCTCAACAGCTGCTTCACGGTGCTGTTCACAGACGTGACGTCTTTACATGTCAGAGGTGTGTCAGGCACTAAATCTCCATTATGTCCCCAGACACCGACCTAGTGCCAGCCCACGGACGAGGCGCTGGTGACATGGTGGCCGACAAGGCGGCCGTGGCCGGCGCGGGCCCTGGAGGCGAGAGGCTGAGATCGAGCGACTTGTCCCACGGGGGCCCTTTAATCACAAACATAATCGTGCTTCATGGAGAGAGTGTGACACCGCCCTGGTCGCCCTGCCCTCGAGCTCTGCAGGGTCAAAAGGAGATGATGGCGGCTTTACAGAGGACGCTCGGAGAGGTGGAGTGGCTCCCCAGCAGGGGAGGGTGGGGCTGAGACAGGACCCTCCTGTGCCTGGGAGGCAGGAGGGCTGGGGCCCCAGAAGACCCCCGCCGGGCCGCAGAAACAGCCTCTGACTCCTTCCCTTAGGCCCCAGGGAACAGCTGTTTCTCCAAGGCGGGCTTCAGGGGGTTTCTGCCGGTGCCAGGAGTCAGACCAGCCGCCTGCAAGAGCGTTTCTGTCCCCACCTAAAGGGACAAGCCCGTGAACACCCAAACGCCGCCCGCCCCGAGCACCTCCTGCTCCTCCACTCCCTCCCTGTCTCACTGAACGAGCCCGCCGTCCTTCACCTGAAGGAAGATGCGCCAGTCCCGGGGCCACCTGGGAACTGCCCTCTCCTCCCCAGCCTAGTTTCCCCTCCTGTGTAGCAAGAGGTCAGACTGGACACTCTAGAAACCTAGGTTGATCTGAAGTGTCACAATGCCCTTTTGTACCACTCGCATTTCTTCACCCATCTCCCTTCAGCAGAGAGCGCAGAGATGCACAGACCCCTTAGAGCTACTGGCGTCCTCCGTTTCCCCAGGGTGACCCGTCTTGGGGAGATCAAAGCCACATGGTTTGGAGACAGACTCCAGGGCCCCGTGGCAGCTCAGGGTTACAGCAGCCAGGACAGCGATGCAGCGCAGTGGCTGCTGGAGGGCTCCGAGGGCCTGGCCCTGGTGCGGGTCCCCTCCCTCTCTGAGACTGGCTCCTCACTGTAGCTGCAGACGCTTCCAGAGCTGGGTCTGAAGCCCCTTAGTGGGTCAGTCGTGCACTTCCCTAAATGTGGTGGAGGGGAAGTGGGTTGGAATCCAGTTCCCAATCCCAGCACTGCTGTTTTATCGCCGGGAGCCATGGGCGGCTTACCCAGCTTGTCCGTTGGTGTCCCTTCTCATGGACCTGCTTCTACCCAGAGGGCAGAGCCTGGGCGCCGCTAGCACCCGTGAAGAGTTACCCCCAGTGGGGAGGGTTGCCCAGCCTCCCCGTGTGGGCCTCCCCGAAGATGGAATGAAGGCTGGGTTGCCTGCACACACCAATCACCTTGCACGGTATTTGGACTTTTACATCCATTATCTCACGTGACTCTTACAAAACCCCGGCTTCCAGCCCCATTTTTCAGTTGGGGAAATTAAGGTCCAGAGAGGGGGAATGATATTTCCAACATCACATCGTGCTGGGGAAGAGTCAGATTCAAACTGGGAAGCTCTGGAATCAAACCCTGATCTAGGGGAATGTTAGCTTCAACTCATCAGGAGAGCAGCACGGACTCCAGAACAGGGTCCTTGTGGAAAATCACAGCCCGCTTACCCACATCCCAGCCGGCAGTTCCCCACTGTGGCCACATGAGGACAGCAGCATCCCGGCCTTCACCAGAACGTGCTCCTTGGCTTGCTTTCCATCCTCCGCCCTCCCTGGGACCCGGGTGACCGGTGGGAAGGCAGCCCCACGTGGTGGCAGGGCCGGGCACAGAGGAAGAAGTCTACAGTTTTGTTCAGTTTACATAGAATTTTTCGAAAATTATAATTGGCTGCCAGCATTTAAAAATCAGGAGATTTCATCCCCAAATTCAGATTTCTAGGCTTTCTTGGAAAAGCAGAAAATCTGATAGTGGGTGCCCACTCTCTGCCTGGAAGTCACAAGCTGCGCTGGACAGCTTCATCCCCTTCAGCACCACTATCTCCCAACCCCCAACACGCGCGCACACACACACACACACACACACGCTTATTTATGTGGCCCTTGGGCTCCGTGAGGCGTTAGCATCCAAGACAGCCGCGGACTTCCCAGCAGTGCCATGCAGTGTTTCTCAGCCTCTGCCGACATTCTGGGCCAGCTCTTTCCTTGCTGTCCGGGAGCTGGCCTGCACATTGAAGGATGGCCAGCAGCACCTCCAAATGGATAAACAGCAGAGTGGTGGGACGTCAGGGACTGCCTCGTCCTCTGGTCCCCAGATGCTACCAAGAGGAACTGTGAACCCATAAGGGAGGGGTGTTCAAGTCAATCAAAAGTTTCCCAAAGTCTTGCAGGCCTGGGGTACGTGTCCCGGGTGCAACAGCCCAGCTCCCGATAACATCATGTCCTTCTGCCAGGCGTTTAGACAACTGAGCTTTCCTACAAGGCAGTCTACTGGGTGGGGGCAGAAAAAGAAAAGAGATCTTTGGCCCCCACTGACTGGCTCAAAGCCTTCATTCTCTGAAAGAAGTGGAGGCCTGCTGGGTATGGCTGACTCCATGATGACAGAAGGAATTTCCAAAAGGCTTGTCTGAGGTCACACATCTGAGGTCACGTGGAGCAGAGCCATGACAAGGCGGCCACATACCTTTACCACCCTTCCCGCTTCCAAAGTCCCACCATTTTTTCAGAGAAAGCTGGGCTGCTTGCTGGAGCCCAAGCCCCACAGCCGCTCTCAGGATTCCGCACATCCAGCCACCATCTCAGCCCCCGCAAAGCCAGGTCCGTGGCCTCTGGCTCCCTTAACGAGCGGTGCCCCTGTGCACAGAGTCCCTCAAGCCTGAAACTCAGCTTTTCTGAGTTCTACGAACCCCACATCCCAACCCAGCCCACCACCAAGCCCTGTCAGTCCTCCCCAGGCCCAGCTTTTAAGATGACACAAATTGGCTGAGCCACTGACAATGCTGTGCCTTTGAAATGGTCACGTGCTCTCTAGTGGGCCACAGGCCGCACTGTTCCCTGCTGTCCTTAACTTTGGGGCCCTGTGTCAGTTTCAATCCAGTGTTGGGTCACAGTGATGTGCTCTTTAGAGTGCAGGAATGAAAGGGGGCAGAGAAGGCTGTCTGTTGGAAGAAAGAAAGTCAGAGACTATTTTCTTCATGGGAGAGAAGACAATTTCTAAGGGATGGCATGCAACCAAAATGTGCTGGTGCAATATTTCCTACTCTTAACCAATATCATCCATTCTGGGCACCTGTCTGACCACTGTAGGCTTTGGCATCGGCAACCCTCGAGATAGAGCAGTCCCAGAGAGTTCCAGTGGGGTGAGGGGGCCCGAAAGAGAGGAGGAGTGGAGCCATTTTAGCTAACATGGGTCTCCTCCCTCTCCAGCCCCAATGGCGGGGGTGGGGGGCGGGGGGCATAGTTACTGCCCCCTCTGTGATTCATGGTCATTGCTACTGCCATGCACCCCTTTCCTGGTCTCCCCACACAGTTCCTACTGACTGAGCCCCTCCACGTCAACCAGGTGGGCAGTGGTTTCTGGTGATCTGAAAACCGCTGGGGCCAGCTGTGGGCACAGGGGAAGCCTCAGAGTGGGCAAGGACCTCCTAGGTCCCACTTACATTTTGGTGTCCATCCCACCAAAACTTGGGGCTGCCTGCTCCTGTATTTGATGTTAGCACCTCACAAGCGTGGATGGTATTCTTCTCTGATCTGAACCATTATGAGGAAAGAAAGTGTCTGGACCCTCGAGGCAACAAGTCTCTTGGTTCCCCACTGTCCCCTCTTGGACAGAGAACCGTGTGAGGTCCCACCTTCTCATGGAGAACCTTCCGGAATCACAGAGAGCTGCATCCCCCTCCCATACCACCTCTCAATCTAGATTAATCCTTTGATTCCGCGCTCCGGTGATGCAAGCATCACTAATATTTAAAGCTCATTTTTAAGTCTAATGTTGTCCCTCCCCTGCCCCAAAAGGGGTGTAGATCGAGGCCCCAAAAGGGAATCTGCATTCTTCCCTTTTCGTTGTTTTTCCTCAGAGAAATGAGGACAGTCCTGGATTTATATTTATTATTTTTCAGTGTTTAAAACTGTGACTGTATCATACATACAAGAGTGTACGTGTCTGTTAAAGAATTAAAATAAAACGCTCATCCATGTAGCCACTCCCCAGATGGAAAAACAGGACTCTGCTCTCCCCTAGAAGTGATAACTGTCCTGAATTTCATGCTGGGCGCATCCTTGCTTTTCTTTTCGAATGTTCTACTTACGACGAGCTTGCCCGTTTTTAACTGTCTATAAACGGGACAGTGCTGTATCTGAGACTCCCGCTTTCACTGCCTCTGATCTTCACCCACGTTGTTGTGCGTGGCTGTGACTGATTAGGGCATCGCTATACTCTATTTTGGGGTATTCCATCCTCTGTATTCTTCCCACTGCTGATGGACATTAGGGGTAGTTTTCGGGTTTGGGGAGCACACGTGCAGAAGGTTGTCTGCGGTCCGCACCTGGAAGCAGAGCTGCTGGATCACAGAATAGCTGCATCTTCAGTTATGTTTTCTCAGCACATTGAAGCCTTGTACTTATTTTTCTCGTGTTGCTACATCCCTGGTTAGAACCTAACCACCAGGCTGAAAAGCATTGGCATCATGGACTTGGTTCTGATCTTAAAAGGAATACTTTCAATAGTTCATTATTGCCTATGGTATCTATATATCTCTCTGTATGTATTATGTCACTTACCTAAATATCTGTAGATATAGTTCCCTTTATCAAGTTAAGGACATTCCTTTCAATTGCTGGTTTGTATAAAATATTTCTATAATGAATGAATGTTGAATTTCATTGAATTTTTTTCATTTAATCAAATGATCATATGTTTTTTCCTTAAAACTGTTAATGTGGTGAATTTATTAATTTAATAATAGGTCAACCTTACATAAATACAACTTAATCATGATGTAGTATACTTTTCAATTATTATTGCTGAATTCACTGTGCTAATGTTTTTAAAGAATTTTTGGATCTGTGTTCATCGGTCTATAGTCTTGTCATGTGTTTTCTAGTCATTCTAACTTTTCCTGCCCCAGTCCCTTCCTTGCCTTCCTTTCAATCATTTGAGATTTTTATATTATTTTTATTATCCTATTTTTTCTTTCTAATTGTTTAGAAGTTACACAGTCAATAACTAGTTTCTCAAGTTGACCCTAGCTATTTTAACACTGAGCACTTAACTAACAAAGTCTAAACTTAATCAATGTATTTGCCCTCCTCCCAAATAACAGAAAGAACTTGAAAACTCTAATTTTGACCAGCTCCTCCAAAATTATATGGTGGTGTCCAGTATTTTTATACTAGCCTTTTTTTACCCCTACCGTAAATTAGACATTATTATTCTAATGGATTGTTCTAGCGGAGTCATTCAGTCTGTATTTTTTAGTTTCCCTCCAAATATTTGCCAATGTCTTTGCCCATTTTCCTTACCTATCTGGCCTTTTCTCTGGAATAATTTTCACGCTGCCTGAAGTACATTACATTTAGTGTTCTTGAGTGAGAACCTTTTGATGGTAAAATCTCACAGTTTTTATTTGTCTGAGTATGTCATTTAACTCTCATTCCTGAAAAATGTATAGAGCTCTAAGTTGACAGTAATTTTTTTCTCAGCACATTGAAGACATGATTCCATTGCTCTCTAGGTTTCATTGATGACAGTGAGAAATCAGCTGTAAAGCTATCGATCCTTTGAAGAAAATCTTTATTTTTTACTGATGATTTCAACATCTTCTCTCTTACTTTAATGTTCCACAATTTTACTATTGTGTGTCTATATATGAATTTCTTTTTACTTACCTTGCCTGGGATTCACTGGACTTCCTGAATCTGAGGTTTGGTGTCTACAACAATTCTGCAAAATCGTCAGCCATTATCTCTTCATGTATTCCTTGTTCCCCATTCTATTATCTCCTTCTCGACCTCTGACAAGATATACATTAGTCTCTCTCTCTGCTTCTGGATAATTCCCTTGGCCCTACGAGATTGGTAATCCTTTGGCTGTATCTGATCAGCTATTCAATTTATAAATTGAGTTTCAAATTTCAGGTATTCTATTTCTCATTTCTGTAAGTTTTTTTTTTCCAAATCAGGCTTTTATTCCTGCTCCTATTTTCAAATTTCTCTTTTATTTAAAAACCCAAAAAATAGGTTTTAAAAAATTTGTTATTTGCCTATGATAATTTCAAATCTAAAGGCTTTAAAGAATCTGTTTCTACAGTCTCTTGCTTCAGCTGGTTCTCTCTTTCTCCCTGTGAACTTTATCATTTTTCACCATGAGCTGTTCCTTTGCTCTGGAACTTTATTTGTGTGCAGTCTATAAAGCTGACGTGTGGTTGAATTCCTCAAGGGAGGTTCAGGACTTGTTTTTACCAGTTGACTGAGGGTAAAACCAAGCAGGTCCACTTTAAATTCCCTGCTTGAGTACATTTAAACCACACAAGTAGCATGAATTCAAACTGAAAAATCATGGGAGGGCTGCCTTGTGATTACACATTGTCAAAGGAGACATTTTTCCTCTCAGCCCAACGTCAAGGTCAGAACAAGCAGGGTGAGATTTCAGTTCTCTTCTGCAGGATGAGATGGACTTTTCCTTCTTTCTTACACTCTGGATATTGCCATTTTGGACTCTGGCTTGGAAGGGGTGTCCTAGCAGGGTCCCCCCACTCTTGAATGCTGCCCGACATACATCTCCGGTTGCTTGCATCCCAGGCAGCTGCAGAAGCAGAAGGTTAAAGGTTCCCGGCTTCACTGCATCTTGGAGATCTATCATTTCCTTACTTTCATGCCAACTCAGCAATGTGTAAAAAGAAAGTTTTTAAAAAATATTTTATTCAGCATGTTAATTATAATCAGGGGAGTTATTAAAGGTATCTATTCTGACAGAGTGCCGGAAACAAAAGTTCTTTCTGAAACTTCCCGGAATTTTCTCTGGCCTTCAGCCTGGGCTTCTCTTTTCACATGCACTGCAGCATATTGTAATTCTCCATGGGTCTGTTGTGGTCGTTGTCGTTTTCTGCTCAAGACCACAGGCTCTTCAAGCGCCAGGAGGAGGAAAGCTCAGTGTTCTCCAACCTGACATGGATGCAAAACAATGAAGGTGCCTGAGAAGTGTGTGGGGAAAGCTGAACAAATGGATGAATGAATCCTCATGATAACTTCTAACCTGCTTAATCAGCACGTGCTGTGAATTTCAAGAACAACCAGTGTCCTAGGTCTGTACCGTGGGCTCTCCTAGCATGCCCGGAGAAGCAATGGCATTCACGCAGGATATGTGCATGTCACTCACCGTCAGACCCATCTCCACCTTGGTCCCAAGGACCACATGTCAGGCAGGATATGGCCAAGAAAGCTTCAAAACTGACCAGTAAAAAACAAATTTTAATGCCACAGTGAAAATACTTCTTGCCCGCTTAGAATCTCACCAACCAAATTTGGGGCCTGTGGATTTTAGCGGCCCTAACCAGAAGGCCTGACCAACGGGTATCAAAAGCCTGACAGAGAATAAGCTGGACTGTCTGATCTTCCTTAAAATGGAACTGATCCTGGTACCTAAATATACATGGGTCTTTCAAGACCTTACTCCTTCCCACACCTACCTTCACACTTCTGACTCAAGGGGGAAAAATAACCCACCAGCAATTCATCTTCTTCAAGGGCTACTGGCAAGCATATATTTTTTTTTCACAGCTGAGTTATTTCTGATCTTGGTCCTAGCAAAAAGAAATATAGAGCACAGTGGCTGGGAGACATGTGGAAGCTGTGCCAAGCCAAACAGTGTCTAGAAGTCTACCCTGGACCTGCCAGCCTCGGGAAAGTGCATTCTAAGTTTACAAAAAACACCTTAAAACACTCGCAATATAAAACCAGTGAAAATGAAAGTCAGAGAGGAGAGTTTGGGAGTGAGTTGGCCTCTCAGTCCCCAAACATGTGGCCTCAGGGCTTGTGAAGAATCACAAAACACTGGAGTTAAACAGGCCCAGAAGCCCCTGGTGACGGCAAAGCCCAGAGGTGAGAGGAAAGGTTGTGAGTTGGACAAAACTGGACTTGAGGCCTCTCTTCTCAGCTGTGTGACCCTTGGCACGTCACTTACATTGAGTCTCCATTTTCTGAACATAAAACAGGTGACGGTGATGCCAACAAACCTACCTTATAAGGTTGTCGTAACAATCACACGGCATTACATGTATAGCTATATACAATCGCAGGGTATAGCAAGTTCCCAGAGCATCTTAGTGTTCATTGTATGACAGTTCCTTTTCTGCTGTATAACATTTTTATTGTTGTATTGACATTTCTGAGATGATAATGATGAAGGAGGATAAATCAAACCTGAGGGAAAGAAACACGAATAAAGTTACTTTAAAAAGCAGTGTCCGAGGCAGGATGATAGCCCAGCGCCCTGGACTTCCAGTCCTGTGTTCTCTCACCATTGCTTATGTCTAATAGTCATCACATGTCTATTGTTACCATGAATTAAATCTCTAAAGTGGTTTTGTGCTCACTCAGTGGTTCCATACATGTCTTCTTACTTCTGTTTTATATTAGGGAAAATATGAAAAAATAGAAGAAGAGAAGCTACCAGTGACACTCTCAAAGAAAGCAGATATTGTGCCTATGAAACAAGAACAGGACACTACAAAAAATGAACACTGAGAGAATGTAAAAAGAGCTGTTGGAAATTAAAAAATAGCAGAGATCTAAATAGTCAGGAGAAGAGTTGGATTATAAATTTGAAGAAATATTCCAGAAAGTAGAGCAAAAGGACAGAGCTGGAAGACAGAAGATGTGTTGTTTGATTTGATGTGATCCTTGGCTGAAACACAGGATGCCAATATTTGGCTGAGCATTAATTCTGTGTCTGTGAGGTCACTTACAGATGAGATTAGCATTGACTTGATAGACTGAGTAAAGCAGAACGCCCTTCCTAACATGGGTGGGCCTCATCCAATCTGTTGAGAGCCTAAATAGGACGGAAGGATGGAGGAAGGGAAGCTTTGCTCGCTCTGTCTGACTGCTTGAGACATCAATCTTCTCCTCCTCTCAGACTGGACCTCACACCATCAGCCTCTGGAACTACATTACTGGCTTTTCTGGGTTTCCAGCTGCAGACAGCAGATCACAGGACTTCTCAGCCTCTATAATTTCATGAGAGAGAGTATATACAGATAGATAATAGAACCAATAAGAGAGATATAGATACAGATAAAGATGTAGATCCAACCAGTTCTCTTTCTCTGGGGAGCCCTGACTAATACAGGACGGAAAAAAAACAAGCAGTCCAGGAGACGTGACATCCAATTAACAGGAGTTCCAGGAAGGCAGACCAGAGAAAATGGAGGGAGGGATTTGTTAATAATTTGGGGGAATATTCCAAAACAAAAGAACCTAAATTTATAGATTACAAAGACCAGCAAGGACCCCTCTGGGCCAAGCATTAACAGGTCCGTACCAGGGCACAGCACCATGCAACCTGAGATGCTGAGACAAAGATCCCTTAAGCTTCCAGGGAGAGGAAAAGGGTAACGCAGGAGGGTCAGGAATAGCTTTGAGCTTGCGGACAGCACAGGCAGCTGGCAGGCACAGGAGCAAAGCATGGGAAATGCTGAGGGAAAAGTATTTCCAAACTACATTTCTTTATCCAGACAAGCTATCAATCCAAAGTGAGGCTAGAATGAAGATATTTTTAGACATGTGAGGTCTTGAGGCATTCACAGCCAGTCCTCATTATACACAGATTCTTTATTTGCATGTTCATCTACTTGCTAAAACGTATTTATAATTAACCTCAAAATCAATACAGCACCTTCAGGGTCACTCACAGACATGCACAGAGTGGCAAAAAACAATACGAGTGACCTCAGCAGACCCTGGGCCTCTTCTCCGATACTGTGCACAAGTGTTCTTTTTGCAGTCTACTTCGGGTTGTTTTTGTGCTTTTTTTTTTGGTGATTTCACTGTTTAAAATGGTCCCAAGCATAGTCTGAAGGGTTGTCTAGTGTTCCCAAGGGTTCCCAAGTGAAAGAAGACTGTGACGTGCCTTACAGAGAGAAGGCGTGTATCAGATCATCTTCGTTCAAACATGAGTTATGGGGCTGCTGGTTAATGAAGCAGCAACATGCATTAAATAGGGTATCTCTAAACAGAAAATACACATAAAAAAAGGTTAGGTATTGACCGGTTGTTGAAAATGTGGTGACCACACTCATAAGAACCTAACCTTGTACTTCCTTCCAGGAGCAGTGGCCCAGTATTGGCGAATTCAGTGTTTATAGAGACTGAACAGAGCATGACTCCTTCAGATGATGAGAATGGACCATGCTTTCCTTACACTCTTTCTCAGGAGATTACCAGAGAAGATGCTTTGCCAGAATGAGAGGGAAAATCAAGAAAGAGGAAGCTACGGGATACAGGCAACAGGAGAAAGGCTAAGGGATCCCCAGGCTGCGAGGGGGGGACGGCCCCAGGCCTGGCGAGTCCCTGCTCTCCAGGCATGGGCTCCTCCAGGAGTGCGGGAGACCTGGTGCATCTGGAAGCCCTGTGAGAAAGTTCGAGACCGAGTTAGAGACCATTTCTTTGCACAGAAAACTAGGCAAAGGAGAAACAGGACAATGATTACCTGGCACAGGGGTACCACTGCAGGTTAGATGCATCATAAGTAAGGTAAGAGCACTTTCTCTATCAGTGCCTGTGCGAAACAGCATTTTATGTGAATTAATTCATTTAAAGCTACAGCCCTGCAAGGCTGTGTGGACAGCTATTAATCAAGAGGTGGAGAATGTGTCCAGGATCACACCGCTAATAAATGATAGGAGGGTTGGAACCCAGGCAGGCAGCCCCAGTCTCCATGCCAAAACAGAGGCGACCAACAGTCTAAGACTATATGGAGAGGTCTGAGGACATGGGAAGATGTATGTGGGGGGGATGTGGGGGGGAATGTGGCAGGAAACAGCAAAATCCTCACCTTCCAGAACAAAGAGCCACCGATAAGGCTGACAGCTACAAAACTAAGCTGCAGCCCCGGAGGCTCAGAGGTCAAAACCAAAGTAATTAGTGAAAGGAGGTGAAATAGTTGCCTCTGGGGAGGGCGCAGGGGGAAGAGCGGGGGCAGGGTAGGGGGCAGGAAACTGCTGTTTTTCTTAACAAACCTTGTAGAACTATTTGCCTGTATAAGTTTGTTCAAAATAAAAGCTAAAAATAAAGAGAAGAAATAAACAACGTCCCCTAGTGCTAGACAGAGCCTGCAAGCCTGGCTGCCAGGGTACACCTGGGGCGGGGCAGTTGTCCCTTTATTTCATGTTTCCCCCGTGACCCTGCTCCTGACCTGGTAGATGCTCCTCTGGCCTTACAGCATCACCGGGGCCATCCCCCCACCCTCCATGCAAATTAGGGCTCTGGATTGGGTGAAGACCCCAGCAGGGAATCGCCCCCATGACCCCTTCTGCACCAACTTTCTAGTTCATTCAGGAGCTTCTGGTATTGCCATATTGACATCATCTGCAAATGAGGGATCCTCCCAAGGATGCGCAGCCTGGCCCCTCATCTCACAGCCATGGTACCCAAGAGAGGCAGAGCTGCCAGGGCTGTCCCTGCACGCACTAATGATGACGCCTGGGGCCCTCGGGAGATGCACACAGCACCTGAGGCCACAGAGACCAAGTAGAAGGTAATGGCGGAGTGGGTGGGGTGCCCTCGGGCATGTGGGGGTCCTCATGTCACCTCCTGCCCCCACCCCAGCCCAGATGGGACTCCCTGCCCAGGTGGCATCTTTTCCTGCTAATGCCCCAGATGATGGTCCCCTGGTCCCCTGAGGCTGAGTATCAGATGCTTGCCACATGCACGTCCTCCTCTCTTCCTCTTTGCATCAAACTCAACAACCAAAGTAGTTGCTGACCACACAGTTCGCTTCCTGGGGGAACTTCAGATCCTAAGGGAACACCTCACTTCCCTCGGAGCTGTGACAACTGTGTGTCATCTCTCCTGTCCCTTCACCCCTCCACCCAAGCAGCCACGCGGCTAGCGGCACTGCTGGGTTTTGACTATTTCATAGGGTTCTTGTGGGGCCAAGTGAATCATCCTGGGGTATTTTGGGAAACAGGAGAGTGAGAAATCCAAAGAATATTTTGAGAAACACAAGCTATCAGCCCTCTAGGATGTGAAAATAGATGACTAAGCTTGGATAAAACAGCAGAGCAGGCATGGATGGAACAGAATGGAGAGCAGAGAAGCCTTCTCATGCAAAAGAATTCAATACACAATAAGACCATTTCCAGTAGACAAAGAACAATAGAGGAAGTAGACATAAAAACTCAGCGTAGATACATGCTTCCCATCTTCAACCTACACTGAAAATAGAAACAGTTCACAAAGCAAAGCAAATCTTAGCAAGACCAGCCACAAATATAAGTGAATACTGACCACAGATCTGCAGAAGTGGGATGTTTCCAACCTTTAAAATCGAGGAGATTTTTTTCAAAAAGGAAAGGAAAATGGATTTGACTATATCAAAATGAAAATCTTCTGCTCCACAGAAAAAATTAGCAGGGAGAAAAATAGACTGAGTACCAAAGAAATGGCAAAGGGTAACAGCTACGAAAAAATCTATATTCATTTTTATGAAAAGCCTTACACCCAACAGGGTTTTTATTTTCTTTCATATTTGGGAACTTGACAAAATGATACCAAATTTCATCTGGAAAAATAAACATGTGAGACTAGTCACAGAAATGCTAAAGGGAGACAAAAGTAATGAAGGAGAACTGGCTTTACCAGATGTTAAAGTGTATTATGGAAGTACGATGACTTTTTTTTTAGAATTCAGTACTGGAAAAGACCTGGATGCTCAATCAGCCCGGAGTATGGAAATCTAGGGAAACACGTGGGATTTCAGTATGTGAATTCCAAAAAAGGAGTCGTTTCATATAAGAGGCAAAAGATGTATTAGTTAAAGCAGGACATTGGGATGCCTGGGTAGTCAGCCATCTAGAAAAAATAAAGTTGAATCCCTACCTCACCCCTTATACCCAAATAAATTCCAGATGGATCTAAGATTTAAACAAAAAACATATTGAACCATAACAATTCTAAAAGAAAACATAGGTGAAGTTATTTGTAATCTTGGAAAGGACAAATCTTTCTAAGGAGGATACCCAGAAGCCATAATAAAATTCATTTGAGGAAATAAATGAGTGAGAAATCCAAAGACTATTTTCAAAAAGATGAGGAATAAGGCCTCTCTGGTATTAAAATACATGAATCACGGAGAGAGTCTTTCCTATAGGAAATAACTCAAATCATAATGCCAGTGTCTTCTTCAGCTAATGAACCATTGAGGGGAATGTTGAATAAATGGAGTTAGGAAACCTTTTTAGGAGAAACATAATTTTAAATCCATCTCCACATATACTGATGAAGAAATTATTTATAAAGCAAATCCAATTCTAAAAAGACTGGTTGAAAATATAAGTGAATATTGACCAGCCCTCTGGAGGGACAAGAAACTTCCAGGCTTTAAAATGATTGAGGAAATCAAAAAAGGGAAAGGGGAAGCAATTCAACTATTGTTTTTAAATAATCTTCTGTGCCAAAACAATCAAATTTTAAAATGACAACATAAAATATTTAAGTTTCTGGGTGAGAAGGATAAACAAAGTCAGGACAAAAGCTGAACAGAAATTAACATTTTGTAGGATTGATTGTTTCAATTTAGAAAACACTTGTACAAGCGAGAAAGACTTAAAACCTAAAGGAAAAATGGGCAAAAGCTACATATGAAAAGAAAATTCACAGAAAAATATTTTTAAGTGAACAATAACTATATGAAAAATGTTCAACCTTGCTCATAATTAAGAGATGTAAATAAAAATATTTAACAAAATACATTGTCCTTTTTTTACTGGCAAATTGGCTGAGACTTTAAAGTTTGAAAAATACCTAAGTTTATGGAGAAATACTCATTCTCAAACACCATTAGCAGGAGCATACATCTGTGTACTCCATTCCTGTTCATGGCTGCATAATACTCCATGCGTGGGTATGGCAACATTTAGCTAACCAGTCCTCACTTAAAGATTTCGAGTTGCTGGTTCTTCCAGTTTTAGGTATAAAAAGCAGTACCATGATCAATACCTTGTATATACCTCTCAAAATACACAGGTGAATATGTTTTTAGGAATAATTCTTGGCAATGGAATTGCTCAGTGAACAGACCTTCATATTAAAAGTTTTGATAGATACTGCCAAATGGCCTCCCTCCAAAGTTACAGCAATGTACGCTCTGACCAACTGTGTATGAGAACATCTGTGTCCCTGTACCTCCTCCAGCACCAAGAATCGTAACATCAATATTGTTTTGTTAAGTATGTTAAAAAAAAAAAAAAAGATGATGAAACGGGCAGGAATGGGTGGGAATTACAAATTATGGTACCAGTGTAAGAAATTTGTCTCAGTCCTGCCTCTGCCATTTCCCTGCCATAAGCTACTCAGTATATCTCCTCCCTCCTCTGGGCCTCAGTTTCCCCACCTGCAAAATGAAAGGAATGAAATAGATGGACCCTGCTCAGACCTGCCCACCAAATGACAGAGTGACTCAGTCTTACCTGTGAGTGTTCGGTGGGGTGGGGTGGGTGAGGGTCAATCCCTGCCCACTTTTCCCCCCAACACACCAGAGACAGTCCCATCAGGGGCTCCAGCTCAGCCCAGCCCAGAAGACAGGGCTGGGTCTCCTTCCCCAGCTGTGGCCAAGGAAGGTCGGGAGGCAATTCCCACTCTGCGGGAAAGGTGGTTGCTCTTCGGCCAGGAGGCGGGCTGGACCCCAGGCTGCCTTTCCTGGTGTCGCAGGTGTGGGCATCGATCCGGTCACGGCCCTTGCTCAAACATCATCGGTGTCTCCCCCTTTCCTGCACGAATAACACTAAACCCTTGATTGATTCGGGCCTTAAGGCTCCAGGTTCCAGCTCCACCTTCCTCTATTGTCTGGCCAGACACACAGTCTCCACTCACACAAACTGAGCCTTGAACATAGACCTTATCTGGGTGGTTTGTTCACCTGCAGAGTTCTCCTGTCCATCTCTAACGACTTCCTTTGCATGATTGTTTGTGCCCTTGTGCATAATCTATAATGTATAATCTGGTATAATCAAAGGGCATAGGGTCAACAGGGAAAGCAGACAAGCTTTCTTCAAAGCTTTCTGGCGTGGTGAGTCCTAAAGAAAAAATAAATTGTGTATATTTTCAAATAGGGCATAGTATAATTGCAGTCACATTTGGGTATGTGAAAAAAAGAATGGAAGGAAATACAGTACAGCTGTCTCTTGCACAATGCTGGAGTTAAGGGAATCTGCATTATTTTTGACTCCCCAAAAACTTAGCTACTAATAGCCTTCTATTTACCAGAAGCCTTACCGATAACATAAACAGCCAATGAATACTCACATTGTATGTTATATGTATTACATACTATAGTCTTATAATAAGCTAGAGAAAAGAAAACGTTTTTTCAAATTGTCACAAAATCTCCAAAAATTTTTCCAAAATATTTATTGAAAAAAACCCACATATAAATGGACCCGTGCAGCTCGAACCCATATTGTTCCAGGGTTAACTGTATAACAAAATGCTCTTATCTTCGAGTACCCTCAAAACAATAAGATGGATGATGAGGGGCAGGATAGCTTACGTTCACAATTTACATGTATGACCCACATCATCAGAGAAACGTGTGCTGTTTTTAGTGCAGTATAGTTAAACATGATAGAAGGAAAATTGTTTCCATGCTGTTAAAGGCAGGTTCCGGACACAGGCGGTTGAGATCAGACCCCAGCCCCCCACCACCCTCCAGATGCTCCCCTCCTTTCCTGCCCGCTCCTCCCACCTCAGCCTTCCTAGAAACTGGGCCCAACAGCTCCCTCTAGGTGCCTGTGGTCAGAGGCACCAAGCTAGACCCCCACATCCCAGGTCTCTCCTCTGCAGGCTCCTCACCGCTTCCACAGCCACTTGGAAATCAGACCAGCCCTGACCTTGCTCTGTGAACTTGGCCAAGTGACTCCTCTGTGCCTCAGTTTCCCCATCTGTAAGGTGGCTATCCTAGCAGTACCCACCTCTTTTGTAGACAAGTGTGAGTGGAGAAAAGTGCTGAACCCGAGGTCTGGCACACAGTAGGTGCTCACTAAATAAGTGCTATGGTCATAACTGTTATTACTATCTGTTACTAATTTGTTGGGGGAATGCTCAAAAGCAGCAGACAAGCAGTCCCCTCTCATAAGTGCTTATTTAGAAGCCCTCTGGACGGAGGCCCAGAAAACCAGAATGTTAGAAGGATAAATAAAGAGTCTCCAGGAGCTGGGCAAAGTCTGGGACTGCTGGAGAGGGGACTGGGCATAGGGAAGGGTTTAAGCCTGGGAGAGTGGGCGCCGTCTGAGCTAACCAGGGCTACTTCTTGGAGTCGTGAGAAGAGCTGTTTTCTTGTTTAAAGCTTTAAAGAGCTATTAAATTGGGCAAATCACTGGTAAAACAGCTGGAAACCTAAGTCGCAATTTAAACAGCCCAGTGCCCTTGCATCCCGGGGTGGAATGCAGCCGGCCTGCGAGTCCCAGCCCTGCATTGTCTGGACTAAGAGGACTGAGCAGACCTCGGCCAGCTCTGAATGCAGCCCCAGCTTTATTTAGCAAATCCGCAATTTCTACCCCACCCCCTCCTCTCTTTTTTTTTTTTTAAGTGAGCAGACCGAACTCTAATTTTCCCTCTTTTCTCTCTGAGCCCTCTTGAATCGGCCCATTCTTTCATTATGTGGAACTAATGAAGGCCTCGCCTCACAGAGCCCCTGCTCAGGAGTGGGCCTGTAAATAAAACATGTTTCACTGATCAACTTCAAAAAGTCTTTGGAGGGTTGGGAGGAGGCCGGGGGGATCTGGGGGCTGCGAGTGACAGCCCGGGAGGAGGGGGCCATGCATAAAGTCTGTCTCTGTCCCTATCCATTTGTTTGTTTTGCCGTTGCGCCTGGACAGCCTGCCTGAAGCCCCACCATTCACCCTCAGTGGTCAGAAAGGACGGCTGAGTTTCGTTAAATGTTTTATTTTCTCTTAATCTCCCCATAAATAAAAACTGGGGCCAACCAGCGCTCTGACCTTAGCACAGTTCCCCCAGGGAAATGTGGCCACGAGCTTCAAGCTTCCATTAACATCCATTCCTGCGACATCCCGCCAGAGGCCCTAAGAACCCTGGGAAGGATCGGGGACCCAGACGGGACCAGGCATGGCGCGCCCACTGGACGGGGAGCATGCAGTCTGAAAGAGGAGGCGCGAGAGCCCACAGGCAATTGAATCCCTGTCTTCAACTAATATTTGGTGAGCACCTACTAAGTGCCAGGTGCCTCTACTGGTTAACTTTGTTTTTAGGAAACTTTTTTTTAACTGCAAAACCAGTCAATGCCAATTGCAAAACCTAATCCAAGGTTAGGGTAAAAAGTAACAGTTCCCCTTGGGACTTCCTAACCCCTCCTGGGAGGAATCTGATGTTCACACCGGGAGGTCACATTTTTACTTTCTTTATGCAAACACACAAACCCGCACACGTGCACGTGCACGCACAGCAGGGATTTTCAGTTGTGGTTCTGCAAACAGGATCACAGACGGACACCACCTTGTTTTTGCCGCAGCGCAGCACAGCATTTTTCAAGACATTCCTTAATGGTTGCATGTTAATATCCTATTGTGTCTGGGCCATGATTTGCTCAGCAATCCCCCTACGGAAAGATATTTAGGCTGTTTTCAAGTTTTCCTGAACATCCTCAAAGAGGTATCTCTGTCCACAGGCAAGGATTTCTGTAGAGATTCCTGGATGGACAACTGTTGGGTCAAAGGTTGCTACATCTTATTTTTCCTTTTCATGCAATAAATGGAGTGAGATCCAAAACAGGCATCAGTCTTAACTGTTCAGGTCAGTACAGTTTACACAGATACATATCTGTGTAACCCCACCCAGACCAAGATAGAGGTGATTACCAGCACCCCCCAGGAGGCTCTCTCGCATCTCTCCCTGTTAACACACCACCCTAAAGGTGAGGACGGAGCATTTAAAATCTTGATACATAAGCCCTTCATAAATGCTCCTCCAATTTACTTCCCACAACAGTGCCCAAGACTGCCCATCTCCCAGTAACCTCTCCAGCACTGGGTGTTACTGACCTTTGTCTTTTTTGCCAATCCCATTGACCTAGTTAATCCCTTTGATGGGGACAAATCTAGACTTCTTTTGGCAAATCTCTGCCCTTTAGGCATTCCTCTTCTATAAATTGACAATTCACATCCTTTGCCCATTTACTCTAGTCCCTTAAGAATTAATTCTCTTGGCCACCCAGGAACTTGGGATTGATCTGAGCCCCTCCCATCCCCACAGTCTGCTTCACATTTCCAAACTCTTCACCCTGTTAAAGAAGAATTTAAGTGTCCTGCTATGTTGCTTCTGAGTACCCACCTCACTGTTAGTTGTGCCCTGAAATGCTTTGGACACATCACTTAACCTCTCTGAGCCTCAGTTTCACCACCTGTAAAATGGGGATAGTTACATCTTCATGGCAAGAGTGTTCTGTGAAAGTGCAGTTGTGAACAGCTGGCCCATACTGAGGACTTACTTAGTGAATGGTGCTTACAGGCAGGGTGACCAGCCCCAGCCCTTTCTCCAGCTTCAAAATGGAGCGACCGCAACTGGATTCCCATTGCCAAATGGCCAGGAAGGACTGGGGTTTAGGTACTCTGGGGTCCACAGTGGTGAGGCTCCTAAAGTTTACTTGAAGGCATAGTTTTCAAACACTTGTGATGAAAAAGGGACCTGGCTGTTCCTCCAAGAGTGTCCCAGAGGGTCTTAATAGGTGCTGCATGGTTGAAATAAAGGAGGGGAAGGGGAGTGTGGTCAGGTCAAGATGGAACACACCAGGCTAACAAGACAAAGGATGCCTCTGTTGTCAGGTCTCCCAGAGCCTTTAATACACTGATAGCTGGGCCGACTCTGCAAGAGGCTGGTTTGTATGCAGAGTGAGCTAGTTCCCAAGTGGCTCTGACCCTGGACTCTCAGAGTAGGGGCTTTGCTCTCAGAGCAAACTACCCGAGGAGAAGACTTGGGGTGAGGTTAAACAAATGCCTTAACTTTAGCTGCAGTACCCAACAGAGGTATGGAGAAAATGGAAGTTCCTATGGCCAGGGTCCTCACCTGATGATGTCATGGGCCTGCTGCTAAGCTAACGCTCCCACACCCATGGGCGATAAGCTGTTATTGACTGAGTCACTATAGAAAGAGCTCCGCCCAGAGCTCTCGGCAGAAGCAGAGACAGAGTGCTGGATACAGACCTGCAGAGTGCTGGATGCAGACGTGATTCTAGTGCTCAACCGACCGCCAGGAGAATAAAGCCGGGTATAAACCCTTTTACCCCCAAAATGTTCCATTGTCATTTCCTGGTCTCACTGAATCCATAGTGAACTTGCCCAGGTCCGAAACCCTCAGGCACGACACCAGGCCAGAGGGATCTTTCTAGAACAAAAGTCTGCCTTGTCATCCCCTTGCCCCCAGAGCCCTCTAATGGCCCTCCACCACCTCCAAGATAAAGTCAGAGCACCTGGGCAACCAGATCGACCCCTCTCTGTTCCACACCTTGGTCTCCAGGTCCCCCAAGCTGTTTGCAGATTCCTCTGCTTCCCAGGATGTTTTGCACCTGTTCCTCCACTAGGAATGCTCTTCATCCCACAGCCACCTGTTGAACTCCTATCCATCCAGCAAAACCCAGCTTATGTTTTCTGTGAAATTTACCCTCACATGCATCCTCCTCCCTACCACACAAGGCCCACAGAGTTGATGCCTCTCTCGTTTATCATAAAACTTCACCTTGTACAGCCCTCAAATATCTCTTTGCGAGGTAACTAACTACTCATTTCTCTCCCCAGCTAGACTCTAAGTTCCTGCAGGACAGAAGCTGTGCCAAGAACAGTGCTCACTGTACAGTGGGTGCTTGATAAATGCTTGTTGAGTGACGTAATGCCTGCCATGTTAACAGAATGTCAATCAACAAACGCAGAGTGGTTTGATGGTAATTATGTGACTTTCCACTCATTGAGCTCTGAGGGATCAATTATCCAGGCCCAGAAACCCAAAGGGGCAGTTAAAGCCCAGTCATTGCTTGGCAGGGAAAACACTGCCCAAAATGCCACTATCCCTTAGGCTCAAGGGAGTCCTCAGCAAGTCCTTCCAGAGCACATCATAGTGGCAGAGGACAGCCCATCTTCCTGTCCTCTCACTTTTGGGCTATGGCAT
The DNA here is from genome assembly GCA_029783875.1 of Phataginus tricuspis. NCBI lineage: Eukaryota > Metazoa > Chordata > Mammalia > Pholidota > Manidae > Phataginus > Phataginus tricuspis. The sequence continues at coordinate 31,246,383 of JAQQAC010003639.1, read as the reverse complement.
TCTCCCTGCTGTTTAAGGTCTAGTGTCAAAGCCACCTCCTCCAAGAAGCCCTCCTGGAAGTACATAGCAGCTTCTCAGCAGAGGTTTCCTTTTCCCCCCCTTCCCTTCTGGAGCAGACATCTGCTGTGCCTGCAACCTGGTTCCCAATGCCCTTTCTGGCTACGGCACCTCCTTTGGGAACTCCTCAACCTTCTGTATCCTGCAGTCTGGCTGGTTCATCGGTCAAGGCCTCCACACCTCCCTGGCCAAGGTGAGCACACGACCCATGCTTGGCCCACAGGACTCACCCCTGGGAGCTTGAGTCTTGATGCAAGGACGAGACTCCCTGGAGCTGATTCATCCTGCACCTGGAGAGCACGGCCCACTTCCTGCTGCCTGAGTCCCAGAGCTGCCTTCGTCCTGTCCCTTCTGAGCCTTGTGTTTTGTTTGGCCTCTTTTTTTTTTTCCGTAAGGTCCCTACCTCCGCCCAAAAGGTCTGTGTAGTTAAGTGCACAGAGCCAGATTCTGTCGCTCACAGCGAATGACCTGTAAGCCGCGCCCCTCCCACGCAGGTCGGCAGCCCCCTGCACTTCCCGGTACACATGTTTTTGGCACTTACTCTAGCCTGTCAAAAATGTATCCGTATTGAGAGCCAGCTGTATGCCAATGGCCATGCCAGGCACTTTACATGTGGCATTTCTTCTCGCTGTCACTGAGCCCCGTGATGAGAGCTGTTGATTCTCATTTCACATGAGGAAGCCAAAGCTCAGAGATGCTCAGGAACTTCCCTGAGGACAAACAGCTGATTACAAAGCTGTATCTACTCAGGCCTAAAACCAGTTCGTGGGGCCCTATTGCAGGACACTCACAGGGCTGAAAAGAGGAACAAGGGCAGCTTTGGGAGGCAGGGTCCACCGCTGGAACCTGGGCTGCTTCCTGCCGAATTCACAGAACGTCTCCCTCTCCAGCCTGAGCTTGCTGTGAGCAGAGGCCAGGTCTCTGCCTGTGTTCCCAGTAGCTGGCACAGGGCCTAGCCTGGAGTCACTGCTTAATAAATTTCTTTCTGAATGAAACGAATCCTCCTCCATCTCCACTGGGCTCTAGCACAACTACTGAACAGCTCTTTCTCTTTCTCTCACAAGTTATGGGGGCTGACATAGCCTAGGATTGGGGTACCTGCACTTTCTTGGACTCAGTCTCTCCATGTGCGAAAAGGCTGTGAGACACCTGATCTCAGCCTCTGACTCAAGGATGAGACAAGATGACGCTGTGAATGAGTCCGGCAAACTGAAGTCCTGCACCAATGCCCATCGCCACCATTGCCGTGACCTGCCCCCTGAGACTGGCTATTGCAGGGCAGAGCTGACCTTGGGAACAGAGTGGGAGAGTTCTAGCCCTTTGGTCAAGCTCTCTCCGGCTGTCTCCTGCACTCCCCCACCGTTCCTGGGGCGATAAGGATGGCAGGCGAGAATGCCATAATGCCTCATTGTGCATGGTTTGCTGTGTCTGTCTGCAGCCGGCAGGGACAGCGTGGGAGACCTATATAATGGGCACACAAGCCTCCCCTCCTTCATGTTGGGGGTGTTCTTGGAATTGAACTAGACCAGGCCTGGAACTAGAGAAGGGCTGACATCTTCCATTCAAATGGCAAACCAGGGCCAGGTCCCTAAGGGTGAGAAAGCTGTGGGTCTCGGACCAAGAGCCCTTGACTTCTTTCTGGGTCTTGGGAGACCCACCCTAGGACGTTGCTGACCAGCATCGTCACCTCCTCATTGTCTATCATTGCTGCCTCCCATTAGCCTGGAAGAAAATGTTTAAGGGGACTCCAGGCAAAAGTCTCCACTGCTGTTGCTATCCCCAGTGCCCACTCTGCCAGGCCATGTGCTGGGCACAGGTGGCAGAAAGGAAGGAAGGGGACTGGTGACCCCCTCATTCACTCAGAGGGTCCCTGCTCCCTACTCAGTATCAAGGCTCCCGCCCTGTCTGCAGCCACGAAACCACTGCCGGGCCTCCTGACCGTCCTGCCTCCTTGGAGGACTGCACTGGTCTTGGGTGCTGCTGAGCGTTCCTTGCAGCTCAGGCAGGTAGCATCCTTGGGCAGCCGCGCTGGGAAGAGTCCCAGGCAGTGACCCCAAAGAGCAGAGACTGTGGAGATGTGGGGGGGCTCGCAGGTCTGAGAGATACTCAGGAGGCGACATAGGCAGGACATGCTAACACCTTTCTAAGAAGCACTTTGATGATAGGTGTAAGGAGACAAGACCTGTTGATTCCCTCCCACCCAGTTACTCCACCTCCATAGGCTAATTGCAAAGCTATGTTCAGAGATGCAGACAGAGTTAGGTATGAGGGTGTTCTACTCGGTGTTGTTTAAAGCAGCAAAAAATTAGAGCCAGCTTATACTGGTTAAGTAAACTATGGTGCATCCTTGCAATGGAATGCTATGAAGGCAATTTTTACAATGACATTTTAAAAGATTTAATGCTTATTATTCTGGATGAAATGAGAGAAAATAGGCTGCAAAGCTGTATGTGTGGAATAAAACTCAAAAAGCATGCTGAGCAAAAGAAGTCAGACAAAAGAGTACCTCCTTATGCATGATTCCATGGATAAAATCCTAGAACAGGCAACACTAATCCACAGTGAAAGACATCAGATGAGTGGTTGCCTGAATTAGGGGGTTGGGACAATTGATGGGGAAGGCAAGTGGAAATTTGGGGAGAGCTGTAAATGTTCTCGGTCTCAGGTGTGGAAATGAGGTGGGTGCATTTGTCAAAATTCATTGAATGGTGCAGCAACTATGGAAAACAGTATGGCACTTTCTCAAAAGTTAAATATAGAGTTACCATATGATCCAGCAATTCCACTTCTAGGTATATCCCCCAGAAGAATTTTAAAATTGCTTTTGGGGACTCAAACCAATATTTGTACACCCAGGTTCATAGCAGCATTACTCACAATAGTCAAAATGTGGAAACAGCCCAAATGTCCATTCACAGATGAATAGACAGGCAAAATGTGGTATATACATGGGATGTAATATCAGCCTGAAATTCTGATCATACTACAGCATGGATGAACCTTGGAAAAAATTATGCTAAATGAAATAAGCCTAACACAAAAGGGCCAGTACTGTATGGTTCCTCTTAAATGTGGCACCAAAGTCATATAGATGGGAAGTAGAAGAGGGGGTGTCAAGGGCTGGGGTAGGAGGTGGAGGGATGGCGAGTGAGTGTTTAATGGGGACAGAGTTTCAGTTTGGGAAGATGAGAAGGTTTTGGAGAGGACAGTGGTGATGGTTACATGCAATCTAAATGTACTTAATGCCACCGAACACACTTAAAATGGTGAATTTCATGTTATGAATATTTTACTACAAAAAAAATTTTAACTCAAAAAACTCTGCACTTAAATGGTTACATTTTATTGTATGTAAAATATGCCTCTCTATACATAATTTAAGTAAAACTTTAAAACAAACATAGAAGTCAGAAAAATATGCTGTATTGTAACATGATCTGAATTATATTTTTTAAAATGTATAGAAACTGAAATGCTCATTTAAAAAAACTGGATGGAAATGTTCATTTTTACATAAAAGATTTTCTTGCACAAATCAGCAATTGCAGGGCATGTAGTGCCTGCTTTTGAAGCAGCCCCATCACTCCCACACCCTCGCTCCCCCCAGTGCTGCTTAAATATTGCGGGCACCACAGGTCCTCCTGGTACAGGGCACTTGCAACAGGCATAGCTTTTTAAAAAAGGATTCTCACTTGAAGATCAAGTGCACTCCGTGTCTCTCTGGGGGACTTCCAGCCACTCTCGGGCCCCCGCCCCCACCCCATCTTGGCATGGCAGCTGCTTTTGACATTCAGGTCCTGCTACTAGTATCAGCTCCCGGGAGACACCTTGACTGCCCCCCCCCCACCTACAGTGTCCCCTCCATCAGTTGCTCCCCACCATGCTGCTTCAAGCGCTCTGCATGGCCCCCCACCATCTCAGCTTTTCTCATCTGCCTCCCTCCGTGGACTGTGAGTGCCGTGAAAGCAGGGATTCACCTGGGGCACTCCCATGTCCCCAGTACCTAGAACAGCATCAGGCGCAAAGCAGGTGCTCTGTAGACATCCTTTGAATGACTGGGCTACCTGTCTGCTATGTGTTTGAAGCCCACCCTGTGCCTGGCACTTTACAGCATAAGATATGCCTGCTCAGTGGTGTATTCTTAGCTAGGTTTTACCAGTGAAGATACTGAATCACAGAGACGTGCAGCGGCTTGCCCTAGGCTACACAGCAAGTAAGTGGCAGAGCATGGATTCAAGTCCTCATCTGCCAAGCCCCTGTTCTTTCCCTCCACCCCACTACTGAATATCTAAGACTGTAGGATAGATGGAAAATCAGGAACACTGGATAGGGAATCAAGAGCCCACAGCTCCTTCTCATCCTCATTCTGATTGGACAACATTTTCCATTCACTCATTCCTGTGTGACCTGGGGTAAATCACTTCACCACTCTGTGCCATGTCCCACGCTTGTAAATGAGAATAATAGCACTTGCCTCGTTGGGTGGTTGTGGGATTTTGGGAGTTAATGTGCGTGAAGTGTTTAGAACAGGGCCTGGCACATGCTATTTATTGTCAAGGGTGTCATTTCACACACATTTCACACTCGCCACCCCCACACATCGATTACCCAGGACTATTTGGGCCGCGAGAGACAGAAAGCAGCCCATCTTAAGGGCAGAGGGATGTCTCAGCCAGGCCTGGGACACTGCCACATTCCTCCTTTCCCGTCCACTCTCCTTCTTCCTCTGTCTCCCCTCCTTCTGTTCCCACCTCTCCCCTTTGCTTCTCTCTGACTGGTGGGCGCCTCTCCCAGGCCAGCTGGCTGCACCACAGCAGAGCCACAGGGACAAGCAGCTCGGGACACCCATTTGTACTGCTCCATGCCCACATAGGGAAGCCAACACCACACCCACTTGGAGACTCCCAGGGAAGGCTCATATCCTTTCCAGACCAGTGAGATGGCCAGGGACATGGGATACAATGAATGCCTCTCTAAAGCCACCTATTCACTACGTGGCCTTGGGTCTAGAAGGGATACCAGGTGACCAGGGACTCTAACTAAGCTGATTACCCCAACATCTTAACCTAAGGGGGAGATAGATCTACTAACCAATAAGTTAGTTTCAAATCCTGATCTGCCAAGCCTCTATCTGAGCTGAGCCTTGATTCTGGGTCTGCTAGGCACAAAGGACAGGGAAGAGTACTGAAAAAGGAGGGAACAGAGCAAGTTGCGGCTCAGAGGAAGCAGAGTTTACCAGGCAGAGGGTTGAGAATTCAGAGGCCCGCCGGGCCCCATCTCACAGGGTCTGGAGTGGACTTTGTCCTGCAGGCAGTGAGGGCTGGACAGGTCAGGTCAGCCTTTGGATAGCTGAGTCCTGCTACCCTGGGGGGTATGACTTTGAGCCTCTGTGGAGTCACTTGTCTGAGAGGGGTGAGGATGTCTCAACAAAGACTGTGGCCAAAGGGATGGAGAGGAGAGGTTCCAGAGGCGGGGTTGAAAGGGCTTGGTGAGTGCGGGAAGGAAAGGGCAGAGATGCTGCCCGAGGCAGGAGCCCTGAGAGAGGGCCGGCCTTGGGCAGGAGGAGCTGAGGGCCTACCTGGTGGGGTTTGAGGTGCCTGAGGGGGCCCAGGTGGATGTGCCTAAGGGGGCAGCAGCTCCGTGTGGCTGGGCCTCAGTTTCCCCAGCTATGAAAGGGTGAGCATGGGCCGGTCCATGTCTAGGATTCACTTGCAGCTGTTCCTGCCAATGTGTCTATAATGCAGCACGAATCAGTTCCACACATATGCCTCTGAGGCGAAGAGGAGCTTGCACCCAGTGAGTGCAACTCTCCGTGCACAAAGGGAAACAGGAAAGCCCCCAGGGCCCAAGCTCTGTTCAGGCGACTCTGAAAAGCCCTTCACAGTGTTGCCCTGACTCATGTGCCTCGTTGGCAAGGTGTGGGGGTGCACCTGTGGGTCATATCCACCTCTACTTTCCACAGCCCTGTCCCGAAAGTAAAGTATCACCATCCTACATGGAAGGGGTGGGGGTGGCGGGGGGGGGCACTTTTTTGATCTGTCAGAAAGATGAGAGAACATAAAACTGGGTAGTACCTAAAATCGATCCACCATGTGAATTATGAACTGTTACAATTTGGTCACTATGTAAAAACCACTTTTCTCAACATCCAAGTCAAAAAAGGAAAACTACACATTACAGAGAGGGCTGCCCTAATGCCCTCTGAGCCTTTGAGCCTTTGAGAGGATTTTATTAGCTGGTAATGGTTACGACTGCATCTTTGGGCATCATGCTAGACCCAGGTTCGAATCCCACTTCCGCCATTTTCTGGTTCTGCGGTCCAGAGTAAGTGGCCTGAGTTTCCGTTTTCTAAGGCGTAAAGTTGGGGTGGGGTGGGGGGTGGATTTCTTCTTCCCCTTAGGATTAAATGGTGCAATGCATCTGAGCACATGGGCACAGAGGAACACCGGACACTGAGTAGCTTGGGGGAGGGGGCAGCCTGGAGGTCAGAATATACGGAGTGCAGGCAGGTCATTTCAGAAGGATTTGGAAGTGAGCTGGTGATTCCCAGAGTCCTGGGTACTGAGACCTACATTTGGCAAGCGGGGGCTCCAACCAAGAAACCCGAAGGATTGCAAAAAGGATTACCCTCCAGGTCTGAAGAAGTGTGCAACACGAAGGGGTCTCATTGTAAAACTTCACTGTAGTAAGAAAGCCTCCAAAGCCATCACAATCAAGGCTTAGCAAGGTAGAACGACAATTTATGCTTACAGAGAACCTTTTTTCTCAAAGAAATTTCACAACTGTTATTAATCAAGAGAGTTAAAAGGAGGGTGTTCTTAAGCTGAGGACTGGGGTCAGCCGGCTGGAGTCAGGGGACAGAGGCTGTGTGCGAGCTCCCCTCCTCCCTTCCCGCCTCTCTTCCACAGACTCCGCGCGATGCCGCCAGGGGGCGCCAAAGGGCCCCGGAGGACCGCGGTCGCGCTGCGGGGCCATCTCCGCCACACCACGCAGAGGATGGAGGTGGGCAGCTGGATCCCTCCCCACGCCCCCAGCAAACAGCCAGAGAATCTTGGCTTGGGGCAATATGAATTCTCAGTTAGGTGATGTCTGTCTCCTTTCTTCGTCCATTCATTCAAAAATCATTTCTCAGGCCCCAGCTTCCAGCTGGGGCCCCAGAAAGGAATCAGCTGTGAACCCTGCCTTTGGGAACCCCAAGTCTTGGAGGAAGACAGGCACGACAGCCACGGTAGCTGGACTCCGACTGGGGCAGCCCCAGTGTCTGCGGGGGGCCAGAGGAGGCCCTACACCTTGTTTGCGGACAGAGTAGGGGTGAGCCTTGGGGAGGAAACAAAGGGTGCTGCTGGCCAGGGAAGCACACGGGGGAAGTCTCGGGTGTTTTGGGGCTCCCTGTGCCAGTGGTATGGGACCACTAGTGCCTTGTTAGCCACACAAGTTATTTGCAAGGGGATGGGGAGCTGTGGAGTGACCCCTCCCAAAGAGACTATCCAATTCATCCCTGGGCCTCTGCTCTCCCCACTCAGTTTCCAGAGGCAGCAAGACGCTCCTTGCTGGAGTCCAGGCATAGGGGTCCTCAGCCCACTGCCTCGTCCACCAACACAGACGCGGCAGTCTCTGTGAGCGTGCTCCACCGTGTCACGACCGTCGCACACGGGCAATACTTTACAGTTTGGGAGGTGTGTGCAGGGGCATTGGCTCGTCGGTCCCCTCCTTCTCCTGTGGATAGTGGCACATTCTCTAGTCCATCAGGATCAGGAAAATCTCCTCCTCATAGTTCATGCCCAACTCTGGGGTCATGTGCCCTGACCTGTCCTTTGGGGAGTCAGGCTTCCTGACCACCTGGGACAAAAGTGACCCCCCATTTCTCTGCCACCTCCTTTAGTGCATTCATGGAGGAGTGACAAGTTTATCTCCCTTTCACTGCCCTCCTCCCCCCTCCCCAATTCCCCTGCACAAACTAATCTCCTCCTGGGAAAAACCACTCTTTCTCTGCCCACCTCAGGACGAGCAGGCTGAGGACTAGAACTTGGTATGAAAGAGAGCTGCCCCTGGCTGGGTGTAGGGGGTCACCGTCTAACAGGCCATCACCCTCCTCCATTCCCACCATAATTTGGGGGGTACAGAACCTGGAAGAAAATTCCCCTGCTGCCATCAAGCTTGGGGGGCACTGGTGGGGAGCTGGGGGTCCCTGATGAACAGGCAAATGAAAGGACATTGTTTCTAGTCTGTCAGAGCCCCCCAAAAGGACCTCACCACCATCATACTTCTTTCCCTGTGTCCTAGTGCGTAAGACAACATGTGGATCTGACAGAGCTCCCTGCCTCTGAAACCCAGAGCCACACAACTGGAAGACAAAATAAAGCCTAAAAATGGGGTGTCCCAAATTAAGTCAGCAGCCAGGAGTAACCATGCAGAAGGAAACGTCTGGAGCGATGGGGGTAAGGCTTACCAGAGGTAGGAGCATACCCAAGTGGGGAGCCCCCTGCCTCAGCCACCAGGTGGGTGTCTCAGGCTGTTCGTGATACGAAGTCAGACTGGAACCAGGGTGGCTGGGCACAGACTTAACTTTCCAGGGCTGTGAAGACTGTCTACAGAAGGTGTGTGAATGTGTGTGTGCAGGAACACATGTGGGGGTGGGTATCTGTGTGTGAATGTGTGAGAGGTTGCGTACTTGAGGGCGGATGAAGTGTGTATGTGTCTGAGGGGGTGTGAGAGTGTGTGTGAGAGCACGCGTCTATGTCTGAGGGTGTGTGTGTGAGTGTTGGGGGCAGGGAAGGGAGCCCGGGTGGAGAGGAAAGTCGGGCGCAGACCAGCACAGGCAAAGGGGACAAAAAGAGGAAAGTCTTGTCTTTGAGTCAGGCCTGGAGAGCAGAAGGAAAAAGGAGCTCTTATTGGTGGTTGTCAAGGAGATGGGCCTTGGGGTTTACCGAACTTTCTTTCCTTAAAGCGTCCTGCCTCTGGCTGAGAGGGGCCATTTATTCCCCGCAGCGCCTCCCAGGTGGGGGTCTCCCGTCCAGGCCCCAGGGGCTGGCAGGCATCAGGTGTATACCCCAGGCCACTCCAGAGCAGTTCTTGGGTCAAAAGACCCCTGCTGCTCCTGCCCGCAGCCCACCGCCGCCCTCCCCCACCCAGGGCTGTCCCTGGGGGGCCCCAGGTCCCCAAATCTCCCGGCCCCGGGTTTTGCTAGCTGAGGTCAGCACGCAGACGGAGCGCCACTGAGCGCGGGGGTATCGTCCACCACGGAGCTCTGCCGGAGCCTTTGAGAGGCGGGTCCTGCGGCTGCCCTACGACAGGCACACGTGTGGGCTATTGTCCTTGAAAGAGTGGTAAAAGTTCATTTGTCTGAACGTAAATCCGTAAAGCAATCTTCGGGATTTTCCCTGCCTGGCCTGCTCGCCCTGCATCCGGCGCTCCGCACACAGTAGGTGCTCAACAAACATTCACGGACTGGATGAAGGTAGAATTCTCCTTCCAGCTTGCGCTTCCTTCGTTACAGATGGACGCGCCGGGCCTTCTCCCCCTCCGAGGGCTGGCGGGGGGCCCCCTCCTCTCGCCTGAGGGTGTCTGTGCTGCGGGCGTATGCTGCCCACCCTCGACGACCGCACAGCGGGGACAGGGGCGGCGGGAGGGTGCAGCCCCGGCACAAGCCCAGCCGGGCCGAGACCGTGCATCCGGCAGCCAAGCAAGCCGCTCCCGGCTCCGAACCCCCCACCTCCCGCTTCCCACCTCCCACCTGCCGCGGGCCCCGAGGGGAGGGGCGCCCCCGGACGCCAGCTCTCCGCCCCTCCCCCCGCGGGTCGGCGGCGGGCGCCCATTGGCCGGCCGCTCGCTTGGCCCCGCCCCCGGATGCCGCGGGCCAATGGGCGCGCGGCTGTCAGCTCGTCAGCCGCGCCGGATCGGTAGCTGGGAGCCTGAGCGGTGGCCAAGGAGCAGCAGCGAGGAGCGCTCGCGGCGCGGCCGGCCCAGGGGTCCCCGCGCCCCGCACGCCCGCACGCCCGGCCGGCCCGGCTCTCAGGGAGCATGGGCGCGGCAGCCGTGCACTGGCACTTGTGCGTGCTGCTCGCCCTGGGCGCGCGCGGGCAGCTGGCGGGCGGCAGCGGGCTCCCAGGTAAGGGGGTACCCGGGCAGCTCCTGCCCCGCGCGGTCGGAAGGACTGTCGCCCCCGTGACCCTGCGCCCACCCGCCTCCCCGTAAAGTAACTTCTGGGGCCAGCGCGGGGAGCCTCCACGCAGCCCGGAGGCCGGGGCTCCCGGAGCCAGCGGGGCCGCCGCAGGGGCGGGTGGGCTGGGCCGGGGAGGTGGAGAGCGAGGGCGCGACCGCCCGCAGAGGGGCCCGGCGCGCACCGCAGGTCAGAGGGAGTGGGGACCCCAAGATCGGTCGGGCGCTCCCCCGGGGGAGAGGGGAGCGCGGGCGGAAGGAGGCCCCGAGGGGAGCCTAGCGGAGGTGGGCGAGGGAGAAAGGGCGGACGCGGAGGGAAGCGGGGGTGGGTGTGGAGGAAAGGGAGGTTGGGTGTAGGGGGACAGACGGACAGAAAAAGAGGATCGGAGGTAATACACAAAAGGACCCAGGAAGAAACCCAGAGGGACAGAGGCGGGGAGTGGAGACCAGAAGACCACAAGGAAGAAGAAGGAGGCAGACGCGCAGGGCAGCAAAAGATGGAGAAAGGGAGCCCTAAGGCACAGGCGAAAGGAAAGGAAGGGACACGGAGGAGGAGCGCAGAGGCAGCTGGACTCATGAAGGAGACAAGAGGACTCGGGGTGGGGGGCCGGCGGGCGTGCGGCTAGACCAGGGGAAAGAGAGAGAAGGATAGGGGTGGCTGGAAAGCGATGGACAGATGGACAGACAGGAGGGGAGGACAGGCCCACAGACACAGAGAGACAGGAGACCAGATACGGGACATCAGCGACATCGGCCAGGAGGTACCAGAGAGGGAGGCTGAATGCGGGAGGAGGAAACGGCATTGGGCGGTCAGGGCCGACAGCAGAGAGAACGGGCAGAAGGGACCCCAGCACTCCTGCCTGCTCCCCAGCTCACTTGGTTGTGCGGAAGGGGCTCCCCACAAAGCAAAGTCAGTCTGTCCTCCCACAGCCTCCGAGGAGCTTCGTCCTGCGGCCCCTGCTCCCTCCCCCGGCTGTCTCTGGGCCACCCTGTGACTGGGTGCCCTGAGGTCTGGAATCTATTCCTGGGAGTCACACCCAGAGTGAGGGTACCAGGTCATGCGAACTATAACACAGTTGGCCAAGCTGTCTTTCTCGTGTTCCCCCGGGAAGCTGGGCCCCACTGCCTACACCCCTCACGTGCCCGTGGATGTCTCCCCTGGGCTCTGAGGTCCTTTGCCCATGTTTGTTCCTGTGTCTGTCTCCATGGAAGAGAACCCCTACCCCATGGAAGCCTTGTGCTGTGAAACAAACCAAAGTCAAAGCAAGCAGCCTGTGATGGGAGGGCTGGGCTGCCCTTTGGGGCGTGTGCCCAGCCCTGGCCAGGGAGCATGGCTGTAGGGTCCATGGGAACAAATGGCCCGTGGCTCCTCTCCCTCTTAAATTCGCTGGTCCTCTCTCCAGCCGTCATGTAAAGACATGTTCAAAAGGTGTGTTGGAAGGTGCCCCCATGGCCTCTTGGCTAACATTTGTCCATTTCCTTCCCAGGAGAACACCTACCTAGGGAAGAGGTTGGAGGAGGGGGCACAAAGGGGTCCAGAGCCCCAGGCAGCTTCCCTCCCTCATTCCTGAGCACTGACCCTTGGGGAGTGGGGTGAGCCGCCTCCGCGGCCCATTTCCCCTGCTGGCCCCGTCTCAGAAGTGGCTCCAGTCCTCCCCTCTGGAAGGATGCAGATTTGGCCCACTCTGGCCTCTGGCTTCCTGCCCTGGAGACTGCCACCCCTGCACAGGGGTCCCTCTATTGTCACTCCCCCAGAAGGGGATGTTCTGCCGACCCAGTGCTCCTGCTGGCTCCTGGACACCCAATGGCTGGCCCTGGCCTCCTACACCCATTGCTCTTAGTCCACATTTCACCTTCCTTGGGCAGCTGTGGAGCGGATACAACCACCCCAGAAAAGTCATGCCGTCTGATGTGTGTGAGCACATGCATGTCTGTGTATGTGTGTGTGTGTTGGAGTGTCTGCAGAATTTTGATCAGCAGCTGTTCCAGACTCAGGTGTATGTGTGTGTGTTGGGGATGGGGCATGCCAGGAGCCCTCGGAGCCTAGACTGGACTTCGGTTTGGGAGCTGGGCTGTGAGAACCGGTTCCCACCGGGATTTGGGAGGTAGAGAGGAGAGGAAGGAAAGATCAGAACCACTGAGGAGCTGGGTGAGCCCAGCTGAGGGCTTGGTTTCTCTGCTGGGACACTCCAGGCAGGGAATATGGAAACCGAAGGAAGAATCCTGTTTCCACAGCCTGGGGGGTGGGTGGGTTCCATGCTCAGGTCACAGGCATGGGACTCCTGGCTTGGCCTCTGCTCCCTGTGCCATCCTAGCCTCAGTTTCCCCATCTGTAACCCAAAGAGGATAGATTTAAATTCTTCTAAGGACCCTTCTTACTCTAAATTCTAGAATAATGAGAGTGGAGGAGGGTTGGAGCTATGTTTGTGGGGAGAACAAGACACAGAGAGAGAGGCTTTTCTCTGCTGTGTTCCTAAGTCTCAGTTTTCTTATCTTTTTAGTGGAAACAATAGGTTGACTTAATAGGATTGTTGTGAAAATAAAGGGGCCCCAACATTGTGGTGGCCTTGTGCCTGGAAGAGTAGCTGCCCCAGAGATGCTACCAGTTGCCACTTGCCACACCAGGTTGTCATGGATAGCTGTTATGGTTAATTACCCCCACGATCAGTGGATGGGCAGGAGGCAGAAGGGGCTCCCTGCCTGCACCACTGCCGCCTGCTTCCTGGACCACACCTCACCAGCTGTTTCCCCTCCCCACACAGAGCCAGTTGATGTGGATGAGTGCTCAGAGGGCACGGATGACTGCCACATTGATGCCATCTGCCAGAACACGCCCAAGTCCTACAAATGCCTCTGCAAGCCAGGCTACAAGGGGGAAGGCAGGCAGTGTGAAGGTGAGTCCAGCCCAGCCCTCTTGGCCAGACCCTCTGGCTGCCACAGCCTCTGCTGGTGGCCAATGACTGCCCCATGTCGTGCCTGCAGGGACTGAACCCCCAGGGCCCCCGCCCCATGAGGGCCAGCAGCACAGGCCTCTCTTGGCCTTGGAAGGGTGGCTGTGGACTTCCTGGGAACCTGGGCTGCTTTCCTGGAGGGTGGAATTTGGAGTCATGGGGTGACTAACTCTCCTTGGGTTTGAAATTTTTTGTTTTGTTTTATAAGAAATTGAGATAAAGCATTGAATGATGTATTTGTCCATCTGTCCCTGACTGGATATGTGTGGGGTAAAAGACTGGGATGGCCTCCCTCAAGGTCCCTAACTTTAAATCCAAAACCACCCTGGGGGGCCTGTCGCTTCCCCAGAGGACCTGCCCAGCAGCAGCCACAGTGCTGCAAGCTGGCTCGGGCACAGAAGCTGGGCAGAGCCTGGTGGATTTGTGCTGTTCATCTGTGTGTCCAGCCTTCCTTCTCTGCACCTGGGGTGCTGGTTTGACTGTCTGGCCCTGGAAACTGCCTCCCTAGCAGGCTGAGTCAGAGAGAAAAGAGCAGCCCTGGCTGTCTTTGGAGCCCAGATTCTCCAAACTAGACAGCCCCTCTGGGATCATTCACCCAGGAAGGAATGTGTGGTTGTTCTGACTCCATGGGGCTGGGGCTGGGCCTGTCATCAGGGGCCTGGAAACAGCTCTTCTCATGACTGATGTGCACCCCTGGGGGAGAATTGTGGATCCAGATATTCCCTGTCTGTCCCTGCATTATAGATGCAGAAAACTGAGGCTTAGAGAAGAAAAGCGTCTTCTGCAGGGTCCCTGGGTTCCACAGGGGCAGGAAGAACACTAACACCCAAATCTCTTAGTTCCCACCCCACAGCTCTCTGGCATCTCATTTTCTTCTCCCTGAGCCCTCCCAGCTTACTTTTCCAAAGTGTGATTTGTGTTCCATGAGCACACACGACAATAAGGTGGCTGCTGTCCCTTCTGCCTGAAGCTTCCCAGAAGCTGGCATTTTGTAGGCGGTGCAGCTACGTCTCCTTGGGATGCTGACACTGTTTATCCATCTCACGTGTTGGGCATCCCCTTAAGGCTGAGTGCTGGGCTCACGTCGTGCTGGATCATGCCTGGTTTTGCTGGCCTTGCTCGGGGCCCGGCAGCCTGAGGAGGGAGCTGGCGCCTACCCACAGACCTCTGAAGAAGGCTGGGCTGGAGGCAGATAGAACAGGTTGTGAGCGAGAAGCTTGGGGGCGTGGGCTGGCCCAGCTGCTAATGGAGCCTCGAGGCCCCAAGTGGCACATGCAGGACCCTGTGTGACCATTTTCTGACCCTCTGCTCCCCTCTCCAGGCCCAGCGCTCCAGCAAGGAGGGCCAAGAATGACCCCATCTCTGATGGTTTAAGCCACTGACCCAGCTTTTCCTCCTCCATCCAGCTCTGTAGTCCCTTCTTGGTGTCCCCTGCCAGGAGGCCCACACTTTTTCTCCTACCTGTTTCCCTGAAGTCCTTCAGAGTCTGGCTTTAGCGCTCCATGCTGCTCGTGCCTGGGTCCGGAGTCAGGCTCATGGCTTGGTGGGAGGCCGAGAAACGAAGAAGCATGTGAAAGTGCTTGGGGAACTGCCAGAAGCTACTCTCCCTGGCCACCTGGCCACCTCTGCTCCTCATCTCCTGCCACACTGAAGAGCTCTTGTATCCCAGCCACACACACATACAAGCAGGACATTCCACGTTCTGAGCCCCCGCTCCAGTTTTCCCCCTGCCAGGAGCTCCTTTTCCAACCTTTGTGTCCTGGTTAATTCCTAATCATGCTTTGACTTGGCCTTCTCTGGGAAACCTTCCCTGATACCTTCACTTCCACACAGTTACTGATACACACACGCCTGCACACGTACACGCATGCACATGGAACTATGTTAAGTACCTACTCTGCTCCCAGATGCTTCCCTCCATCATAGCGCTTCTGACTTTAGATTATAATTATGTGTCTTGCCCTTCCAGTGGACTGTGAGCTTAGTTACTGAGGGCCTGCCATGGGCTCAGTTACTGAGCTGTCAAACTCGGGCTCCCAGGGAGCGCCTGGATCACAAAGAGCCTTTCATGCCTATCCCTGGGGTCCCAGCTCCTGGGGCAGGACCTGGCACTAGCAGGCAAGGGTGTGCAGACAGTGTTTGGTCTGAGTTGGCTGTCTTCTGCCCAGACTGGAGTTCATAGTAGATCAGCAGCCTTTGGGGTACCATGGAGGGGGTGGGAGGGTGGCATAGGAGGTGTGGAAGGCTTGTTCTCACCCTGGTATCATTTCAACACTATTTAATAAGAGAGGGAAGCAGGAACGGGCCTCTGCTTGGGAGCCTTGGGCTGCAGCCCACCTCTGATGTGAAAATTTGGGTGGTCATTTATATTCCCGAGCCTCAGTTTCTCCTTTGGATATATGGACCCAAAACATCCCCTGCCATAGGTTGTCCTGAAGATCGAACAAAATGCGTGTGGTTTACCGGGGGTTGGCTGACCACGATGCCTGGTCCATGCTAGGCACTCAATATGCAGGATGTGCTCAGCATACCGGTGATAGCACATGGTTGCCACCACCATTGTCGTCCTCTGGTCTCACTACCGTCACAGTGCTTTCAGGCTCAAATGATGCTATAAATGGTGAAGACCTTTGGGAATCACTCAATCCTACACACCTCAGAAGGGCCGGTGACAGCACAGCCTTGTCCCTCCCCTCAAGGAGCTTAGAGTCTGGGTTGGGCTGCATGGGCTGACTTACAAGGCAGGGGAAATTCTTAATGAGCAGGAGGATAGTATGTGTGGTAAATCAGCACTTGCTGAGTTTCCATCTTAACAGGATGGAGAATAAGTGTCTGGAACCGAGGAGAGGATGCCGTTTGGATACCCCCTCCCTAAGCCCTCTGTAAGTGAGTGCTGAGTGGACACTGTCCCACCGGCACTGAGGTTTCCTCATCCCTGGGGACCCCCCTACCGTCATCAGTCAGAATGGATGGAGACCGCTGAAGTCTTCACCCCAGGCCCACCAGATCCCCCTCATGGTCCCGAGGAGGACCATGCAGAGACTTCTGGAGGCTTTGAAATCTGGAGGGGCTGGCAGGCCGCGTGCAGCAGTGGCCTGAGGGAGCTTGGAGATAATCCAGATGTTCACTTCCCTGGTTTACAGGTGGGGAATGGAGGCCTGGGAGGACAAGCCTCTTGCCTGAGCTGGGACTAAGGCCCAGGCCCGGGGCGCCCACTTCCCCACACTGCATTTCTGCAAGTGGGCATTGCTGTCTGTGGCTCTGCTCTGAGAAGAGGGACCGAGCAGTGAGCGTACATCGCAGCATTGTGGTTGAAGCACGGGCTTTGGGGCCAGACTACTTGAGTTCAAATCCTGCCTGTGTGGCTTGGACAGGTTACTTAACCATTTGTGTGTCTGTAAAATAGAGACAATAATAGGATCTACTTTCATAGAAACAGTGTGAGAATGAAATGAGTTGGCACATAGGAGGCATGTGAACATGACATGGTACCCAGACACACTCTGTAAGCGTTAGCGGCTATCACTGCGGTGGTGATGGTGGTGGTGGTGATGTCGGTCGAGATGGCCCTGTGGCGACAGCAGTGCTGAGGATGTGGGTGAGGAGGCTGATGATAAAGGGGACGGGGACGGGGATACTGATGCTGTTGATGGTCATATGCTGTTCAATATATGAAAAACAGTGAAACTGTCTTTTTTGCAACAATTCCAGGGATCTAAAACGTCTAGGAAATGGGGTGTTCTGGTTCAGTTCATTGACTATTCAGAGAAACCACATGCATCTGTCCGTATTCCCATAGAGATGAACAGACATGCACATCATTCCCTGATGACCGTTCACCGAGAGTGTGCGACGCAAATTACAAGTGACGAAAGCTTTCCTTTGTTCCACTAAACCTGCTCCAAAGATGGCAGATATGCTGCCACCTTCTTCCCAGCAGACATCGATCATCGATCACAGCACCCTCCAGATGGCCACTTCCACTTGAGATGAAAGCTGTTTTCCTTCCCTGGGCCCCTTTATCTTTAGGTCCTGAGCCTGTATGGGGCTGTGCAAAGACTGGGGGTGGAGTTTTGGGGGAAATGAGTACCCTGTCCTACAGATCCGATAAACCTTACTGTTTACTGTGATAAGCACAGAGGATGGGCCCTCTGCAAACCACGCCCAGGGAATGTGGCTCCCACAGTGGCCCCAGTTCTCACTGGGAGCAGACCCAGGTTATGGGAAGCCCTATGTGGGGCTGACTGAGCCTCTTACACCCTTAACTATGTCACCTGGAAACTCCTGCTGGTTATGAAAACCCTCTGGCCAACCCAGCACGTGACACAGCCTGCACCCCCCCTCCCCATTCCAGGGACAGTTTCCTATCACACCTTCAAGGCCATCTTGCCACGGCCAGCGCATGTGTGATGGTGCCTGGGCTTCCACGGGAACGGCCACATTGCAGCTGTGCTGGAGAGCAGCCCAGAGCCCCAGGTGATCAGTTCAACATGGGCAGGGGGCTTGCTGTAGCCAGACGGAGGTGCCCCAGGTCAGAAAAGACTCTGTTGAAGGCTGGGGATAAATCAGTGTTTTCTTGATCGCACCTCGACAGAACCTGAAGTAACTCAAAGTAAACTTTAAAGAGCATCGAGGGAGGTTGTCTTACAGATGACTGCCCCTCTTTCTTGCCCTCCTCAGACCCATACACACCTCTGTTTGGGCCCATGTCACCCTGCACACGTTTCCCTGTGTCTCCTCCTGGAGCATGGGCTCCTCAAGGGCAGGGTCTATGACCTGTTCCACTCCAGTCCCTGGCACAGGGCTTGGGAGGCATCTACTGGGAGAAAGGATGGGTGGATGGATCCAAGCAGTCACCTCCTCTGGGAGGCCTGTCTGGCAGCCCCGGTCACAGGCGATCTGTCACCTGTGAGCATCCCTCCTTCAGAGCTCTTGTCATACACTGGGTTGCAATGACCTGTGTGACTTTACTTGGGCTGACCCAGAACTACTGTTGGTGGACAGTGACAGACCCCTTTCAATACTGGGTATATCAGGACAGGCTTCCCAAAGCCTCTTAAACTGCAGGTTTTACAGATGAGGAAGTAGAGGCCTCAGAGAAGGGACCTAGACAAAGGAATCTGGTATGGACCAGTGGCAGAGTTAGGTTGGGGAAACTGGGCCCAGGAAGGTGAGTCTCCAGTCAGGTCACCCGGCTGAGAAGTGGTAGGGACTGGATCCAACCCTGGTCAGCCATGCCCCCTTCAGCAGTCTGAACAAAGTGGGGGGAGTTCCTTAGCTATGGAGTCTTAAAGGGGGCTACAGAGACCCTGAGCCCGGCACAGCTAACCTCTTTGAGCCGCTATCATTCTCTGTCCTTTTCTGAGCCTCTTTTTTAGTCCCTCAAACTTG
>JAQQAC010003639.1:31215992-31227816 GCA_029783875.1 Phataginus tricuspis | reverse complement strand
GGCCTTTAGGGAGTTTCCAAGGCCAGCCTTGTGCTGGCCTCCTGGTCTGAATTAGTCAGGTCTGTTTGTACTCATTCAGCTGATGGGGCAGGATGGGGGCAAGGAGGGGACATTTCATCCCCTTTAAATGCTTCAACTCATTTAACCTTAATTGCTTTGTTTTCATAGACATTTGCTAAGGAAAAGGACCAAATTATAGCTTGAATTGGGTCTTACTGATCTTAATTAAAAGCTCTTGTTTATAATCAGGACCAGGCCCCAAACAAGGAGCAAACCACCCTCAAATAACTTGTTTAAATAACTAAGACCCTCTTGATAATCACTGTTTAGTCTGAACCAGTGGCGCACATCACTCCTTCTATGTGTATTTAATTTTTTAGACTATTTATTCAAGTCGTTTATTCTTGCAAGTTCCAACTCAGATGGGCCTCTTCCAAAATGCTATAATTAAAACTCTTGGGGGAAATGACTTTTTGTTTTGGCCACAGTGTATCAACTATATTATTATTTTCCCTTTTTTTTTTTTTTTGAGAAAAGGGCATCAGAGATCACAAAACTAGGGTGTATATAATGAATGTAAATAGTCACTTCCTGAATTTTATATCCCGGGGGCCTACTTGTCAGTCACTGAAGTTAGGTAGATTACAGGGAATGCTATTAAGTGTTTTAACAAAACTCCTAATAACACACCTGGTGATCCATTTAGTTTAACATCAGAAAAAAATCTTAAAATCATTTGGCCTTCTTAGGAAGTAATGTTATGACCTTATTAAATCATTTTCATCATCATTATTGCCTACTTTATTGAAACTTGAGCTAAAATTCTGCTTTGGGGGAGGCCAGAAAAGATAGTAAGAGGTGGACTGGGAGGGGAGGGAGGAGGGGAAATTCTTCTTCCAGTCTTAAAGCATGCAATTATGCATACTAACGTGTGCCTTGCCTAAGATAAAAGCGTTCAAGTCTCGCCGACCAGCAGGCAGGAAGAAACTGTGTGTGACTTAAAATTCCAAGTTGCTGTCAGCTAACAATTAGGCAGTGGCCCTTGCAACTGATCCCAGCTCTGCTGCAGAGTTTAGGCTTCCTGGAGCCCAGGCTCACTTTTAGGAGGAAAAGCAAAAAGCTCAGACGGTTGGCATTTAAGCACTGGAGGCAAGTTTGCTTCCTTGAGCCTCAGTGCACCCATCTGTCAAATGTGTTTGCTGGACAAGATTCAGTTTAGTATCAAGAATGCGCACCGAGAACCCACTCTGTGCCAAGCTTGGTGCTGCAACCAAGCCTTGTTTTCTTGACCTCACTGGTTAGCAGGAGAGGCAGAAAGGGAAAGATGTGATCATAGCAGGGTGTGGAAAGTGCAGCACGGAAATACCAACCAGACGCAGTGGAGGGGAAGAGGAGAGAGTGCCTATTTCTGCCAGAGGAAGGAAGAAATTAGAGAGACTCCCTGGAGGGACATGGTCTGGGCTGAGTTAGGAAGGCAGAGCATCTCTGACGTTCCTTCACTCTGATGTCCATCGAGGCATCCGTAGCAAGGATGCAGAGGTCTCTTCTGGTCTTTCCAACACCATAAGTCCAGCAAGTGACATAAGCTTCCCGAGGCCTGGTTCCTTCTTCCAGCGGGAGCTGTGGCACCTGCCTCACAGGATGTGTGTTGAGCAGAAGCTGGAGGAGGGAAAGGCGCCTCGCGTGTGGGAGAGCGTGTTGAAGGCAGCACCAGTGTTGGCGTGTTGAGTGGTTTTTTCTTTCCCTCTAAATCTTCATTTCTCCTGGGGTCAGAGGGTCTATGCACCCCCCATGTCTCCAGCGCCCCCAGGCTGCAGGCCCCTCTGTGCCCCTTCCTCTAGGCTCTCTCGCCTCCTCTTGGCTGCTTCTTATTACAGTGGCTGTATTTGTTTTTCCATCTGAGGAATGCTAACCAGAAAAAAACATTATTTCTAAGAAAATAAACTGCAGCCCGTTGGCCTTTGAATGCTACTGAAATGGATGCCAGCCTTCCCCAAAGGCCTTGAGACAAAGAGCGCCAAAGTGCATGTGTGCGGGCAAGGTCAGGGGGTCTCAGAGGGGGTCTTCCAGATGGCTGGGGATGCAGCCCTTCGGAGGCAAGTGTGTAAAGCCCCAGCCAGCCAGCCTGGACCTGTGGCCAGTTAACAGAGCTGCTGCTACAGATCGGCCCCTACTCCTGCCCCGGAGCCACACGCCTTCCACCCAGGCCTCCCGCCCTTTGTGTTGGGGGAAGCAGAGCTGGGTGCACAGGTCCATGGAGACCTGGATGCCAGCCCTGCGTGACCGTGGGCAGCTCTGTGGACCTCTCAGGCCTTAGTGGGCTGACTGCAAAGGAGCCCCTTGCCACACAGCGCCGGCTCGGTCTCTGGTGGTGGTAGGTAGCCTCCGATGGGACTGTTAGCCACGTCTCCCTTCCCACTGGCAGCCCGGTAGGCAAGCCTGGGCCTGGTCAATGTGCTGGCGAGCAAGATGGTTCTCAGGCAAGCCGTGTCTGGGTTCCCTCTCCTTCAGGCCGGCAGCTCCTCGTGGTGGGGTCCGGGCAGAGGGCGAGGGGCTGGCCCAGGGAAGGTGCTGGTACAGGAGGGAAGAAGACAGGGAGGCGGCTTGATCCTCTGTGAGGACGCTGGAACCAGGCTACCTGAATCCCGGCATTGGCTTTGCCACTGACCAGCAGGGTGATCTTGGGCAAAGCACCAAAGCTCTCTGTGCCTCAGTTTCTTTTTCTGTGATGAGGGAACATTAAGCCCTCCTGCATGGGCTATAGTGAGGGTCAGCCACTTGCCATTCAGACAGTGCCTGGTGGAGATATGCCACTTCTGTTGTTATTACTGCTGGAGAGAAGCCCCGCTGGGGATTTGGCAAGCCTGAGAACGCAATTAAACTGCACTAGGCCTGCTCAGGCCTGGCCTGCTGCTGGAGCCCACAGGGTGGCCGCTGAGGTTAGGGGAAGAGGCCTGAGCTGGGGGTCTTAGGGTCAAGTTGCTGTCAAACATTGACTTGCTGATAAGGTTAGTTCCTCAGTTCCTCTCTGTGGGCTCAGCTACCCCGTTATGAAATCCAGGGGTATCATGGGAGCTCTAGGATCCCAGCTTATCCATTCCAAGTGGTGGCGCAGGCGTGCTGCCGATGCCGGGCTTCTGACTGCCCTCCTGTCGCATCCAGAGGTGGCTGGGCCTGTGGAACAGCCCCTCAGAGCCTGCCTCTCACTAAGGGGATGGGAAAATGACCGTGCTTGTAACTGGCAGAGGGGAATGGTGGGGGCCTGCCTCTGGGCTGGCAGGCTCCCTGCAGCCCCTCCTCACTTCTGGCTCAAACGCTCCAGTGGGTCAACTTTCCCTTGACCAGGTTGCTTCGGTATCCATTAGGCCCAATGCTGAAGCCTGAGAACAGCTCTCAGGGAAGCGTTCAGGGTTCTTGAGGGAGAAAGAGCATAATTAACTGGTCCCATCCTTTGGGTTTGGTAGGGAAATACCACCTTGTGTTTGAGAGCCTCGCGCCCCACCCTGAGCCCCCTCTGGGCAGGTGGCACTGCGGTCAGCTGAGAGGGAGCATCCTGGGGCTTCCGTGCATCCAGGCTGAGCCCAGAGGTCCAGCCAGCACAGGGGATGAGAGCTTTGACAGCGTTAACTTTAACAACATTTTTAAACAGCTTTGTTGAGATACAACTCACATAACATACCATCCATCCATTTGAAGTGTACAATTCAAAGCTGTTTAGTATATTTACTGAGTTGCACATCCATCACAATACATTTTAGAACCTTTTTATTACCCCAGAAAGAATCCCTGTTCCCCTCAGCCATTATTCCTCAGGCCCCCAGTCCAAGGAAACCACTGTTCTCTTGGTCTCAATAGACATGCCTTCCCTTCAGACTTCAGGTGACTAGAACCCTACGATACGTGGGCCTTTGTGATGGAGACAGCATTAACTCTGAAGTTAGGTGGCCTGGATCGCTTTCTAGCTCCACTGGCATCAGCTGTGTGATTTGGGGCAGGGTGGGGATCATCTCTGAGCCTTGGTTTCCCCTGCTGTAAAATAAAGATGTGGGGACTCACTTCTCAGGGTGGTTGTACGTGAAGGGCCTACGTGCTGCCTACACGTCATGGGGGGTCACTCAGTGGAGACGAAGGGGACATAGGTGACTGTGAAGGGAAGGGAGCTCCAGGCAGAGGGAACAGCTTGAGCAGAAGTGTGGAGGCCTGAGGCACACAGGCCACTGGGAGACGCCATCAAGCAGCTCAAACCCCATGGTTATCTTGGATCACGGGTTGGGTGGGGGGGAGACCTTCCCACCCTCTGGCTGAGCCATGGCCATTGTATGCAGTTAGGAATGAAAAAGTATGTCGATTTGTGTTGGTTTTGCATGACCTTTGACCTTTCCCATAATTAACTGCTGGGCCCACTTCTGGTATTGTCTGTGCAGAAGGGAAACCTGATCGATGGATGCCAGGGATCCACAGAGAGTGGGTCTCATTACTCAGTCATTACAAAACCAGAGCTTAACCCTGTGCCACTGGAGACAGGGGGCTTAGTCCTGCCTGCTGGGCAGCCTTATGAAACTACCTTCCCGTGAGTGTAATTAGCCAACAAACCAGATTAAGATTTATTCACCAATAAGAACTCAACTTCCTAAGCCATACGTCTCTTCCAGAATGGTTGCCTGATCTTTCCTGATCAAAGTGCATGATTTTTCCTAAAGCCCCCAGACAAAAGGGACGCCATGCTAGTGCCCAGCCAGGGAAAGGGTCTTTGTTAGAGCATTTGGTCACCACTATCTGCAAGGAATGTTGAGAAAAATGCCAATTTCAAAGGGAAATGAGAAGACACTCTCAGTAATGGTCTCTGGGAATGAAGAGCAGCAGACTTTAAAATCCTCATTTTGAGAACTTTTCCAGTCCTGATTTTTTGGAAAATACATGACATAGTATTAAAGTAAAAAGAGAAGGAGCTCTGACTCATTGCAATAGAATCTTTTAGAACCTAGGCACCACAGAATAAATATATATTTTATAACACAGCAAGAATCAATTTGAATTAAATGAAAAAAGCCCAACTCCTCCCACTCGAGTTCCAAGCCAGTACTATTGGTACATGAGCATTGCTGTGGGGTCATGTGCACCCTGCCATTTTAATATAGGAAAAATGGAACTGTGTGACCTTTTAACAATTCCATAATGAGTAGCTCCCCATGCTGTTTTTCTTTGCTCAGTTGGATATTGGGAACTGTTTTTTGTTGAGAATCGAGTTTTCATTAAAAAAAAAAAAATCCAAGTGGAAAGGAGCCGGGTGTCTAGGGTGATGTGATCTCTTCCACTTCTCATCCCCGGCGCTCGGGTCAGATCTTTTGTTCCCCCACCATTCCCCACTTGTATGAACCATCCCTGTCATCATCCATCAACCTCAAGGGGAGGTAGAGACCTTGGAAATAAGAATGATGATACATGTGACATTTCCTCCCCACCTTTCTCCTTAATTGCTTTTTGAAGCACAAAGCATTTTTTAAAAGTATTCATTTCACGCACCTGGAGGATGTGGCCCCAACAGGTATAGAGCCTGCATTTGAACACAGCCACCAGCTGGGGGCCCAGAGACAAGGTGCCTGGCTGGGCTGTGCGTCAGCCTCCGCGTCAGTAAAATGGGAGCAGCATTAACACCAGGTATTCATGCAGCCCCCTCACTCTAAACTCTGCCACTGTCATCACATGGCCACCTTTCTTCTGGTGTCTGTGTGTTTTCCAATGATGTTCTCTTCTCTGTCCTGACATCCTATCTGTGTGTCTGTGTCCAAAACCCTCTTCTTATAAGGACTCCGGTCATTGGATCGGGGGCCACCCTACTTGAGTATGACTTCATCTAATTATATCTGTGAAGATCCTACTTCCAAATCAGGGTCGCATTCACAGATACTAGGGGTTGGGACATCCATACATCTTTTGGGGGCATGCAGTCCACCCACAACAGTCCTTTAAGAATAAATATCCAGAGAGCTTGGCTCTGCCCCGCTGCATTCCTTTACACTCTCTCCATCCCAGCTGCCTGTTCCTCATTCTCTGGCTTTAATGGTCCTTAAAAAGTGGTCCAGGCCTGATGGGCATCTTCCTCCAGGACTGGTGGCTCTTGGACATATATTTTGTGGTAATAAATCTACTTGCTTTGAAAGAGATTTTTTTGTTGTTGATTTGTTTGTGGTTTATTTCTTATGTATTAAAGGAGGGGCTCACATGATTTTTAAAAAACAAAAATTCAAGGCACAGACAGGAAATCGGGGAAGGGGAGTTGGTTTGTGAGCAAGATGTTCTCAGTCCAGAATGCTCGGCAGTTAAAGAAGCAGGCTGGCCTCAGAAGCCCGTGGGAACACTCCAGGCCTTGGGATTGGAGAGGAACTGATTGTTGTGAGAGACACTTGGATCTGGAGATAGATTAATGGAGGAGATGTGAGCAGTGAACATTCCTGCACGCTTCAACCAATTGGCATCTACTGTGGTCTACACTGTGGGGTGTCAAAGGAAGGAAAAGTCTGGAGTTGTTTACTGACTGATAATTCAGCAATTTCTCTATAATGCCTTATGGGTATGGTGATCATTTTGATAAAGTGTGGGTTAACAATTACACCAAGAAAAGTGTGCTCTTAATAATTACACCAAGACAATAGCCATAAATGGGAACTACGCCAGGGAAACTGGGGCATAGGATCACACTAATCGGGGGAAGAAATATTTTTCTCCAACCTCACCACCAATAAAAAAGCTGGTTTAATTTCATTTCATGAAGGTAGTGACTCTGTAACTGATTGTCTCCTTCTCTGCTTTGGCTTCTGGGAAGGTTAGAGCCATATTTGTGGCCTACCTTTTGAAACTGTGCTGGAAATACCAAATGCTTTAATGCATACTTTGACCAGCTTTCTCTCCTCCAACGCTCATTTCTTTTTCTTCATCCTAACACCCTATTCTTTTTGAAAATCTTACTGTATGTATTTGTAAGCTGTTTGGATGGATGCCATTTGAAGGAATAGTTGGGTGGATGAATAGATGTTTGGATGGGTGGATGGGGAATGGCTGGATAGATGGATGGATGGGTACATTTGTGTGTGTGTATGTGTGTATTTGGATAGATAGGTGGATATTTGGATCAGGAATAGATGGATAGGTGGTTAGGCATTGGGTGGATGGATGAGTGACTAGATGTTTGGATGGATGGATGTTCAGATGAATAAAAGGTGGGTGTATGGCTGAATATTTAGATGGATGGATGTACATTTGAATGTATGTCTGGATGTCTGGCTAGATAAATAATAGGTGATAAGGTGAATGGAAAGATGGCCAGTTAGCTGGATATTTAGATGAATAGGTTTTAGCATGAATAGACAAATGGAAGGATGGCTGGGTAGGTATTTGAATGCATAGCTTACAGAGTGACTAGATGAATGGGTATTAGGATGAATGGATGCACGGCTGGCTGGCTATTTGGGTAGAGGGATAGGTGCACACACACACGTGTGGGGTGTGTGGGTGTGTATACATGGAACAAATAGAAGGTTGAATGGATGGATGGGTATTTGGATGAAAGGATAATACTTCCTCAGTACACAGCATAAATGTGCCAAGGGCAAAATAACATGTATAAAGTATTTTGCCAATAACTGGCATGTCATGATCATTCTTATTAGAAATAATATGGGCTTTGTGGACTAAAAGACCTCTGTTCTGATCCTTGCCCTACCATTTACTATGTGACCTTGAGCAATTACCTAATCTCTCTTCACTTTAATTTGCTCAACCATTAAAATGGAGTTGAAATACCTACTCCAGAAGGTTGCTGTGAAAATTAAATGGGCAGCCCTCTGCATACTTCCTCCTGAGGTACACCTTGAAAGAGGCAGAATTCTTTTACCCAAGCATCGAATAAGAGCACTTCCCCTCAAACTGATCCAACCTAAGTCAAGTGCTTTGATAGATTTCAGTGGAGAGGTGGAGGGATAACAGTGTGCCCTGGGATGGAGAACCCCAGGGAAATGCAGGTTAATGAGTTGAGTTAGACCATGTTGCCTTTGAAGTGTCCGGAAGATCCAGGGAGAGGTAGATTGGTGTAGCTGAGGCTCTGATGAAAGGTCAGGGCTGACGACATTGGAAAGTAATCAGTATCTCAGTCTTTTTAAAGCCATGTGCTCTTAAAAAACCCAAGATTTTGAAACAAAATCTTATATTCTCCGTCAACGTTATTTTAAATGTCTAAGTGTATTAAATATGATTAAGAGCAAGTCAAGTGACTTCCATAATTGAGGCTGCTTCCCAGCTGACACTGACAGCCTCTGCAGGCGGGTTAGGCGAAGCCCGGTCTCTCGCACCTCTGAAGGTGCTGTAGGCTTTGTTCTGGAGGTCCAGGAAACCATGTTTTTCCCTCATATGGCTGGGTGGGTGGGCACCAGGCGTAGGCTGCACAGCCCAGGCTCTGTATTCTGGCACTTTAACGCTGCCGGTTTCCTTGAAGTTATCACCCTCTGCTGGCAGTGTTCCTGGCAGGTAGGTGTCCAGACAGTGCTTGGTCACCTCCAGAGTCGGGGAGCTCACTGCCTCCTGAGAAAGCCTTTCTTCCAGGTGGACATTCCCACCCTCACACATGAACTGGCCGCGTGTCTTTCCCCCAGCGTGTAGCTCTGCCTCCGGACCAGCATGGAGAGAGCATGGAGCTGTGCAGCTCCCTGGGCCTGCTCCTCAGGCATTTGAAGACTTGCCTTCAGCCTCCTCTCGTCTTCAGGCTGACTCCATCTCAGCTTTCGCAGCAGGAACCTGGTTTCAAAACACCCTCCTCAACTGAGGAGGAAACACACTGTTCACACCCACAGCCTCTGTTGAGGCATAGCCAGTTCCGCTTAGCTGGGCACTTCCGGTTCTGCTCAGTGTAGCACTTCCGGTTTGCTATGAGGGCGCTTCCGGCTCCACCTTCCCTATGTAGCCTGCGGGGATTGGGGTGGGTGTAGGTTGAGACGGCGGAGCCCAAGTTGCGTATGTAGGGGGAGGCTGAACCCCCCAGCGGTGCTGCCGGTTGTTCCAGAGTGCTGGCACTGGCCCTGCCACTCCCAGAGATGAGGTGGGGTTAGGCCCCCTTCGGCTGTCAAGCCAGGCTGCGCTGGTTCGAATCCCACTTCTACCACTTTCTAGGCGTGTGACCTGTGGCAAGGTTTGGCCTCCCTGTGCCTCGGTTTCTTCAGGGCCCTTGTAAAATCAGAATAACGATGTTGGTGCCTATATCACCGAGTGAGTGGGGCTTGAAGAAGTAATGGCATGGTGTTGCCATGGACTCTGATTAAGAAGCAGCTTGTTAAATGTTAACTAGGTGTGTTCCTGTTATTCTCCACGGTCTCTCAGATCTCTCTGGAACTCCAGAACTGATAGCCCTTTAACCCCTGATGGGAAATGTTGAAAAAGACTTAAAACAGCAAAAAGGATGACCTTTACAAAAGCTATTGACCGTTGTTTTTGAGACAGAAGCCTCTGTATCACAAGGAAATTGGAGCAGTAGAAATTCAGGCTTCAGATGCTAGTATGGAGGAAACTATTTGGGGGGAATATATGGACTTTTCTCTCATTCCGGAGGTTACGCATTTTAGTGATGTGTACACATTTTCTTCAATACTCTGCTTCACAGGCAGTGAGCTTTCCATCCCTGGGAAGCGTTCAGATAGGCTGAAGAGAGCCAACTTGGGAGGATGTTAGACAAGGTCCCTGTATGCTGCTATTGTTGAGAGGCTCTGGAGGGAGGCAGAGCAGGGTGTGAATCTGCCCGCTTCACTGTGCTGGGAGCTGGAAAGCAACCTGCACATGCCTGGCACATGACCCTGCTCTGCAATGTGGTGGCCAGCCTTGTTGCAGAGCCAGGATCTTCATCCTTATTTCCTCTGGGACCCCAGCCCTCAGCAAGGTTTAATGAATAGCTCTTTAGTGAATTGCTGTTGAGTCATCCCCTAGCCACTCCTGATGGCTTCAGCCATGGGGGGAGAGAGGACCCCCATGCTCTTCCTTTTTTCTCCATGTGTCTCCTCTGACATCTCTCACGCCCCTCAATTTGCAGATATTGACGAGTGTGAGAATGACTACTACAATGGGGGCTGTGTCCACGAGTGCATCAACATCCCAGGGAACTACAGGTGCACCTGCTTTGACGGCTTCATGCTGGCTCACGATGGACACAACTGCCTGGGTGAGTGACGCGGCCGCCGCACCCTGCCTCTCCCTCTGCAGCAGCTTGCAGTGCTGGGGGCCGTGGGAAGGCTTGTCCTGCTTTGGTTCCTTGCATTCGTTTGACAGGCCCACCACAACAAAACCGCACAGACTTGGGGGCTTAAACAACAGGAATTAATTTTCTCACAGCTCTGGAGGCTGGGAGTCCAAGGTCAAGGTGTTGGCGGGTTTGGTTTTGTCTAAGGCCTCGCTCCTTGGCTTGCAGACGGTCTCTTCCTTACTGTGTGCTCACATGGTCGTCTCTCTGTGCGTGCATGTATCCTCTCTGTGTCCTAATCTTCCCTTTTTATAAAGACGCCACTCATATTGGAAGAGGGCCCATTCTAACAACCCATTTTTAAGTTAATTACCTCTTGAAAGGCCCAATCTCCGAGTACAGTCACGTTCTGAGGTACTGTGGCTAGGACTGCACCGTACGAATCTAGGACACAGTTCAGCCTATAACAGGGATTCTTATGTACCTCCAGATTCTCGCGGTTCAAATATATTTTTTAAGCCAGTTGTACAAAACTTATTAAAGTAATGCAAGTGTGCTGTGAAAAATTGGAAAAATATAGAACAGAGGAAAAAATTGGGAAGCATCTCAGTTTATGCTTTCAGTCTTCTCTCTGCACCCACGTGGGATTTCACTGCAGTGGCGATCAGGTGGCCAGCATGATTCTGCCCCTTGATGGTCCCTTTAACATCGTGCGCACTCAGGTATTTTTTTATCTGGCCAGTGCTCTTGTGTTCTCACCATTTTCCTAGTTGCCTCAATTCTGCTTTGACTAGTAACTGGAGCTGCTGTCACAACGTAACAAACTGGGTGGCTGAGACAAAGCAAATGTATTCTCTAAGGGTTCTGGAGGCTACAAGTCTGAAGTCAAGGTGTCTGAAGGTTTGTTTCCTTCTGAGGGCTTCCAGGGAGAATCTGTTCCATGGCGCTCTCCTAGCTTCTGGTGGCTGCAGTATGTTCTCCCTGGGTTTCACATTGTCTTTGCTCTACAGATGTCTGTCTCTATGTCCAGATTTCCCCTTTTTATGAAAACACAGTCATATTGGATTAGGGCCCATCCTAATGACCTCATCTTAACTGGATCACCTGCAAATATCCTATTTCCAAAACAGGTTATATTCACAAACAGTGGTGGTTAGACTTCAGCATCTTTTGGGGAACATA
Source organism: Phataginus tricuspis (assembly GCA_029783875.1). Classification (NCBI taxonomy): domain Eukaryota; kingdom Metazoa; phylum Chordata; class Mammalia; order Pholidota; family Manidae; genus Phataginus; species Phataginus tricuspis. The sequence continues at coordinate 31,216,418 of JAQQAC010003639.1, read as the reverse complement.
ATTCAGCCCATAACAGAGGTGGTTTACAGTCTGTAGCAAGAGGAACATCTCATGACAGAAAACGCATGGTCTGAAAGCTGCTGTGCCTGTCCCCCATGCCCTCTTCTGCTACCAGCTGCTGAGTGACCCAGGACACGACAGCTGGAGCCCAGGGGATAAGACTGTGGACTTGGTGGGGGTGTGGCCATGACCTCATTGCTGATGTCTCCAGGCCTCAGTTGCTTATGGTAAAGGGAATGTGTGAAGAGCAGCTACCTCACAGGCTGCTGGGAGTAGGAACCGAGACGTCCAGATGGCTGAGAAGTGCACCTGGTACAGGGCTCTCAATACTAGTGGCTGTTACTGTCATCATGACCTCTGGGTCTCAGTCTTCCCCCTGCAAATGGGATAATTAGCTGCCTATGTCTCAGCAGGTTGTGTGTGAGG
>JAQQAC010003639.1:31179786-31215492 GCA_029783875.1 Phataginus tricuspis | reverse complement strand
AGGGAGGTGACAGGCACTGGAAGGTGCAGATAGTCACCAAACAGGGATCCGTGCCACGGAGGTGACTCGGCCCCACTTCTGTGGTTGGACATTTAGATTGTCTTCTGATTTTCTTCGTCTTTGCCATTAGAACCGAACTGGATCTGGGCATAAAACTTTTTCTTCTTGTTCTCCCAGTTGTTTCCTTAGCACTTCTTCCCAGAAGGGGAACTAGGGGGTCAAGGGGTCATTTGGATCTGGCTGGCATTGGTTGTAGTGCTTCCTGGAAGGGCTCAGCAGGGCTTCACCTCGCCAGCTGGTTCAATGGGGCCTGGCATCGGGAGCGTACATCCCAAGTACTTCAGAGCTTTTCCCCTGCGTGGGGCACTAGCCCTAGATTTCCCTGCCTGTTTCTGTTCAATGCATATTGGATCTCAGACAAGCTTACTATGGGAAACAGATCTGTGAACATGTAATTACACCCAAAATAAGTGCTGAAATGGGGATCTGGACAGCAGGCTTTGAAGCCCAGTAGGGCCTGCCAAGAGCTGCCCTGCATGGAGTGAGGTGGGGGTGGAAGTGGGCTCATGCCCCAGGAGGACTTCAAAGAGGAGGCTGCATTGAGCGGGATCCCCAAAGATGGGGGAGCAGCTGGCTGGGGGGAGGGCCCAGCCTGTGTACAGAGGCGGCTCCTTGAGGCTGGGCTCAGGGTGGGTGGCAGGAGTGGCTGGAGGCAGGGCTGCAGAGGCAGACTGAGCCTCTGATTAGATTGTAAGGAACTGGGCTGTATGACATTTGTTTTACCAGATGCCACGTTAAGTATCCTGCAAGTGGTAGCTCACTGAATCCTCCCAGAAGCGTAAGCTTTTCACTTTACCCCCTTCTCAGACACTAGAGTACATATTTCAGCAGGGGATAAGTCCATAGAGGCTGAGCTGATGGTCCCTGGGGGACAGTGGGCAGTGTCACCCAGTAGTCAAGAGTAAAGATCTTGGGAACTGCCACTTCCAGGCTCAAAGCCTCTTCCACCAGTTATCAGCTGTGTACCCTTTGGCCAGTCACTTCACCTTCGTGCTTCAGTTTCCTCACCTGTAAGATGAATTTGTAGCCCGTGTCTTGTAGGGTTCTTGTGAGGAATGAATGAAATCATGGATGTAGACCATCTAGCAAGTGCCTGGTACTGGACACGCAAAATGTAATGGGCATCAACTTACGGAAGAGATGTATTGAGACAGGCTGGTTTGATGCCATTGAGACCTCATGGGTGCCAGAGCCAAGGTCAGTCTTCCTTGGGCCATGTTGGACACACAAGGGTCCCCTTCTAGTCATTCTCACCTATGCAGAACCACCTGTTTGTAATGCCCTCGTTCTTGGCTACGGCAGGTGTGCCCAGGGCCTCCGGTCTAACTAGAAGCGGGATCTGTGCAGGTCATAATTTTCACAACAGATTCTTTTTACAATGATTAATTTAATTTAAAAGACTCGCCCCTCTCCCTGCCCCCACCTGCGAGCACAGATTGCAGCGTCCTCGGGCTCCAGCTGCACACATGGCAGCTGAAACAAGGCTCCTTCTGCTGCTCCTCTGCTTGTAACTGAGGGCAGACCCTTCCCAACAGACTTCTTTTTGTTTGGGCTTTTTCCTTCTCAAGACAGAACTCCAGCTGTAGAGAATTCAGAGCTTGGTTCCGACCGGCTCCAACCCATGCTGACTACATGACCTCTCAGGGCCTCAAATCCCTCCTTCATACAATGCTGGAAGAGTTCAAGTGCCTGGTACAGTGTCAGGATCGCAGAGGCCTGAAGAGTGTTTCTTGAAACAAATTACACTTTAAAAGGAAACCAGGGTTGAAGTCTGAAGATTTAGGCTCAAAATCTGGCACTACCATCCATGAGTTTATGGTTTGGGGCCAGTCACTCAAACCCCACCAAGCTTCAGTTCCCCAGGCTTCAAAATGGGTCAGTAAAACCTGTCTCAGAAGGTCACTGTGCAGTGAAATGTGAATGCAAATACGGAGCGCTGGATGGATGGATGGAAAGTTCTGCTCGGGTGCTATTGTCACCGTGTCGCTGCAGGTGTCAAGCTAGCAGCCTCCAGTCCTCATCCAACCTGCAAACACATTTGGTTTATCCCCCCTCACCCCTGCTCCAATTCTTATTATTATTACTGTCGCCATCATTATTACTGAATGACTTGTCAGCATTTAAAAATCAAGGGATGTCACGTAAAAATTGCTGTTTTTAGCATCGTTCCTGCTTGGCCACAGTCACCCTGCCCCTGACGTCTGTGAGATGCGAGCAGGAGCGCAAACGGACGCCCATATCCTGCATGGCTAAATAGGTAAAGTCACAAAGCTTCAAAACCAGGCATTGTATTTATTATGGCTTGACAGATTATTCCTTCTTAATGACCGAGAAGGCTGGAATGGAATTTGGAACTCTTGGGCGCCTTGGAGTTTCGTGCCAGGAAGTGGTGATGTGGGTGGTGCCTGCTCCTCACCTGCTTCTTCTTACCTGGGGCCCCATCCTGCACCCCAGGGAGCCTGAGGATGCTCTAACTGGAACGTTCACGCTCTGGCCATTCACCCCCAAGCCAGCGTTCCTTTTGCCACTGTTTTGTCCTAAGTGTCATCTGTCTGTCTGAGAACAGACAGGCTTCAAGCCATTTGGACAGAGAAATTTAGGGTCTTAAATACCCAGAATGTGGTTTAGAAGGGTGGATACGTGTTCCAAGTACACATGACCTGCTGTGGACTCCTTACTCCCTGAGGAGGGCTTCAGCCACAGGAGGGGCCAGAGCAGGGACCCCCCCCCCAAAGCATGGGGCTCAGAGCAGGGGCACCTCTTGCCCACATCTCAGTGTGGCAGTGGCAGCTGCCCCCTTTGGAGGGATTGGGTACTCTCCTGTTTGCTGCGGTCCTCACCACTCCCTGTTGCTCACAACCAGTCAGCTTTGGTCATTTAATCACCTGCTTGGTCTCAGTATGAATTGTGTTCGTGCTTCCTAATGAAGCTCCCAGGTCTGGCCTCTGGCGGGTGTCGGTGGCCGTGGAGCCTGACTGAACTGTCGGAAGGTTCTGGGTTCTCACTGCCCCTGTAGCCCTGCCTGTCTCTGGTCAGTCACGCCGAGTCCCACCCCACAGCCCATCACCTGTGAGGACAGTTAGGCCCATGTACATCTCTGGCTGTTTTGCGTCCTGACGTCTAGGTCAGAAGCCCTCTCTGGTTGTAACATTTCTGTTTCAGCCACCCCTGAATTTCTTCGGGATGATGGCTGGCATAGGTCCTGGTCTGCAGAGTCTGAAGAGCATTCTGAGTTAATTAGGAGAAACGAGTCTGTTGGCTTAAGGGTTATTCTTCCCTGAGTTTGCACAGTTGAGGCTTTTCTCTTCTTTTGAGCAAACGAGGTTATTTTCTTGTGGAGATGTGTTGCCAGGACTGTGCCCTGGAGGGTGGCCAAATCTGACCTCCAGGGAGTGAAACCCTCTCTCTATTTGACATCTTTATTGAGGAATTTCTCAAATATAACAGAAAATGACACCAGAGGGAATTGAAACCATGAGGAGATCCTTGCTCAACCCCAAATGACTGCTTTTAGCATTGTAATTACTTGAAATAGCAGTAGTTCTGTTTGAAAAATATTATTCCAAACTCCATGCAATTGGACATAAGAGCAATATTTAGGCTAATAGAATAAGACTTTTTTCATCTTAAATTAAAGCCAGCAGTGGATAGTTTTTTCCTGTCTCCACAAAGCAAGGGTCCTTTTTCTCTAAAGCCATTAGTTCACTTAGCCAGATGTTTTCTTCGACCCCAATCTTTACCTTGACTTACTGAAAAATATGTTTCTCAAGTTGCTCCCAGTTTGAGTTTTGAACTTGCTTCTCAGCACTTTTCCCTGATGAAGAGAAGTCATCTGTAGCCAGACTCAGCAGAAAAGTTGTTTTATTAACCAGATCTCTGTTTTCCCATTGGTACTCTTGAGTGCTTCCTAACTGCCTGGCCTTGTGCTAGGTGGGCGATTCCACCTAGTGAGAGGAAGGCCCTCTGGGGACCACTCTGCCACGCACCCATGTTCTCAGTCCTCACAGCATCCATGGGCAAAAGCCATTAGTGTCCCCTTTTGTATTACAAATGAGGAAGATAAGGCTCAGAGAGGGAAAGTGACCTACACACACAAAATAGTGACACCCAGCCAGTAAATGGTAGAGCTGGACCCAGAGCCCAGGTGTGTGCATCGGCCTGTCAGCCACTCCCACCCCAAGCCCAGAACAGCGCCGGCTCTGGGAGGCTGGCTGGGCTCTGGGAAAGGCTTCATTCTGTGGGGCGGTATGTACCCCTTGTGAGTTTGGGAGTCCCTGAGGACATCCAGAAATCCCAGCGTCTGTCACAGCGGGCTGGTGTGTGGCACACTTAAAGGCAGGCGGGCACCCACAGCTACAGAGAGTTCACCCCAAGGGCACCTCCTCCCCAAAGCCAATACTGCCTCCTTGGGCCAAGGCAGCAGCCTAGGACCCTGTGTCCCCTTTAGCTTCCCTTCCCTGGGGACATTGTCTTGCCCTGTGTGACAGCACAGAGCTCTGTTCTCCCAGAACCCTCTCTTGGGGCTCCCACTGCTTTCACAGTAGCACTGGGTTCATCTACCCACTGGCCCACGAGGTCCCTCAGGCAGGGGCCTCTTCGCTTCTTCCCCGCACCCTCACCCTTGCCCACCTGTGTCCTCTGGCCAGCCTCCCTCAGAGCCACAGAGTCCTACACACCCCTGATGTCCACAGGGCTCCCTATGACCCCCTCCCCAGTGTGCACCTGGTGAGGTCCTACTTCCCAGTCGAGACCCACCCCACATCCCCTTTGCTCCAGAGTCTTCTGTGGCCATACTGGGTACACCTCCACCAGGCTCTGCGCTGGGGTCCTGGCTCTTCTTCCACTAAAGCAGAGGTTGCCTTGTTTACCTCTCTGTCTTCCTCCTCAAAATCAAGTGCAGTGTCTGGCATGTCATAGGCACGTAATAAACATTTGTAAAATGAATGAATAAACAAATCTGTAAAATTACCTTATAACCTGGCTCTCTTGCTCAGCAAACCTCCAGGCTAGGCTCACGGCAAAGGTCAAGGGGAGTAGATGGGGCCTCGCTCACAGGACTCCTCCAGGCTCATGAGAAGGCCAAAAAAGTTCGTGGCCCTAACGATAGGCCGAAAGGGCAGCATTAGCCGTGATGCTAGGATCGGTCCATTTCTTTATTCCAAACAGAATTGTTCTGAGCACCTGCCATGTGCCAGATCCCGTTTTAAGTGCTGACGATACAATGAACAGAAGGAACTACTCCCCGTGCCTGCGGACTTACATAGCAGAGGGAAGATGTAAACAAGTAAGCGGGTAACTCAGTGAAGTAAGTTCAGTCAACTGACTCCAGTGAAAAATTAAGCAAAAAACTAATGTGATAAAAAGGATGGTGGGAAGGGAGAAGCACTGGGTAGAGTGGTATGCCAACTTGCTGCATAAAAAACTGTCCTACATGTAAAACACCATTTTATTCGGCTTGTGGACTGCGGGTCAGGAATTCAGACAGGGCCCGGCAGGGCTGGCTCTCTGCTCCACAGTGTCTGGGGCCTCAGCTGGGAAGCCGGGAAGGCTGGGGATGACTTGATGACAGGGGCTGGAATCATCTGGAGGCCTCGTTGCTGCTGTCTAATGGTTGACACTGGCTGTTGGCCAGAACACTTGTGGGCAGCCTCCCCCTGTGGCCCGTCCACATGGGTTTGGGTGGGCTTCCTCACAGCATGGAGGCCAGTCCCGAAAGAACAAGATACAAATGCATGGAATTTTTACCATCTAGCCTCGGAAGTCACGTCTGCCAAACTCTCCTGGTGGACAGTTATGAAGGTCCACCCACGCTCAGGGGTTGGGGACATGGTGAAGGGGCCTCAGTGAGGAGGAAGAAGCTGCTATTTGGAAATCTAGGAAAGATCTTCCCTCCAGGCAGAAGAGGGAGGACAGGTGCAGGGGCCCCGATGGGCACAGGCTAGGTGAGTCTGGGAACAGGTCAGCATGCCTGGAGGGTCAGGAGAGAGGGAGGAGGACCAGAGACAAGGGCCGTAGCCAGGCAAGGCCAGGTTATGCGTGCCAGCTCTTTAGGCCCGAGAGGAGAGCTGGAATTTTATTCTGAATTAACTGGGAAGCTATGAGACATTTCAACTAGAGGTTGCTGTAATCTGATTGACATTTTGATATACAGGAATTTGCCTTCTGGCTGCTGAGTAGACAGTGTGTTCCAGGGAATAAGAGGTGAAGGTGACTGTAGGGGTCTGGGTCAGACATGGTGGTGGCTCAGTCCAGGTGACGGTGGTAGAGGTTATGAGAAGTGGTTGAATTCAGAACACATTTTGAAAACAGAGCCAACGGGAATTGTTGATGGATTAGATGTAAAAAGTTAGGGAAAGAAATCAAGACCACTGGTCGGTTTTGCCTGGAGTTTGTGTGGGGCCATGCTGCTGTGGCTGAGAAGGGCAAGACCGGGGTGGGACGGATTTTGGAGTGGGGAGAGGCGGATTCGAGTTGGTTTGGCCAAGTTCAGTTTGAGATGACTGACAGCCATCCAAATGGAAATGGTATGCAAGTTCAGAAGTCTGTGGAATAGTCAGGTCTGGAGGTATGGGGGGAATGTGAGCATCTAGAGCTTCCAGATGGCACTGAAAGCAGAGCTCTTAACATTCATCCACTTCATAAAGATTTCATGAGTACCTGGCCTGCGCCATGTCCTGGGCTGGGAGCTCACGATTAGGAGCTGGATGACATAGTCCCAGCCCTTAAGAAATATAGGACATCAGCCTGCCTAGCTTTGAATCCTAGACCCACCATTTACTTGCTTTGTGACCTTGAGCAAGTAACTTCCCTTCTCTGAGCTTCTCTAGCCTCACGTGTAGACATGACACAGAGACCGAAAGAGATAAGCTTTGTAAAGCACCTACCGCAGCGCCTGGCACAGAACAAGAGTGTAACAGATGTGAATTACCTAATTCTCACTTATTCTTAGCATGCAAAGTCAGAATGCTTTTTTAAAGGAAATTGATGTTATTTTCAGAGCTGGGGAAGATTCAAGGGTTGAGCCTGGGCCCTGGGCTGTGTGTGAAGCCCTTGGGCTGAGGACTGCTTCTCACGTTCCACGTGGGGCTCCTGCCGAATGACCCACTGCTCACCACTCCACGGCATCAGGAAGCCCTCCCAGCCTCTTGCATCCATTTTTGCCCTTGTCTATTGATGTGGGGTCATGTGGCACCATAGGGCTTCTAGTCCCAGCTCTGTCACATGTCACCTCTCCCTCAGCCTCAGTTTTGTTCTCTGCAAAATGGACACAACCCCTTTCTGTTAGGCTCAGATGAGGAGATGGGTGTGCAGATGACACTGGAGGCTGCCAAGCAGACTGAGAAGAAGAGGAAAGGAACTCGGGAGACTCGGCCAGGGCCCAGGTGCACACGGGGGAGGCGGTCTCTGTGGACGCCCAGATGCTCTGGGTGGCGGGCAGTCACTGCTCCCCCTGGGCTGGCCCCTGGCAGGATGAAAGGGCCGCACCGCCTAGGCCCTTTGGAAGGCGCCCCCTCTCATCCTGCAGGACAGCTGGAGACAGTGTGTGGCTCCCTTGAACCCCAGTGAAGGCTCGAGTTGCTTCTGTTTATTTGTCTTTATACTTCAGCAGCTCAAATGCGTTTCTTGCTGGGGAAAAAAAAATGCTGACTATTTTAATGTAAAACTAAACAGCTTCAGACAGTCATATACTTACTCCATAAACACTAGTATTTTTTAAGGTAAACTGGAGAGGTTTCCCCTGTTCTCTTTATTTATGCCTCCCCACCCCATTTTCCCTATCCTTGGCCTACATTCAGGTGATATAAACTCTTAGGAGGATTTGCTGTTGAGGGACAAGTCAGACGAAGGCCCTTCTTCCAGCTTTTTACAATTGTTAATCTGAAGGAAATTCTTTGGCCTGAGAAAAAGAAACACACTGGACATTGTGCATCTTTACAGACAGGCTTCCTCCTCTCTCCATATCACTGCAGAACCAGGGAGACCCTGGAGTGGGGTGCAGGAAGGTGGACGGGCCGAACTCAGGTGTGTTTCGGGGGTGGAGTGGCTTCTGGAGCTCCATGCCCACAGCCAGCTCAGGAGAGAGGGTGAGGCGGAGTGTGGGCAGAGCAGTGGGGTGCTTCCTCAGAGCGGGTCATGGGGGTTCTGGTCTGAAAGGGCAAGGGGGTCAAGAGTCAGGCTCTTTGGGCCACAGACTTGATGGGGGTCCCTAGGAAACTCCTGCCTCTCTGTGCCTCAGTCTCCCCCATCATAGAGGGGAAATAAAGGGATGGGATTTGCCTGGTGGTTTGTGGGGTTTTGTTTCTAGCAACAGAACCCTCGGTTTCCAGCAGAATCGTGCCATGGTCATGCTGCTCTGGCTGGCACGGCCGGCAGGGATGAAAGCTCGTGGTCCGCGGAGCCCGCCCCCATCCCTGCAAGGTCCCTGGGGTGCTGGGAGCGGCGCTCGGAATGCCCTAGCCTGTCTGCTGTGTCAGAGCCCTTCTTCCCGGCATCTTGTGATTCAGTGACTGGACAGCATGGCATGTCCTCAGGGCCAGGGGCCAGGCTCTGTGCCATGTCCTCCTAGTCCCTTCCAGGTACAGTCCCTGTCTACCTCTCTCTCCTTCGTTCTCAGAACTGTAATGTCCAGCACCTCAAACAACTTTCATTTCCCTACACGAAGCACCCTGTCCTGCTCTGGGCTGTTCTCGCACCTGCTGTTCCTTCTGTCCGAATCGCCCTTCCCCATGCTCTTCGTTAACACTGGGTTTGACTGACCCCTCTTGTCTCTCAGGACTCAGTTCAGGCATCAGCCACTCCAGAAAGCCTTCCCTGAGTTACACCCCCTTCCCCTGGGCGCCTAGGGCCCCCGGCTTTCCTCTGATTCAGCTCTGAGCTCCTGGGCTGGTCACTGGACCTCTGGGGCACGTCCCTACTGCTCTGGGAGCTCCTGCGGTGCTGAGCTCTGGAGTGACGGAGCTCTTTGTCCCCTGGCTCATCGCAGGCTCCTTTATGCGACAGAAGGATGGCAGGTGGCAGAATGTTTGATCCCAGGGAACCAGATTTGGCAGTGGTGAGAACACAGGCCTGCCACTGAGGCAGAGCCTCAGTGCCCAGAGCTGGGGAGGTCTCCTAGCAGCTGGGGGACCACAGCCCCATGTGGTGCTGGGGCTTGGGACTCCCCCGTCCTCTTCCTGGTAATGAGCGACTGCATCGGGGACCTTCCCACCTTCTCCTGGTCTCTGTGCTTGGTGCGGGGAGAATGCTGACTTGGGAATGAGACACATCAAGCCTTGATTTCCAGCCCCCTCCCTAGCAGTGGTTTGAGGCCAGGCCTCTGCTCTCTCTTGGCCAGAAAGGAAGGACAATGGCACCCCTGGGAGGGGCTCTCGGTGCAGGAAGTGGGCAGGTGGCCGGCATGGAAGCCTGGGGGCACCCAGCAGGCATCAGGAGCGTCGCTTCTTCCTTCCCTTGCTCCCTCTGGTTGGACGCTGAGGTCAGGGGCCGCATCGCCATATGAGGCCGCCCTTTCCATTGGTAGGCCTGGCTGAAATCTGTTGTCGCTCCCCCTGGTGCCAGCCCCGCCTCTGAATAGGTCGTGAGTTGGTGGCTTGGGGAAGAAGTCCTGCTCTGTACCAGGGCAGAGACTGCAAAGTCCATAAACAGCAAAGAAAAACACCCGGTCGCTGGGACAGTACAGGCAAGCAGACACCTTCCTTTGTCTTTCTTGTTTGCAGTCCACATGCCAAGGACTTGGTCAGAACTCTGAGAAATAAACAAAATATAAGTATCTCGCAAAGGCTCTGAAAATACTCTACCTCCAAGACATAGGCCCCAAGCCAGAACTGAGCCATGTGCCTAAAAAGGGATATTATCAACAAAAATGGGTGTCCCAGAGTCCCCAGGCGGCACGTCTGCTGGCAGCAGCCTTGCTTATTCTGGAGCCGCTTGGGCCCTGGACGGCGTTTGGGGTCCCCTCGGGCATTTGCTGGGCCTGGCTACAGCTGGGCAGCTGCTCCCCCAGCACCAGCTGGCCTGGCCTGGCTGCTCATAGTGGCCGTTAGCCAGCCCTGCGCACTGCCCGGCCCAGCACCGCTTCCTGACACCCACCTCATCCCGACCACATGCAGCTAGAAATAGCCTGGCTGGCAGAGGCGCCTTGCGCCCGGCTGGCACGCCTCGTGTGTGGGGAGCGGGTCGCCATGGCAGCGACCCAGCTGCTTGGTCTTGGGTCTTAGGGACCCCCCAGGCACTACATTAAACGTGGGAGAGGATCCACAGGCCACCTTGCCTTCCTTTGGCCCATCCACTGGCCGCCCACGGGTCAGATGCTGTGGAGTCATCTGGGACGAGCGCTGGCCAAGGCCTTTCTCAGTGGGACCCTCCTGAGGCCCCTGTTGCCGCTGGGCAGTCTGGCCTCTCAGCCCAGGAGCTGGCCCATCACCACCTGGGCTCTGCTTGCCACTTCGGCCTTGCCTTCGCTCCATACGACCATTAAGCCTGTCCCCAGGGCACCTCCTGCCCTCCGTGCACTGCCTGCCTGGAGGGCCGTCTGTCTCCCTTGGGCCGAATGCTCCAGTCCCTCCTTCGGCACCTCTCTCCTGGCCTTCCTGGGAAGTATGACTGCTCCCCGCCCTGCGCTCAGACCCAGCGGAGTCCCAGTGCTCATCACGTGGGGTTGAAGGTGTCTGTTTACTTACCCGTCTCCCACACGTTTAATGATTATACAGAAACACTCAGAAAAATCAATAAAAAGACAAAGTAATCCCCCATTAGCTCACTACCCCAACAGGTCAACAGCTATCATACCCTAATGTTCTTGTCCGATGTCATCTGTGTGCAGACCTGCCTTTATATGGTTATGACCATGCGCTGAGGTTTGTCTGCTTCCCCGCAGTTTCCTAGCAGAACTCTTCTCACTGTTGTGTAGTCACGTGGCCGAGGATGCAGGGAGCTGGCAGCCTGTGGGTGCGGAGCGGGAGCTGCGGCTGCTGTGGCTGTCTGGTTGGGGTGACAGAAATGCCTGGGAGGAATAACCGTCACCTGTGGGCCAGCGAATTACCCCCCGAGTGACCATATCTGCCCGATCAAGGGGTCCTGAGATTACTGCAGCATGACTCCCACCCGCTCTAGGCTGTGTGCAGAAATACGTCCAACGTGACATCCTTGGGGTCACTAACAATACACCAAATGTTGGGGAGGGCTCGCCCTGCTGGGAATGAGTGAGAGGTCACCAGGTGGGGGTAGAGATGGGTTGAGGGGAGGAAGGAACCGCATGTGCAAAGCCCACCAGGCAGGAGAGTGGGCCCCAGAGTGGAGAGTGGTATGTGAAAAGGTACCTCTGTTAACAGAGCTGGCGGATTAAGTGCTCTCTGGGCTCAGACCTGGAGATTTACACCTGCAAAGGTAGGAGTGTCAGGAGATCACCGTTAGGCACGTCACAGACTCAAGCCTAGCTGCCAGCCCTCCTTCCACTGCCACCAGGGCCCTTCCATACCCGCATCCCACCACCGAGCAGACCTTTCCCCACGCTGCTCCTTCTGCAGCTGGAGAGAAGCTCCCCTGTCTCTCAGCCCAGCCTCCTGATCCCTGTTCTTTTCCTGCGGACTTCTGACCCCAGCCAGTTCCTGTGCACTGGACTCACCACCTCTCTCTCCAGGTGGACGGGCAGCTCCCTGAGGGCCAGCCTTGACCTTGTGTTCACTGCTCCAGGCTGGAGAATCAGCAGAGTAAGAGGGGTCCCACAGGAAGCCCACAGTCTCTGACCCAGGATCCCACTTCCAGGAATTCCTCTGAAGGAAATAATCCCTGAAATGCAAAGGGCTGTGACTGCCCTGTGTGCCCCCGAGGGGACCTTATTTATGGGGTGGAATGGAGACAAGTGCACCGAGGGGTAGGGCAGGGCTCCCCTGGACTAGACAAGCAGCAAGTAGGAAGGATGGTCAGGGTGAGTCCCAGCATGGAAAACACTCTAACCCAACTTTCAATGGAGAAGGTGGAAAGGTCACCAATACAGTCGCTCATTACCAGGAGGAGAAAATTATCACATGGCAAAAGAAACCAAACAGATGCTCATGATTGTGGTCGTAGCTAGAGGGTAGGATTAGTGATCCATTTCTTCTCACTGTTTTTCAAAATTCATTGTAAATTCAAATTTTTGAATAACAGCTTTATTAGACAGGTGATAGGGAGCCATGCTGGGTTCTTGAGGGAGGAGTGCCATGGGAAGGAAGTGGATGCACACTTGGGCTGGAAAGGGTGCGGCTGGCCTGGGAGGCATGGGAAGGCATGGAGGGCTTCCCAGTGCCTCCCCTAAGCTGAGTGCCGCCTTTCCCACACATCTCCCTGGTGCCCTCCACTTCTGTCTGCCGCTTTATTACGTGTGTCGATTCTGCTGGCACAGAGTCATTTCCTAGTCCTGTTGCGGTCGCATGACCCACCGAGGGCCTGTCAGCAAGGGGCTGCTGAGTGCAGGAAGGAGCAGCCAGTTCACAGGAGCCCGATTAAGGAGCCGCCGCAGAATGGGGGCAGGCGGCCACGGGGCCTGGGGTGCGCTGGGGCCCTAGCATTCATGGAGCGCTCCCAGGTGGGGGCGGGTGTGCATGTGGGGGCGCTGGCGGGAAGGGGGAAGCACACGGGCCACCACGAAGCACCCGCAGCAGCCTGGTGAGAGGAGAGGCCTGGCTTCACACTCAGCAGCTCCACAACGTAGAAGAAAATGCCATTTCATCGGAAGAATGGGTGCCTGACGTTCAAAATTCTAGGCAGGATGCTGGGTGTAAATCCTTTGACCTGGCCAGAGTCAGGCCGACGGACTGACCAGCCGGCCTGTGTCAGCTGGGGATGTGGGGAGTCCATAGCCCCAGGTCGGTTCAGTGGAGGTTCTCCCAGAGCAATGGGCTCGCGCTGCCCATCCGGCCAGAGGTCTGTGGAGGCGATCGTGCCCACGGGCCTGCTGGGCTCAGAGGATGTGCACTGAGAGCCCTGCCAGAGCAGTTCCCTTAGAGCTGCTATGCTTTGGCTCCGTGATTCATTTGTTTGGTTTTCCTCCCCTTCCCTCTTTCCAGTCCTCTGTCCTTATCCCCATCAAAAGATATTTTTAAAAATTCCAGTGCCTCCCACAGATGTCCAACCAGGATGGCATTCACAGCTGGGCTGTCAGAAACCGGGGCAGGGGAAGGGGTGAGAGTATGATATCGTCCGGTTCCCATGCTGGCTCTGTCACTCACACGTTGGTGACCAAGGGCAGGCCACTCGTTGCTTGGAGCTCCTGGTTAACATACAGCTATCGTCTGAGCTGAGGCTAAATGTCACACGTACTGACAGTGCCTGGCCTCCCCTCCCTCTCCTGCCCATGAAGTTAAAGGAAGTTAAAGGAAGAGCTGGTCTGGCCATCAGTGGCGTAGACAGAGGTTCATGATGCGTCGCTCGGGAGGCCATCCTGCTGTCCCCAAAGCCCTCCCCTCTCCACGTGCTTCCTGAAGCACTGCCCGGGTGGAATGGCTTCTCTTTAAGTGAAAGGCTTTGGTCAGTGCCAGCAGAGCCCCCGTGTGCTTCCATTCGTTCACTGAGCACCAAAGTGCATGGCTGGAAGTACTTGAGGGCTCCGTCACCCCCACATGGGGCTCACTCCCGAGCAATGCTGAGGCAGGCGGAAAAATGAGGGCAGCTCTTCTCTGACCAGCCCCTTCTCACCCTCCTGATGGGCCAATGGCCTCTGCCCCCGAGGACCCGCAAGCCAGCGCTCACTCCCACGACTCCGCTAGAGCTGCCTGCCTTGTTGGCTTCTGGAGCTCCGGGCCTCACTGGGCCGCTCCTCTGGAGCCACACGGCTCATCCCTGATGGGACAGGCCTAGAGCCAGGGCCTGCAGGCCAGAGCTGCCTGCCCCAAGCGTGTTTTGTAGTTCTCAGTCAGTTACTTGGTCCACAAACATGGATTATGTCCCCTTGCACTAAAAAACCCTGGGATACAGCAACACTGAAGACAGACCTGGCCCCTGTTCTCAAGGACTTTGTACTTTCTGGGGAGACAGAAACACATGGCAGCAGATATGTGAGTAGAAGTCCTGGCTAGATGGCAGGTGATATGATGGAGTGACTTCTTGCTGCTTTAGGCTGGTGGTCAGGGAGAGCATCTTCTAGGAGGTGACACGAGTGGAGGTGTGAATGAGGAGGAGCCAGCCATGCCAGGGTCAGGACAGAGTAGCGAGTACAAAGGCCCCAAGATGGGGACAAGTAGCTATAGTCAGGGCACAGCAGGGACTCAGTGTGCTGCGGTCTGCTGAGCAGGGGGAGGCTGGTGTGAGGTGTAGGCAGAGCAGGCCACGTGGGCCTTGTCAGCCAGGGAAGGGAGTTCGTGCTGTGTCTGAAGTGAGCATGGAAGTCTTTGGAGGCTTTCAAATAGGAACAGCACAGCTGGTTGACACTCTTAGCAGTCGCTGCATGGAGCAGCGGGACAGTGGTGGACAGGGCGGCCCCTGGGAATGCCATGGCAATGAGGCAGGCCAGAGAGGAGGGGGTGGCCTGGCAACCACAGGGGTGGAGACGAGGGGAGGTCATTGTGCCCAGGGTTTACTTGCAGTGGCATTGACAGGATGGCACCTACTCAGGGATCGCTTGCGGGGAGCAGGGACAGGAGGCCACAGGGGTGGCTGCCAGGTGTGCGGGCTGCAGCAGCTGGGAGCGGTGCTGCCGTTCACCGAGATGGGGAAGCTCGAGGGGGGATCCAGGCTGTTCTCTGCTGCTCTGCTGTCTTAGAAGGTGGACTTAGGAGTCATGGGCCATGTTAGGTTTGTCGGGCCTGTGGGACTTCCAAGTGCGGGCACCAGGTGTTTAAGTCCAGAAGGGGGGAGCAGGTGGGCCTAAAGGTTTGGGCAGCCTTGGCAAATAGGTGGCTGGTAAAGCCATGGGACAGGGTGACACATCCTGGGAACAGAGCCCACAAGGCGCCCCAGCCTCATGACCTGTCCCCCAGGTGCACTGCACCCCAGGGCAGAGTGCTGCCCGAGGCTACTTAAAGGAGGTAGTGGCCCCAGACTGTGCCAGCATGTCTGCCAGCCACGTATCTGGTAAGGTTCCAGTGTCCAGGATACATAAAGAACTCTTACAACTCAACACTAAAAGGGCAAATAACCCAGTTTAAAAATGTACAAAAGATTCAAAGAGACATTTCTCCCAAGAAGATAGGCAAATGGACAGTCAGCACACAAAAAGACGCCCAGCCTCATTAGCTGGGGAAACGCAGATCAAAACTACAATGAAATACAACCTTATTCTCACTAGGATGGTTATAAATTTTTTTAAAAAACAAACAATGGAAAATAAGTGTTGGCGAGGATGTGGAGAAATTTGAAACCTTATATTTTGCTGGTAGGAATGTAAAATGGTGGGAAGCCACTGTGGAAAACAGTTTGACAGTTACTCAAAAAATTAAACGTACAATTACCGTATGACCCACAATGCCACTCTTAGGTATATACCCAAGAGAACTGAAACATGTTCACACAAAAACTCGTACGTGAATTTTATAGCAGCATTTATCGTAATAGCTAAAAAGTGGAACCGATGCCAACGGCGGTCAGCTGGTGAATGGGTAGCAAACGCGGCCTATCCATACGACGGGATATTGATTCGGGCATAAAAGGAAGGAAGTCCTGACACCTACTCCAACATGGTGAACTCTTGAAAACATTGGTCTGTGAAAGAAACCAGATACAAAAGGCCACGTATTACATGATTCCATTTATATGAAATGTCCAGAATCGGCAAATCTGCAAAGAGAAAGTAAACTAGTGGTTCCGAAGGGTGAAAGGAGAGGAGAATTGAGACTAACTGATAGCGGGCACAAGGCTTCTTTTTGGGGTGATGGAAATGTTCTGAAGTTAGATTTTGATGATGTCTGCACACCCTTGTGAGTATTAATGAGAAGCACTGATATGTACCCTTTAAGATAGTGAACAACAAGAGTGCGTGATGGGAGAAACGGAAGAGACAGTGAGTGGGGAGCGTGAGAGAGTAAGGCTTGTCTCGCACCTGAGCAGGGCATGCGTGTGGCTCTGTGTCCAGGGGCAGAAGCCGCTCTGCTGGGGGTCCAGAGGCCGAGGCAAGAGGAGCTCCCCCTTCAGGTGTGGTTTGTCGTCGCTTTTCCAATTTGGAGGGACTTTACTGTCCCCCCGAGTGACTTTGTTCAACAGTTGCTGACATTCTTAACAGTTTTCATGTGCCAGGCATCGCACTGTGTCTGACTTCCATCAGTTTCCTCATTCCCAGAGCAACTGCAGGTGGTGTTATCCTGTTTTATAGAGGAGGAGACCAAGGCCCAAGGTCCCACAGCAAGGTACTCACTGGATCTTGTACCCCAGCTGGTGTGACTTGCAAGGCACAAGCTAGAGCCTGTAGGTCGTGGTCCCGGGGAGACGTGCTGTCAATGATTACAAGGCAGAACAGTCGGCAGTTGGAGCTAGGCAGCAACTCCAGTCCTTAGAGAAGCTCGGTGCTGCTCAGCCGTCTCTGGGGGACCACAGGGAACAGCTGGGATTGAAGGGATGTGGTGCCCAGACCCTGAAGGCCAGCAGCCCCAGCTGAGCTCTGCCTGCCCTGGCTCCTCAGGTCTGGATATGAGCAGTGGGCTTGCAGGTCTGGAAAGCCAACCCCACCACTCTCATGCCTCATCTCCCAGCCCTGAGCTGGGCCTGCCTGAGGGACTCAGTATCAGACCAGGGCTGCAATAGGAGACCCTGTGTCTTTCACACACAGCTGACCTGCTGGGATGTCAGGAGCCCCAGAGAAGGCCCCAGCTGATGCCCAGACCGGGAAGCAGACAGGTCTCCGGAGACCCCACTCATACCTCCCATCTGCCTGACAGTTCAGGGAGTGTCCTGGGTCTGGCAGAACTCAGGCCCCAAAGCTCTAAGACCCATGTGTATTTTACCCGAAATCTAATCCATCTGGTTCTCATTTATTTACACTTAACTCATCAAATGCAATTTTGCAAGAGCCGCTCGATAGCCAAGAGGCTTTTCTTCCTAAGCTTCCTTCTGAAAGGAGCTAGGGGAGGGCTGGGGCCTCAGCCCTCGGGGACCAGGAGGGAGCTCTCAGGGTCGAAGGTCGAGTTTGGTTCCTAAGATGGGTGGGTGCCTCTGTCTCTGTTCCCAGACCCCCACTGGGAGCTGGGATGCGATGCCGGGGCTGGGCACAGGGCCTGACACACAGTAGGCTCTTGGCAGCGAGGAAAACATGGGTGGGGTCCAGACAGAACACAAGAGTGTCTGTTTCAAATTGTGAAACGTTCATGGGAAACACAAAGCAAAACTGGATCCAGAAGTAATTTTTAGTTATTATAAATAACTGGAAATCTGGATTCTTGGTCCAAAATAGGACAAATAGCCAGCTATTAGTAAAAACAAACACCAACACCTTGGCCAAAAAGTGAACCTCAGGGGCAAACCACAGTCCTTCCTGCAGAGGCCTCTCCAGAGCAGATCAGCCTCCAGCCCATTGGTGTCAGCATGGCAAGCACTTCGGGCTGGAAAACAACTGTATCCATCATAGCGAGCACATGGGCCCACCCCAGACACAACCCTTCAGCTGCTGACGGGGGCTGCCTGTGACCTGGGTGGTGTGTGTGCCCCGAGTGGAGCCGGGCACAGCTGAGGACTGTCTCCCCCAACCCCAGAGTCTAGACATGTGCTCGTGCAGGGTGCTGCAGCATGAGGAGGGGGCACCTGGCCCAGAGACCCTGTTTGGACTTGATCTTTGGTGCCAAGGTGTTGTGTCCTGTTCCAGTTAGAGTGATTGCAGTGGCTGCTGGGATTAGGAGGGAGAGGCTGGAGGCCAGGAGATCCAGGAAGTAGACTACACCTGTAAGGAGGGGTCAAGGCCCCAGCCAGGGCTCTCGCCTGAGAGTGGAGGCAAGACAGATGGGCCGGGTGGTGAGGGAAAGGCAACAACCTGGGCAGACGGGGCCAGGGCTTGTGAGAGGCCAGTGGGGCCTCCTTAGGGTGTGCTGGCCACAGAGCTCCCAGAGCTCCTCTGCTTCCAAAACACCTCTTCCTTCTCCTCCAACCTCAGGTCACACATCTCCCCACTCCCCTCAGCCCAGCTCCCACATCACCTTCTCCACCAAGCCTCCCACCTCTGGGCTCAGGTCCAATATGCCAGCAGCTCAAGGAACAGGGACCTGACCGGCACATTAGTAGGTGCTCAGTGTTTGTAGAGGCAGAGAATGAACAAAAATGTTTCAGGTGGATTTCAAGACAAGAATTTCTGTCTGGACAAGGAGGCAGAGGGTGTCCCAGAGGAGGTTCATGTGTGCACATGAAGGCGGAGGTGAGTGAGAGGGTATATTCAGAGAGAAGCAGACGTAGGTGGGACCTCTGGAGAGGTGGAAGTCTGTGTAGAGCCTCAGGTGGGCCCCTCTGCATGCGCAGAGGAACCGGGACAGCTCTGGCCCGGCAGCCGGCCCCGTGTGCTGGGGAGGTCCCTCTCACTGCTGGGCGCATGCACATGTGCCAGGTTAGCCTGCCCCCACCTCAGCTCCCACTCAGCCTGACCCTCTGCTGGGTGCAAGGACATAAAGGAGACTCAGGTCTGTCCTTGGGCCAAAGCAGAGACCAGATGACCAAGTCCCAAGTCCAGGGCAGAGGCAGGAAGTCGTGAACAAAGGTACCCCTGGTCTGGGAGCCGGGGGCACTCGAATTCTGCTTGGCACCAGGAGGACTTCAGAGACAGGGGGCTTTCGCACTGGGTTTTGGAGACGTGAGTGTGTGAGGCCAGGGGAGGTTGCTGAGCCCAAATACCCAGGGGATTTACTCACCGCCATGGTTATGCTCCAAGTGTCCTCATTCAGAGAAGCCAGATCATGGAAGAGCAGAGTAAGGACACTGGGTCCAAACTCGTTGGGCCTCAAATCCTCCTTCCCACTTTTTCAGTCTCAGGCAAGTCTCTTGCCCTCTCTGGGCCTGTTTTCTCATCTGAGAATCTGGGTGATTAAAAAAAAAACAACAAACAGGTCCTGTGTAGACCTGATGTGCAGATGAAGCTAGCACCTCAGTGCCCAAGCTGGGCCTGGCCGGCAGTGTGTGCTGTTAGTTGTGATAGTAAGGCTGCCAGCCCTGCCCTGCCAACCTTGCTCATCTCTGCAGGTGGGGTGGGGTGGGTGGGGTTCCCAGACAGGGTCTACCAGGGCAGGAGCCAGCAGTTCCACAGGAGAGAGGAAAGAAGCCTGCGCATACCTCAAGCAGTCCGGGAGGGCTTCCTGGAGGACGCAGGCCGCAGCTGCTCCTGCACAGGCTAGGTGTAGGCGCTCTCCTCGCCATGGGGATCTCTCATAATAGAATATGCCAAGCCTTGGGGGGCCAAGGAACAGTGCGTGCTGAGCCGGCCCCCCTCAGGAAGGCCAGGGAGCTATGAACTTCCCATCGGGCTGCGCTGGGCCTGGCAGGGCCTCCAGGTGCACACAGATGGGCAGCCATCTCACCTCACAGAGCCAAATGCCCCGGATAGTCGCTCTCCAGACCTCACTGTGGGTCCATTTGGAGTGCTGGGGACGCAGTGGTGTGAAGGGTGTGCGGTGGGCCTGAGGCCCCTAGAGAAGTTGGCAGTGACTGCGGGCCACCAGAAGGGATTCTGAGACTGATTTCCTGCTCAAACTGGGGAGGCCTGTGTTTGGACCAGAGTGGTTAAAGGGTGCACAGGGGGCAGCCCCCTCTCCCCTCTTGCTTAATCTTAGGGCTTTATCACTTGGTAGTAGGGAAAAGAAATGTTTACATGGCCTTGCATTTGTTTCAAATTATTCATCGGTGTTACAGAGTCGCTGTTCCCTGCTAGTGTAAACAGCCCTGTCCCAAGGCCCAGCCACCCTGCCAGTTCTTTGAGGGTTTGTAGATGCGCATGTCAATGGCTCTTCGGTCCCTCACTTCCAGGGAGGTGAGGGTGTGGGCCAGGCCAGATGGATGGCACCAGGGAGTTCATCCGTAGTGGGTGGAAGTGACATTTCCACACCATGGATTCAGCATCTAAGGGCTCATATCTGTTTACCAATGGGACCTTTACCAGATCTGGGGAAACCGCGGGACAGAGCCAGAATCTGAGAATCATGGGAAGAACAGCAAGGAAATGTGACTTGGAGGGCATCTGGACAGAGTCCCAGGAGCAGCTACCAGGGTTCAGACCTTATTGTTGTGTGTGCCGGCCTGAGAGCATAGAGCCTCACCAGGTGCTTTGGGACAGAGACAGGACAAGCCCCAGGTGCCAGGACATTCCTGAGGTTATATGGCAGGCTGGCTCTGGCTTCACGTTTACATCTGGAGTCCACAAACGTGTGTTCAGGGTGACACCCAGCCCAGGCTCATGTGAAGAGTAGCTAGTTCTACGTTAGCATTAGTCTGAAGGCCATTTCTGACATAGGCTGTTCAGTGGAGGGCCAACGGCATGTGCCCAGGAAGTGGGCGGAGGGTTCGAGCCCCGCCATGGCTCTGAGTAGCCGTGTGAACTTGCTCAGGTTATTTCAGTTCTCTGTGCCTCAGTGTCCTCATCTGTAAAATGGAGTCCGCAACACAACCTGTCACTCAGGGTTGCTGCAAGGATCACTGGGTATTTGTGAGGCCCCATGCCTGACACAGAATGAGCCCTTGGGGAATAGTGGCTTGTGTTGTTATTAATAGGGAGCAGTCCCCAGGCGTGGCTTAGTGCAGGTGGGGGCAGACCCCAGAGGCGGAGTCCACTGGCACTGCGCCTTTCGGGAGCCATCAGTGAGACTTTGCCGAGTGAGGAAGGGTCTCAGAATAATCCCTCACTATCCTTCCCAGCCTCGCCCCTACTGAGCCTCCTCTCAGCAAGAGCCGCCTTAACCATTATGGCTGTCACTGCTGGTGGCTTTAGAGTTCAGAGCTCTGCCTCCCTGCTGGCTGCCGCACGGCTGACATCTGAGCCTGCCTTCCATCCCGTGTGGTCTCCTGGGCAGTGAAGTGGCCCGTGGTGCCCAGAGCTGCCTGCCGGAGCCGCGTCCCCTCCCGGGTCCGTGCAGACCATGCTGTCTGAGCCTTCCCCTTTTGGTTGCAGTTCTCAAAGAACGGCTGTGTTAAAAGAACTGTATGGAAGCCCAGTGCCAAAGTGAATGTGTGTGTGTTTTGAGGGTCAAGGGATTGGCTAGAATCTGCCAGTAACTCACCTTGCCTTTGTCATTTCATCTATTGCCTGTTAAAATGACAATACAGACCTGGCACATGAAGGCTTAAAAAGCCCTTCTTTCATTAAACCAACTGGTAAGGTAGGGGTTATGACTCTGGTAATTGAAACATGCTGCTCTGTGTAAGACCAGAACTCCATAAAGACTCTTCTCAGCCAACAGCACCCTTTGTGCCAGCAGCCCCTGGTCAACACGAGGTTCAGCCCTGAGGTCTATCTCTCCTGCAGAATGGGAAAGACCACTTGGTAGCCTTCCACGGCAGTCTTAGCAGCCAGAGGTCAGATCCTTTTAAAAACTTCCCCATTCTCTGGGCTTTTGAAATCAATTTGCAAGGCAGAAAGCAGGCTGCCCTGTCCCCAGCCTCTCCCTGTGGCAGGGTCTTGTGCTGCTGGCTGTAAATCTGAGGTGTGATTGAAGAAGGAAGGGACAGTGGGATTTGGGAGAGGCTCCATGTGTTGGGACAGGCAGTGCAGGTTGCACAGTCTTCCTAGAGAGGGAGAGTCCAGCAACGTCAGCCAGAGCCCAGGTCTGGAGTCAGGTTTGAATCCTGTCTGTGGACCCTGGACAGGTGACTTTGCTGCTCTGTGCCTCAGTGACCTCATCCACAAAATGGGCTAATACCTGGATCTGACTGAGGGTTGTTACGAGGATTAAAGGAGCTAATACAGGACAGATTCTTAAAACAGAGGCCAGTACACAGGAAAGTCAGCTGGCATTATGGCCAGTGTCCCTGCCTCTGTGGAATAACTCCATGGGGTGCGGCTGTAAATTGCCATGTGGAGCATATTCGTGGCGTGAGTGCCGCCATGGAGTAGTGCCATGGTGGGAAACTGTATCCATGTCCCACCAGCTGAGCACACCTTATTCTGGCTCCAGATGTGATTCTCCTTCTCCCCTTCTTTCTCTCTTCTCTCAGATGTGGATGAGTGTCAGGACAACAACGGTGGCTGCCAGCAGATCTGCGTCAATGCCATGGGCAGCTACGAGTGTCAGTGCCACGCTGGCTTTTTCCTCAGCGACAACCAGCACACCTGCATCCACCGCTCCAACGGTGAGTGCTGCCCCTCCCCCTCCCAGGCAGCACCCCTCCTGGGCAGGCCCACGGCAGTGACCGCTGGACTGCACGCCCCCCACCCCCCACCGCCGCAGCAGCAGGCGGCCCCGGGAAGCCCCTCCTTCACACCTGGGTCCCAGGTCAAGGCCGGGTATTTTGGTGGCAGCCTGAATGGCTGTTTTGTGCCTCTGATGGTGTTTCTGCAGGAGCTCCACCCAGGTTGTTCCCTCCACCCATTGCACCAGGGCTGTTGGTGTTCCTGGTGTTTTTATGTGGTGGCAAGGTGGGGCCACAAATAGGCAGGTGTGACCAGAGAAGCTGTTTGCCTTTGTGGCCTGGAGGCTGACTGTGGCCAAGAGGCGTGGGGCCCCGTGTTCCATGTCCCCTTCCACAGAGAGGGCTCAAGGCCGAACCAGGCTGAATGCCAGTTTCTCTCTGCGTGGTCAATCCCGGTGCCCTCTGGAGGCCAGGTGGGGTGGGGTGCCAGTGCAGAGGACAGGGGAAGACTGACCAGCCCTAGGGCCAGGGCAGCCTAGTGAGAGCCCCGCACTGGGACAGAGCCTGGCCTTCTGCCTGGCCCAGCAGGTGAAGGTCCTTGGTGTCAGGGCAGTGGTCGTCAGAGTTTGGGCCCAAAGCAGCAGGGCTGGGAGAGGGGACAGCTGCCCACGAGCCAGGACCCATATGTTTAGAGAAGGGGGGCATCCAGGCAGAGGCAACCGTGTTTGCAAAGGCTTGGTGGCATGTCTTGCCTAAAATAATGGTGAGCTTCAGGGTCTTGAGGTAGGCTGAGGGCAGAGGCAAGGACCAGCGCTCCGTCAAGGGAGGAGATGCAGAGGGAGCCCAGGACAGTCCCCCTGCCCCCGTCGCTGGACAGCCCTCCTGGAAGGGCCTCACCTCTTGATTGTGGCACCCGCAGGAGCCCAGAGAGCATGGCTCACACTGAAAGGTGGGGAACGAAAGGGCAGCGCTAGACTCTGGGTCAGCCAGACTGGCTGTGAACACAGCTCTTCCACCCCCTGACCAGGAGCCCTTCCTAAGGGAGCTCCACTGCCCTGAGCCTCAGCTCCTTCATCGTCCTAATGGGGAAGGATGGGACAAGCTCCTGAGTGTAGAGTGCTTGGCGTCTGCGAAAGCTACAGGGGCCCAGAGTGAGACGGGAGTGAGGGGCCCAGGGCATGCTCTTTATTTGAAAGCACTTCCTGAGAAAGAAAAGCAGAAACCATTTAAAAGTACAGGACTGAGGGTAGTGAAGCAGAACTGCTTTACGGGATGTCTCTGAATTCTCAGCACTAGTTGAGGCAGTTTCTCAGAGACAAGATGCCTAGTAATCCCCAGCACCGCTGTGTCTGCCGGAGGACTGGAAGGCCAAGGTCCATGGCTGCTGGGAGCCTGCTGCAGCCTCGTCGGCTTACAGGGCAGCCCGGCGGCCACCTGGCTTGCACCTTGTCAGACATCCCAGCTGCGGGGCCATGGGGGTGAGCTCCCAAGATGAGCACCCATGTCAGCTTTTATAAGAAGCAGATTTATGGGGCATGGGGAAGACAGTGAGTGTTGACAGTGAGAGAGGAGTCCTGCTTTCATCAAGGAGGGGTTCACGGGGCCACTGCTCTGAGCAGGCTTGAAGTCTCCGAGGCAGGAGCGGCCTGATCCTCTTTTTCAGCCAGGTTGGGTGTGCTCTGTTCCTCTGAAGGCTTTCCCACCAGCCAGGCTCCAGGTCAAGTAGTGAGGCCCCTACTTGAAAGGAAGGCGTGCAGGAAAGGGAAAGCAGTGCCATGAAAGATGGCCTGTCCATCCCCAGGACCTGGTTTGGCCTGTAGGCATTCATTGTACTGCAGGATGTTACAAAGCAAACGTTAGCGTCAGCCAGAGGCGTTGGGGTCAGGGGCACACCATGATGGGGAGAGCAGCGACAGCCTCTGTGGTAGGGTCATGCACCAACTCTGAGTCAGGCCCTCACAGTAGCCTGGTGAGGTGGGGATATCCCCCACCTGTGACAGGTGAGGAAGCCACAGCCCATTCAAGTCGGGGAAGCTGTCCAAGGTCACACTGCAGGGAGGTGGCAGAGTCAGGATGCCAGCCCAGGTGCAGATTCCACCAGCTCTGAGGAGATGAAGCTGGTCAGGAAAGAAATAGGGTGGAGGTGTAGACAGAAATAGGCGGGAAGAAATAGGGTGGAGGTGTAGACAGAAATAGGCAGGCACTGAAGGCCTCTTTGAGGAAGCTGCCTGTGAGCTGAGTCTGAACAACAGGAGCGAGAGCAGCTGTGGGAGGAACTGGGGGAATGTGCCGGGAGGGGCATGTGCAAAGGCCCCGAGGCAGGAATGGACCGGACGTCTGGGACCAGCAGACTGACAGGCGGGATAGTGGAGCACAGTGAGCCAAGGGGAGAGGAGCCCTGGATGCAGGGAGCCTGGCAGTGGCCAGAGCCCATGAGGCTGGTGGAACATGGGCAGGAGTTCGGATTTCACACAGTGGGCAGCCAAGGGAAACCAGGGAAGCAGAGGTGGGAAATTGCTGCAGGGGAACATGGAGGACTCCTAGCGGAACTCTGGTGCTTCGAGAGCTGGGCCTCAAATTAACTGGGCAGTGGAGCCTTGAGCCCAACGCCTCACCCCACACAAACCCCTGGGCAGCCAGGGCCAGATTTTTAAGAGAAGCCAGGAGTCATGATTTAGCCAGACTCATTTGGGTCTCAGCCCCAGTCTGTGTTAACAGCATGTTGGTTAAAGCAGTCCCTTATCTCAGGAATTTTGTGTAAATCTCCCAGTTTCTAAATCTGGGCAATGAATCAATCTAAAAAACAACAGACAACTTTTTGGCTATCTCCCAGAGGGCAAGTGGCTGCCTTTCCAGGGTTCCAAAGGCTGTGTGGAAGGTCTGGAAGGACAGGCCAATGGCATGTGGGCCGACCACTCATTAACGTCGGTGGGTGGAGACAGGGCCTGGGTGCCTGAGCAAGCTGTCTCCCTCCTGAGCCTCCAGCAGTTGTGGCAATTGCCCACCACAACTGCGTGTCAGCTAATGATTAGTAGAGCTCAAAATCAGAGCATGTCCAGGGCTCTTAGACCTAGTTTGTTTGGACCTAAGTGGCCTCTGATCCCTGTGGCTCCTGAGAGGACCAGTGAGTCTGGAGCCATTTGACAAATCCGACTCCTAATGTCACCTGACTCTCCCTGATGCCTGCCAGCTCTTTGGAGCCTCTTTTCAGAGGGAGCTACAGAAAGGGTGGTTTCGATTAGAGGGGACCGGATGCATAAGTGAGGTCAGCCAGGGTCAGTCTAAACTCCTGGCCGAGAAACAAGGCCATGGAGCTTAGCCCTTCAGAGTCTCCCCGCTTCCCAGGCACCAGCGTGAACCTTAGCCCAAGGCACGTGCATCTGGCCAGGCTGGGGTCAGGAGATTTCGGTTCTCAGCCACTCCCCATCTGCATATGGCCGCCGCAGTCACACCTGCCTCTCTGGGTCTCCTCATCAGTAAATTGGGACCAGTAATTCCTCCCAGGTATCTGTTAGAGGCCTGCTTTGAGGCGGCCAAGTACGGGGCCTGCCCTCAGGGTGGCAGCTCATTAGGCAGCTTCGTCAGGTCTTTAGAACTCAGGCTGTTCCTCTGTCCCAGCACCACGCAGGACAGGACCCTGAGCTGTTGGGATCTGTGGCCCGCCTCCCTCTCGGCGCTCTGGGCGTGGGCTCTACCCCTATCACAGCCCACACTCACCTCCCTGACCCAGCAAACATGGCGTCCCTCCCCCGCCCCATCGGATCAGGAGCCCTGAGCGCCTCTCCAGACTTGGAGTAAATGGGCCGCTGAGGAGCTGGTACTTCCAAGCTCTCTCCCCTTCCTGTTCCTGCTTTTTTCTTAATTGATGTCATATCTGTGCATTCCAAAAGTTCTGAATAAACTTTTGCCTCTCCTCCCTATGAAGAATCCTTTCAGTCTGAGCAGAACTGATTTAAGGAGGAGAGAAGCTCTGAAAGGCCTGCGTCCAACTAGCTGTGCGACCACAGGTCACTGTTTCATTCATTCATGTGCCAGGTGCCCGGCTGGTCCCCGGGATCCCAGTGCAAACAAAAGCAGGCGTGGTGCCCTGGGAAGCTTCAGTCTAGAAAGGGGATTAACTCCTAAATAAGGGATGGAAGAGTTTCCATAGAATAACCATATCATAACGTGCTGAGAAAAAGCGGTCTGGCGGGAGGGAACTACTAAGTGTGACGGGGCAGCAGGTATAAACCGGGACCTTCCCAAGCAAACCAAGACACACAGTCACCCTGACATCACCTCATTTAATCCCCTGAGCCCTGCGGTAGAGGGACTAGCTGCTCCCTCGTGCAGGTGGCAGATAACGTGCCCAGTATCACTGGCCTGCAGGGATAGTTCTGGGATGGCATCCGGGCAGTCTGCAGTTCAAATCATGCCCCCTCCTAGGCTGCCCCTCAGTGTTTAAAGGTTGCTGTAAACACTCTCAGCTATCCCATAGCTCACCCCTTTGGTCAGGCATGGAAATCAAGTTCTAAAGAAAGGAGGGACTTCCTTGCCCAATGTGCAGGTCGGCTGGATTGGGACTGTGGTGCCCAAATCTGTGTGCAGGGCCCAGCCCAGCACGGTGGGTGAGGCCTGGTGTGCGGTGCTGGGTGGGAGACTGGGCCTGGGCAGTGCTAGGGGCTCAGCCAGCAGCCTCATGAGGTCTGGGGGAACTTAGTTCTGCCTGGGGGCTGGGGGAGGTAGGCATGGGTTGAAGAGGTGGAGAGTAGACAGCAGCCAGTGGACAGATGGACCAGCATACCCTGGGGCTTTGGGGGTTGGGTGCCAGTTGGGGTTGTGGTGGGAAGGAGAGGGTAAGAAGCTAGTCAGGACCAGCCAAGGACCCAGACCTTGGCTGAAAGTAATGGTTGGAGACAGCTGACCTTGAAAAACAACTTGGAGTAGGGCTATGAAGACAGAGAGGCAGTGACACAGATGCAGAGCCCTCCTCGCGCCTTCCTGGGCCCGAGCTCCGTGATGGAGTCTGGAGCGGGGGTGGTGGGGTGTCTCAGACTCCACTACCTCTGGGGCCATCTGGCTGAGGGCCTGGTTCCACAGCGGCTCCAGGGCTGCAGAGCCTGGTGGGTTGGGAGCCAGCGTTGGTCCTGACACAGGGTCGTTTCTATACAGCGTGCAGCCTCTCTGGAGGGGAAGGGGGGCGAGCCCCTCCTCTGTGCCTGATGCTTTTCTTATGTGGTTATTTTTTATTTTGTTTCTAACCTAGCCCGGACTCTTGTCCACTGCCTTTCCCACCCCCAGCGCCTTTTCCACTTTCCCCCGGCGGGTCTTTGCTGCCTGGGTCCTTCCTGCAGGCAGGGTGGGTCTGGCCTCTGGTGGGGTGCCCTGCCGTGGGACACTGTGACTTCGCTCTGGCTGGCCAGAAGAGTCGGTGTCCCAGCAGCCTGTCTTGCCTGTTGGAGAGAGTGGGTCCTGGAGCCCAAAACCAGACTCGTCGTCTATGGAAATGAGAGGCTCGGGAAACTGGGTTTAGTGGGAATTTGGACTTTACTGGGAAAGAGACAGGCGCCCTGTCCGTCCTGGGGATGGAGGTATGGTCCATATTGTGGGAAGATCACTATCTGCCTTGGGTCAGAAAGGGAGATGAAGCAATTTGCTGGGAATTGGCCCTGGTGGCAGTGGGGGCCTGGAGCTCCACATGGGGCAGCGTGGGTGGAGAGGGTGGTGAGAGGAAGCTGATGGGAGGGTGGCTGGGGGTAGGTGACGGGAGTGTGGTTGATTGGCAGGTGACAGGCAGGGCAGGCAGGACCATCTGCAGGCTGGTGC
This sequence comes from Phataginus tricuspis, assembly GCA_029783875.1. Taxonomy (NCBI): domain Eukaryota; kingdom Metazoa; phylum Chordata; class Mammalia; order Pholidota; family Manidae; genus Phataginus; species Phataginus tricuspis. The sequence continues at coordinate 31,187,409 of JAQQAC010003639.1, read as the reverse complement.
TGGGAGGGGCCTGCTCCCCGCATCACGCAGGTGCGGGAATCTCTGCGGCATGGGCTCCGGTCAAGGAGAGCCTTGTTCTTTTTAGCGCAGGCACTGGAGACTCAGAGCAGGACCAGCCAGGCTCTGCTTCCGTGTGGCTGAGACGTGGCTCCCCCTTTGCACTCTGGCCCGGTTCGCAGGGGTCTTGGAAGGGCTTGTGCAGGTGCCCAGCCGCTCTCGCCTGTCAGCTGGCTGAAGCCTGACCCCAGCCTGGGCCTGAGTCAGCTGCCGGGGGTCCACTGGTGTGAGGAAAAGCTCAGGGACCTGGGGCCTCCCTGGGGGTCAGGGGCTCGGGGCACTCCAGTGGAGTTTCTAACCTCCCACATGTGTTCTGGGGGCTTGGGGACAGCGGCGCTCTGCCATCTGTGGTACTGTACCTCAGGGACCTCATGCCCAGGCTCCTCCATCGCACTTAGGGGGCAATGCTCAGAAGCCCCTGCTTTGTTCCAGAACACATCCTCCCAGAACCCACAGACACAAAGAAACCCGCTGAGCAGACGGGGTCGGGGGGCGAGGGGGCCCATGGGCTCGCTCCCTCTGTCAGCAGTGGAGGCTGCGGGCCTGCTGAGGAGTGCACTTCAGAGCAAAGCGCTCCCTCCAATCTCTCCTCAGACCCCAGAGTGGCTGGGGCAGAGTCTCTGGGCACAGATACCCTGGGCCAGATTCCTAATGCCAGAGCAGGTTTCTTCTCCAGTCCCACCCCCATCCAGACTCATACAAACTAGCCTGTGGAGAGAGACACAGTCCCTCTCAAGCCGCCCCAGCCACACATCAGCTCAGGATCCTATCAACACGCCTGGCTGGCAGGCTACCCTTGGCCCCTGGGCGATGCCCACACTGTGGGATCTGGACCAGGCCTTGACCCAAGGAGCACCAGTGTGGTTCCTACAGGGCCAGGGACATCCCCTGCCCTGTTCAGGGCTTCCCATCATCTGCTGCAGGTGCTGGGACCCCTCTGGGTGGACATGGATGGGAACTTTCTGTGTTAAATAAGGGGAACTGGTGTGGCCATGCCCCGAGAATCCCACCCCAGCCTCAAGAGTGGACCAGCCAGGCTGGGGCACGGGGCTGGGCTTGTGTTGTGTAGGTTCTCCAGCACCACTACCCCCCACCCCTTCCCAGCTGCCCACCAGGCAGGTGGGAGAATAAACAGCTCTCGCATTTAGTGGGAAGATTTACAGCGCTGCTGGAGAAGGCCTGTCCTGGCCCAGTGCAGTCTGGAACGGCCCTTCAGGCAAGGACAATAAATCCGGCCCATTATTTTTTATGAGACTCCCACCCCATAAACAACTCCTTTGGCTGGTGAGCCCAGCTTCACGCCCTTCTCCTGGCCTGGCCTCCAGCCAACCCTGGCCAGGCAGCCCTGCTCAGGACCCCAGGACCCAACTTCATGGCCTTTGAGGTGGGGATTTCCCCACGCTGCAGGCACTCGGGCCTCCCGGAGTGGGCAGTGCAGGGCAGAGCATGAGTGCCAGGCCAGGAGGTAGCTGGCCCTGGCCCTGGCTCCCTGCTCAGCCACAACTCCTGGGGCTTCCATTTCTTATCTGTAAAATGGAATTAGGATGCATTATAGAATTGTTTGCAAGGACTAAAATAAGCTCGTAGGACCACACTGTCTCCTAGTGGAGTGCCTGGACCTGAGGTCAGTAAAACGGCCAACTCTCCCTGGGCATCACTGCATACCGAGCACTGTGCCCAGACTTCGACATGAGTGATCAGATCCTGAGAACACCTGAGCCATGTAAATACTATTATCCCCATTTTGCAGGTGAGAAAATGGAGGCTGAGAAGCAAAGATTTGTCCATAGTGAGTAAGTAGCACAGTCAAGATTTGAACCAAGGTCTGACCGACTCCTAAGAACAAGGAAACCGAATAAACAAGTGGTTGGAGAGCAGGAGCAGGCAGGGGCTGCCTTGCAGCCTGGAGCCTCTGGCGGCTCAGGGGCCCCACCTCCCCACACTCTGCCTAGGGCCAGGCTTCACCCTTTCGCTGAGTTAGTGCAGCTGCTGCCTCTGGGGTCCCCCTGTCCCAGCTGGCCATGTCCTCCGTGACCCTGTGGCCGTGCAGTTCCCCACTCAGGCTCCTCCAGTGGCTCCTCTCCAGACTGCGCACATCGTGAAGCAGCCACAGCAAACCCTTGCCTCTCCCATGCTGGGGCCTCTGCCTTCCCCACCCTCCGGGCCTTCCATAGCATGCTCCTCCCCAGTCTCTCCCCAGCGCCCCCTCTGTTCTCCCCGTGGCCAGGGAGCCCTGTCACACGGGTCCTTTACCAGCTGTGGGCCTTGGTGTGTGCCCTTTCCTCTGCCTCCCATGCCTTTCCCCATCCGCCTCACTTCCTGGAGAACTCCATCATGCTCAAAGCCCAGCTTGCTTTCACCTCCTCTGTGAAGCTGTCTCCAACTCAGGCAAGCACATCTTCCTCTCGGGGCACTGCATGGCTCAGCCCTCTCTCTTAGGGGACCAGTGTGCGAGCTCCCGAGAAGGGCATGTTTCTTATATCCAACACAGCCAGGAAGCAAAGGAGACGTGTCAAATGGAATGGAAAGGGGGCTGGATTTGTCTCATGAGGGAGATGGTGGCTCGACTGTGCGTGGTGTGGACTCCACAGCGTACGTCCACATTCCTGGTGCCCAGCAGCACATGCAGCGCCCGGGGGCACTTGCCCAAGGCACTCTGGCCTCGCTGGTGCCGCAGCTGCTGGCTCACCTGCACTCACCCCTGCCATGAGTTCAGCCTGCAGGTTGGCTGAGGCCTCTCCAGCAGGATAGCCCCGGTTTGTCAGAAGTGCAGAGACTCCCCCAGTTGTGGGAGAGTCATGCTTCCATGCCTCTGCCCGAGCTGGTGTCTCCGATTTCCTACCTGCTGCCTCAGACCCTGACCTCTGTTCCCTAGGGACTGACCCAGTGTACACCCGCATGTTCACGTTACAGTAAAACCCACATGCAAGTTCCCAAAGGTGGTCTACTCCCCCTTGATATGCACTCTTAGGAAAGGGAAGTGTACTCAACATTTACTGAGTTCCTATTGTGTGCAAGACTCTTGATTCCCTTTAATCCTCAAAGGACCCTGGGAAGTAACAGCTGGCACCCCATTGTGCAAAGAAAGGAATGGAGATTCAGGTAGGCAAGAGCACAGTGCATTTGCAGAGGAGCCGGGACAGAGCCCAGCCATTTGCAGCCCTGGAGTCCATGCTCTTTTCCACAGCACATGGTGGGCCACAGAGGAGAGGCTGTGGCTCTGGGGAACTGCTCATGTCCTCCAAGAATCTCCTGCTAGCACATCCCCTAGTTCTTGTTTGCTTCTCCTCCTGGGTTCCCAAGGGCTGCTGCGGGAACACTCATGAGGCCGCAACATTGACCTCTCCCGCATCTGGGCTCCCTCCGTTTGTTCACCTGTTGGGAGGAGACACAGACTGTTTTGTTCCCTGGTCACGGCCAAGTCACAGCCTGGGACCTACATGAGCTGACTGTCCCCCATGGCTTCTTTAGGGTCCCTGTGGAGGGAGGGATAGGGTTGCCAGATAAAATAAGGACACCTGTTTAAAGTTGGATTTCAAATAAACAATGAATACCTTTGTAGTATAAGTATGACCCATGCAACTTTTGGGATGTACGTATACTCAGAAAGTACTTGTTGTTTATCTGAAATCCAGATTTAACTGAGCATGGTAGGTAGGATTTTGTGCTAAATCTGGCAGCCCTGGGGCAGGAAGGACACCTCCAGCCTCCCAAGCCTGAGCCTGAGTGGAGTGAAAAGTCAGGTGGGAAGAAAGTCTCTCAGGTCTCTGTGGCCCCAGCCTCTGTCCTCATAGGCTTGGACATGTGTCATGGCGACACCTAGTGATCGGCTGAGGTACTTCAGGGGGCAGGAAGAGGAGGGAGTGTTGCCCTGGGAGGGAACGTAGGGGTGGGGGTCCAGGGTGAGGAGTGGCGCTGAAGGGACAGGCACCACAGAGTCAGCCAGTGGGGGACAGGCCAGTCTTCACTGGGCTCACTGTTCAGGACCCTGGGCTGGAACCATCACCTCTTCACTGCCCTTTAATGATCCATCCTCCTCTGAAACAGCAGTTCCAGGGCCACATGCCTTAGAACAGGTCAGGATGGAGGTGTGGGGCAGCCCTGGGGAAACCCGGCCCGCCCCACCTTAGTCGTGCTGGCCTTCCCGTGCCACTCCACAGTTCTGCAACATGTCCATGCATGTCTGCACAGACCGCCGCATGGTCCTCACACAGGCAGCTTTCCGGGGACTCTCAGTGCCAGGACTGGTCAAGGCACGGGGGTGAAAGGAGGCTGGTGTCCATCCTGCTTTCTGAGAAGGCAGGCCCAGCTCAGCCACCTGCTCTCATCTGGAACTCCAGGAGCCAGCCACAGTCTCAGCTCCTCACCCACCCATCTGTCCGCCTGCCCATTACACTGTGCCTGCCCACCCAGTGAACAGCCACGGCAGTGGACTTGGTCTCAGCTGAAAATGCACCCAGTGGAGTGGGCATCCTGGCTGGCTCTTCTCCCAGCGGCACGTGGGCCTGCACACAGGTGGTGCTTAGCAAAGGTTTATAGGATGAGCAAGTGAACCAGTGGGCTCAAAAACCAGACCCTGAGCCAGCAGGGCCTCATGAGCCGCCTCCCGATGTGACAGAAAGACTGCTGGGCTTGGGAGTTGGAAGATTATATGTGGACACTGTGCTAACTGTTGCTTGACCAGGGCAGGACACTGTCCTGTGGACTTCAGCCTTCTCAGCAGAAAAGGAGAGGCTGCATCTAGGTGCTCTCCAAGGTCCCCTCCAGTTCTGCTTTTCAGAAAACCAGTCCATCTGGCTGTTTGCTTGCATGTAAACTCAGAGCAGGATGGCTTCATTTCAGAGCATGCCCTTTGTCCAAAAAACAGCATGCTTGTGGCCTAACCAACCTAGAGTGTCTGTTGAACATCTACAGTGGCCTCAACTGTGGTCAGCCCCCAGGAGGGTAGAGCAAGATAAAAGGCACAGACAGAGTGTGGTGGCCCTATAGAATGGCCTGGTGTAAAAGAGACCCTGCTTAAAGATTTGTGGGAGGAATCGGCAAGTAGGCAAGTGAGCGAATGAACATGGAAGGGCCTGAGGGTCCCATCCTATGGGGGTCAGAATCTTGTGGCTGGGCCAGCTGCGCAGCGAGTGCCGAGAGAAGATAGAGAACACGCTCAAGGCCAGTCCTCCGAGGCCCTGGCAGGGGGCCCCTGGGCCCGAAGGAAGGGGCAGGGCAGTAGGAGGGCAGGAGGGTCTGTGTTCCTGGGAATGGGGGGAGCAGCTGGGGGATGAGGCTGATGAGGGCAGTAAGGCCCCGGCAAGGGGCAGGAGCCGAGCAGAGTCCCCTTGAGGGCCACTGAGGCAGCCGAGCGGGTACCAGGGCCGGTGGGATGGAAGGTAAGCATTTGGCCAAGGTGCTGAGACCCCTTTGGGCCTACTGCTCAAGTGGCCATGGGTGGGGGGGATCAGGTCCCTGGTCCACCACCCAAGTTGAGAAACCGCTCTGGGCCTCAGCATTGTCACCTGTCAGGTAGGCCTGCTGATGGCACTTGGCACTCGGAGTCATGGAGACAGTCAATTAAGGTCATTTGCAAAGAGCCTGGTATGGGGTGTGGCACTGAGGGGCTGTGGGTAGGCGGAAGCCCACAGTCTAGATCACGCCCATGTCCCAGGTGGGGCTGCCTCTAGGATGCAGCCTGCGGCGGGCTGGGCCCATGGCAGGTGGGGTCTAGTCAGGGGCGGCTGGGTGCTGGTGCCCTGGCCAGGCCTGGCATTGCCCAGGAGGATGTAAATTCGGGGGCCCTGTGTCTCTGCTGCAGCCCGGACCTTATAATGAGAGGCTCTCGGGGCACCATCCCGGCACAGATGGATGTAATCAGGGGATCCTAATACTGCTGGAGTGTAATTAGGGGGTCGAGGCACGTCCAGACTGGCAGGTGGGCAGGTGGCACGGGCTCCAGGCTGGCACTGCACTGCAGGCAGCAGGCCTGGGCCTGCACAGGGGGCTGCCTGTGGCCTGGCTGTTGGCCCTGTTCTGATGTGAGTCCAAAACCCAGGGCAGGGAGTCCAGGCCCCTCACCAGTGCACTTGGGTTCAGCGAATGCTTATCAGGCCTTCACTCGGGGCTGGGCACCGTGCAGGGCACAGGGAGCAAAGAGGTGACTCAGGCTTGGCCCTGCCTCCTCGTGAAGCATCAACAGTTCTAATTAGTGCTATGAGAAAGGGGTTGCGGGGGCCATGGAGGCCCAGGCAGACCCCTAATCCAGCCTAGGGATTTGGGGGGAGGGTGGTAACAAGGAGGGCTTCCTAGAAGAGGTGACACTCAGGCAGAATCTCAGATAACTAGTCAGAAGCTGCCATTCAAAGAAGGGAAGGAATTGCTTTCCCAAAGGCCCCAAGGAGAGCAGGGAGGGCAGGCTGGGCGGGCCACGCACAGCGTGCCCGTTACCTGGGCCACATCAGGCTGCATAGGCGTGGGAGCACCTTGATGCCATACTGAGATTTTTCACCCTAACCCTTGGGCCCTGGAATGGGGTGGGGTTGGGGGCTGGTGGGTGGAGGAAGGGTTTTTAGCAAGGGGAAGACAGGTTTATGCTCTGGAAAGTTCCCTCTTCAGCTAAAGAAACTCAAGTCTTCAAGTCAGATGGAACAGGATTCAAATTTTGGCCCTACCATGTTCTACTCAACCACCTGTGGGCAAATTGTTTAACCTGTCTGAATTGCTCTTAAAAGTGAGGCTGAAGCTACTAACCTTGCAGGGGAGACTGAAAGGTCCATTCTCTCACCTCTGCCTCCGTGCCAGGCCTGGGCTGGCCCCTGGGGAGTCGGGGACGAGCAGGCCCTCAGCGAGCTCAGGCCGGGCTCTGATGGGCTGGGAGGTGGCAGCACTGACTGGGGGGAGGGCTGGGATGAGACAGCAGGCACCCGGGAGAAGCTGGCACTGAGACGGGCTTGAAGCGGCCCAGTGTGGGAGAGCACACATAGTTACGGAATAAAGGGGACAATCCCGGCCTCCACCCCTCCCCTGGACGGATGCCCCATAGCTCCTGGCAGCCCACTGGAAACACAGGTACTGATGTGAAACGCGGGTTCACATCCGCCTGTCCCAGTTCGTGCCCCTTTCTTCATTCTACTCCCTCACTTGCAAAGTGGAGATGGTAGTGTCTATTTTGAAAAGCAGTCAGGAGGCTTACAGGAAGTTAGTCACGTAAAATGTTTAGCATGCAGTAGATGCTCAGTAACGGCAGGAGCTGCAGCTGTCATCAGCCTGAAGAATTTCAGGTCAGCCCATCTTGCAGCCCAGAGCTGCCTCCATTCTGTCTCGCTTCAGGGCTGCCCCTCGATCTAGCCCCTCACCTGCTATTAACTCCCCATGCGTGCCTCAGTGTCTTATCGTTAAATGGGGATAATACCAGACATAACAGCCCTGCTGGCAGCAGCAGAAATATTAGTCAGATGACATAACTAAAGTACATGGAACAGCCTGGCCACAGGCGGCTCTGGGCACCGGTGCACAGCCGTGCCTGTCAAGGTCACCCCCCCCCCAGTCCCATCCTGGCTGCCCTTGCTGTGCTAGTCTGCC
>JAQQAC010003639.1:31131556-31171658 GCA_029783875.1 Phataginus tricuspis | reverse complement strand
TGTGTGTGTGTGTGTGCACGTGCCCGGCTAGGCATGCACCCCTGTGTGTGTGTATGTGTGCGCGCATGCCCGGTGTGCTAATGACACCCCAAGCTCATTCCGTTTGATTGTGGCATTTCACTGGCTAGCTCTTCCCAGCCTGAAATTTTTTCTCTCCCTCTCTCTCCCCGGTTCCCAACCCCTCCCTTGTCTGTCTCTTCCCAGAGGGTATGAACTGCATGAACAAAGACCATGGCTGTGCCCACATCTGCCGGGAGACACCCAAAGGTGGGGTGGCCTGCGACTGCCGGCCCGGCTTTGACCTTGCCCCAAACCAGAAGGACTGCACACGTAGGTAGATGGAGGCAGGTGGGTCAGACGTCCCCACGCGTCTCCTGCCATTGCTTTGGTGGGGGCCTGTCCAGTCTGCTGGGCACTGCCCAGGGAGGGCCGTCAGCCCCTTGAAGTGGAGAATAGAGCAGGGCCCTTGAAGGGGTCTGGGGAGGCATGAGGAACAAGGGCCGGGAACCCTAGGCTTGAGGCGTTCCCTCCCTGCCATAGCGCCACCAACATAGCCCGGAGCTAGGCTAGAGTTGATGTGGGCGCTGTGGGATAGCCCTGCTGTGCTTATTGTAACCCCTTCCCCTCCCCTGCCCTGGAGGCCCATTGGCTCTGAGCCTGAGCTCTCCAGCAGGAGCGGAGGGGCTGTGATACAGACGGCTACAAGCTCAGGTTTCCGGCGGGCCAGGGCCGCCCTGAGGAGCGGGGTGGCAGAAAGAAGGAGAGGAGCTCGGTTTGGGGGAGGGGTGGGGCACGCGGCCCAGGCTGGGCTGACCTTATTTCCAGGAGCCGAGATCACACCTTGCGGTTTTCCCCTGTGAGGCCCACTGTAGATGGTGCCAAAGGTGCCGCCTCAGGAGCAGCTCGGAGGTCGGGCTGCAGGGCTCTAGGGTGAGGCGGCCTCTCACTGGGCCACCCGCTGTCCAGTAGGGGAAGCAGCCAGCAAACAGCAGTGTCAGGACACTGGAGGACAGCGGGTGACCATGCTCCACTCGTCCTCAAAGACTGCAGACCTGGTGTGGCCCTGAGCAGCCACGTGGGGGATGGTGAAGTGGCCTCTGCTCCCTGGGCAGCTGAGATGCCCAGATTGGTGTGACATTCGCCCCGGCCCTGCAAAGCGCTCAGGGAGGCAGACTGAGCCCTTCCCATCTCTGGCCAGAGACAAGTGCTTCATACCAGGCCCACTTTCTGATGCACAAAGGTGGTGGGGTGGAGGTACCCACACCCAGTAGGGAAAGCAGTCCCAAACAACTACTGAGACAGGAGACTGGGCCTGACCAGCTCTTGGAAGGAAAATGGCCCTTCTCCCTATCCTTCATTCCGGAGAAGACCCTTACCAGTCCATCATCCCTAGTCATCGTGAGCTCAGTTGTCCTCATCTCTCCTTTGGGCACATGCCATACCTTTCCGACTCATGTTCTCTTCATACAGTACCCAGGGTCTTGGGGACCCACAGGCGTCAGACACAGGCCCTTTCTCCAAGGAGCTCATGCTTCAGCCCCCACTCATGATTTCTCCATTCCCCAAAGTGAGGACACTTCCTTCCACCCAGGTATGGTCTGAGATGTGGGCCAGACGCCCTCTTGCTTCCTAGTCTTTCCTGTGAGATCACAAAGGTAAACATGTCTTCTGTCCCCAAGGGCAGGGACAGTGTGGACTGGGAAATGCCCAGCTCCAGGCCTGGGACTCCAGCCAGGCCCTTCTGTCCCCTGCACCAGACGGATTCCTTTAGCTGCAGAGAAATCGCCTGCCACCTGGCAACCTTCAGAACAGAAAATGAATAACTCCAGCTTTCCCAGTCCTCCCGTGAGGCAGTCTGAGTTTCCTCAGGGCAAAGGACAAGACAAGCATATGTGGAATGGGAAGGCTTGTTGTCAAGTTCAGCCTTCAGAAGAAAAGCGCGTGCGACACCTGCCCTGACCATGCCCTGAGCTGCGTGCTGGGGCGAGCTGCAAGCCCCAGGAAGTGGCTGGGACTGACCAACTCGCTACCTAATTCTATAATTCTTTCTGGGACAAGTGCTACCAGGGACAGTTTGCTCAGAGAGAATCTCTCCAGAGACCAACCTGGTCAGAGAAGTCAGAGATAAGGCAGGGCTCTGTGAGCAGCTAAGACTCCCCCTGCCCCATTGGGACAGAGAGAGAGGAGAGCTAACCCCTTGCCCAGAATATTTGCTGATAAAAGACTCAGGTGCCCACCTTCTCCGTTTGGTGGCTGGGTATTGCCAGGGCATGTGGAGAGTGCAGGACCCAGGAGTGGGTGACTGCCCCACCTCTTTCACAGGAGGGTACAGATGGCTGTCCATCCAGTCAGTCCTGATTCCTTCTGTGTGGTTAATGTGCAGGGTTAGCGTAGAAGTGTCTCTGAGATGTTCCCTCTAACTCTTGAGGTCACTTGAGAGCCAGGAAACTGTAAATCTGGAGCTGGATTGGGGGCTGAGACCTGAACTAGCAAGCCTCAGTGGACCAGTGGGTCCGCAGGAACCCTGCACCAAACTCCTTCATCCCTCCAGAGACCAGGACCCACTCCAGGGCTGAGGGAGGTTTTTCCCAGCCTTTTCTGTCTTTCTGGATCCTGGGGCGCCAGTGTCTATTTCAGAGCACAAGCTGTAGTCTGTCCAGGTGCTCATGAGCTCAGCCCCTGGGGTCTATGAGATGTACACCTGCCCATGTGGAGAGGGCGGTGGACCCAGGCCCTCCTGTGAGTTGCCTCAGGCCGGCCTATATCCTCCTTAGAGTAACTTGCAGGGCACGGCCCATCTCCTGGAGCTCAGACATTGGAGAGAACTGTGCACAGAATTCTCCCTGCCTTCTCCCCAGCTCCACCCCTGCCCACTCTGCAGTGGGGCTTTTCTCAGACTGGAAAGGCACGTGATCTCCAGCCTAAGCTCGAGCTCTGCTTGGGTCTCTCCCCTCACCTGGGACCTAGGCTCAGCAGCCTCCAGGATCCCTGGGCTTCCCTGGGCCTCTTCCTGGGCAGAGAGACAAGCTGTTACAGAGATGAGAGAATGTGGCCCCCGGGAATGCAGAGTGGAGACGAGGCACTCCTGGGGAGAACAGGCCAGAAGATTCTGTGCTCCCAGGCCGGCTGTGATTCCTGAAGCGATTTTGCAGTTCCTTGAGATGTCACGCTGGTAGTCGAGTCCCCCCTTCGGATGGCCGTGAGCTCCCTCTGGAGAAGGCAGCCCAGCAGAGCCTCCGGTCACTGAGGACCGCGTCTGGGACACTGAGCACTAACCATTCTTTTTAGGTCTTCCTCTCGTGGTGGGGAGACCGCCTGTGTCCAGGCGGACAGGGCCACCACCGCTCCGGACGGATGCCCCGAGGCTCCGTGCTGTTCTCTTGGTGAAAGGAGGAGAGCCCAGGGAAGTCAGCCAGCTGCAGGCTCAGTCCTGAAATGCTGGGGATCTGTCACCAGGGATTGGCCACCAAATGACTTCCCTCTGGTACCAGCCTGTTCATGTGTAACCTGATAGAAGGTCACTAATCCAGACTCTGCCAATTTGAAATTTTCCTCTGACCGTGGTTGGTCTGAGATTTATTTTTGCATATTTGATCATCATAAGGGTTTTGCCAAGTAAATTAAGAGGGTAGGTAGAACTCTGGACAAATGGTTAAAGTACCCAAGAAGACACCCTGTCCTCAAGGCCCCGTTGTACCATCTGCATGCAGACAACAGACACCCCGCTGTCTTACCAGTGGAGTAAAGCTGGGGCCGCACGAGCCCCTCCCAAGAGATCCTTTAGTGACTTGCCTCGCCCTGGAAAGTAGTAACAGGTGTTTTCTTTTAAATAAATGAGGACTTACCGTATTTCCTACTTCAGCCTGGCTCCTTTCAGCCCCCTCTTCAGCCAACCCAGGCTGTAGATGCTGTAAGACATTTCAGGTTCTGGCTGATGCTCCCCAGCTCCTCGAGGCCACAGGCATGGCAAACCATGTAACATTTTAAATAAAACTGCTCCTGAGATGACATTCATTTGCATATGTTCTGTTTTGGACGTTACCTTGGGAGGATTAGGGCTTTGAGGGGATAGAGTTTGAGACGGCTGCTGGGACTTGGAGAGAATAGACCTCCGTGGGGACATCCTTCCACACACCCTCAGACATAGGCAAGAGCTAAGGAATGACCGCCCTCGCTCACCTTGGGCCGCCCACCTTCCTCCCACCTTGCAGGGCACGCCTGGTAGTCACAGGCATTTGCCCCATCAAGGGAGGCTATTTGAAAGTGTCTTTGGCAACCCAGGAAGGATAAAGTTGCCTAGCGTCCCTTTCTTCAACTAGCACCGTCCAAGAGCACCAGCTGTCTGCCAGCCCTGCTCACAGCCCAGACACCCCGAAGTCCATTCTCTGTCCCGCCCCAGTTTGCCTGTAGGGAGTGGGCAACTCCAGCCAAGACGCCAGTGGGGCTGAAGTCCAGAGAAACGTATATCTGTTCACCGGTCACGTTATGCCCTCACTTTCCTCCCCAATCCCTTAAAAGAAACAACCAACACCAATAAACTAATCGTTTTGTTGTCCTTCTGTTTACACATACATATGCACACTTGGGGCCTGACTAGTGACCTGTAACTATGGGAACGGAGGCTGCCAGCACAGCTGCGAGGACACAGACGCGGGCCCCATGTGCGGCTGTCACCAGAAGTATGCCCTCCACTCTGACGGTCGGGCGTGCATCGGTAAGTAGGCACCTTAGCCGCTCGCGAGCCCCTTGCACCCCCTGCCCCCTTGACGTTGGCCAGCACCCCACTTGTCCCAGTTTCCAAGAAGGAAACTTCAAGGAGACGAGAAAAGGAGTGTCCCCCTCCCTCCTCCGTGCTGACGGGCTGGCAGGCAACCCCAAGGGAAGCCTTCTGGGGAGACTTCCCACCGTGCTTCCGGCCCCCTGCGACCAAGCCCCTCTGCCTTCTGCCGAGGGTCACGGTGGGTGTTCGGTGGGTCTTCCTCCCCACCATGGGGGGCGGGGGTCTCCCAGGCAGGTGGTCTGTGGGGAGGGGGAGGGTGTGTTTCCCAAGGCAGGCCGCTGCCGCTCCTGAAGCACAGGGTCTCCTCCCCGGATGTGGAGACACCGCAGGCTCCTGTAACCTGTGCCGTGGCCCCTTAGTGATGTGGGTGCCCTCTGCAGTCGGAAAACCCAGAGGTTTTCTCAGAAAACTGCTTTCAGCCCTCACTGTCTGGAACACCAGGGGAGACGATGCTGTGAACCGCAGGTGGGGTCTGCGCTCTGTCCCCGGGCGGACTTCCTCCCCACCTGCAGTCCCTTCCCAGCAACGCCCCTTCTGTCGCCTCGCCTGGTACTTGGCATCTCTAACTGAGCTCGGTCCCGCCCTTCCTCCTGGACCCTCTTCCCAGGGGGCAGTTGGAGGACTTGCCTTGTCACCTCATGCCATGGTCACTAGTCCTTTCCCCACTCAAAAATGACAGCAAGTTTTTAACTGAAAGAAAGAGGAATTTCAAAGTTGGTGCCCATCCAACTTTGTCCATCCTCTTCTTTCTCCTCGGTGCTGGCAAACTTTATAAACCCCGAGTCAGTTATCGTGGTGATTTTTTTTTTAAAGGCCCAGTTCTCATTATCAATTCTGAAGCTGTTTCTTGAGGGACTTTCAAGTAACGAAAGGGTTGGCAAGCAAGCAAAGCCGTGAAGCCCGGAGTTGGCTGTCACATTCTGTCCCCTGCAACTGCTCCCTCCTAGCTGGGGGGGGCTGGGCCGGGCGGGGCCCCAGTGCCCCCTCCCCCCACCGGGCGTGGCCGCCGTCCCAGTGCTGCTGCTGCGCCGTTCTCCCTTCCTCGGTGTGGTCTCTCCTCTCACATGGCCATTTCTGGTTTCATTTTATCTCCTTCCTCCTGCTTTTCTGGTGATGGTCCCTGATTGCCTGTCTTGTCTGATAACTGACGTTCATTAATTCTTTTCAGAGCCAAAATCCAAATCAGACCAAACAACCAAAACAATTGCAAAGCAAAACCTGGTCTCAGGCCAGCGTCTCTATTGCAGCCTGATCCCATCTAGAACCTCCTCTCCTGCCTCCCTCCCTGTGTCCGCCGTCCTGCCGGCGGCCCCCTTCCTGTCTCGTCTGCTGGGGTCGCCCTCAGCATTTGTGTCTGCCGGCCGCCGGACCAGCGCAAACAGCTGCTGGCCAGACACACCCGGCCTCGTCTAACATATCTTGTCTTTGTCCACCTGACTCATCCATTCTTATTTTTTTATCTTTTAGTGTCTTCTGCATGTGAAGGTCCCTGCTTGGGTCTACTTTCTAATGTTAGCTTTCCTCCCTCATCCCACCCCTGCCTCCCTCCCCTCAGAAACCCTTTTCTAGGCCCAGCTCTCGGACCCTTGCCCCCCACCCACCCCCGCCTTGCTGGCCAGAATTTTCACCTGCCTGTGCTCACTGCTGCTCAGGTTCCCCTCTTGGGGAAATGTCTCCCCACATCTCCCACTGAGCAAAGAAATCAGCTAACCTCACACGCTCCTCCATGGGAAGCATCATAGCATAGCTGCGTGCCATGCAGCAAGAATGCCCCTGGCCCACCGTCCTCCTAAAATGACTGACCATCTTTGCAACCCCTTGTTGAGCACTTGAATGTCTTGCTCTAATCCTCTATAGACAAGCAGGCAACCAGCGCTGCCCAAATTGACCCCCTGGTCTTTCTGTGTCTGTTAGATTGAATCCATTGCTCTGTGTGTGTTTGTTCCTCTGTATGTTTTGTCCTTAATTTTGCATGAGTGTTTGGCACACCCGTGAGACAGGACGTCTGCTGTCCAGGCGCATCCATCACCGGACCCCATGGCCCTGTCCTCTTGTCCTATGCCTTGTGCTGTGCCTGCCTCTCCAGCCTGAGCCTGGGGTGTCTGTAATCACCATGTCTTCCCGAGCGCTGGGCAGTGCTGTCTGTTTCTGTGGCCCCTCTCAGATGGGCTGTGTCTGCTCTGAACTCAGCCTCCTCCTCTGTTTGCAGATGGGCCCTGTGTCCCATCTGTGTCCTTCTGTGGTCATCCCCTTTTCTGCACACACCCCATGCCCTGTTGCCTCTTCGTTCTGCCCTGAACACACCACCTTGGAGGTCCCTGGGATTAGCCCTTGGCGAGGAGGCCGGCTGGCCCGACTGTGTTGGCTTTGTGTGCGCCACACCGAGAGGCTGACTGTCTTGGGCCGCGGGAAGTGGGCTCTCATTAACCACCGGCTCCATGTTTGTCCCTTACTTGTGTTTTAGAGAAGGATGAGGCTGCAATTGAGCGCTCTCAGTTCAATGCCACGTCAGTAGCTGATGTGGACAAGCGGGTGAAACGGCGGCTACTCATGGGTAACACTTTTCTTCCACTTCCTTTGTTGTACCTGCCCCTTTGTCGGCACGTGCGTGTGTGTGTCAGGTGTGTGCTGCTGTGGGGGCGTCTGTGTGTGTGCTAGTGGGTCAGGCTGTGAGGGTGTGTCTGTGGGCTGTGTGTGCTCTGTCCACACGTGTGCACTCACGTGTGCCAGGTGTGAATGTGGGGGCTCCTCTCGAGATGTGAATTCACTTTTTCCTTTTTAAAGTTTTTACCCTTCATCAAACACATGTATTTCTATGTGTGTTTGTAGCAAAGAACCCAGAGCCAATGTCTAGTGCACGTAAGGGGACGTTTGCTGCGAGCCTCAGTACTTGAAGCAAATGTCCACATTTGTAGTTAAGATACCAGGATCAGCAAGAAGTGATGCTGAAACACAAAAGCAAAGGAGGGTGTTAGGGTGGCACGGATTTGGGCAGCACAGTCCTTACCTGCCTCCCTGCCCAGGAGAGAAGCCACATCCAGGGAAAAAACAACATACCTGACTTTCTCAGGGGCATCCAGTCCGCCCTGCTCACTTTATGGCTGGGAACTCTGCTGCCCAGAGAGGGGAGAGCTAAGGTCATCTCCAGGCCCAGGTAAAAGCAGGACTCACTCAGCCCCTCTGCTCCCAAAACCCCTCAACTCTGTGAGAGACCCCAGCCCAAGACCACTTTTCTGTGGTCCCCTGTCAGGCCCCTACTTGCCTCGGGGGGAGCCCCATGTGATGTCAGCAGCCCGTGAGAACTGCCCCCTGGGCTGGATCCGGATTCTAGGGAGGCTTGCCTAAAAACACCTGGTGCCACCGAAGGTGCCCCAGAGGCGAGCTGGCTGGCAGATCCTGGGAAGTGTGAGGACAAAGGAAGGAGGAGAGAGTGACTGCCCTTCGGTCAAGCTCAGTCTGTGGGACAGAAAAGCAAGGCTACCTCATGAGTTCCTTTCTCTGCCCCTTAGTCGGCTCCCCCAGAGGCCCCAGAGCATGGCTGTAGGGTCCCCTGGCATGGTCACCCGCTTCTCTGTGGCGATCTGATCAGCTATGCCAACCGTAGGAGCTGTGGGCCGGGCAGTACATTTTCCATGTCTTGGGAGGAAACTGAGGCTTTTGGGGGCCCTGGCTTGCACGAGGTCACACACCACCCTGCGTAGCTGAACTTAGCCTAGAGGTCATGGTTGTGTAGGCTGTCTTAAGTGTGCAGGTCACAGGACCACGGAGGTCAGAGCCTGAAGGTCCCAGAGGGGTCACCTACTTTTGTGACTCTCATATGGATCTCAAAGGAGCCCAGGCTTCTAGGGAGGAGGGAGGTCTAAGTGGGGCCTTTCATGCTGGGGAGTAGGCTTAAGCCTTGCCCTCCCCAGTGGGGCTGTGAGGAGCAAAGGAGATCATAGGCTGGCTGATGGGACTCTGTGAACCCCGAAGTCCACACTGGGCATAGCCCCCTTTCTCAGACAAGAGCACTGAGGTCCAGAGAAGGCTGAGGATTCACCTCTGGTCACACAGGCAGACAGGACAAGCTCAGGCTGGAAGCCCATTCTCTGCAAGTCCTCTGGACAGGGCTGTCTTGCTGACCTGAGCTATCTGGGTTGGCCTGGGAAGGGCTGGAAACTGCCAGGGGGTGGACTTCATGGCCCCAGAATATAGCTGCATCCACTACCCTCCAGGAAGATGTGAGTCAGTGCTATGAGCTTTCTGGAAAGGTGATGAGAGGTGGCTGGTAGAAACCTAAGAGTTGCCAGCGTTCTAAAGCCATGCTGAGGCCTAAGAGGGCCTACAGCCCTCAGCCTCACTTACTAGGAGAGGCGGGTACTGCTGCGCTGGGCCAGAGCCAGGCAGCACCAGGAACTAAGCCCCCAGGTGCCCTGTGCCCTTCCCAGCAAGAAGATCGTGGTAGAAGAGGGCCAAGCTGGGTTGGCATCAAGCAGGTGGGTGGTGGGCATGGGGGTAGAGAGAGAGAGGGCTTCTGTACTTGCTGTTTATAATTAAAGTCAATAGATAATGGCTCAGGGCCAGATCCTGGAGCAGGGCCAGGATGGCAAGGAGAAGCTCTGAGAACACAGGTGCCCTCACCCTGGGTTTGGGGACAGAGTTGGGGGAGCAGACTGGGGCACTCTGTGCCAGGTATTAGGAGGGCCAAGGAGATGGATGAAGGCTGGCCTCCCTTGCATTCCTGTATCTGCTTCTAAAAATCCCCCCACCCAGACCTTAGAACCTGTCCTACCCCACGGACAAAGGAGACCTCTTCCCCCTCTAGACGAGGACCCACAGCCAGGGCCTCATGCCCGAAACTAGGTACCATCCTCAGAGGCTTCCTAAAGGGTGAGCCTCTCTCTCAAGAGCTCAAAATTCTTAGCGCCTGCCTCCTCTGAGAGCGCCTGCCTCCTCTGAGAGCATGTGGTAGCCTCAGGATCCCACTGGACTCCAAGCCCTAACCAGTAGCCCCCAGTAAGGCCTGACTGCCCCAAGCCATACATATTAACAGAGGCGAGGAATGGAGAATGGGGGAAGTGGCCGTCCCCCTTCTGCTCTGCTCTGCTCTGGACAGAGCCTGGCCCCTGCTGGGGGGCAGCCTGCATGGTGGAGGTCTGGGCTGGTTGACATCCTTGGCCTGTGGGAAGGAGCACAGGCAGTCTATCCCAGTGCACCGTGGGGCTGGTGGGCCACTTGAGTCTGTGCAGGGTCCTGGGAAAGGACTAGGGTAGAACAGGTGAGGGCGCAGGACCTTGTTCTGTGGCCCAAAAGCAGATGAGGAAGGGGAGACACAAGTTTGGGGGCAAGCGCAGACCTGGGCCACCCAGCTCCAGAGTCCGTGCCCTCGACTGCTGCACTGGCCAGCTCCCTGCGAGAGGAGAGCCGAGGATCAGTCCCGAGAGGAGACGGGGCCACAGCACCCCAGAATGGCCTCCTGTGAGCAGTGCCACTGCAGTCACAGTACAGGGCTCCGGAGCAGGGCACATGCGCCCCAGTCACCTGGTGGCTGAGGTGGCCTCCAGGAGTCTGCCAGCCCCGGCTTGATTTTAGGCTGGACGGGAGAGGAAGTTGGAAACCTCTGAGCAAGGACTGCTTTTCCCCTCCGGAAATGAGTGGGTGCAGAGCAGCTCCTACCAGCCCCGTGAGGCTGCATGGGCACACGCCATCCTCACCACTCCACAGTGACCACACATCAGCAACAGACGGGCCCCTCAGGCCCGCGGGACACCCCGCCTGTTCCGTGTCTCGGGGTAAGTGGCCTCCTCACTGCAGGCTTTGTGCTCCAGTTTACTTCCCCAGGTGGATAAGAGCTTAGCTTTTATATGCTCTCATAAGCTGTTGCACTCAGAATTATCTCAAAAAGATTTGTGCCCAGCCTGCAGAGGCCACAGGCTCCTTAGATGTCCCCAAGTCATTTAAGTAGCAGCGCCACCTCTTAACATGGCCAAGAGCCAGGACATAGGCAAAAAGCAGAGGACACAAAACATATGAACTAAAACTTGGGCCCTTTGCGCATACTCAAGCCTCTTGGCCCCTCTCATGGAAGCTGCCTGCTCCCCGTTCACCCAGGGACTAGCAACTTGGTTACAAGGTTCCCGAGCTTAGAAACACAAACACTAGATCTGACTGAAGTCCTGTAGCTAAGTACGGCACTGGCTGCTCTCCTGTGGCTCTCGGAGGCGCCATACGAGGACGTAGGGCCCCAAGGAGCTAAGTGGCCACTCAAGCACTCAGGCCATGCAGCTAGTCAAAGCAGGCCTAGATTCTGGCCCTGTGGGACGGGAAAGAGGCCCCTGCAGGCAGAAAGACACAATAGTTGTGGGTCTAGAGTGTGGATATAGTAGAAACCTCCAGAGGGTGGAGTTGGGGACAGCAGGTGCTCTGTAGTATGGTGGCTTGGAGCCATTCAGGGCCAGAGGGTCCTGCCTCACCCTTGGGGACTCAGTTGCACACAGAGATTGTTGGTTATAATTACCCCCCATCGCTGAGCACAGACTAAGTACAGGTGCAGCAGTTAGGATTACTTTAAAGAGGCCTCAGAATACGTAACCATGAGATTTTAGATTTTAGATTTACATTAAAATCAGTTTTGATTTGAAGGTTTAGATTTGAAGGTTGAAGTGATAGATTTCCATTATCTCACCAACTTACTTATGCAAAACATCTAAATACCCAGCTAAGTTCACCACAGGGCCCTGGGACCCCGTTTATAGCAAGACGGGTGAGCCGCTGGCAGTCATACTTGCAGCCTCCAGGTCCTCATCAATTCCTAACCCGCAAGTACACTGGGGATAGAAGCTGCTCTGGTTTCCTGTCATTGCTGCTAGCCCGTTACCACAGTCCTAGTCCTTAGCACAAAACAGAGGTATTGCCTTCTGTAGGGCAGAAATTTGGCTTGGGGCTTACTGGGTGAAAACTAGGGTGTCAGCAAAGCCTCATTCTTTCTAGAAGCTTTAGGGGAGAGGCTGCTTCCCTGCCTTTCCCCACTTTAGAAGCCCCCCCATTCCTTGGCTTGGCCCCTCCTCCACCTCTGAGCCTGCAGTGCGGCGTCTCCCGCTTGCATCCACTGTCCCTTCTCTTCTGACCTCCCTCTCCCACTTGTAAGGACCCCTGGGACCACACTGGGCCCACCCACATAATGAAAGGCCTTCATTTAATCACATCTGCAGAGTTCCTTTTGCCACATAGAGCCACAGGAAGGTTAAGACACAGATATTTCAGGGGGCTGCTATTCTGCCGACCACAGACAGTTCAGACTTAGGCTGGGAGGAATCTCCCAGGTCAACCAGCTACTGTGGGCTCCACTGAGGCAGAGCCCAGGCTGCCCTCTGCACTGACTTACCCCCAGGACCACGATCTCCAGCATAGGGCAGGGACCTATGTGTGAGATGCGCTGCCTCTCAGGGTGGGCTTCCAGCTCCTGCCGTCGCCCCCAGGGGGATGCCCACTGCCTCCTTGGGCAGGGCCGGTGCCGGCTCCCACCTCCCGAGTCTTCCTCCTCACCAACATCCTTATGCCACTTCACAGTTTGCCAAGTGCTTTCCAGGCAGCCCTCTCCAGTGAGTCTTCCCACAGCCCCATGAGGCAGCCTCCCACTTTACAGATGAAGAGGGGCAGCCCTGCAAAGGGAGGACACCCCCAGCCTGTGCAATCAGTGAGCAGTCTTCTGGACCAAGGTCCAAGGCCTATGGACCCTCAAATCCAGAGCCCTGAGTCAGGAGCAGAACAGGCCTGAGGCCCAGTTTATGGCTCAGATATGTGGGCTCAGCTGCCATTCTAGGTGGACTGTGGGCTCCGAAGGTGCTGGACAGCAGATTCACACCAGCCCACTCCAGGTCCCCCCCACCCAGGAGAGCGGAGGCTCCAGGCCCAGTGAGCCCAGTAGGGTTAACCTTGAGCCCCATCTTTCTCTGGGCCTCGCACTGTCCCCAGCCTTTACTTACCTCACAGTCATCCTGAGAGTTGGTGCTAAAAGAATTCCCACTTAACATATGAAGAAACTGAGGCCCAGGAAGGTAGCTAGGAATCTCTCTCCCAGCACTCACGCAGCTGGCCCCTGCCCGTCCCCCTGCACCTCTGCGCTGGGCACCTCTGGGCCCAGGCTCCCCTCTGTTGGGTGGGCATGATCGCACAACACACTCACCCAGTCAGCTCAGGGGCGCCCCGGAGAGAGAGGCTGGGAGGTGCCAAGCCTGGGGCCTGGTTTGGGGCAGCACCCAGCAAGGGGAGCTGCTGAGGGTTCTAGGAAGGGCATGGAAAGGCTGGAGACCTGGAAGGCTGGGAAGACAAGGAGAATAAGGCAATTATGATAACAATGGCTGACACTTGGTGGGTGCAGGCTAAGCCCCAGGCTGTTCCCAGTCTCACTTAATCGCGTGGCCACCCTGCCAGGTCGAGCCGATGTCACTGCTCCTCTCAGCACCCTCACACTCCCTTCTCCCCCAGCTCCTGGCTCCTCGGTCCACCCAGGGGCCACCCACCTGCCACCTCTTCTCTGCAGCCACTATCTCCAGGGTCCTTGGGTCTCTCCTGATTTTACCAACCTGTGTCCCAAGCCACCTCCCCCCACCCCTAGTCCCAGACCCAAGCAGTCAGTCCCCCGGAAACCACGCTGAGCCTGCCCCTGAGCCCTGCACGTGCAGCCCCCCCCGGGCTTCCTGCCTCGGCAGGTCGTGCCTCCCACCACTGTATCCGGGTGCTGTCTTGGGCAGTTCCACCTGGCAAAGTCCCACCCACCCCTAACTGGACCTTTCCTGCCACCCCCATCCCCACTGCTGCCCAGCCTCCACCAGCACCCTGTTTTGCCACAAGCCTAGGACCTCCTGACTTGGAACCTGGGCCCCAGCACAGGGCCTTGCCTAGAGCAGGAGCACAGGGGAGGCTAGGTGGCTGAGAGGATTAATGAAGCCTTCCTGGAGGAGGTGCCCAGAGATGGGTGATGCCTCATGGCTGGCCCTTCACACAGGCAGGTGTCCAGCCGAGAGAGAAAAGGTGGGACCCTGAGCTTGGGTGAGCCTGGCCGTGGGAAGAGGCTCGGGCAGATTGCCGCAGGGGAGGTGGTGGCACAGGGCAGTTCCGCAGGCCAGGCACTCAGCGGGAGGCCTGCCAGAGGGAGAGGGTGGATGGACCTTGGAGCCTGGGCAGGCACCCTCGCCATGAGCCAAGGTCTCCCTGCTCGCAGGGCTGAGCTCCAGGCACTGGGCTGTCCTGCAGGAAGAACCAGGCAGTCAGGCCACCCCTGTGCTGCACTGGCCCCAAGCGCAGCTGCTCTCTGACTGCTCGGGGCCCCCAGCTGAGGCCCTGAGCTTCCGTCCTCAGTTTAGTCACACACACATTCACACTCACTCTCACACTAGCCTATGCACCCTGCGGGCTGGTAGAAGGCGGGTCCCGATAATTCAGCTATGTCAAGGGGTATGGGTGGAGGCAGGGTGCCCCCAGGGTTTATTAGAGAAAGGGAGAGGGGCAGGGCCCTGGCTAGCCCCAGATGGGGGGCTGAGGCTCAGGGAGGGTGTGACTCACTCACAGACCCCTGGGAGTTGGGCAGAGCCAGGGATCCCGGTGCCTGGGCCCCTGCACTTTGGGAACGAAGGCTGGCTAGAGGGAGTAATCCGGGATCCGCCCTGAGAAGGCCCAGAGCACTCAGCCGTGAGTCCTCTGGCTTCCTTTGGAGCCTGAGACCCTGTAGCTTTCCCCTCTGTCTGGGCCTCAGATGAAATCTGATTCTGATTCTAGCCGTGTGTGGGCTCGTCTCAGGTGTAGAAGCCATGGGAGACGTCACGTCCATGGGCACAGCTAACACAAGGCCTACTTCTGGGTGCCACTTCCTCAGCCCCCAGGAGTGGGGGGCAGGGTGAGGGCAAGGACCACTGACACAGAGACATCTGGAGCTTGGGGACATGCTCCCTTCCTGTCTGCAGGTCCTGTGTGCCCTGTCCCCCTAGAGGAGGTCAGCAGGGGCATGCCCTCCCCAGGGCCCTGGGAAGGTTCTGTGAGGTAGGACTGCAGTTGGGGAGGGAGTCTTTGCTGCTGTATGAGCAGTGGGGTCAGAGAGAAACAGCCCTGAAGCCCAGCCGCTGGGTTTAGAGAACTTGCAGTGGGCAGGGGTTTGGGGTGCACAACACCCACTGGAGAATCCAGAGGGGTGAAGCCAGCGTGGGGGCAGGGCGTGGGTGACAGGATGCAGCTGGAGACCAGAGGGCAGGGTCTTGTGATGTGAGGAGCATGCAGTGGTATTACAGAAAGGGCAGTGTGGCCGGACAGGTGCTGGGCGTGCTCCCGGAGGACCTGGAGGGGGACAGTGCCGTCTCCAATTCCTGGAAGAGGTGGCCCAGCCCAGGGAGGGGAGGGGTTGAGCCAGAGTCACATGGCTCTCCAGGGGCAGGTGTTTGTGGCTTTCCTGGGGGAATCCACACTCCGACCAAGGAGCTAGGCGTGGGGGCCAGTGAGCTGGGCATGGGGACCCCTGGCCTGCCTCAGCACTTGCCCTGGATGGCCTTGGTAAGTCCCTTCCCTGCTCAGGCTGTAAAGTAGAAAAGCAGTTCCTGGGCCTCTGGCTTCCAGGGTCTGTGACAAGGATCTCCTGGGGCAGTGGCCTGGGACGAGGGCCTAATCACTCCGAGTGGCCTGGAGAGGCATCAAGGGGTCCTTCTCAGTGGCTGGCCCAGCTCTCAGGCTTTGTTTAGAGGCCACCTGGATTGCGGCAGGGCCCTCCCAAACCTCCCTGTGACTCACAGCCCCCAGCCTGCCCCAGGCTCTGGGGGCCGGGCGTCTCCCACCCAGCCAGTCCTTGCCCTGCAGGGAGGTGGCAAGCTCCTCGTGCTGCCCCGCCTCGTTGGCCGCTGGGCACACTTGACCCCCATGTGCTCTCCTGGGCCCCCACCCTCCCTGCTCCAGCCCCCTCCCTGACCTGCCTCCACCCTTCCCTAGGCTCCCTGGCCCCTCAGGATTTGGTCTAAATGGGTCCCAAAGCCCTTCGGGATGTGGCCTCAACGCCCCTGCCACTCAGTGCCCCTCCCCAACCCCCACTCGGGGTGTTCCTGCTGGTCGGCGGGGCCCCCTTGTCCTGCCACACTCATGAGGGCCCTCGAGGGGCCACACTGATGGTCTGATGTAGCCACACATGGAAGGCACCCCAAAGAGCCCAGAGCATCCTTTTTCTCTAGAACAGTCCGCCGTGCACAGCAGTCAGAGGAGCCCCAGCATGTGGACACAGACGAAACGCTAGGCCCCTTGGCCACCCTGCCCGCTGGTCCCCTTCCCACCCACCCGGGCGGGTGACAGGCCACAGCTTCTTGCTGCTCTGCCCCTCAAGCCTCCCCTTGCCTTCCCCTCAGCTTCTCTCTAGCGGGCGCGCACCAAGAACGGGCCAGGTGGTGGCCGCAGACCAGGCACCAGCGGCTGACTGGTGACGGAAGAGTAGCCAGAGCTCAGGGCTTCCTGTGGTGAGGCTCCTGGTCTGTCCCAAAGAAGCTGGGGAGTTGCAGGTTGCTCAGCCAGGCTGTACCTTTGTTTTAAGAACTGTGCCTTTGTTCTTAGAGCAGAGACACTTGATTGGAGTTTTGCTAATACCGACTCCCTTCCAGTCTGTTGCCCCGGCCCAGGCTCTGGAGCCAGACCTGGTTCCATCCCGGCTCTGCATCACTATGTCGTCAAGCTGGAGTTATCTCACATCTCTGAGCCTGTTTTCTCTCTTGCCAAAAGGGAGTTGTAGTTTCTACTCTGAAGCAGCTTGCATGAGACACTTGATATGTGGCACACGGCAGGTGCTTGAGCACATGGCGTTCTTTGCTGCTTCTCCTTTCCAGCCCCTTAGCATTTACACGGGCCCTCAGAATGGGCAGAATGGGCAGAACCAGGGCTGCGCAGGGAACGCAGCCTGATGGCAAAGTCCAGGCCATGAGGCGAGAAGCCCGGGGCCTGTCTGACCTTGCTCAGGTCCTATGCGGGCTGATGGCACAGAGAGGAGATCTGAAGAACCAGCAGGGTGGGCAAGCACCTTGCAGAGGCCAGCCAGATGCCTGTGATCTGGACTCCCCCCAGGAGGCCCACCCGGTGTATACAGTCTAGAACTGGAGAACAGAGGGCAGACGCAGGCTCCCAAGTGCCAGCTTCACCCTGCCCCAGTCCTGGCCCCAGGACGTCCAAGAGTAGGAGGGGCAGTGGGGGTGACTAGTCTGAAGGCCTGTGATGCACACAGGTGCTGGGTGCCGCCTCCTCAGCCCCAGGCTGTCCTCTAACCTGTCCTTTGCTTTGTCCCTGGCAGCCATCAGGAATCTCGAATAAGGCTGCCGCTCCATGGAGCAGCCTTCAGGCTAAGTTCTAGACACATTTAATGTTCCCAGAGACCTGCAAGGGTGCCATTCAGTGTCACAGATGAGGCAGCTGAGGCTCAGAGAGATGAGTGAGTGGCTGGCCCAGCCTCACACCATCCTGCTCTTCCTGCTACCGGACACCATGCTCTTCCAGGAGAGGTGGCGGTCCCGCAGTGCACGTTTGCACAGTGAGGGCTCAGAGAGCGTGCCTGCTGCTGGCGGGTGTTCTGAGGAGAAGGGTCCAGCCCCCAAACCCCCCAGTCACACCCGGCTGGAGGGCTGCACGGCACCAAAGAAGGGTCACCCGACAGGTCACCTTTCTCAGGCTGCTTCCCCTCCCCCAACCTCCTGAGCCTTCTGCCAAATAGGCATAGTGACCCCACTTCTCTCCTGAGGACTGCCTAGCCGAGGGGTGCGGCCAGCCCCGCTCTGTCTGCCCTCAGCCTCCCCCCACCTCACAGCCAGCGTAAAGGCAGGAGTCAGCGGCCAGGAAAAGGCCTCCTGCCATTTCTCTACTGTGCACCTCAGTGGTCCTTCCAGGTGGACGGGCTGTTCAAGATCCTCAAACCAAATGGAGATTCTCCCCGAGGTCCGCTCCTGCCCTTCATGGCCCTCTGCCCCCAGCCCCGAGCAGCAGGCTGCAGGGCACCACCCCTCAGGGCCCAGGGTCCTGCTCTCTGAGCACCAGTGTGAAAGCCCCACCCACCAGGCAGGCCTGTAAGAGGGCCTTGCCCCTGAAATCGTGAGCCCAGGTGCCTCGGGAAGACTGTCCCACTGGCAAACGCTTACAGCAAATTCCCCTGAGCAGGGGCGAGTTTCCAGGCTGATGGAGGCCATGGGGTGGTACAGGCCTACAGGCCTGGTACTTCACACAGCGGGGCCGGAGGCAGCAAAGGGCCTGGTAAGCCTCACAGTCACCCAGCTACGTGCGAAAAAGGCCAAGTGCAGAACCCACCAAGGCTGCCTCGGGGCCAGGGCTGCCCTATGAGGGTCCTGGGCCAAGGTCTCTGTCCTTGGACATGACAGAGAGCAGGGCCAGGCACCGAGAGAGACCTCCTGAGATCTCCTTTCCCACCTACCCTCCTACACAGGCCTGGGAGCCCCTCCCTTGTTGGGGCTGCAGTCCTGGCCTCCAGGACTGCCCTGCGCCCTTCCCCACAGGCCCCACACCCGCCATCACCATCACATCAGCCACCAGCATGTCCCCCCGGGGCCCACTCCACTCAGAGCCCTGGGCACTTCTGGGTGCAGCGCCCTGCCCTGGTGCCCATCTCCATATGCGGGTAAGAGCACCCTCTGCAGGCAGTTCTCAGGAGTAGATGTCTGCCTAGCCAAGGCAGAGCAGGGCTGGCTGGGCAGAGGTGCAGAGGCAGGGATCCACATGCAGGATGGTAGGAATAGGGCTCTGGCACATGGCAGGCGGGGGTGACCCCCTGCTCCCCACTCATTGCTGAGTGGCTGGGAAAGCTGCTTCTTATCCCAGCTGCCCTCACTTGCTAACGAGACTTCAGGAAGCAGAGCAGCCTCCTTGTTCCGGCACCATGAGGGACATAGGCCTGCTGACAGTGCACATGACAGGCCACAGGGGACCCAGAGGTCGGTGTGGCCAGCGCATAGAGACAGAGCAGTAAGGGCCCCCGGGGCCACGGTGAAAGGGCCCTAACAAGGAGCGTGGCTTTTATCCCAAAGTGATAGGAGCCGTGGAAGGCTCAGTAATTAGTGGAGGGAGGATGGTCAGAGGTCAGAGTCCCCTGGCTGGGCCGGGAGAGCCAGTGGCTGACCCCCCTTCACAGCTGGCTTCAGCTGCTCCTAGTAGCAGAAGGGCACGTGCACCAGACCTGACCGAGGCCTTCATAGGACAGGGCAGATGTCTGGGCAGGCAGGGTCACGGGTCAGAGCCTCTGGGGGCGGGGCCAGATGCCTGCCCTGTGGGGAGCCACGGGGACCCCAGGCACAGCACTGGGAAACGCCTCCGCCCAGAGAGGCGATGCTCCTTCCCCCAAGTCCCACCCTTCCGGTGCCCATGACTCCGGCTGTTGCTGGGAGACTCATAGGCCCCCTGTGCTGTCAGGTTCATCTCGGGCACCCTCCCCTGCAGGCCCGGCACGGGGCAAGGGCTTGGTCGCCTCACTGCATCTCGTTCCTCAAGGGGTCTGCAGAGTCTAGCTCCTCCATCCAGTCACTCAGCAGAAACCACTGCTCTGTTGGCCCTGACTGGGCACGGGGTCACCCTGACTCAGCTCTGCCCGAGAGCGAGTGGTCACTGGGGGAGAGAACAGAGCCCAGGGCCTGGAGGGCCAGTTGGGCTCAGGAGAGCTCTGGAAGGGCCTCCAGGGGAATGCAGGAGGCTGGGCTAAGGCACCCCTCCTGTGGGACCCGCGGAGCCCATGCTCGGGTGTGAGGGAGCGCCCAGACTCCTGGGAGACAGGCTGGGTCCGTCCCAATCCTGTCTCCCCGGATAAACCCTTAACCCCTGGGGCCTGGGGCAGTGTCAGGTTCCTCCCTAGCTTCTCTCTCATGGCCACCCAGCACCAAGCAGTTGTTCCCGCCTGTGGGGTGACAGAGTAGTGAACCCACCTGCTGCCCCAGTGGGCCGAGGCCTCCCCAGGACTAGGGACTGTGTCTGAGGCAGGCCTGCCCTGAGCAGAGGAGGGCACAGGAAATCACTGTCGGATGGATCAGCAGCTGGCTTGGGCCCTAGAGCTCCTCATGCAGGGGTTCTAAGAAATGGCACCAAGAGGGGGCGTGTGGCCACACTCAGGACAACTTACAGAGTTCTGTCACGTCCACATTTTGTCTGGGCGTTGCAAGAAGCACATGGTAAATATCATCTCCACATTGCACACCAGGAAACTCAGACTCCGAGAAATGAAGGGGCTTGCCCGAGCCCACAAGGCCAGAATGAAACCCAGTTTCCTGACAGGGTGGGTCGCGTGTTACCCGCTACTCGTGACTCAGACAGTCCTCCGTGGGCCTTACAGGACCTCACCCCAGACCGAGGGCAGTGCAAAGGGCATCCTGCCATCAGAGCCCACTCTGACCCCAGCCTGGCTGGGCTGCACGGCAGGCCCGGTTGAGCGGCTGGCCTCCCGTGCTCCACCTCGTTCTGCCTTTCTGTGTCCAGTATGTCCACAGGGCCTGGCCCAAAGCAGAAATCCCCCAGGGAAAAGAACAAAGACTGGCCTTTTAACACATCTGGGGTTTTCCCACCCGCTGAAAAGGGGTTCATTCCCAGACCCCTTCCCACTTTGCCAGGCCGGCCATGTTGCGGGAGGAGGCTGGGCACCATGGGCACACATCTCCACCTCCCCCGGCCACCCGCTCTGCTGCCCACCTCGGCGGGCCCTGAGGTTGCCCGCTGAAGGTTTGGCTCTCAGGCCTGGCCTGGGTCTCTCATCCACCTGGAGTCTCCCGGTCTTGGGTGCAGATCCTGGCTCCCCCTTGCAGCTGTGTGGCCCGAGGCCCAGGACTGGCTTCAGGGTATATGCCCCATGCAGCCCAGCTGGTTGAGGGCTCTGCTGTCTCGATCTTGAAATTCTGAACAATTTCTGAACAAGGGCCTTTCATTTAGCTTTCACATTGGGTCCCAGAAATTATGTAACTGATCCTGCCTGGACAAGTCACTTAACTTCTCTGAGCCTCAGTTTCTCTGCCTGCAAAGGAGTCCCCCTTCTGGTTCTGAGAAAGTGCTTTGTCAGCTGGAGACGGCTGTGCCCTGGGAGGTTTCGTTCCCCTTGTCTCTCCAGGTGGAAAAGGTGCCTTTAGGAAGAGCCGGTAGCTCTCTCAGAGGGGCAGGCTGGGGTGAGACAGGGCCCAAAAGGAAAGTCTTTGGATTGCTGGGACAGCCTCGAGGGCTCAGTTTTGCCCTCTTCCCTTTCACAACCCCAAAGGCCTGGCTCCTAGACGCCACCAACCACCCCCCGTGGCAGTGTGTGCTCCAGGCTGGGGTGTGGCATCACAGGGCAGGCCTGAAGAGCCACATTGGCCCTGAGGCCCAGCAACTGGCCCCTGGGAGGGAGTGGAAGGTGGGTTAGAGCCCAGAGCCCCCTCCCCTCACCGCCCCCAGACCAGAGACTCCGCGGCTGCAGGCCCTAGCCCGCATTTGCTGTGTGCATCTGGGGTGATCACGTAGCCAGGAGAGAAAACAGGCAGTCTGGTTTGGTTCCTGAATCTGAAACAGCAGTGGCCTCACAGCAGGCCTGGATGGCCTCTGGTCCTGGGGAACAGAGAGGTAAAGCTGCTCTTTGAGGTGCTCAGGGATACGGGCTGAGGACAGTGGCCCAGGCTGATCACCATCCCAGGCCAGAAGCCCCCTCACAGCATCTAGCAGCCTCTGCTTGGACACTCCCAGGGACAAAGCTCAGTCCCACCCAGGCCAGCCTGTCCCATAACTGCAGGGGTCAGTCCCTGACACCCATTGTAGCCCTTTCCAAACGTCTCACACTGTACCATGTACATCTGCTGACCTCAGAACAATCCAGCCAAAGGAGCCAGGACAGAAACAACCGTCCCTGTGTTGTAGGGGGAGCAGGGATCCAGACAGGTGCAGTCACCTACCCAAAGCTCCCGGCTAGGGCAGCTGGGAGGACAGGCTGACGGCCAGTTGCTCACTGGGCTCGGCTGCCCCCACCCGGCACAGGGCCTGCAGAGAAGGTCCTTGGCGAGTGTTGGCACTAGGCATTATTACGTGAGGCTGAAGGCACCGGCTCCCCAGAGTGAGGCAGTGTCTGGAGGAGAGGGGCCACTGGGAGGCCGAGAAAGTCACATAAAAGGTCACTGGTGGCCTGGCCCAGACCAGCAGCAGCATGAGAGCAGGGCCAGAATCAGATGCAAAGGCAGTAGGCAAATCAGGCCCTGGGCCCCAGCAGGACGTGTCCTTGGGGCCTTTCAGGGTAGCACTCATGGAGACGGGGGGCCCTGGAAGAGGAGCAGTCAGGGAAGAAGGTGGAGAGTCACGTGCATGCTTGGCTGCAGGGGACCCTGGGCTAGTGCGGCTGGATGCGGAGTTTTGAGGCCATCGAGTGGGTTGGAGTTAGACCCAGAGGGTCCCACCAGCGCTGCCACTTACCAGCAGCACAGCCCTGGCAGATTCTGAGCTCTCTGCACCAGTTCCTCTCCCGGGGGGTGGAGGGTGCCACCTCAGAGCTGCTG
This sequence comes from Phataginus tricuspis, assembly GCA_029783875.1. Classification (NCBI taxonomy): domain Eukaryota; kingdom Metazoa; phylum Chordata; class Mammalia; order Pholidota; family Manidae; genus Phataginus; species Phataginus tricuspis. Next base: position 31,149,392 of record JAQQAC010003639.1, on the reverse strand, counting down.
TGAGTGGGCAGCATGAGGCCTGGAGGGCTGAGTCAGGCCTAGCACAGATGACCTGCCGTAAGGAGCTATGGGGCAGGGCAGTCAACACCCAGGAACAGCCCACAGGGGCCCAGAGCTCCTCACTCAAAGCCTGAGGTTGAGGCACCATGCACTGATGCAACACGGGAGGCTAAAGTGTGTAGCGTGCCGGGGAGAGGCCTGCACTAAGAGTCCGGAGAGTGGGTGACCTAGCAGGCAGGTGGCACCAGCAGGTACCAGAGGTCCCCTCGGCTGTGGAGGGCCAAATTCCGAGTCCCAGTGGGCTCCAGAGGCAGGAAGAGCTGACAAGACCCCTGGAGCCTGTTTGACCAGTCTATTTCTTAGGTGCACAGCCCCCAGTGCCCATGCCACGCCCCACCTCCACCACCACAGAGAGGCCCAGCGGCCATCCTGCTGTCACCAAGGCCACCCAGCTATGCTCCAGCCCGAGCGCTTGACACTGGCTGCTGCGCCCCACTCCCTGCACCTGGGAAAGAACCACGTTCTCTGCCCCCCTCCAGAGAGGGGCTGCCCCACATGAAAGGCTGAAAAGGCACTTGGGGGTATACTCCGGCTCTTTGACTCAGGGGTGGCAGGTGGGGTTTCCCTCTCTGGCTGTACCCTCAGGAGGGGAAACTACCGTTTGTTGAGTAACTGCTACGTGCCAGGCCCCAGGCCAGGGGCTGTTGAGTGGGAGGGTTGATCCCCGCCTCAGCCCTGGGAGGGAAGGCACCAGGTGTGGGTGCCAAGGTCCAGCCCCTGGGGTGGCCCACCTGGCTCACTCAGTGAGCGACAGAGCCAGGGTTCACGACCTGGCCTGCCCGGCTCCAGTGCACAGTGCCGTGGGGAGAGAGGCATGAGCGGGCTGTAGGCCATTCAGAGCTTGGACTGTGCTGATGCAGCAGCCTCCCTGCACGGGCAGAGAGGGTTGGGGCCCTCTTTCCGTGTCCCAGATGTAGTCTTTGAGCTGGGCCTTGAACCCCAAGCAGGCAGGGGACCCACAAAAGCTGCCCACACCCACTGGAAGTGTAGGGTCAGTGGAGACCCTGAAGGCCCAGCCAAGAAGAGCCAGGCAAGCAGACTCACTCACGGCAGGGTTTTCGCCCATCCTAACAGGGCAAAAACAGCCTCGAGGAGGGCCCTCCGGGGCCCTCCAGCCCTGCAGTCAGGACGTTCAGCACGACTCCCGCCACGGCTGCCCCGCAGATTCGCAGGGACGCACACACACATGAGGGAAAGATTTCCTCTCCCTGCTTCACCCGCCCCCACAGCCTGAAGTTCAAAGGAAAGGCATCTTGAATTTGGTCTGAGTAGCAGCAGGGACTCCTGGCAGCTGGGGTGTGTTCATTTAGTCATCATTCCTACAGTCATCCCCAAACTCCCAGAGAGAGCCGAAGGCAGCTTGCAGGAATCCAGACACCGTGGAGGGACAGACAGCATAAACGGGTTTGGGAGACCCCCTAGGGAAAAGGCCCATCAGGACCAGGTTCCCAGGAGAAGCCAAGGTGGGCAGGCAGGGGGCTTCAGGTTATAAAATATGGGGGCTCTTGGCTCTTCCCGTCCTGGCAGCAGAGCAGAGGGAAGGCCACTCAGGCGCAGCTCCCGTGAGCAGAGCGCTCCGGACGCGCAGGGGGAAGCCCAGGCTGGAAGGCTCGGAGGCCCGAACGGGGCCCCTCTGTGTGCCGGCCACCTGTGCCCTGGCGACCCGGCTCTGCCAGCCCCTTCTCCAGGCCTGGGGAGGATCACTGTCACCACACGATGGGCTCAGTGACCTAGGTTACGCCCGGGCCACTCTAGCCCCTTTGAATTTGCAAAAGAAAAAAGCACTAGGCAAGCTTCAAGTGGACAAAAACCAGACGCCTGTGGCTGATGGTTCAGTGAGAACAGATGTTGGGCTGAGAGCCTGTTGAGGTGATGGATGGTGTACGGGCTCTGGGAGCCTCCCCTCAGGACTCCACAGCCAGGATCACAAGCCCTTCCATGCTGAAATGAGTTTGGGAGCCCCAGTTACCCCCAGTCTGGGTACTTTGGAGTCCAAGTGCAGGCAGGGCAAGGGTTTAGGAATCTGGCCCCGGGCAGTAAAGTACCAGCCAGGCTGATCTCAGCACTGGCCCCGAGTAGTGGTGTGACCCTGATGGCAGTATCCTTTGCACAGGCAGGGCCCTGTGTCGTTTACAGTTTTCCCATCCATCATCCTCACCATGGAGCCTCACCAGCAACCCGATGGGAATGATATCCTCCCATTTCACAGATGGGGAGCCTGAGGCTCAGAGAAGCCCCACAGCTAGAGAGTGTCAAGGGCAGAACTGGAACTCAGGTCCCTGTCTCAGGAGATGCCCCCGTGGGTGGGGAAAGCTGTCAGCTTCTGCTGCAGGAGACTGAGCGCCTCTTGTCTCTTTCCCTCCCCAGAGACATGTGCGGTCAATAACGGAGGCTGTGACCGGACATGCAAGGACACGGCCACCGGTGTGCGGTGCAGCTGCCCTGTTGGATTCACGCTGCAGCCCGACGGAAAGACATGCAAAGGTCAGCACGGAGCCATGCTGGCGCAGGCCCACTTCACTCGCTGGCCCTTGGGCTGGTGTGGGACCCGGCGTGACTGCAGGGGCAAGGACGGTCAGCAGGCACCGGCACCTCTGCCCACAAGGCTGAGAGGAGGGCGGGTCAGCACCAGTGCTCCCAGCAGGGCTCGAGAGAACACTGCTTCTGCTGTATGTGGTTCCTGGACACAAAACGGGGCTCTGGTATCAGAGAATTCAGCTGCACAGTGGGTTAAAGAAACAGGCATCTTTACTGCGGGACTTCCTAGGCAGTCGGTGGTTCACTGCAGCCCTGGGGTGGGGGCTGGGGGGCTGTTGTCTCCCCTTAGTTGTGGCATCTCGGAAAGCTACAGGGCTGCAGGGCTGGGGTGACAGCATGGTGCAGGGCAGTTTGGGAAATGCAGGTCTGCTTATACTGGGGCAGGGTAGGCTTCTTGTCACAGCTAGAAAAATGTGGACACTCTGTGCCCTTGTCACTGGAGGAGTGAAAGTAGGGGGAGCTCAACTGAAGGACTGGGGGTGCAGAAAGATCTCTGTATGTAATTAGCAAAGGCAGAATTGGAGCATCAGGGAATCCTCGCACTTGAAGAAATGCAGAAATGGGCCCCTCTGCCGGCTGCTGGAAGTGAGAGAAGGTAGAGCTTTCTCTTCCCACTTGTTCTCTAGCTCACCCCACAGAGTTCTAGAGGGCCTCCAGGGGTGCTTGGCACATTGGGGTCCCTGAGGAAACAGAAAGCCAGAGCTGTCTGAGCTCCAGAGACTGAAGGGGCCATCCCTGCAGCCACTGGCAAAGGGACCCTAAGTAGGATGGCCCCTGGGCAGGGAGTCAGGGCCAGACACCAAAGGCCCCTATGAAGAAGTGAAGTGCAGCCTGTCATGCTCCCACACGGCTCCATGCCCGCTGAAAGGGCAGAGAAGCCTGAACTTCCAAAGTCCAGTGGGTGAAAATACTGACAGCAGAGGCTTAGGGTGATTTCTGCCCACAGTGGGCTTTTTAAGCCTGTAAAAGTAGACAGCCTATGACTTCTTCCTGGACACTTTGCCAGAAGAGCCTGGGGGTTATTAGTAGACATAACAGGTCTTCTGCCTGTTTATTTGGAAGTAAAGCCCTTCTGTAGCCTCCACGGAGCCCATTCAGAGCTAAGGCATGTTCCCCACCTGCTCTGAGGCCTCGCCACATGGACTCGATGGCAAGAGGGCTGGCCAGGGGTCCACTGCAGTCGGGGCCACCCTCACAGCCCGGCTGTGTCACAGCAGGCCTGGCTACCTGCCCTTGGAGCCAGGACAGAAGAGGGTAGACCCAGGCCACTCTGCTTCCCTCCAAGGCACAGAGCTGACCCAGGACCAGGGGTTGGGGCCTGCTTATTTCCTGGGGTGAGGCTGGGAGCTCACCAAGGGGAGGCGGTCTGTCTCAGCCGGAAAGGGGCCCCAGCAGCCCTACAGCCCAAGAGGAGCGTCTGAGGGCGCCCCAACTGCAACCCTCTGCCCTCCCCTGGTGGCCCAGACCTTGGGGGGGAGCTGTCACTGAGGGGAGCTGTCCACACAGCCCCAGGCGCACCAGTCCAGGTCCCCCACCATGTTTCCCATGACTTCCTTGAAACAGTTGGGCCCTTTAAGCAGGCCTGTCCCTGCCCAGCCCTTGCCTTTGGCCAGAGCCCCTCACTCCCACTGCTCCGGAGTCGGGGCACCCTCTTGTTCACTTGTACCCGATGGGCCTAGGGGCTCCCATGTCCAGTGCTGGGGAGAGGGTTGAGTGACACAGATACTCCCTGTGCCCCAGTAGATCTGCTACTGAGTGCAGAAGACACACTTTCATTTTGTAAAATCACAGACTGCTTGGTGCTGGGTAGAGAAGGGCAGTACTGCAGGGGAGCCAGGACCAGGGCCCACCTGAGCTTGGGCGGGGAGGCCAGGGAGGGCGGCAGGAGATCTGTTACGAGGCCATTACCAGCAGCACCAAGGCTGCTGTGCGGGGAGCTGGGCCCAAGGGCCCAAGGGTGGTGTGGGGAGGCCGGGCCAACTGCTGCAGGGCCTGTGGGCTGGGGGAGGGGATGGCCCTTCCCTCCGGCCTTGACAAGGCCTCAAATGCTATTGGGCAGGGGCAGCACGGGCCCTGGTTTTCATTTTGAGGTCCCTGGCCACTGCCGGGATGGGGGTCTCTAGGCGGGGCCTGGAGGGGCACTGAGGCAGCTGCTGCCATGACCCGGTCCCGTGGTGACAGTGGCTTGGGCCAAGGGTGGGTGGCGGTGGAGGTGAACAGAAGAGTCCGGATATGGTCATAAATATTAGAATGTAAGGTTTGTGGGACCAGCCTGGAACCACCTAACGTGACCAACATAACATGCTCGAGTCAAGGAACCCTGGAAACCAAGACCGCCCACCAGCCCCCAGGGTTTGCTGTCGTAGAGCCTTGTCTGGCCGGGGAGGCGCCAGTCGGATGCCGGGGCTTGGCAGAGGCAAGCCAGCTGGGCATTCCTGGCAAACGGAGGCCCTGGCCCTGGGGTTTTAGCTCTGCAGTCAGCGAGCACGCCCTGGTCTTGGCAGAGGCCCAGAGGAGACATCAAAGGAGTGATTTCAAAGGTTCAGTGTTTTCTGGAAGCTAAGAAGTCATTGTCAAGCAAGACGGGTGGCTGCAGGGCAGAGGTAACAAAGGTCTCGGAAAATCCAGAACTGAAAACGCTGGGCAGATGGGGATCAAGTGAGCAAGTGGGAGCAGGTGTGGGGAAGTGGGGTCGTTTTGCCGAAAACATGGGCGCCGTGGGACTGTCTGGAGGGTTTGTCCCAAGCCCGTGTTTGTTTCCCGGGTGTGTGCAGGGCCGGAGCGCCCCATCTCAAGGCTCCCTGCTTGATGCTTGACCCACTTGGTACCGGGAAGCGGGCACCTTGCTAACCGGCCCTTCAGAGAGAACTCAGCTCCTCAGAGACACGAGTGCCCCCTCCTGCCTCCTTCCAGAACAGTCTGGGGGAAACCCACCTACCACCCGTTTCCTCTCCTCTCTCACCTGCTCCCTGCCCAGCAGCTTGCCCTCCCCGCTGGGCCGCTCTGGTGGCACCTGCCCACTGTCCCGGGTCCTCCCCGCTCCCACCCACGTCGCCAGGTTGTGCCTTCTCGGTGGCATGGGTGGGGGGAGCAGGCACCCTTGTCCTACTGTGTGTCCTACGCTGAGCCCTCACCCTTCCGCCAGCACACACTGGTGCTCCAGCACTGGCTGGTGCACCCGACGGCCCCACTCGATGGCCCAAGACCGCACCCTTCTCTCAGCCGCCCTGTCTCCTTCTCTGACTCCTTCCCCCATCCATTCATTCCGTGACCACTCCTGGGCGGTCTCTCTGGGCAGGCCTCAAACTGGGCCCTGGGACTCTGTGCGGGAGCCTAGTGCTGAGGGCGGGGCCCAGGACAAGGGAGCAGCTAACTCTGGAAAGAATATCAGGGAAGGCTTCCCAGAGGGGCCGGTGTTCCCAGGGACAGGGCGGGATGGGGGCTGCACCAGGTGGAGCGGCCCAAGTCTGGGCTTCCGGGACAGCAGCCGGGCACGCAGGAAGAGGAGGACCAGGCAGCCAGGCAGGAAAGGGCCACGAGCCTCCAAGAGAGGGCTGGGCCTTCGTCCTGGGACAACAAGGAGCCTGCAGAGGACTTGTAAGTGGGCAGGAGGCTGGCAGCCCGCTGGGGGACGGCGACACAGCAGAGAGGGAGGGGAGTCTGAGGGGGCCGGAAGGGGAGAGGGGCAGGGACTGCACCCCTGGGGGCTCCTCAGAGTGAAGGGCGAGGGGCTGTGGGAGCCCTGCGCCCTCCCTGCATCCTCTCCGCCCGAGGCAGCCCGCGGCACCAGCCCAGGCCTCAGGCAGGCAAACGGACCTCCCCCCGCGCGTCTGGTTGCTTTGACGGCCCCTAGCTGACAGGCCCCAGTGGGGACAGGGATGGGGTTGGGGGTCCAGAGGCCTGAGGCGCTCCCAAGGCGGCCAGCCCCATCAGCACATTCGGCCTTCCAGTGATGCTGTGGGAGGGCCTGGCAGCGGCCCAGCTTGCAGATGGGACCTTAGGCCCAGAGAGGTGCCTTTCCTGCCCAGGGTCACACAGCTGGCTGGGAGGGAGCTGAAATGGGTCTCTCTGCGAGAGCAGAGCCTCCCAGAGGCGTCTCGCTATTTACAAATTCCTCATCTCCCTGTAACCCCAGGGGAGGGGATGACAGAAGGGCCTGAGCGTCCGCCCTAGTCAGGCCCTCACGGGGCTTTCTGTGGGCTTTGTCTGGGGCTGCTGGGCCAGCGTGGTGGGCTGGTGAAGGCCCATCTTCGGAGACAGCTGGAGCTGGGCTCCTGCGTGCAGCTGTGACCTCCTCTGGGAAGGAGGCCATCTTGTCCCCATGTGCTTTGACACCTTGCCGGCAAGGCTTGGCCTGGTCGCCAGCGTGAGGGGAGCAGGTACAGTGACCACTAGAGGATCCCACCAGTCTCTGGCAGGTGGGCTCGTCCTGAGGCAGCTTTTCCTGAAGCACAGACTTCTGAACATGTGCCCAGTTCCCAGGGCTGAGAAGCCATCGTTTGGAGCAATCATTTCACTGAGCCTGCACAGAGACCTACTATGTTCGGATAGGTGAAGCCCGCCAGCCCATGCTCTGCTTCACTGCCCACACCCCAGCTGCCTCCCTTAGTGGGGGCCACGTCCCACCTTCCTGGTGCCAAAGTCGCCAGAACTACAACCAGAATAGGTCTGTGGTGTTGGCGTCTCGGGGAGGCCAGCCACAGCGGGAGGTGCAGGGGCGCACCCCGAGCCCGGTACCACTGGGGCCCCCCGCCAGACCGGCCATGCTATTCCCCTCCCAAAGTCTCCAGAATTGCCCATAGGGGACCCTGACCTTGCTCTCCTTAAAACCCCCTTTTCCTAACATGCTTGACCACAGACCTGGCTTTTATTTTGTTGTTGGGGAACATTCTGTGCGAACACTGCTTTAGGACTCTGGCAGGTGTTTGAGGAAGAAGTGGGAGCAGTGTGGTGAGAGGCTCGGCGAGATCGGAGTCGCTGAGACAGGACCAGAGCTTAGTAAAACGGGGGCAGATGACCTTGCTCAGGGGCCAGTCACAGACCTCAGCGGGTGCTGGAATCTGTAAGCATCCCTGATGCAAGGTGGCTGGTGACCCCCAAGGAGAAGCCCTTCCTGTCTTCCCCACTAGGAGGGCCTCTCCCACCCCTCCCTTCTCACCCCACCCCTGCCCCCCAAATCTGGGTGAGGACACCTTCCTGAAAGTCTTCTCCTCTTGTGCTGATCACTGGGTCATGTCTAGAAGGTGGTGACCAGTCTGGGGGTTGGGAACCAAGAGGAACCTTGGAGTGAGAAGAGGCACCTCAAGGGCAGGGTCTCTGCTGGCACAGTCTGCCCGGCTGGCCTGGGACACAGGAGCAAAGTGCAGAAGAGCAGAGCAAGTGGGGGCAAGACGGAGCTCAGAGGGCTCGGGGAGAGGCTGATGGTGCAGCAGACAGCAGGAGAGCTCCCCATCCCCGGAGGTGTGTAAGCAGGGGCCAGGGGCAGGTTTGCTTGGAAGGGTGGTTACTGCATGGGGTCGGGCCAGGTTACCTTTAGGGTGCAGCCAGCCACAACTCCTTAGATGCCGGATGAAGAAACCGCTTAGACCAACAGGTATGGACTGGGTGTGTGCAGGGAGAACCAGAGCAAGGAGCTAGTGGGCCCAGGACTCCCCAGCTCCCGGCTGCCTGCCACAGCATCTCAAGCCCGTTACTCTGCCCACCTAAGCCTCAGTGCCCGTAAGTAAGGCAGGAGCAATAAACCACTTCTTAAGGCCTTGACTGCACGCTGGCCAAGCACCAACGCCTCAGGAAGCTTGTTTCATTCAGTCCTCACAGCGCCCTTCCAAGCAGGGGCGCTCTGACCCCTCCCTTACAGACGGGAACCGAGGCTCAGGGCCCAGTAGCTCGCCCTGGTCCCAGCCATGGGGACACAGCGTGCCTGCTCTGGGCAGCCCTGCCCTCCAGGCGGCCTCCCCGGCTGTGCGGAGGAAAGGACGTGGTGGAAGTCCTCGTGCCTGTTGTCTCGTCGGGCACAGCAGGCACCAGTTCCTCCCCATTCCCCGCCACGAATGCCAGGCTCACCAAGTCCTGGCAGGAAGCAGAGTAGCCCATTCTCCTGTCCCCTCAGCCCTGTGCTTGGTTGGGGGAACTGAGGCCAGCCCTGGGCAGTGGGTGGCAGGCCAGTCAGGGAAGGGCCAGTGCTGGGCGGTCGACCCTCACAGTGCGGCCCCTCCCCGAGCCCCTTCTCCTCAGCTCGCCCCACCTGCTTGGCTTCTGCAGACATCAACGAATGCCTGGTCAACAACGGGGGCTGCGACCATTTCTGCCGCAACACTGTGGGCAGCTTCGAGTGTGGCTGCCGGAAAGGCTACAAGCTGCTGACAGACGAGCGGACGTGCCAGGGTGAGCTCCTGCCCCCGGGCAGGTGGGCGGGGGACGTCCCCATCCTCACGGGGCCCCTTCCCCTCCTGGGCTTATCCGGGCTCCGAAAAGACATGATGGGGTGGGGTTTGGCCAGCCTGCCCGCCGGCCGGCCTAACACCAAGGTGGCTTGTCCATCCCCAGCTCCTACTCCAGCCCTCCCTGTCATCCCCGTCCTCTAACACTCCGGGGGCCCTCTGAAGCTGTGCAGTCCAACCTGTCCCTTATAGTTGGGAAACAGGTACAAAGAGGGATGCGCACGTGTCCCTGGCGGCACAGCGGCTTGGTGGCAGAGCTCTGCAGCTCCTTCCTGTCCTTCCCCTTCTGGTGGCCTCCAGGCCTCCTTCTGTGGCTTTGGAAGTGGAATGCTTCCACCTGGTGGAAGGCCTGGCACACTGCAGGGTCCTTCCTCTCTCCTCGGGTCCCCAGGCACCTGCAAGAAGCAGGGGTGATGGGTGGACAGGTCTCAGCAGAAGCCAAGAATCACAGCCCAGGATAAGTCCAGCATATGTCAGGATGCAGCGAGAGCCCAGAGGAGGGGTAGTGGAGAGCAAGTCCAGGAAGGCTTCCTGGGGGAGGGACATTGGCCAAATGTTTGAAGAATGAATAGGCATTTGCCAAGAGGACCCAGGGAAGTAAATCCACCCAGGAAGTGGCACTGTTGGGCTGAGGGCCTTGGAGGACTACAGGGAGCCCTGTGGGGCCGGATGAGACCACTGAGGAGACAGGGGGCTCCTGTGGAAGTGCAGAGGGAGGGGCCCGGGTATCCTGTGCAGCCGGGGTACAGTTCAATTCCATCAGTGGTCACACGGCAGCCATCTGGTCATTTCATTTCCATGGGGTTCCAGTGGTTGCAGGCTGCAGATAGCTGAGTCTGGCTGTGGGACTTGCAGCTTCTGCCTGTTAATGCAGCTCAGAGGCTGGCCCTGGGGCAGCATGAGACCCTGAGGGGCGAGGCATGTGCTCCCTCAAGTCCCACGAGGAAGGCGAGAGCAGGAATGCTGGCAAGGGAAGGCCCAGTGCCAGCCCATGCAGGGGCTCATGGTGGGACCCAAGCCTGTCACTTCCCCTCCTGGGTTCAGCCCCTTCATCCCTGGTGGGCATCCTGGCCTGTCTTCCTCTCAGTGGGAGGGCCATGGGGAGCACGGCACCTGTCTGGGTCCCCATCGAGGCTCCTCCGCGCTTTGACTCGGGTTCCCCATCCGCTTCGCTGCCTTCTGCGGAGAGCTCAGGACGGACCCTTGGCCCTGCGTGCCCAACTCCCCGTGAGGGAGGCAGGCAGCTGCCGAGGAGAAGGCAATGACATGTCTGCCTCTGGGTTCTGGCCAGGTCCCCACCTTCCTCCAGGCCCTTCTCCCGGAGGCCCTGGGCTCTGGCCATCTCCCAGCCCTGCTCCACCACCCCGGGCTCTCCAGCTCCAGCAGGGAGGGGTCTAAGCTCCTTTGCTTGGCACTCAGGGCCCTGGTGTTGGGGACTGCAGAGACTAACCCGGTCCCCAAGCTCCACACAGTCCCCTGAGCGGCCCCTGCTGCCACCTCCCAGCCTTTGCCTTGAGTGCCCTCTCCTGGGTCTCAGTCCTTCATTCAAACTTAGCCCCTTCCTTCACGGTCTAGCCCCGTACCACAAGCACCGGGAGACCTTCCCAGACCCCACCCGGGGGGAGTCACCTCCTCCTTTGAGCACCCGCAGTGTGACTCCTTCCTTGTGCTAGTGTCATTACAGGCACACCTGTATTATGATTATGCGTGTGGTCACATGAGCTGATACATTCAAAGAATGAGTTCCAACTACAGTGTCCATGGCAACATAGGTCAGTGTCTGCGTTGCCCTCAGGAGTCCCCATCAACTATCCCATGGGAGTCATTTTCCTCAGAATTTATGACTAGGGTGGACTTGTCCCCTGTGAGCACATGGTTCATTTCCTCCTCTCTAACAACAAGTGTTCTGTGGCCCTTCCTCTTTCCCTTTCTACCGTGGCTGCCAGGAAGCTCAGAATCAAATTTCACATTCTATCAAGGCTACTTTGTTATCCCTTATGGGTAGCATATCCCCCCTTCCTGTCTGTGCTGTTTTCCTTATTCAGAGGCATCGTGGGGTGATGGGAAAGCATACTTTGGTCAGCATCCAAGAGGCCTGGGTTTGTGTTACAGCTCAGCTGCTTCCTCAGGCAAGCAAAGCCCCTGTCAGTCTCCTGCAGGTGTGGATTAAATGCCCATCCTAGTCACATTTGGATGTGAGATACTGAAATGGCAGAGGTTCATAATGACCCATTGTATTTCTATAAATATTTCTACCCTGCCCACGTCCAGCAAAGATGTGAGGTGGCTTGTGACCCAGAAACATGAGGTTAATGGAAACAAAATGGAAAATCAGGTGGCAGCAAGAAGTCTGACATTTACCAGTCAGCCGTGCACTGAGACTGGGGCCCAGGGACTCTCTGTGCACAGACGCACGTTGAGTGACTAAGTGACAGGCCGTGCCCATCCGCCACAGCCTGAAACCCTGCCCCACCCTTGTCCCCTGTGCCGCACAGACACCGACGAGTGCTCCTTCGAGCGGACCTGTGACCACATCTGCATCAACTCCCCAGGCAGCTTCCAGTGCCTGTGCCACCGCGGCTACACGCTCTACGGGACGACCCACTGCGGAGGTCTGCAGCCCACCCACCAGAGCCACCTTCCCCCTGAGGCACGCACCTGGCCACACAGCCACTATACTGCACCCCACACCCCAGCTCTGACCTCGGCTCTGCCAGGCCAGGGAGGGGCCTAAGCAAGCCTGGGGACTGGGGGTCAGGGGGAAGGAAGCCGCAGGCGTCCGCCGGGTACCAGGCCTCAGCCAGGTCGTGGGCGTAGGCCTGGAGAAAGCAGTTACAGGGAAAGCCCGGTCCAGAAGGGGGAGTGGCTGCTACACAGAGAATCCCACAGACCACTCAGTCCAGTGCGAGGGGTGACAGCAAAGAAGGACAGAGTATGGAGACACTGGGGGACCCTAAAAGAGAAGTGTTGCGTCAAGATGAGGGGAAGTATGCCAGCGGGATCCATGTGTGCAAAGGCACTGAGGCAGAGGGAGCACCGAGGGCCCGAGAAGCATCTGGTGCAGCTGAGCCCCCAGGAGAGGCAGAGCATGGTGGGAGATGCAAGGAGTGAGACTCTGTGGGCCCCAGAGGGGACTTGGGGTCTTACTTCCAGTGCAATGGCAGACCACTGGAAGGCTTAAGCAGGGGCATGACATGGTCAAGTTCACATAACAAGACTGCTCCGGCTGCCAGGGCACCAGTGGGGAGACAACTCCAGAAGGGAGAGCTACTGGAGCTCAGGCAGAATGGGTGGGGATGTAGTGGAGGGAAGGTTCTAGATGCGTGTAGGAGCCACAGAGGATGGGACCTGGAGATGTAGAGGCGTCACAGGTGAAGGTGGGGAAGCCAAGAATGGACTCAAAGTCCTGGGTGTCTGTTCCTTTCCTGTGACCTGGGGGTGGCCACACTCCCTCTGCTTAGTGGCTGTGAAGGTCGGGTGGGGTCCGGCAGTGAAGTGACCAGGCACAGCTGGTGATGGGGGTGGCTCCTGGGGTGGGCTGTGGATTCTTCTGGAAGGACTCCCAGAAACCTGGGCACCAGCTTCCCTGGGCCTGCAGCTCCCCGCGTGCTGGTGGCCCCAGCGCTCCAATGTGAATGTGGCCTGGCCCTTTCTCCCCATCTCCACGGGTGCATTTGGTCTTTGGTGGTCAGAGGAGGAAGGGCCTTAGAGCTGACTTCTTTCACCCTGGTGCCTGTGGTACAAGAGGGGAAACGTGCTGGGAAGGGACTTGTCCAAAGTCCCACAGCGAGATAAGGCCTCATGATCTCTGGGCCAGAGCTCAGACACGCCCAAGATGTGATTGGAACTTCCATTTTGTGCCACTTCCCTGCTGTCCTCCTAGTCTGGGAGCAGCTGCTTGAGTTCAGCAAACCCCTGAGGTTCCCGGAGGCGGGATGTGTATTGGTGCCCTGTGTGCATGTGTGTGTGTGTGCTTGTGTGTGACGTGTGCAGCCACATGCCTGTATCCGATGCCAGTATCAGGCTGGGGTCAGCGGTGGGGCGCTCTGCCCTCTCGTCCACGTGGGCCCTGTCTGCCAGCCCCGAGGTGTGGCCCGGCCTCGCCCCTGCCTCATGCCTCCCTGTGCTTCCAGATGCAGACGAGTGCAGCGTGAGCAACGGGAGCTGTGGCCACGGCTGCACCAACACCAAGGGCAGCTTCGAGTGTGTCTGCCCTGCCGGGAGGCGGCTACACTGGAACCGGAAGGACTGTGTGGGTGAGGGCCTTGCGGCACTGGCCCCCAGCCCATGGGGCCCGGGCCTGGGGTTCACGTGGCGGGTGCTGCTGGGATGTGGCTCATGGGAATGAGGGCGTGCAGAAGAAGAGGAACCCGGGTGGGAGAACCCCTGGTGTCAGCCGGAGGCATAGAAATGGACCCATGGGGGTAGGGGCCATGGAGGTGGAAATGCAGAGCCAAGGCTGCGGGCTTAGGAGCCGCTGGAGGCTTAGAGGGCTGGTGGCGTGCGGTGCAGCGCATCAGAGCCTGGACCCGGGAGCACCTGGGTCTTTGCAAAGCCACCGCCTGCCTGGCCGCCAACCCCACAATGTCTGGGGGTCGTTGGTGTGGGAGTAGCTCCTGAAGAGCTCATCGGTACCTTCTGCTGGTGTGCTCTGGGTGCTTGGGGTGCCTCTAGGCTGTGTTCTGCACAATCCCCCACATTCACCGGTTCCACAAACACATACTGACTCCCCCCGGTGTGCCAGGCCCATTCTGGGTGCTGGGGCTGTGTCCCTGAAACAGCTCAGGCCCTTGCCCCGCTGCACTCTGACATCCCAGGGCAGCCGCAGCGGGCCTCTAGTCTAGGTCAGAATGTGTTCCTGTCGGCCCGAGCCCTCCAGTGACTCCTCACACAGAAGCCGAGCCAGGTTCTCCTAATGGCGGAAGGGCAGCTCTGCCCTGGTCTCCCCGCCTCCCACCCTCCCCCTCACTCACGCTGTGCCAGTCACTGACCTGGGTGCAGTCCCTCCCCACAGCCTGGCCTGCGTGGGCGCCTCCCTGGGCCTGGGGGCTCCTGGCTCCCATAGGCGTCTGCTCTGTGAGGCCTTCCCTGACCGCAAATCCAGAGCAACACCCCGCCGGCCTCTGCGCACCCCCCACCCTCCCGCCCCCTTGGCTGTCCAGCCTTCTCTCCTTCCCTTTGCACCTCCCTCCACCAGCCATAACAGATGTCTTGCATGTCCCTGTTGGGTTTTGTCTGTCTGGCCTCCCCGGAATGTACGCTGTCCGCAGCTGAGCAGGGGTTTTGTGCCTGTCATGTTCGCTGCTGTGTCCCCAGCACCCAGGACAGAGCCTGGCAACTGTAGCCGCTCCATAAATATTCACTGAACAAACGGATGTAGGCATCAAAGAATGGATACCATACCTATAGTCAAAAGGCTGTTTTTTTCTTACTAAAGTAAGAATTGCTGTGCTGTTCAGAAAGTCTTGTTAAGCAAAGCAAACCTCTGGTCTCATCTGGAGTTTTGGGGAAGAGTCTGTTGGGGTTGTGCTGGTTTGAGGAAGGATCAGGGGGTGTCTGTCTTAGGGGCCTGGCTTGTGCTGGGTCCTGAGGAAGAATGGGCTAGAATCGTGATCACTCAGTGAGTCTGCTGCCAGTTGGCTGACTTCCCAAGCCCGAGGCTGTCAATTCACTGGCTTTCAGGGGGCATGTCCACCAATTCCGCAGGGTTGTGCTAGGTCTGGCGTTAACTTGTTAGCAGAGCTATCGGACAACAGGCTTTCTCGATGGATATGGGGGTGGGGGGTTGTTCTCAGTCCCCCTCTTGGTCACCCCTCCCTCAGTCAGAGCTGCAGGAGAGGCCACCAAGGTTTGCCCACACCTTCACCGCTGCTACCGGCCCTCCAGGAAGCCATCAGGGGAGGTCTGGTTATCAAGTCACAGTCAGCATACCTTCATCCCACTTTGCTTCTAAGTCATCTGCTGAGACTGTGGTGACTACACGAAAGAGTTAATATTCCAGACAGTAGAACCTGGAATGACTGAGAGAAACAAGTGTAACTGAAGGAGTTGCTGGAAGGTCCTGGAAGGCCCTCCGGAACCCTGACCCTAGAGTGCCCAGGGCTGACCAAGAACCTGGTCCCAGCAACTCCCCAAGCACCCCTCAGTACTCAGGCAGCCTTCTCTTACAGCCTCGGTGTGCACTTCCCACCTCACGTCTGCTGGGAATCCAGGTTCAGAATGAAGTGTGGCAGATGCTCAGACTCCCCTCCAAGATCCTGCTACTACTCATGACCACCTCACTAGAAAGTCAGACTGGTCTGTCACACCCCCACACCGTGCCATCGGCTGTGTCACTTACTCTACCACCCAGAGTGAGGGGCAGAGTTCTGATGACCTGTCCAAGTCCCATGGATGGGAACAATAGCTCCACGGCCTGCTGCTGCAGGTATCACTTACGTCCCTCAGTGGAGCGCTGTACCCGCAGGTGCTTGGCAGGAAGGCGTCATTCACTGAGGGTAACGGGTGGTCATTCACATGAACAACCTAGTAGCCCCTCTGGCCAGTTAGCTGTGGCCCCAGGGTGGCACTGATGAGCCAGATTTCCACATAAGAGATGGGACCAACCTCAGCAGAGCTGTAGGTATATTGTCTATGGGTGGTATTGTGATAAGTTGTCAGAGACATTGCAAGACAGTGAATCTCCTCCGTGCAAGGCCATTTTCCTTTTTCAAGTATTGTCTACAAAGAGCACCATAATCCATAAGGTTTGCAGAACATACATAATACCATTTTTCAATATTGGCTTCCCCAGCAATAGTTTGAAAAAACCGATTTAAAGGATTAGGGTGATGGTTATCCCTAGTAAGACCTAGATCTAGGTGAGTTTTTATTGTCAAGGTAACATGACAGGATGAATCAGAAGTATACAACCTTAATGGTGTAGGGGGAATACATGACCTAAAGAATAAGGAGCCAGGCTACCAGAGTAGCATGTGGACACAGTGACCGCAGGCCTCCAGGAGAATTCAGTCCAGTGGTCTTATAGGCAAGAGCTGTCTACTTTGTGCAGTCACCTGCCTGTTCTGAGGACCTCGGTTAACAGTCAATTTCTGTGAACTGTCTGCTTCCAGGGGGATCTTCGGAGAACCTCAGTTTAAGACCTCTAAATGATGACTTCACAGTAAATTCTGAAAAATTCATTTCTATTTTTCCAAGAGATTAGGGGTAACAATACAGTGAATTTCCGAGTCATATATGAATGACTCTCCAGGTAAAAGGTTTCCACATAATACTAAATATGGAAGGTGGAATGTCTCCAGTAAGGAGCACAAAGGCTGATAACATGCGAGCTCCTGTGAGCGCTAGGGTTTTTGTCAACCAGAGGCTGCTTCATTTCATCCAGGAAGGGAAAGTGCTGTTACTCGGGTGTATTTATAACCCAGGAAGTCCCTTTGGAGATGCTCCAAGGGCGCTGCAGGGTTTGGACCCGGTCTCTGTCCCATCCTTACACTTCACTCAGGAGTGTGTATGCCACTGACGAGCCACAAACTAGTCATGCCCCCAGCTACTCTGGAAACATTTCTTGCCACCGCGGCCTGCTGCCACAGCCAGTTTGCCCCTGCTGGGGTGAGTGGTTTCAGGGAAGGTGTTTGCAGACGCCCCTGTGAGCTGAACTAGTGGTCCCCATGGCTGCCCTGGCTTCCCAGGATCCTCATAGATCTCACAGCATGATTGTCCCCCTTGCTCCTTTTCAGAATAGGAGACCCACCACAGTGTGCCTGGGCCGGAGTTCCTGGGCGTCTCCACCAATTCGCCACTCTGTGCTATCGGAAGGCCTCGCTTGAGGACCGTAGTCAGAGCGGCCTGTTTAGCACTGTTCCCACTTCCTGTAACATCTGTCTGTTCTGCTGCAGGCCTCTGCGTTTCGGTCACAGGCCCCCATCATCTTCAAAGCTTTCCCAAGTGGAATGCTATTGCTCTCAGTGTACATATTTTTTTTTCCATTTTTTTTTTTTTACAATTTATTTTGGTATCATTAACCTACAATTACATGTGCAATATTATGATGATTAAACTACCCCCTTCATCAGGTCCCCCCCACCAACCCCATTACAGTCACTGTCCATCAGCGTAGTGAGATGAGAATCACTACTTGTCTTCTCTGAGTTGTACAGCCCTCCCCGTGCCCCCCCATCTTACGTCTGCTAATCGTAATGCCCCTTTTACCCTCTTATCCCTCCCTTCCCACCCTTCTTCCCCAGTCCCTTTCCCTTTGGTAACTATTAGTCCGTTCTTGGGTTCTGTGAGTCTGCTGCTGTTTTGTTCCTTCAGATTTTTTTTTTTCCTTTGTTCTTATACTCCACATATGAGTGAAATCATTTGATACCTGTCTTTTTCGGCCTGGCTTATTTCACTGAGCATAATACCCTCTACCTTCACCCATGTTGTTGCAAATGGTAGGATTTGTTTTCTTCTTATGGCTGAATAATATTCCATTGTGTATATGTACCACATCTTCTTAATCCATTCATCTACTGATGGACACTTAGGTTGCTTCCATTTCTTGGCTATTGTAAATAGTGCTGCAATAAACATAGGGGTGCATCTGTCTTTTTGAAACTGGGCTGCTGCATTCTTAGGGTAAATTCCTAGGAGTGGGGTTCCTGGGTCAAACGGTATTTCTATTTTCAGTTTTTTGAGGAACCTCCATATTGCTTTCCACAATGATTGAACTAATTTGCATTCCCACCAGCAGTGTAGGAGGGTTCCCTTTTCTCCACATCCTCACCAACATTTGTTGTTGTTTGTGTTTTGGA
>JAQQAC010003639.1:31053742-31126556 GCA_029783875.1 Phataginus tricuspis | reverse complement strand
CAGCATGGCTATGACTTTTATTCTGAATTCTTTTTCAGGAAGACTGTGCATGTCCATTCCTTCAGGTTCTCTCTCAGGGGTTGTCTGGGTTTGGAGCTTTGTCTGTACCATATTCCTCTCTCTTTTCATGGCTATAGAATTGGTTGCTGGTAGTTGTCACGTATGTCAGCTGGGCTCTTTATGACTTTAAAAAGGAAAGAGAAGAAAGAAGAGAAAACAAAGAAAAAATAGTAATAATAAAAAAAAGAGAGAGAGAAAGAAAGAAAGAAAGAAAAGAAAGGGAAGAAAAAGCAGCAACACCTAAGAAAAAAAAAAAAACGCCCACTGGGAGTGGTTTCTGTGTGAATGCTGTAGGTGTCGCTGTTGCTCCACTATTCCAGAGCCATGGCCGCGCCGCTCCGCACGGCCCTTTAAAGCCGCCTCGCCGGGTGCCAAGTCCTCTCCGGTGCAGCTGCCCGCCGGTGCACCACCTCACCAGGTGCTGAGTTCTCTCCGGTGTGGCTGCCCGCCGGTGCGCCGCCTCGCCTGATGCCGAGTCCTCTCCCGTGTGGCTGCACGATGTGCGCTTTCCTGTGTGTTCTCGTCTCTCTTTTAGGGATAGTTGTATTTGCTGTGTTTTCGTGGATAAATATAATGTTGGGAGGAAATTTCTGCCACTCCGTTCACGCCGCCATCTTCCCGGAAGTCCTCGGTGTACATATTTAACCTCTTATTTTAGCACTTTAACATGCCCTAGAAAGGGCTGCCAGGTCCCCACTCGAGGAAATCTGAGTCCCTTAGGGGCTTGATTCCAGCCTGGATAAATTATTGCATATCCAGCCTGGTGTGGCCTCTCTTCCTTTGGTTTTCTTTTTTTAATTTTTGTTAACAGCTTTATTGAGATACAATTCACCCTTTGGGTGTACAGTTCCTGGTTTTTAGTATAATCACAGAGTTGCACAACACAGTCAATTTTAGAGCATTTTCATTACTCCAGAAAGAAACCGCACGCCCCATTTTCCCGCAAGCCACCATCACCTACTATTGTCTCCATAGATTCTCCTATTCTGGATGTTCCATGTAAGTGGAGTCATGCAACGTGTGACCTTTGGTGACTGGCTTCTTTCATTTAGTGTAACGTTTTTCAAGGCTTATCCCTGTCATGGCATCTGTCAGTGTTTCATTCCCTTTTTGGTGCCAAGTTATATTCCATTGTCTGGTCAGACCACATTTTGTTTATGCACTCATCAGCTAATGGGCGTTTGGGTTGTTTCCAGTTTGGGGCTGTTGTGAATTTCTATACCAACGGTTGGAATTGCTGGATCATATAGTAACTCTGTGTTTAACTTTTGAGGAACTGCCAGATTATTTTTTCCCAAGTGGCTACACCATTTTATATTGCCACCAGCAGTGTATGAGAGTTCCAGTTTCTCCATACCCTCACCAAACTTGTTATTTTCTGCCTTTTGAGTACAGCCTTCTCAGTGGGTATGAAGTAGTTTCTCATTGGGGTATTGATTCGTATTTCCCTGATGGCTAACAATATTGAGTATCTTTCCATTTGCGTTATCTTCTCTGGAGAAATGTCTATTCAGATTCTTTGCTGTTTTTTAATTGGGTTATTTGCCTTTATTATTCAATTGTAAGAGTTCTTTATGTATTCTAGATACAAGTCCCTTTTTAGATCTGATTTGCAGATAGAAAATAGATTTTCTCCTTTTCTATAGTTTTTTCACTCTCTTGATGGTGTCTTTGGAAGCTCCATTTTTCATTTTCATAAGTCCAATTTATATTTTTTCCTTTGGTGGCATGTGTTTTTGTTGTCATTTCTAAGTAACTACTGCCTATTCCAAATGCCCAAAGAAAATAGTTCCCACCTGTTTTCTTCTAAAAGCTTTATACTTCAGCTCTTACATTCGACACCTTTTGCTGAAAAGACCATTCTTTTATCTCGGCATCCTCTTAACATCAGTTGGCCGTAAATGTATGGGTTTATCTCTGGACTCAATTCTCTCCCGTTTATCTATTTGTCTGTCCTCAGGCCCATACCCACCCCCACCCACCACATTGGTAATTGTAGCTTTTGAGTAAATTTTTAAATCATGAAGTGTGAATCCTCCAACTTTTGGTGTTCAAGATAGATCTGGCTATTCTTGAACTTCCCTTGAATTTCTGTATGAGTTTTAAGATGTCTTCATTTTTAAGATAAGCTACATCAATAAGCAATATTAAGTTGGGATTTGGTGTGCAGTGACCAAAAGATCTGTTCTGGATATGAGCCCTTCCAAGGACAGACACACACAGATGAGATTCTCCCTTATGAAGGGGCCAGAGAGTAACTGAACGGTAACATGGGAAGGGGAAAGGAGCCGGACACCTTAATTAGTTCATTGCCAAAGAGAAAAGGCACTGAGTGTCTTCATTTCGCAGGAGGGAGCATACTGCGTGTGGTGCCCTCGGATTTCAAGGTAACTCTGGGGCACAATGTGAAGACGCTTTACCTACTTCCCCCCAAGCATCGCTGAGGCAGGGAGGGCGAGCCTTAGTCCCAGGGGCCTGCCTTGCTGTGAGTCTGGACCCCGAGAGCATGGCCTATCCTTTGCATGTTCATACCAAGAAGAAAGACGTTCATGGCAACCTGGGAAGACTCAGTCTGGACTCTTCCTGGGCTCTGTTCCTGGTGTTCTGTTAATGTTGTGGAAACGTCACCCCAGGGATTCTGCTTTTGAGTCATACGTAATATCAGTGTGTTAAGGCTTCTATCATCTGTAATTTGAATCATGTGAAGGAGGATATTCTGGGCCTTTTAAAAGAACCTGTCAGGTGTATTTTAGCTGGCAGCTCCATTTGCAGCGCAGACTGCCCCCCTCCCTGCTACACGGGCAGGGACTCTGACCCCGAGAGGGAGGGCTGTCTTCTGAGCCTGGTCCTGAAGGAGCAGGTACTGTCAGGACCCTGGGGAAGGACTGAGGATTGTTAGAAAGTCCCACTACCTGAGTAGTTTTAGTAAATCCAAGCAACTCAAGGTCATGTTCCTTTGAGCCACTTCAACTTCCTGTCCCTTTTCAGTTTTGCCTCTTCCCATCATCCGTCATGTTCTCCACAGACGGATGTCATCCTTACTTTAAGGTAAACATACTCTCTTTCCTGTTTTTTACTTACTGCCAGTCAGTTTCCTTCTTAGGTGACCTTATGCTGTCCTCTGAGGGCCTCAGTGTTCTGTGGTGGTGGAATTAACGGTGTACATGATGGCGTCCGAGACTTCACCCCAAGTACACACCAAGCAAGCTAGCTGGCTGTTTTGTGCACACTAGCAAAGTCACCAGATTCCCGGGTCAGAGACCAAGGACTTTGAGACTCAGGGCACAGCAAGCAGCCAGAGGGCGCGTCTGCCTTAGTCTCAGCCCCGCAGGCCCATCAGCCCAGAGGCCTGCTGTGCAGGCAGGGGCTTTGCATCACAGCCGAGGAACACCCAGCGTGGGTGACTCACTGCATCCATGGTATGGAAACCAAGCCTGCTCTTCGTCCGCGAGGAAGTGGCCATCACCCCAGAAGCTGCTCACTGCACACAGCCCTGAGAAATGGCCTGGGGCAAGGGCCGGCAGCGCTGGGCACCCCGGTGTACCCCAGGAGCATGGCGTCCCTCAGGGCCAGCTGGTCTGCTTCTCCCCACAAGTGGCCCCAGGCGAACAAGAAAGCTGTGCTCTTGTCTGTCTATAGTTACCAACAATCCCCTTTTTAGGAATTGAGGGGAAATCCGGAGCTGTTGAGGGCTGGTGTCCCCCTCCTCCTGTTTCTTAGCCAGGATCGACACAGGTTCCTCCAGCAGCCCTCTGGGTTTGCATTATCTGACGCTGTTTGGTCTTGTATTTATTTAGGGGGCCAGATGTTTTATCTCGAGGGCCGTGAGTTTGGTTTTATTTCTAGATTATTCGTTTCCTAAGACTCCTTGAAAATGCCCAGCCCCATGTGGATGATCAACCACATTCCCATTTAGTTTTCTAACTAAGTCACCCTTTCCAGCGTGTTCACTGGAACAACTGCACCACTGACGACAGCCTCAGGGTGTGACACTTCCAGAGGCATTCAAGCCAGTTGTCACTGATGGATTAGACATCTATAAAATCAGTTCGGATGTTTACCATGGCTATTGAACTGTCTTTTCCTAGGAGTCTGGGAAATTTTTTAATCCCCAGAAGACAAACAAACACATGGGAAACACTGAGGAGCTCAGTGTTGGACGTCTTCAGGCACCTGACGGGTGTGTTTAGGGCTTCCCTAGAGAGGGGCTCCTAATGCCCCTCCCATGCTTAGGGGTCAGCCACCTAGAAGCTCATGTTCACTTTCAGCCACTGTTTCCTTAGGTTGGCATGGACACCCGCTCTGGGGAACGCAGCCCTGCCCTTGGGTCTGGACGTGGGATGGGGCCCTCCTCACAGACAGCCTGGACCAGCGTTAGGGAGGTGGGAGCAAGCCAGTGCTCGGGGCCCAGCATCCCCACACCTCCAGATGAATGTGGATGCCGCCGTCTCCCAGCCCCTTCCCACTAAGACATTCTGTCCACTGGACAGGGTGTGGTGGGAGTCCCTATTGGTCCAGTCTCAGCGGCCCTACTGGCTCCAGAAAGCCTCCACCCTCAAGTCCTCCCCTGTGTCTTCCTTCTCCTCAGAGACGGGCACGTGCCTCTCCCGAGCCAAGGCCTCGCCCCAGGCCTGGCTGTCCTGCAGCAGGGCGAGTGGTGTGGAGAGCTGCCACCTTTCCTGCCCGGCGCACACACTCTTCATCCCAGGTACCCTGAGGCTGTCCCTGGCGTGGGGTGCTGAGGGGGGACTTCCTTCCCTGGGGTCCAGCCCCTGCTCCCTGCTGTTCTCCCGGGAAGAGCCTGACCCTGATCCCTGAGTGACCCCGGGCAGCTGTCTGGTTCTCTGGGGGCCACTGTGTCCCTCTTGATAAGTGCAGAGGGCTCATTCCTGCCCAGCCATTTACCCCTGAGTCATGCTGACCTTCATCTCCGTTGACTCAGTGACCCCTCTGAGACCCCTGCATCTCGGGGCACTGGAAGGAAAGGGCATCCAGGCCCACCTCACTACTGGCCTCTCTGCAGACTCAGAAAACAGCTACAGCCTGAGCTGCGGTGTCCCGGGTCTCCAGGGCAGGACGCCACCGAGACACAACAGCACCAGCTTGAGCGCCGGGCCCAGCTGCTCAGGTAGCCCCTGGCCTGCCCACATGGCATCTGGGTGACCCCTTTCTTTGCGTCCGGCACTGTGCGGTGGGCAGGAGAGAAGGGCCCAGACCCGGGAAGAGCCTCCTGGCCTGCAGCCTGCCCAGCATGGCCCAGGGTGCTAGGGAGCTAAGAGCAGGGCCAGGACCTAGGAGCAGGCAAGCTGCAGGCTGAGTCCCAGCCCAAGAATAGTAGACCATGGAAGGGCCCCTCCTGCCCTGAGGCTCAGGGCCCCGATTCCAGAATAACTCTGTGACCCAAAGGTGCTGTTAGTCTGTGTTAGACTCAGTTTCAGTGAAGTGAGTAACATCTGCTGTGGCCATGAAGTTGTAAAGGTTCCCAGAGTCAGAGCTACCCTGGAAGCCCCTGCCCCAAAGTGCTGGAGGCATGGCACACTCCTGTGCCCTTTGGGACCAACTCACCAGGTCCCAGTCGGCACAACGCAGCCAGCCCCCCCCACCACTAGGGGCTTTGCCTGTTCGGTATGCCACGCTCAGTGGCACGGGGCGTCTGCATGTGTCGGGCACACATATGACGGGACTCTAGCGTCTGTGACCGTAGGTTCTTTCTGTAGTCCAGAGGGCTCTGGGCACTTGTCTTCAAACCCCTTCCCTTTCTTGCTTCCCTCTCTTATTCGGTCCCCTTTCCTGAAAGCTGGAACCCAGTGAACTGGCCTTGGTGACAGGCAAGGAGGTGGGCCACCTTCCTTTCCTCCTGTGCAGAAGGTCTCTGGCTGGATGGCCTGAGCTTGACCCCACCATCCACACTTTCACCGTTTTCAGGCCTCACAGGGAAAAAAATGAGGCCGAGGAGGTCCCCCCGCCCCAGTTCCCTGTAGCTTTGTGTCCCCGGCAGCCCCTCACACTCAGGCACTCCCTCCACAGCCCCCGCCACCTCCCTTCCCACAGGAGAGGCCACACCCGGGGGGACTTTGGCTCTCCCCAGGTGCCCCTGCCAGCCCCATCAGGCAGAAGGCCCGCTTCAAGATCCGAGACGCCAAGTGCCACCTCCGGCCCCGCGGCCCGGAGCCCGTAAAGGAGGCCCCTAGGCAGCCGCTGCTGGGTGAGTGGGCCGCCTGGTGCCAGCCCGCGCCAGGGGAGACAGGGGCCCCCATGCCTGGGAGTGTCGAGCTCAGGGCTCAGCGGGGCTGGGTTTCCAAAGGAGGGGGCCTCTCTGCATCCTCCTGTCCTGGGCCCTTGGTCCAGGAGCCACACCTGGTGCACTGTAGACTGGGGTGGGGTCCTTGGGAGGAAGGCCAGCATTTGAGTAGAAAACTTGGGCCCCCCAGCGTCCCTGGGCTCCATCATCCCTGCCTCGCCCAAGTCAGATGGGCTCCCCCAGAGCAGGGCTTTCTGAGCCTGGTTGTGTCCAAACGGAAGGAATCCTGGACTCACTCAGTGGCTCTTTCTTGAATGAGGGTGGCCAAGAAGGACGTTCTAGGCTGAAGGGACAGCACAGGGAAAGCTTGGCAAAAAGGGCCCAGGAGGAAAATATCCCAGCTCTGTCCCATGCAGATGCCTGAGCTCCTTAGAGCCCCTCCTCGACCTGACGAGCCTCGACACTCAGCAGGCCTGACCGGGGTCAGCGCAGCTTCACTGGCAAACATGGTGCAGCAGAGGGGTGGACCCCCAGGGCTCGCGCAGGGCCCGGCTCAGCCACCAGCCCCCACGAGACCTCAAGCCAGCCCGGCCTCTCTAGCCTCAGTTTCCCCGTCTGCACCATGGACTATTAGGCAAGGGGGGACCCCTGCCAATGGCAGTGTGTGTGCCGGGCTAGGTAGGACCCTGATCCCTGCCCCATGCCACCTTTGCCTCAGGGGTCTCTTCCTTGTCCAGAAAACTGCCACGTGACCTTTGTGACCCTCAAGTGTGACTCCTCCAAGAAGAGGCGCCGTGGCCGGAAGTCCCCATCCAAGGAGGTGACCCACATCACAGCAGAGTTCGAGGTCGAGACAAAAATAGAAGAGACCTCAGGTGAGTGGGGTTCCCTCATGGGTGCGGAGGGCCACAGGACGGCAGGCGGGGCTGGCGGGCCTGGAACTGGGTTTCCACCCGAGCCACGGCTGCTGGAGGTACAAACCAGCCAGGCAGGCAGGGTTCTGTGCCAGGTCCTTTAAACTGCTGCCTGTATCCCAGGATGAAAGAGAAGGCCCACGGGCTGTGAGAGTAGCAGGGCTCAGGAGCCCACAGGGACAGCCCCTCGGGCTCTCTCCACCTCTCCATGCCCTTGCTGAGGCCTGGAAGACAGAGCACACCCAGGCCTGCAGCCTCCCCAGAATGAGTGAGCCAAGGATCTGTCTTTCCCAGGTTCCAGAAGGGGACTCGCCATGCCGGCTTGTGCTTCCTACCAGCTCTTTCCTCTCAACTGTCAATGAGGGTTGAGTTGTCATCAAATGTGTGCTGCGTGTGCCTGGCCCTGGGCAGTATGGGAAGCGGGGACCAGACCGTGACACCCATGCTGGTGGCACTCCCAGCCACGGGGAGGCAGGTGCACGCAGACTACCCAGGGCCGAGGGAGACGCTTGGTGGTGGGGGCATGAGAACAAGCAGGGCACAGAGCTGAGGTCTCTCCCCAAGAGAGGGGCCCAGGAACTCTTCCCAGAAGAGGCACCATTTGAATCAGGACTCAAAACCAAGGTTACGAATGGTGCAAAAGGTGCCAGGGAATGGCATCGAGGCAGAGGGAATAGAATAGGCCAAGGCACAGAGGTCAGAGAGGGCAGGATGTGTCCAGGAGGCAGTGAGTAGGGCAGAGTGGCTATGAAGTGGAGTTCACATGAGTATCGAGTGCTGGGGGGCTGGGGCTGGCAAAGCAGGAGGCAGGGTCCAGACCACAAGGGGCCTTGGATTCGAGGCCAGAGAGCTGGGCATGATTCTGGGGGCAGTGGTAGCCTCAGGGGTATTTGAGTGACAGAGAGGAGCACCCATCAGTGAGTTCTACCCTGGGAGGTGACATGTTGGGCAGCAGAGGCCTGGTTTCTACTCCTCTTTGCTATGTGGCCTGACTTACCTCTTGGGGCCCTCGGTCTCCTCATCCGTCAGATGGATGCAACAGTGGTGCATCCCCAGTGCTGCTGTGCGAATGCACTCCGGGCCGTCCGAGCAGAGGCCCAGCCAGCACAGTGCCTGGCAGAGGCAGCTCCTAGGGGCGTGTGAGTTACGGTCTTTCCCGCCTCTGCAGATGCCTGCGATGCAGACTGCACGAGGAAGCGAGCGGAGCAGAGCCTTCAGGCTGCCATCAAGACCCTGCGCAAATCTGTCAGCCGGCAGCAGTTCTCCGTCCAGGTCGCCGGCACCGAGTACGAGGTAGCCCAGTGGCCGGCCAAGGCCCTGGAGGCCCAGGGGGCGTGTGGCACAGGCCAGGTGTTACAGGATGGCCAGTGCGGTGAGTCCCTGCCCACGGCCACTCTGACATCAGCGCAGCAAACTTTCTCTGTCCTTCATCCACGTGCAGCACACAGGGGAGACAGACGTGTCGGGCGGGCACAGACACAGGGAGGCACCCTGGCACTCATCATGTACAGGACAGCTGTCATATAAGAGCCAGGGCCAAGGCAAAGCTCTCGCTTGGTGGACATTTGTACACAGGACCCTCAGCCAGCAAGGCCACCATGGAAGGGCCCAAGGGGCATAGGAACCAGTCTCTGTGGTTAGAGAAGGCTTGCCAGAGGAGGAGCTGTGGGCACAGAGGGCAGGTACCTGAGAGACCAAGGGCCACCCAGGTCACAGCCAGGCACTGCAAAGAGCAGGTGAGGCCAGGCCCACAGCCGAGCTCCGGGTGGGCGGCCAGCCAGCGTCCAGGTGCATGAGGCTGATGACTGGACCAGAGCCCTGGCGTGGCCTGCTGAGAGGGGATGG
Organism: Phataginus tricuspis; assembly: GCA_029783875.1. Classification (NCBI taxonomy): domain Eukaryota; kingdom Metazoa; phylum Chordata; class Mammalia; order Pholidota; family Manidae; genus Phataginus; species Phataginus tricuspis. Next base: position 31,117,496 of record JAQQAC010003639.1, on the reverse strand, counting down.
GTCTAGAGAAGCCCCCAGCAACTAAGTGGCTGTGAACCAGAAAGAGTCCTTTTCCTAATGGGGTTTACATTTATGTGGGAAAGCAGGCCGACCTAGCAAGCACACGCTCGGGCGAGATGAGGCCAGAGGCAAGAGGGGCCTTGCAGGCCTCCGCGCACGCCATGGGAACCGCCCAACACCCTAAGCAGAGGAGCACCTCTGCTCTGTTATGGGAAAGACTGAGTGGAGCAGGGAGAGGAAAGGGAGGCCCAGCAAGAGAGGCAGGGCCCAGAACCAGGCGGCTGCAGGAGGGGTGGGAAGAATGAGGCAAGTTCAGAGGACACCTTGGAAAGGGACGCCAGGAAGAGAGAGAGGGCAGCTCCGGGTGCGGGCCACCTGGGCAGGGTGAGGGGAGCGTGGGGCATCATTTCCCGATCTGAGGGAGACTTGGAGAAGATGGGGTGGTGGAGATGGGGAGTTCTGACTGTGCTTGTTAGCTCAAGACACCCGTGAGTCATCCAGGTGAAGATGGAGGCTGGGCTGGTGGAGATCTGGAGCGCAGAGCATGCACTGGGCCAGAGACACAAGTGAGGAACTTTGGAGAAGATGCAGGACTGGGGCGAGGCAGTGCGGGCCGGCCCTGGAGCAGCCAGCAGGCCAATGTCGGGGGAGGGCAAGGGGCTGGCTGATGGCGTTCCGGTGTCTTCAAAAGCTTATTTTGAAACCATTTCAAACTTTCAGAAACATTGCCAAACAGAACGAAGAACTTCCATATTCTCTCCACCCAGGCTCCCGGTTTGAGCAGCTCACAGCGGCTGCTGCACCGTGCCCTCCGCGTGCGCATGTGCGTCGTGCCCGGGCAGCCTGTACCTTCCCATCCATCCGCACACATTAAATTTCACCAACTCCTCCAGCGGCGCCCCCTTCCTGTCCAGGAATGCATGTGACATTTCGTCCTCCTGACCCCAGATCCCTTTCCGTCGGAGCAGCTCCTCGAGCTTTCCCGGCCTCTTGTCTCCGTGGCCATCCCTGAGTTCTGAGTACGACCCTCAGCTGGGCGACCAGACTCAGGGCCTGCACTCTTGGCGGGAAGAGTACAGTCGGTGCTGCTCTTCAGCGCCCCCACCAGGGGCGGGATATCGACCCAGCCCCCCACAGCCTCCTCCACCCTAATTCACTGGCTTCCCCCGAGGCTGATTAGGATTTTCTGGGAGTATATTCTGAGTTTATACCAACACCCTGCTCCTCATTAAACTTCCACCCACCACTTTATTTTCTCCATCAGTTCCCCTATTTGCTCGCCAGCTGGCTTACTTCCTCAGTGCAGCCCACCATGCTAGCTCGCTGTTCAGCCCGCCGTCCGTGCACTGACGTCTGCCACCAAGCCTTCCTGTCTGTGTCTCTGTCACCCCCCAGCCTCTCTGCACTACCCCGCGTCCTTAGTGGCCAGCTTGCCGCATGGGGAAGGAAGGGAAGGCAGGGAGTTCAGTTTGGGCAAAATGACTGTGGGACTACCAGGATGAAGGTGGTACCCAGGCTAAGGGGGCAGGGCTGGAGGGCAGGTCGTGGAGCAGAGAGCAAAGGTCCCAGCAGAGCCCTGTGACCCCAGGCACTTCTGAGAGGGCCGAGGCAGCCTGGTCTGCAGAGCACCCTGAGCAGAAACAGCCAGGAGGGGGCACCAGCCCAGAATCAGTCCTCCAGAGTCCTCACACAAGGCCGCCCTGGCTCCTACCCCAGGCTCTTCTCTGATGGGTGTGGGCCCTGTCTGTAAGACAGAGCCTGGGCTTGAGGCAGCAAGAGACAGATCGCCTGGCCCCTGCTGCCCACCTCTGCCTCCAGCAGGCTTTCCACTTTGCCTCTGCAGGGGCCTGCAGGCCTGGAACCTACTTCAGTGGAGAGCCCAGCCAGTGTGTGCCATGCATGCCAGGGACCTACCAGGACAGGGATGGCCAGCTCAGCTGCACACCGTGCCCCAGCAGCGATGGGCTTGGCCCGGCCGGTGCCCACAACGTATCCGAATGTGGAGGCAAGTGTGGGTCCACCCTGGAAGGGGAGGCCGCAGACTAGGGGACAGGAGAGCCTCCCAGGGCTCCCAAAGCAAAGACCAGGTGCCTTGTGGTACTTTGTAAAGCTCTTTGCCGTCTCCAGAGCCAGCCGTGACTTCCTGTGCAGCTGCATTTCCAAAGTGCGCTGCAGACCCTCGGTGCCCACAGTTAGCAAGCACTGGCTGCATCTTGAAATTGCATCATGCAGTTTGGAAAGGACTTTACAGTTTACCAACACTTGATCATTTACAGGTCACCTTACAACTTATAATGGAGGGTACTGCTTTATGGTCAACCAAGCGTGTTACATTGTATGGAACACTCCAACATCAAAAGGCTGTAGGGAGTGTGCCATTACCTGGACAAGAACTGTGCTCTGCGCAAAGAACTTTACAGTTTGCCCTAACGATGGTTTGGAGAGCCCTTTTTCACTTTACCGAGCATGATTCGGTTTGCAAAAATGGCTTTTTCATTTACTCTCCCACTTAACCTCATCTGTGCTGTGAGCACATAGCTCCACCACCACCACCACCAGCCTCCCTCCCTGGGCCACTGTGGGACCACCCAAGAGAATGGGTGGGGAAGGGTGTACTTGTGAGGGCGGGGAAACGGGATCCTGAGGGTGGTAGAGACCTGCAGGCTCCTCTGGGGCACAGAAGAGATGAGAGGCCAGCCCCAAGTCTCTGCAGGCTGGCTCACTGGGCCCTCCAGAAGTGCAGCCTCAACCACGGGGCATGGTGACTGGAGCCCAGAGTGGCCACTGGCAGAACGGAATTCCAGGGTCTGGGCTCAGGGGGCGCCAATGCCACCCCTCACCCCCTGCCAGAATACCCTCTACTACCTCCAGGCTTTCTGCTAGGACGTGTCACCCCCTCGTTTTGTCCGAACTGTGCCCTCAGGGACTTCACAGACCCTCCCCCGTCTGCTGTAGCCCAGCCCTACAGACGGACAAGGCAGCGCCAGCCTGGAGCTTGACGGCCCCAGTCATGTGAAGGCCCAGGGACAGCCCCTCGGAAATGAATTACCTCCCTCGGCCTCCCACCTCCACTTGTGGGGTCCACACTCCCTAGCTTGACAGCAAAGCTACTTTTTCTTCAACCCCTTCTCACGGGTAGGAGTAGAGCCAGGTCTAGCCAAGGCTGCCCAGTGTGTGAGCCGTAGCCAGCAGCCAGCCAGGCTTGTCCCGCCCCAGTCGTCCTCCCCCAGGCCCCTCCCAGCCCCAGCCCTGGGCCTGGGCCCCTCGCCTGGGGGCCTGGGCCGAGGCGCCCCCCACCCCAGCCTGAGCTGTGACCTCTGCCTTCCAGGCCAGTGCTCTCCAGGCTCCTTCTCGGCAGACGGCTTCCAGCCCTGCCAGGCCTGTCCTGTGGGCACGTTCCAGCCTGAGCCCGGGCGCACCAGCTGCTTCCCCTGCGGAGGGGGGCTGCTCACCAAGCACGAGGGCACGGCCTCCTTCCAAGACTGTGAGGCCAAAGGTGAGAACGCCCCCCACCCACCCCCTGCCAGGCCGCAGCTCCGCCCGCCCCACACACCCAGAGCCCTGGTCCCCTCCCCTCTAGTCACTGCAGCTCCACCCTGCCCTGCTCGGTGCTCCGGGAAGCTGTGCAGTCCCCGCGTTCTCTTTCTCTCTGACCTCACTCCAGTCCGTCTGCAGCCCCTGCCAGCTTGTCCTCATGGCCTCTGAACCCCCCTCCAGGCACCCCCCACCCCAGGACCTGCGCTTTACCTCTCCTGCCCCAGAGAGCCTCACCGACTGCTCTGGGCTCCACTCAAAATCCCTTGTGCTGCCTTTGCTGGCCTCCCCGGAGAACTCTAGAGCCGGCCTTGCATTTCCTCCCATCCATACCACCCCACCCCGCATCCAGAGCAGTGGGCCGGGGATGTCAGCCTGGCGGTGGGCACTCAGGCTGGGCTGCAGAGCACTGTCTGCGCAGCCGTGGGCACGGGGCAGGGTCCCGGGGCACCAGGGAGGGGCCCTGAACTGGGTGCGGACAGACCCGGAAGGCAGGGAGACCTGGGGAAAAGGCCCCCTTTCCCACCAGCCCCCGCCCTGCCCCCACAGTGCACTGCTCCCCCGGCCACCACTACAACACCACCACCCACCGGTGCATCCGCTGCCCCGTGGGCGCCTACCAGCCCGAGTTTGGCCAGAACCACTGCATCAGCTGCCCGGGCAACACCAGCACCGACTTTGACGGCTCCACCAACGTCTCCCACTGCAAAAGTAGGTGCTGCTCCTGCCGCGGCTGGGAGCCGGGGGGGGCCGGAGGGGCCGGAGGGGCGGGTGAGCCCCGGCCTCACGTCACATGTGCAGGGAGGCCGCCGACTCCTCCCTGCGCGGCCACGTCCACACTGGCACGGTGGGACGTGCCGGGAGCTCTGCATCCACCGGGAGCCCATGGTGTGGAGGGTGCAGCCTGGCCCAGCACCGCCCACTAAGCCCTGCTCAGGGCTCGGGGTCTAGGGAGGGAAAAGCCAGGCCCCATGCCAGGGGCCTGGGGGGCAGCTGCCAAGGGCTGGGCCCTGCGGTGGTAAAGGCACATGTGGAGACTGCCAAGTGGGCAGGAAGCAGAACGCTCAGCGTGTTCAGCGTGCGGGCGCACAGGAGGTCCAGGCGGCCCTTTGCCTGTGTGAGGCTCAAGAAACCTGGGAATAGATAGCGTCCCAGCCCCTCACTCAGCCCGTCACCAGGCACAACAGAGAGGAAGCGGCCTTCACGTTACACATTTGTGACTCGTTTCCCAAAGTCCTTTGGGGCATATTTTCTGGTACTTTGCTCTCTCCCCAATCGATTTCCAGCCAGTTACCCCTTTCTGGGTGGCTGGTCATGTTTGCAACAGCCTAAAGGCCCATGAAGGGACTGCATGCTGGAGGTGGGAGCCGTCCCCTCTGCCTGGGCTGTCCCCGCCTGGCCTGTGGCCACCTGGGCTGGAGAACAGACACCCTGGCAGAGCTCAACAGAGATGGGGTTTTAAACACCCTAAGGAGTGTAAGGGGGGAAACCAAATGGGGGGGAAGCTTCTGGAAGACAAGGCGAAAATGAAATGTTTCCTTTTCCATTATGATATAAGGAGAAGATATTGAAAATGTATGAGAAAACCATGTATATTTAATTCAATTTACATTCACTTCTGTTTGCATAACTAAAGTGACTTCCTTTATAAAGTTAAGGCTGGGAACCGTTTAGCTCATAAAAATGTCACTTTGGCCTCTTCAAGGGTATATACCGCTTAATAAGAAAAAGGAAAACGTGTCTCTTTTTCTCTCTGTGTTGCCTGCTTGTCCCCAAGCCTGCCTGCTCAGAGGAGAGGCGACCACACCTGGCGCTCGGGGACTGTTGAGTACGGGGTGGGCAGATGGGGAGGAGGAGACGGGGAAGTTGGGGGCACGTGGGCTTTCGCTGTGGGCATCAGTGGCACTAGGAAGAGAAGCAGCGGCTGGCAGAGCAAGCAGACAGCGTGCAGGGGTGCTCAGTGGGCCGGCCACACGGCGCCCCCACAAGGCCCGTCACAGAACAGCCAGGCCAGGCGGCCAAGGGTGCCCAGTGAAAGGACACTCAGGCTGGGCCTCAGGGAACCAACACAGAAACTGGGACCTGCCCTCCCGCTGAGGAGCGGCCCAGGCGGGGTCCCTAAGAGGGGGGGACCAGGTGGAAGGGGCCGCATGAGGTGGAGCACCTGCCAGCCTGCCCCAGGCCTCCAGGGCCCGTGTCCCCCGGCCTGACAAGACCCGCACCATGGTGTCCACAGACCAGCACTGCGGTGGTGAGCTAGGCGACTACACAGGCTACATCGAGTCCCCCAACTACCCTGGCGACTACCCGGCCAACGCGGAGTGCGTGTGGCACATCTCGCCGCCCCCCAAGCGCAGGATCCTCGTCGTGGTCCCTGAGATCTTCCTGCCCATTGAGGATGAGTGCGGCGACGTCCTGGTCATGAGGAAGAGCGGTACGTGCAGGCCGGGCGGGGCAGCGGGGCCAGACCCAGCCTGCACCTGTCAGCCTCCGCACAGCTCTGCAGGGCCTCCGCACAGCCACTTCCATCTGACCGTAAAAGCTGGGCTTTACAGAACTCCAGGAAGCAGCTCAGACAGCTTAGGGGGGCCTAAGTGTGGGAATCAGAGCCCAGAGCTCAGGGGGACCTAAGTCCTGGTCAAGAATGGTTTTGATACCACCAGCCAGTGTCTCATCCCAGTTGTCCCACTGCATCCTGCACACCACCCAGCGGGAGACCCAGGAATGACCCCTACACTGCAGGGCGTCCTCCACCCGGACGCTTCTGGGGAGCATTGAAGAGCCAGCCAGTGCACACGCCCAAGGCACCCCAGGGTCAGACAGCCCATCCCTTCCTCCTGGCTGGTCACCCCTGCCAGGGGCTCATGGTGAGACTTCCGGCACCGAGCCGCAGGCAGGCCCCCCAGCAGGGGCGACGACTAGTGTGCACCCAGATTGGCCCTGACAGCAAGAAAGGCAGGGAAGCCCCTGAGCCCCCCGGGGACCAGCAGGTGCCTAGGCCCAGCACCCCACTCCTGCGGCAGGGCCTCCGTGCCCCAGGGAACCAGCCCCAGCCACGGCAGTGGGCCAGGAGGCACGTGCAGGCACAGAGACATGCCTGCCCACTGGGGCCTGGAGTGTCTCTGATACAGAGCCGGGCCAGGGAGTGGGGGGTGCGGGGTTCTGTCCACTTGGTGCCCTTCCTCCGCTTGTCTCGTTAGTGGGTCTGTGCATCGCCCACTCAGTGCAGCTGATGCACCAGAAAGCGCCAGTGTACGAATGGGAGGCCTGAGGCCAGAAAGGGCAGAGTGCCTGTCCAGGGTCACACGGCCAGTCAGAGCCCAGCCTGGGACCATCTCCCCGGACACTCCCGTATCCACCTCTCTTGTCCCCAGAATCCTTTCCTCCACTGTCCACCCCCAGAGCTCTAGGGGGTCCAGCCTCTCCAGCTTTGAGGGCCGCTCAGGAAGACCCCCAGAGCAGTGAGGAGGTGGGGTACCCTTTGGCCAGCCACAGGAACCCCAGGGGTCAGCAGCTCCCCCTGGTTCATCACCCCCAGGGGGCAGGTCTTCCACAGCTGCCCCTCTGCCCCAGCCCTGGCTCTGTGCTGTGTGCACGAACTCTGTCCTCGAGGAGCACTTGGCTGGAGGGAGACAGTGCCGACCTGACAAGGAGAGGCTTTAATAAGGGGTCCCCAAAGCACAGTGGGGACATGGCGAGGTGGGGATGGAGCAGTCAGGGAGGCTTCCTGGAGGAGAGGACACAGAAACTGGTCTCAGAAGGGTAAGTAGGAACTGGAATTGCGAGTAGGGAGAGGATTTGAGGCAGTGCGGAGGCTAGAGAGCTGGAGCGTTTGGGGGACTAGGCTTGTGGGTGCTGGGCAGCTGACGGGGTGGAGAGGACAGTCGCCTGAGGCAGGAGGCAGGCCAGGCGAGGGCTGAGGGTCTGCAGGCAGCTCACCAGCATTGTGCCTCGGCCCCCAGCCTCGCCCACGTCCATCACCACCTATGAGACCTGCCAGACCTACGAGAGACCCATCGCCTTCACCTCCCGCTCCCGGAAGCTCTGGATCCAGTTCAAATCCAATGAGGGCAACAGCGGCAAAGGGTTCCAAGTGCCCTATGTCACCTATGACGGTAAGTGCGGCGGCGCTGTGTGCCGAGCCCCGCCTGGCCCTTGGGACGCAGAGACGAATCTCACTCCCCAGCCCCGAAGAGCTCCAGCCTGGCGGACGCACACAGGCTCGTAGGGGTACGGTATGGGCAGACGCAGAGCAGTAGGGTATCCGCAGGCTTCAGCACGAGGTACTGCCCGAGCAGGGTTTTGGGAGTTAAACAAGAGTTTCCTAGCTAGCCAGACCTCAAGGAGAACAATTCAGGTGGAAGGGACAGAGGCACAGACGCCGAGCTGCTCTGGCTGTGGTCTGAAGCCTGAGGCTGGAGCCGGGGGGCGGGGGGGCAGAAGTGAAAGGGAAGGGCAGGGCCTCGAGCCTTCACATACCTTCCCTGCCTGCTGGGGGTTTGCAGAGGACTACCAGCAACTAATAGAAGACATCGTTCGGGATGGACGGCTCTACGCCTCAGAGAATCACCAGGAAATTCTGAAAGTGAGTGAACTTCCCTATGGGAAGGGATGCCTATGGCCCTGGGATAGTGGCCTGCAGGGATCCAGGGCCATTGGTGTCCCCAGCTCTGACCTCCAGCCCCCCAGAGAAGTGAGGGGAGAAGGGTGGTGTCGGAGAGGAGAAGGTGAGGGGGGGCCCTAGGGACCGGGTCTGGCACATCTGTCCTTCTGGACCAGGAGGTCTGAGATGAGTCTGGTGGGTCCAGCCCAGGACCTGTGACATAGGTTTGGGTAGGTTCCTCACTAGCCCTCAGCCACACTTTCCTCCTCTGGGAGGTGGGGTAGTTTGACATGGCGGCGTCTGAAAATCAGTGGCATCCCTGCCACCTTTGGGACTGACTCCTTCCTCATTCTGCTTTTAGTAGATCCACCTCGCCCCCAAGGGGGCTCTGGCCACCATGCAGCAGGCACTGGCCATGTCAGGGCCCTCGGCTCTCACCATGAGAGGCCAGACCCCGGGATCTGCTTGGGCACTGGGAGTCTGGCCCCAGCTCAGCCTCTGGGCTGACTGCGCCTCCAGCCTGGGAGCCGAGGGTGCAGTAGACGTCGAGAGCAGGGCTGGGCCAGTCCACCTGGCTCACTCTGGCTCCAGCTATTACCAGCTGGGGGACCCCAGCAGGGCCCCTGGACCCTCCCTTTGAGTCTGAGAAACAGGGATGGCTCACAGGGCTGGGGCTTCACCAGGCCTGGTGTGCTTCTGCTTACGGTAGGTGGTTTTAAATCCAAGGTTTCACCTGCTACGGAGACACCCAGGGTGAGACCTGGAGGTCTCGGAGCACAGAGCTACGTATCTCCCTCCTCAGGCTCACCCGTCTGTCCAGCAGGAACCAGAGGGCCGTCCGTGGTTGATGGCACCCCCCTCTCCCCCTCGCCCTCCCCTGCCACCCCAGCCCTCTACCCCGGGAGCATCTCCACAGAACTACAAGTGTTCCTGTCTCTTAAGACAGAAGCCTTGGCCAGCAAAGCCTGTCCAGGCATGGCCACACCTGCCTCTGCAGCAGCTCTCAGGCCACATTCCCCACACTCGCTGGCCAAGGCCTGCCCAGTGTTCTTCCCTGACCTCTTTCCTTAGTGAATGTCCACCCCTTCTTCTGCTCTCAGCTCAGCATGTGTCCCCTGGGCAGCCTGCCCGGGCCTCCCTGGCCGGGTCACAGCCTCCTGAAGTCCCACGGGGCAGGGCCCTCCTTGGCACCTGGCAGCACCTGGCAGTTTAGGTTTGCTCTGCGTATTTGGTCCCCCGCCCACTGGGGGCAGTTGCTGCTGAGGTTCCAGCTCAACACTGTCCCCAGCCTCTGGTCCTGCACAGCACACAGGGAGGCTAATGAGTGTTTCTCAGGGTGGCTGGGCGTGTGTGCACAGTTGGTTTGTTTTCTGCAGCAGAACCCTTTTTAAATAAAATATTAGTGAAACCCCAAGAGTTAGAACCAAGAAACTATTAAAAAAAAGAACTCGACTACTGAAACTCGACTACAAAAAATTGTTCATGGCAAAGAGTCAGGGGGGGTCCTGGCACCCACCCGCCAACCCAGCCCCTGCCCCCTCCCCATCCTTGCAGACACCTCGCGGGCCCCTCCAGGGCCTTTGCCCCCAGCCCCACCCCCTGGCCTCACCCCAGCCTCCCTTTGTCGGGCAGGACAAGAAGCTGATCAAGGCCCTCTTTGACGTGCTGGCGCATCCACAGAACTACTTCAAGTACACGGCCCAGGAGTCCAAAGAGATGTTCCCCAGGTCCTTCATCAAACTGCTGCGCTCCAAAGTGTCCCGATTCCTGCGGCCTTACAAATAGCGCTGGTGGAGCCGCCCTGCTTGGGGATGGCCTGTGTCCCAAGGGGAGGGGAGAGCGCCTTCCCTCCACAGGAGAAGCTGAAAGGTAGCCCAGAGCCCCCACGTGGCCTTGGAAATCACCATGGCGGCTGCCCTTCAGGAAACGCAGGCCAGCCGGTGGAGGGCAAGACCACGCCCAGGCAGAGACCCCCGACTGCCCGGCTGCACCCCCATCGCCACCCCAGTGGGAAAACATTGCTTAAGGCAGCCTTTCTCCATGCTTCCTCCACCCGTTCGTTTCCAGGACACCAAGAGTGCCCTGTCCTGAGCCGGCACTAGCAGACACCGACTGGACCGGCATGCTCTGGGCCACCATGCCAGCGGGTCCTGGGCCGAGGGTGCATTTGGAGATTGCATGTGCCCTGCACCCAGCACTTCGGGAGAGAGAGGAGCTTGGCTGCCCCTGTGTCCAGGGGAGGCACTCAGAGACTGGAAGCCAGGCTGCCTGGAATAAGGGGTGTGTGAAGGGCTCTGGCCTCTGGGGGCTTTGATAAGCAAGTCAATGCCTTCGGGCCATCCACACCGGACTCCTCCAGCCCCAGGCCCAGGACGTGGTGCCACGTGGTTGGGCTTAAAGACTCTGTGCTGAGGCAGAAAAGAGCTGCTAGGGGAGGAGACTGTAGATATGTGCTTTCCCGGGATAGAGCGTCTAATTAAGTACTTTCTATATATAAATATAAATATCTATATATATATATATATACATATATATATATATGTATATATATATATATATACACTTCTATTTGTGGGTACTTTAGGAAAATGCTCTTTAGTAACTAAATATTAATGGCAACCTCACCTCTTCTCCCTGGAGTCAGCACACAAGCCTCAACTGCTTCCGGCTGCCCCAGTTAATTCAACTGCTGCTCCAGGCACTTGCCACTTCTGCTTACAGGAGTCTGGGGTCCTCTGGGACTGGGCAGAAAGCAGGCTGGCCCTGGACACACTATGGAATACAGATCCTTTAGAAACTGGGCTCTCATGCTTCGCTGTAGTATCGCCCTTGGATGGAACGTGGTATAAGGCAGTTTCCCCCGGACCCTTTCATGGAGGTGCAGGGACCCAGCAGAAAATTTTGGAAGGGTTCTTTGTCTGAGCCTGAGGCCATGTCCCTGGGGTCCATGATGTGCCCACCCACCATGCCTTCCCCACCTGAGCACAATGTCTGAAAATAAAAAGGGCCTCAGAGCAGCAGCCCTCTCCTGATTTCACCAGCGAGAAGAGGCCCGGTAGCCAGCGGAGGGCCTGGCTCCCCACACAGTCTGCTTTCTGCGGTGCCAAACTGCCTGTCTCTGAGAGTATCTTAAAAAAAGGAAAGTCTGGAGTTTGACCAGGTTGCATGGCGTGTCCCACTCAGCCGGGAAGCCAGCCCTGGAATAGAGCTAGCAAAGCCCCCCATACCAAGGCCTTGTCTGCTGCAGACTTCCGGCCACCCTGTAGGACATGCATAGGAGGGGTTGACACACACACAGAATTCCAAGAACATCTTAAGATGAACTCCAGTCCCGCCTTCCAGGGTGCCTCTAGGCGGCCCCCCTCCTCACCCCAGGCTCCGGCTGACCACTTAGGGATGCACACCCTCGGAGGACCGCCTGTGGCATGCCGAGGTGAGGACAGGACAGGTGAGTGAGGTCTTTGGAGATTCAGGGCTTGGTGACAAGGTGGGCCATGACGAATTTTACAACCCAAAACAGGGCTTGGAACTTAGGGTTTATTCACTGCTGTTACCTATGTCCGCAATGGCAAGTCTTCAGCTTGAGTAATGCTGCCATCAGCGCCTCCTCTGCTAAAACCCAGCTAAATTGGGAGGGGATTACACATGGCGGGCAGCCCAGTGGCAGCTGGCAAGCCCTGTCGGGGCCACACTGCCCCTCCCCTGCTCACCGTCCTTGGAGGCCGGCCTTAGTTTCCATGGAGAGCCTGTCTTCCCTTGTCCAGCCATCGCTCGTCCCCAGCCCTCCAGAATGGGCCCTGAGCCTTCGCTTCCAAGGACGGGTACTGCAATGGTATCTTTAACCCTCTCTGAAGCGCCAGAGAGGACCAGAGAGAGCTCTGACCTCCCTTGAGCTCTTCCGGCCGCTCCTTTGGGTGATTTCTGGCAGCTGTCACCCACACTCCCCAGCTGTTATCCCCTCTATGGGCAGACCCCACCCGGTGTGCCCTGGGCAGCCAGGGCTTGGGCAGACTCAGACGTGGGGCACTCGCCCTTCACGAGGACCAAGCAGTCAACAGCTCAACTTGCCAGACGCCCACACAGTCCCATCCAGCCCGCCCCCCAGGAAAACCACCTCCCACACCGTTGGAGGGACTCGAAGTCCTGGGATGGGGTCTGTCCTGAATCTCCACACCAGCCCTCAGCTCCACACCGGGGAACTTGGCGGTCCCACCTGCTAAACCCAGAGCTGGTCCCAATCCTTGGGGACTGTTGGTCCCACAACATCTCTGGGCAGCAAAGCATGACTCTCCCCGCTCCGTGTCGTAGAAGCCAACATTGGCTGCCACACAGTGGCCATTCCACCCGGTTCCAGGCAGAAGTGGAGAGAAAAAGGAAGGCGGACAAGGTCTGGGCCCAGGAAGGGCGGGTCCCAGAGATGAGTCCCGAAGAGGGGCAGAAGGCAGGGACAGGGAGGCGTCCTGTGTTGCCCGAGGGAGACACGAGACATGGAGCAGCCATGCCGAAAGGAGCACGTCCCACTCCCGATGGGATACTGGCCTTGAGCACCGCACACCCACCAGGCCTTTTGCCTGGCACGAACCCTCAGTTGGCTGGCCAGCCGCTAAACTCCAAGGAGAGGAGCTAAGGACCAAGCTTCTGGAAGCAAAAGTTTGCCCAGTCAGCCAGGCCTGAGAGAAGACACTGGGCCTGGAGGTCCCAAAGAGCTCAGTTCTGCTCCTGGTGCAGCATCTCACTTGGCAACAGGCGGCGCTCTTCCGGGAGATGGCAGGTGCGTCCGAGGAGCACCTCACCCATCACACCTGGACAGTGGGCAGGTGGGACCCGGAAGGGGTGGGCCTGGAAGAAGCCCCACTACCCCGAGTCCTGGGCACCACCCGGCACTCTGCTTCCTCGGAAGGCAAAGGACCAGCCTCAAGGTTCAGCGGTCACTGAGCCCTCAGTGCGTGAGTGCTGAGGTCATCTCATCTGCTGCCCTGATGAGGCCTGTTCTCCCCCAACTCCTCTCCCAGCTAAGCGGAGCCTTGCCGCTGCAGTGTTGGGCTGGCCTCTCCCCACCGCAGGGCTGTCCTGCCAGCTGTCTGCGCCCCCGCCACGGAGCTCCCAGCTGCCCATGGTGTGACGTCGTCCTTCCCAGTGTGCCCCCAGCTCCTCGCCGCCTCTGTCATGACAGACCGGAGGAGGCCCTGGGCCCACGGTGGGGGCCTCAGGCAGCTTTCCCTCCTGCCTTGGCTTGGGGCCCACTAAACCTGGGCCAAAGGTCTCCAGGAGGCAGTGGCCCGAGAGGCTGGCTCTGCAAGCCTAAGGAGAGAAGCTCCCCCACCTCCTCCAAACCCGAGCATCCTACCTTAACCCCCATGGTCCCAGAGACACGGCCTAGGTCACCCATTTCCCACAGGAGGCCCCCGGCCTGCCGGAGCCATAGTCCGTGCCCAACTGACATTTTGGGGGTTGAATAATTATTCTAGCACCTCCACCACCCTCCACAGAAAAATAAGATACTGAACTAGGTTGGGTCATTTAGCAAATGTTTGCTGAGCACCTGCTGTGTGCTGGGCTCCTGGAAGGGCAGAGAACACAGCCAGTGGGGCAGGATCCCACGGAAGGAAGGTCCCTCTGGTCACAGAGGTAAAGGTAGTTGAGGCTGACCTGGGGGTGGCAGAGCCCAGTGCTCCTCCGGAGAGGGCAGTCCCCCCTCTGCACGTCCAGGACCCGAGGTGGGGGTGGAGGCGCCAGAGAATGGGCACAGCAGGGCCAGGGCCATGAGGCAGTCCCAGAGCCCCCGGCCCAAAGGAGAAGCTGCAGCCGGCCCAGCCTCACGAAGCGGGAGACAGAGGCACACAGGCCCAGCCTGTGAGCTCAGAAGCCCAGCCGCGCCCCCGGAGAGCGCTCCTCGCCCCGCGCACTGCTCGGCCCAGCTGGCCCAGCCCTGCTCCAGGAGGCAGCTTCCTTCCTTGTCACCCAGGGCCCCCAGCTGTTTTTAATCTCCTCTGCTCCATGCTTGAAGTTCAGACAGCTTGCTAAACTACATCTTATATCAAGTGTTTTTCTTCACCAAAGATACACGTGGTGGCAGCTCAGCCCTTCTGACCAGGGCTCCAGGACAGAGTGACACCATCAGGTCAAAGGCGGAAGGACTTGACGTTCGAGAGACACTGCCTGTCCCACCTGTGGAGATAGAGCAGATAGCTCCTATTCTCCCAGGGCTGCCTCTGCCCCTGTGGCACCCGCAGACTGCCAGCCCCCCAGGAGTGAGTCCTGAGCGCCTGCAGTGGGCCGGTCCAGAGCTGGAGTCCACCTTCCCCAGCCTACCTTGCTTCTAGGGAGTGGGCACCAGGAGGGACCCAGTCATCCCCAGATGGAGACAACACAGGCCACCCGCTCCTTCCCAGCACCCTGCACAGATGGCCCCCAAGGAGCAGGACACTTTGTTCCCCTGTGGCCTCCCCAGCCCCTGGATGGAACCTCTGAAGTTGTCTGTCCCAGCCGTGTCTCAGCAGGAAGCAGTGAAGGGCCAGAGTCAGCACGGTGCCCCCAGTCCCTGCCAGGTGGGTGGAGCTAGATGTTCAGATGTGACTGAGACCCTGGGAGGCCAAGAGACCTGCCCAAGGCCAATAGTAATTCACGGAATTGAGAATCAAGACCATGTTAGTCCCAAGGCAGGAGACGTCTCTGTGAGATGCCCCCAACTGGGTTTTACAGGATGGGAAACAGCCAGGCGAGCCCTGGCAGTGGGGGTGCCGGGCAGGAATGCGACTGGTAGAGAGGAGGCTGAGGTGTGGGTGTGCCCTGACTGACGTCCCCTCCCTCTGGAACAAGCGCTGAAAACTCATGCAGGGAACAATGAGCTTCTGCCTCCTCCCCGGTGGCCGGGTCACTTCCATTCCAACTGAGCCTGCAGGGTGAGCGGAGCACGGCTTCCAGCCAGGCCCCGCACCCAGCCCTGTGGCCGACCACACCCTGCCGCCGTCCGCCCGTCTTGCAGGCTCCAGCATGCACACTGGGGAATGAGGGCGTCCCTCAGCGGACGTCGTGGCGTAAAGTAGAGGAAAAGAGAAAGCTGGCTCATGCCAAGTATTGTGTTTTTCAGTCCAGAGGCCACATAGATCTGCAGGAAACTTCTTGTTCCGCTGGGATCAGACCCTGAAGCAGTCTGAGCAGACCCAGTCCATATCGCTCTTGAAACAGGATATCTGAACACCCCAGGGACAGGGAGGGACCAGAGAGCTGAACCCCTGTGCCCACAGCCAGCGCTCCGGGCTTCTAGGGTGCTGCACTGCCCCGGCGCTTTGGCAATCGCGGCCTATAGGAATAGCCACGTTGTTCTTTTAGTTGCCTCAAGTAGCCAAGGTTTTGTTTTCTCCATCTTGTTCATACATATGCATGTAATTAAACATCTGCGAAATCATTTTAATAATAAACAGGAAATGAACTTAAATACGGCTCCTTTCTTTCATCAGAGGTCATGATAGCCGGGGAAAAAAGGTAACTGGAATCAGAAAAGAAAAAAAATTTGTTTCAGAAGTTCCCTAGCTGTGTTGGAGGCTGAAACCTTCTGAAAGAAACCAGCGCATTTGAGATCTGTATGTGAAGGGCACCCAAGTTAGGGAACAGACAGGTTCCTAAATGAGCTGCCGGAAGGTAAACGTGTATCTCACATCCCATTTCTCCTCATGACCGGCCTTACGATAAAGAGAGATGTTCCTCTACACAGAACTTTAACCTGGGAGACACAGTGAGCCTCAGGGGATCTGGGATCCCTCAAAATCAAACTCAGAGGCAGCATTAGTGCTGTGTGTGTGTGTGTGTGTGTGTGTGTGTGTGTGTGTCTGGGAATACAGCCCATGGTTTTGATCAGAGTCTCAAAAAAAAAATCTAGAACCCCCAAAAAGCTAATAACCACTACTGTCCTCAGTGTGGAGAACTCTTTGGTGTCATGTACTTCACAGGAGAAAAAACAATTTTATAAATGATATTAATTAATATTCCAAATAAGTGATGGTAAATACCAGGTTTTTTCCTCGGTTTAGCACAGCGACTTAAAGGTCTAAGGAAACTTCCAGGAATATACCCAAAGAGTCGAAAGCAGGGTCTCGAAGAGATATTTGTGCACCACAGTAGTCAAAAGGTAGAAATAACCCGTGCCCATCAGTGAATGAATATATAAGCAAATATGGTCTATCCATGCTATGGAACAGGATTCAGCCTTGAAAAGGGATGAAGTGCTGCCACAGGCGGCTACACAGATGAACCCAAAGCCATGATGCTGCGTGACGTGAGCCGGACACAAAAGGACCGACACCGTGTGCTTCTGCTTACACGAGGCCCCGAGAGGAGTCAGATTCACAGACAGAGAGCAGAATGTGGTTGCCAGGGGGGTGAGGAGTGTCCTTTAGTAGGGACAGAGTTTCAGTCTGGGAAGACAAAAGAGTTCTGGAGATGGATGGTGGTGCACAACAATATGAATGTACTTAATGATATTTAACTATTTTTTTAATGAATGAAATAATCCATATTATGTTTATTTTACCACAGTTTTTTTAAACTCCGAGTGTTGCCAGGCAACTGCATCTGGGGAGGTGTCTCCCTGCACAGCAGGTGAGACCTCAGCCTGGACAGGGGAGGGTTCTTCACTCTGACCAAGAAAGAATTCACAAACAGGTCAGAGTCATGTAGGTAAGGAAGGAATTCCTTAAAGCGAGAGTAGCAGGGAACGGCAGCAGCCTGCAGGCAGCAGAGAGCAGGGAAGAGCAGAGGGGGGAAGGGGAGGTTCATGGAACCCTGCTCGGCACAGGGCAGGTCCCTTGCCAACTCCCGAGGCCAGAGTCACCTGGCACCCAGTGTCCCCTTGAATCTGCACAGCATGGGAACTAAGCCCCCACCACTCCAGGATTCGGGGGAGCCACAGAGCACTGGATGGAATGAGATTATGTTCTGAGAACTTCCTAAAGGCAAAAAAAAAAAGATATTTTCAGGCAGGCTATTAAAGAGCACGCTTGTACAGCCACAGTCCTGTCCAGGTCACCCGGGCGACAGGAACTGGCAAGCCCAAATGAGGGAGCTTAGTAGCCCTTCCCAGCTTGTCTGAAGTAGGACAGAGTGAAAACTTGTGCTTAGTCTAGAAAATAGAATGAAATACCAAAGTAATGATGCTTCGCACTTGAAAAGCGCAGAGTCAAAACGCAGTAAGTCGAGCAGCAGGGAGTCTTTATTTAAGACAAAAGTACACCCTCGAGGAAAGGGGGGTGCAGGCGACCTCAGAGAGGGACGTGCTCAAAGGCTTAGGATTCTGTCTTTCAAAGCTTTCAAGAATGGGGCAAAGGCCCGGGGGAGCACAGGCTGACATGTGGCCTCATGATGTCTGTCTCCAGCGAGAGACATTATGTCACCATCCATGGTCTGTCCTGTAGATATTCTGTTAGATGAACTTGGCACAAGGAATTTCTTGACCCTGGCCTTCTCCAAGAGAGCTGGGGACATATCATTCAGGACGGCCTGCCCTGCTTTACCATAGGGTAGGTTATTGGATGACTGCCATCAAATGTTAGGAATCTCCCCTCCTAACTCCCTGGTTTTTAAAATGGAAACTTAGCCTTAAGATGGAGTCCCTCCTGTTCTAGTAACACTGTTTATATCTCAGTATTTCATCATAGGCAGGAAAAATCAATCATGATTCTTTTCCCATGTCTCTGCCCTACGTCATAAGGAGAAAACAATGATGACATCCTCTGAGCACACAACACACTATATATTTCTCCCAAATTTCTACCAAAGCTCCCGTGAAGGCAGGGTTGAAAGATTAGGGGTCTTTGGACTAGAAAATGAGCTGAGAATCAACATAGCCCAGCTCATGAATGTGGTGGTGAGTGTGGACTTACTTATTCCCCAGATTCCAAAGTCAAAAGTGAATGACAAATTGCTCAGAGAGCAGAAGGTGGGTGCACATTGCAGCTTGTTCCGGCCTCACTCTGTGAGCTGTGAGGATGCAGGATACAGAAGGAGACTTGCCCCTGAATCGGTCTGGGACTGGCCTGTCCCACATTACACTCTTTCTGGATTCAGGCATCTTAGAGTATGAAGTGTGGGTGCTGTCGCTTTTCCTTTCCATTTTAGGATCAGGAGATTAGATGTATGGTACATTTGCACAAATGAAACTTGCATTTTAAAGCAGTTATTGTTAACAAGCAAGCTTCTAGGAGGTTGGCTATGAATAGTATTTTGCCAATAGATTGAAAATGTATTTGTCATGGACCAATTCCTAGGAAAATTCTAACTTACCAATAGACACAGAAGAAATAGAAAATTAGAATAGTCTTATGATCAATGATTGAATCTGCAATTTAAAAATTTCCCTCTAAGTGTATATAGAAAAGCAAATGATTGAAAATGGCCAAGACCCTTGCTAGGGAGGAAGAAATTTCCCCTACCCCTTGAGGTTCTTCTATCTAGTCGAAGAATCAAATGGACATGAGACAGATTAACAGGGTGAAAAAAACAAAGTGTTGGTCCAGCACATCCAACCCTAGGTCTAGATAAAGAAAACTGAAAGCATATGTTCACAAAAAATTTGTACATGAATGTTCACAGCAGCATTATTCATAATAATGAAAAAGTGGAAACAACCCAGATATCTATCAGTTAATCAATAGACAAACAAAATGTGTGGTACCTGTACTAATGGAATATTATTTAGCCATGTAAACAAATAAAGCACTGATATGTGTTAAAAAGTGAATGATCCTTGACAATGTGATGCTAAGTGAAAGAAGCTGGTCGCGGAAGGCCACATATTGTGTGATTCCATTTTTATGAACATCCAGAACAGGCAAATCCACAGAAACAGAAAGTAGATTAGTGGTTGCCAGGAGCTGGGGAGTGGGGCGGGGCAGGAAGTAGGGAGTGACTGCTCCTGACGATAGGGTTTCCTTTGGGTGTGTTGGGAATGTTCTAGAATTCGATCATGGTGATGTTTGCACACCCTGCAATCTTGTGAATACTAAAAACTACTGAATTGTGTACTTTAAAAGGGTGAATGTCATGGTATGTGCATTATTTCTCTTTGATAGTACAAGAAATACGTATTTGGTCTCTCTCCCAGGTCTTGGCATACAGCTCCTAAAACCTGTGGAGGCTCCAGAATGTGTCCTTTGTATGCTAATGAGAGGACTGGTGTCTGGGGCCCCTGGAGAGCTTCCCGATGGGGGCTGGTTACTAGAAAGACCAAGACCTGGTAAGAGAGTTGGAACTTTCTTAGCTCCACCCCGTGACCTATGGCCAATGATTTAATCAGTCATGCCTACTAACAAGACCTCCATAAAAACCTCTAAACAATGAGGTTTGGAGAGCTTCCAGACTGGTGAGTAAGAGGGTGGTGCGCCTAGAGAGGGCATGGAAGTTCTGCAACCCTTCCCCATACCGGCCGGCCCTGTGCACCTCTTTCACCTGCCTGTTCCTGAGATGTACCCTTTATGATAAACTATAATAGTAAGGAAAGCACGTCCTGAGTTCTGTGAACTGTTCTTTCAAGCCCGAGGAGAAGGTCGTGGGAGCCCCCTGAATTTATAACAGGTTGGTCAGAAGCACAGGTGACAACCTGGAACGTGTGACTGGTGTCTGATGTGGGGCAGTCTTGGGGACCCAGCTCTTAACCTGTGGGGTCTGTGCTAACTGCAGGTAGACAGCGTCAGAATTTAATGAAGCCATATGGAGTAAACACTCGTTGGTGTCCAAAAGGTAAGTAAAAACAGTTCAGATCTAATACAAAACAGAACATCATCATGTGGAGTGAAAAAAAGTCCCATGAGGTAACACCCTGTCTTGAATCTCGGCAGCAAGCAAAAGTAAACGTACTGTTCAATTAGATAGACACTCACATGTGAGGAAAGAATGTTTTAAAGCGTGGAAATAATGAAGGTCCATTCCAGTGTGAGGAGCCCCTTGCCAGGGGACGGAAATCGCAGAGCAAAGGACAGCACTGCTGTTGCTTCACAGTGTACACAGGTCTCACCTGTAATTTTGAACAAAATATTTAAAAGGATAATGAAGGGAGAGCGTGGTGTAACACATTTCCTTATGAAGACGCCACACTGGAGAACAGCCAGCACCTGTCCGTCCGCGCAACCGGCCAGTGTTCCCCGGGAGCACGGCAGCAGATCGCTGTCTCCTTGATTGAGGAACAGGAGAAGTCGTAGCCTTGGGTTTGAGCTCCATGGGGGATGAAACACACATTTTATAGAAGCCCCCTCAGCACAGCTCCCAGCAGAAGCAGCTTTCAGAGACCAAAGGTCACTCTGAGCTTGCCATTTCAGGATGAAGGTCTTTTCTTCCATCTCTACCTTCTCCTCTTCTTTTCCCTGGAGGGTGAGTGGAGCAGAGATGAAATTCTATGTTGATTAAACAGCACATTCGGCTCCATAAGGAGGTGCTATTTCAGCTGAGACCTGAAGAATGAGTTGGAATTCACGAGGTGGGAGGAGGGCAAGAGCTCTCGGGCAGAAGGAACAGCACCTGAAAACCCGTGAGACAGAGGTGATACGATGCACTCCACCACCTGAAGGCCAGCGTGGCGGGACCCCTACAAGGAGGCTGGTGAGGTCAGCAGAGCTGAACCATGCAGGGCCTTGGTGGTCCTGTGAAGGGCTGGGTTCTTATTCCTGAGCACTAGGTAACCACAAAAGATTTCAGGTAGGAATCTGATACAACTGGATTTGCATTTGGGTAGGTGAATGCAAAACAGGCCTGACCTATCAGAGGGATGGGTTAGGGATGTCCACATGACACAGGCCTGAGAGAACCGTTGAGACTCAGGCTCCTTTCTCCAATGGGACTGGATCCCTGGAAGGTTATAGGCTGGAGCTGTTGCAGCTATTTTATCACTGCAAGGGGATAGCCTATCAGAGAGTGAAACCAATGCCCAAAAGGGACAAGACAGAAACCCTGGATCCTGGTGATGGTGTTTGTGCCCCTTGATCGAGCAGGACCTAAAGCCCACATGAACTCCTTTGTTATGTGTTATGCAGTAGTTCTGGTTGCCATGACAAAATACCACAGACTGGGTAGCTTAAACAACAAAAATTTATTTTCTAGAAGCTAGAAAGTCCAAGATCAAGGTGCCGTTTGGTTCCTGGGGGAGTTCTTCTCTGGGCGTATAGCCAGCTACCTTCCCACTGTGTCCTCATTTGGCAGAGAGAGGGAGAGTGCTCTGATATCTATTCCTGTTGTAAGGACCCCAGCCCTATCAGATTAGGACCCACCCTTCGGACATCATTTAATTTTATCACCTCCTCACAGGCCCTAGCTCCAAATATAGTCACAATGGGGGTCAGGGCTTCAACACATGAATTTGGAGGGAAACAGTCCATAACATCGTGTGAGGCAGTTTGAGTTGGGTTTATAGTCCCTTGGAGGGGATAAACTCCAGACTGATACAGAGAGGGAGGAAGATGGAGGTGTCAAAGGTGATAGATGGGCTTTCAGCTAGTGCAACATGTGGTTTGCCCATAATAAAATAATTACTCTAAGTATGATTTTCACTATCTATATAGGCATAAGGTTATAAGGTATGATAAATAATATAGTCATTATTAGTGTTGATCAGGTCTGTGAAATAGATAATAACGCTTACTGAATTATTAACAGTGAGGTCCTGCTATCTCTGCCTACCAACTACTGCCTAATGCATGCCTGTTCTGTGGCCCACAGGATGCATGAAGCCTCATGGAAGTTACAGGGTAGGTTGCAGAAGATACGAGTGGGAACTAGAGGCCGAGTGGCCCTGCTCTAGATTATGGAGAGAAGTCTGAACACTTCTACTGCAACAGCTTTATTCCCCCTTGTGTGGTATAAATCCACAGATTTTAAATTTATATTTTGTTTAATAATATTTCTTCTTATTGTGAAATAAACCTTTTCAGGAGCAATAAAATTTTTTTAAGTCCATATTTAATTTAAAATTAAGTTCTGGAGTTCCGTTTATCAAAGTTGATCATCTAATTGAAACTTCCACAAACTGTTGACTTTTACCTTACACCATGGTGGGGGATGGGGGAGTGGGAGGGTGGGAGATAGGAGAGTGGGGGTAGGTTGGGGGGTGTATGGGGTGGAGGGGCGGGGACATCACTAACCACAAACCTACCCAGATAACACAATTCTGATTCAAGAGCAGCACATCTATTTCCAATAGTTCCTCATTGAGAAGACTGTGTCCGAAAATGAGTTAACACGTGTAACTGCAGAAATGGGTCGACATTTATACTCTGAAATCATGACTCTTCGTTTAGATCAAATGCCTTTTTCTGTATTAACTTCGCTCATTTTTCTAATTCCAAGTTTTCTTGTGTTCTTATGAAAAGCAGTCTTCACTGCTAATGCGTTCCCTCCGCTGGCTGAGGAATTCTTCCACAGTGGGTGCCAATTTGTATCACAGTCATCAGAAGGTTCCATTTTCGTTTTCCATCCAATTCATGGAATCAAAACTAAACCTTTGGAAATTCGTTCTGTTCAAAGTGGAAAACTGACATTGTTACAAATGCTACTCAGCTAAATTCAGTTAAAAAGGTGAACACCATCTTACCACACTGATGGACAGTGACTGCATCGGGGTATGGGTGGGGATTTGATAATATGGGTAAATGTAGTAACCGCATTGTTTTTTCATGTGAAACCTTCATATGAGTGTGTATCAATAATACCTTAATAAAAAAAAAATACTGCCCTCTCAAAAAAAAAAAGGCGAATACTGCAGGCATTTTGTGTGTGTGTGATAATATAAAGCTTGATGGGCACAGCATAGAGGGGCAAACATTCTTACTAAATTAAAGAGACCCCTCCCAGAAGAAATGCACTTGAAATTGGATGTGCTTAATAATTTCATCAGACAAGCTGTAAAATCATGCCAATTAGAAATCATAATTGTCAGAAACTTACAATTTTTTGTAACTGGAGTACCTGAACTGCAAAAGTTTTCCAACAAAGCTCATGTGAGATTAACAAAAGTACTTGAGCGTGGCAGTGACATGTTTTTTTTCTCTGTGCTTCCCTCACCAACCACAGTTTGAGCGCAGTTTACTTACTCCTGGCATTGAGTTAAGTCCTCTATTACTGGTGCTTTTTGTTCAAATCCAGCTTAAAACTTTAAATTGAAATATTCAGCACCTGAAGCACCAAAAAAAAAAAAAACAAACCCTACAACCTTTGAGCTTTTCAAAATTACAGTTAGTGCAGAGTTGCCAACAGGAAGACAATGAAAATCATCCTATGGAAGCAAAGCAACTTGGAAAATTATAGTGTTCAAAGAATTATGTTTAAAATTCTGTAATTGCACTTCGAAGTACCTTTGCAATACCTCGACTTATAACAGAAAAATCTCTGTTTTAATTAACTTTCCATTCTGAATCCAAAACATATGGAAATTGACAAGGTCCACAACCGTAGCACCTAAATTTGGTGAAGCGTCCCAAAGAATCAGAGATCCCCTCCCACCCCTGGGGAGCCTCAAAGGGTGGTCGGTGCTGGAGCAGCAAGCTCCACCACACCACGTCTCCGGTTACGACCGCGTGGGAACGGCACGGCCTCGCTCCCGGCATCCCCCGGGGCAGCCACGGGGTGAGGGAGAAAACACCGCCCCTCCAGGGGCGCGTGCGCACACGCCGGCAGCGCCGGGCCGCCCACGCGCCTCTCGCCCGTGTCCCAGCCGCGCAGACGTGCGCGCTCGTGCACGCAGCCCACGCCGGGCTCTCGGCCCCGCTGCCCAGGCTTCGCGCTCCGGCGGCCCGCGGCGAGCGTGCGGGCAGGCGGGCGGCGGAGGGCGGGGCGCGGGCGCTCCCGAGTGGGGCGGTGCTGTGGCGGCCGCGCCGAGGAGGGGGGCCGGGCCCGCGCGCTGCGGCGGCGTGGGACTCGGCGCTGGAGGAGGCGCCATGGAGGCTGACGCGGGGCCGGAGGGCCGGCCTGCAGAGGGCGGCGACCCGGGGTCGGCGCCGGGCCCGGTTCCCGAGGAGGGCGCGCGGGCCCGGGCCGAGTTCTCTGCGCTGCACGGCCCGGCGCTGCGCGCGTCGGGGGTTCCCGAGCGATACTGGGCCCGCCTCCTGCACAAGCTGGAACACGAGGTGCCGGGCGCCGCGGGGAGGGCGAGACCCTGGGAGGGAGGATGGGGTACGGAGAGGCCCTTGGAAGGCGCCAGGGAGGCTGGGGTGCGGGTCCTTGAGGCGCACATCCCCAGCCCCGATCACCGCGGCCCTGCGCGCGCCGGCGTGGGCCGCTCCGGACCCTTCTTCCGGGAAGGGTGTGGTCTGCGGGTGGCCCCTGGCCGAGAACCGAGGGTGTCCTCTCGGACGGCACGTGCTAATGAGG
Organism: Phataginus tricuspis; assembly: GCA_029783875.1. Classification (NCBI taxonomy): domain Eukaryota; kingdom Metazoa; phylum Chordata; class Mammalia; order Pholidota; family Manidae; genus Phataginus; species Phataginus tricuspis. The sequence goes on along the minus strand of JAQQAC010003639.1, from coordinate 31,093,012 downwards.
ATGGCAGGGTGTCTGGGGGAGTTAGCCGTGTGCAAAAGTAGAGAAAGCGCGTTCCAAGGCAGGGGAAGCTTGTGCCCACGTGGCCAGGCCTCAGTGAGACGCGCAGGAGGTGTGTGCCCCTGGGAGCTGGGGGCAGCATGGATGGATGAGGCCGGAGAAGTGGGCAGAGGGTTGATGGCTCCGGTTGTGCGCCAGACCGCCCTGTGCAGTGTTCTCCACGCACCCGATCCCACAGAGCCATCAGCCCCCTTACACAGCTGAGCTTACTCAAGCCCAGCGAGAGGAAGTGACTCCCCCAAGACAAGTCAGACTTAAGAACCGGAAACTTGCTGTCAGCCACCGCCTCCCTCAGGAAGAATAGGTGTCCCAAGAGTTTGTGTGGCTTTAACTGTTGGGGTCATAGACTTCTTCCATGTGTCATCATCTGATTTGAGCTTCGGGTCACCCTCATTTTACAGATTTAAAGAAAACCAAGGCTGTGGGGGATGGGAAGGAATCTAAAGGAAAATGTGAAGGGCATAGATGTTTCTAGGTTCTCTTTTTGTGGAGACAGCTCCCTTTCTGCTCACCGCCCTGCTCTAGCCCGGACCTCGAAAGGGTCTGACCGGGGCCTGGCTGACGGTGGGCCTTGGATTTTCGTACTTTACCCAGGTGCTGAAGCCAGAGCACATTCCCAGGCCAGCTTATAGGGCCTTCCTCTTGGCTGGAACCAGGCTCCTCTTCAAGGGGCTGCCTCCTGGGGCCTAGACAGATGAAGTAGGACAGGCGATAAAGGGGAACCCCAGAGCCTGGAGGAGTGTCCCCTGAGCCTGGCTGCTGAACAAAGCCCACCCTCTAATCCCCTTTCTCTGTCTGTAAAATTGGGTTGGACCAGGTACCTTCCTGCTCAAAACACATAGTTGCTGTAAAAAAAAAAGTCAGTGGCACTCGGTAACCACCTTCCTTTGGTAACAGTGACCTTCCTTCCTCTGTGTGATTTGCCCTCAATTCTGCCAGCGTTGCCCGAGCGCTTGCCCTGGTCCCATGCCTGTGCTTGGCAGGAGGGGACCCCAGGAGTTGGTGAGGGTAAGAGGCCCTGGGTGAAAGGAGGAAGCCCAGCCAGCCCCCACGGGCAGCAGACCTCACCTGAGCAAGTTGCTCACCCATCTGAGAATTCAGGGACCATGAAACAACCCCAGCTCCCACGGTCTTGGAGATGGGGTGGGGACGCATGAGATAAGCTTCAACCAGCGCCCAGCACATCGTGGGCAGTCATCAGTGTCTTATCCCCTCTGCCCTGGCCACTGTTGCTCTGCCGAGGGGCAGCCAGTATTTTTCCATGACCCTCCCTTGCCACTAGAAGTTATGGACAGAGCTGTGAGTCACCGCATTACCCAAACCCTCTGCCATTGTTGTGAGTGGAGCCTGCTGCTGCTATGGCCCAGGTGAGGGGGAAGACACCTGCCAGCAGGAACGGGGCACCTTCAACCTCACACCGGGCTGGTGACGCTGGGGCCCTGCCTCAGAAGAAAGCAGTTCCCTCAGAAAGGATGGGGAGTGTTTTAAAGTAAATTTCAACTCTTCCCATGTGCAGGAACTTCTCAGCTGCCAAACTATTCCCCTTCATTAGCTCGTTAGGAGCTTCTGCTGTCCCACCATGAAGGGGGTGTGGTCAACCCCGTTTCACGCTGTGAGAAGCCAGGCCCTCTAAGCCCAGGCCTTAGGCTGCCCCCCACATATCCCTTTCCCTGTTAGATTTGGGCATGCGGGCTGTAGGGATGGCATCCCGGGTGGATGCCCAAGGGGTGAGTTCCAGCCCTGAGCCACTCTCCTAATCCTTAAACTAGCAGGGGTAAAGGAGAGCCCAACCTGAGGCTCCATCCCAGAAAGCACCCGAGCCCCTGGTCTCCACCACTCCGCACCCTTCGCCCCCAGCTTGTCTGACCTGGGCCTTCCTCTTGTATCTCCCCTGCCTGGGGTCCCTCCACCCTCACCTCTTAACCACATGTTCAAGCTTTACGTTTTTTTCATGCTTACCTCTGATTATGTTTCCATAAAGTCTTCCCGGCCCCTCCAAGCCCCTGAACCATTAACCCGGGCCTCTCGAATGGCCTGCCCTTCCTTCACTCTGCCACTCGGCCTGCAGCCCCTGGGCAAGATCATGGGTGATCATCTGCACCCCCAAGTGCCCATCCTGTGCCCAGCACATACAGGCTACTTGTGCCCGAGTAGGTAACTGGCTTTCAACTGCTGAGGTGAATTTTTCTTCTGTTTTGAATAGAATCATGAGAAACAGGTTTTGGAGGGGAGCTGGCCTTTGTTGAGTCCCTGCTATGTGTCAGGGATTTTCTGTTTTACTGATTTACCACTGGAAGGTGGATGATACCACTTCCCGGGGTACAGACGAGTTCCAGAAGTGTGACGATGGTGACAGGTGCTTGCAAAGCCTCTGCCCAGCTTAAGTTCTAAACTCTCTGTGCATCCGTCATTTAATTGAGCAGCCCTGGGAGGTAGGTGCTGATATTTCCATTGTGTGGATGGGGAAACCAAGGCCCAGAGTGGGTCAGTGACTTGTTCAGTCTCATAGCCCAGCTCCAGAACCTGCCCCTTGCCAACTTGTGGCAGACACACAGTGCACGAGTGTGGCCGAGTGGGGGCCAGCCTGGCTCCAGGGCACCCAGGAGCTGCACATGCCCAGCAGGTGCCCTTCACCAGGGAAACTCCCAGATCAAGGTCCTTCTCTTCCTGCCCATCCAGGCCGGGACCTCAGGAGACTAACTACAGGCCACACTTTGGTAGGCCTGGACTGCTGCTTGTGTGGGCTGGCATGCTGGCCCTTGGGCACCTGTTTCCTTGTGTGTTGCCCCAACTGTCTGGTGTTGGATTGGTCCTTCTAGTGAGAGAGAAACTGGGGTGCAGTCCCTGGCCTCCAAGATTCTGACGCTTCTGACAACTTGCAGGGTTGCCAGAGCCACCCCCTCTTCTTCTTCGGCCTCATTTTCCCTATAACGCAAGGGGCCAGGCTATATAACTGGGATACACACACGCAGTCCCTCCTACAGCGTGGGTCCCACAGGGTGGAGTCATAGCGGGACAGGTTGGGTCCCGGTCCTGACTGCTTTCTCTAGGTGCCTCAGTTTCCCCACCTGTAAGGTGGGTAGTAAGGCAATAAATAAGTCCTTCTTCTCCTAAGGAGTTTAGTTTGTCCTTGAGGCCTGGGTGTGGTGCCCAGGGCAGCCTTTCCTGAAGCAGAAGTCTAGGGCTGTGGTGAGCAGGGGGGCCTGGGGGTGGGAGGGATCTTGCCAGCACCCCCTGCTGTGGCCTCCAGGTTTTCGACGCTGGGCAGATGTTCGGAATAATGCAGGTGGAAGAAGTGGAGGAAGACAGTGAGGACGAGGCGGCTCGGGAAGTGCGCGAGAAGAAGCCCAACCCTGGTGGCGAACTCTGCTACAAGGTCATCGTGACCAATGAGAATGGGCTCCGAGCAGCCGACCCCAACAGGTAGGAGCCACATACAACCTGCTGGGGGCCCCTGCTTTCAGCTGGGCCGCAGGGTCATGTTGGCCCAACACCGGGGACGTCCCCGTGTCAGGCAGATTCATGCCATCTGAGAGCAGCCTCCCCAGTGTGCACTCACCCGGCGTGGTAGTCCCACGATGGCGGTGTGATGAGGTCCAAAACAGGGAAAGGACTTGCCCGAAGTCACCCAGCTGGGTAGGCCCAGGGCAGTCGTACTCATGAGCCCCAGCTTTTCCGAGGACCCTGGCCTGTCCCTGGTCCTGCTGAATCGGAATTCTGGGCAGAGCCTGGGAAATGGTATTTAAGAGGTTCTCGTGGGGCTTTATGTCCATACTCGTGTGGAGTATGGTCCTGGCTCATCCTCTGGGAAGGATGCAAGCCCCGGGGCAGGCCTGGGCCTTGCCCAGAGCCCTAGGAGAGATGGACAGAGCTGAGAGTGGTGGACCCCGGAGGCCAAGAGGGGCTGTCAGCCAGGAGAGGCCTGCAGGCCCCTCTGCCAAACTTTGTTGGAACACTGAGGAAACTGGCCGGCCTCGGAGGGTCCCGCCCTGTGCCCACAGCTGTTCGGGGGGGCCCGGCTGCCTGCAGAGCTCTTACAGCCTCCCATCCGTCCTTGGGTGGGCATGGCCACACGGGTCATTTCTGCAGCCAGGTCCCTTCACCCATGTGCTCTCTGACCCAGAAACCTGCGGGCCTGCCTTTCCACTGAGTTCAGTGCCACCAACTTCCCTGTTCACCTGTGCTGCCTTTGGGCCCGAGGAGCAGGTGACTCAGGCACCGCGGCCGCCTTAAGGAGCCCACTGCCTCCCTGCACCCTTTCCCGCACATCACCAGCTCAGGCTTGGGAGGGGCTGGGTGGAGTCCCAGGTTTGGAGCCCTGGGCGTTGATCTCAGCCCCACCAGCCCTCCTGTTCCTGGGCCTTTCTCCCTCCAGCTCTTTGTGAGTCTGCTCTGATTACCAGGCCCCTTCGTGTGTGCACCTGCCTGTGCGCACCCCCGGATGTTCCGCATGAGGGCCTGGCTTTTGGACTGCTTCACGCAGTCATGAACTCTCACCACAAGGGCAGAATAAACCTTCATTTGTTTGGGGATATACAAATAAAAATAAACACGCACTAAATAGTGCCGAGCTTGCCACCCAGCCTGAGAATTGGAGCACCTGCTGTTCCTTCCACTTCAGCAAGGGCATGGAGGTGAGGGCCGCTTGCCCATCAGGGAACACACTCCCCCCTGCGTGTTTGGAGTCTCCTGGTCCAGCAGGACTTTGGATTGGGCCTGGGCAGCCTTGCCCTGTGGAGCGGGAGGGCAGGCCTGGCCTCAGGCCTACAGTGGGAACGCTTCGTCATCCACCACAGCCCTGCCGTGGGAGCTGTGCGGTTGGCCCCCCCGGGCTCCTCCAGGGACACTGGAACATGTGGGGACTTGAGGCCTCTTCCCGCAGGAAGCACGCGGCCGTCCTGGGCATGCATGAGCCCGCTCCACGTGAGGCCCCTCTGCACATGTGCCAGGCCTGCAGGTAGCGAGGTGGGGAGCACGGGCTTATCCTCCAGCAGTTCAAAATATACTGCGGACACGTACTATTACTGTGATTAATAGTCACTAGGTACACAAACACTTGGTGTGCAGCCAGAATGTTGTAGGTTTTATTCGATGCTTGTATCAGCCCCATGATAGCAGGAGAAACCCCATGGCCTTTTTTTAGCAACTGAGAGAGAAGTTGCCCAGAGCCACACAGTGAGCAGCCAGCCAGCAGAGCTGGGCTCCCTACCCACGCCTGTGGTGCTGGGGAGACCACCTCAGGTGGGGCACAGGGTTCAGACTGCGGCGCCAGGCCTCATCTTCCTCATCCACCACCTCAGGCCCTGCTGGCCCCCTCCCCACCCCGCTTTTCCCACCTCACTCGGCGTGGCCTGTGCCTGCAGCATCTTCCTCGTCGACCACGCCTGGACGTGCCGGGTGGAGCATGCCCGCCAACAGCTGCAGCAGGTGCCGGGGCTGCTGCACCGCATGGCCAGCCTCATGGGCATCGAGTTCCACGGCGAGCTGCCCAGTGCCGAGGCCATGGACCTGGTGCTGGAGGAGATGTGGAAGTTCAACCAGACCTACCAGCTGGCCCGTGGGGTAGGTGGACAGCCAGGCCCCCGGGGAGGTGGAGGACAGACCCAAACACAGGCCTTCGCACTCCATGCTGGCAGGGGGCAGCCCAGGAGAGCCCCAACCCTACCTGGGGGCCTTTGCCCCGCAAGTGAGCAAACCCTTCTCCTGGGGCCCATGGAATCCTCCCTCACTCCCTGTGATTTCACCGTGGGCCTTGAGCCAGCCAGTGCCATGGACCCAGGGGTCCACACGGCCTTTGAGCTCATAGACTTGGGCCCAGTGACTCGGCTGTCTCTTCCTGATAACTTCTGGTTCTGTCGCCCTCCTAAAGCCCTCTGTGGTTCCCGGCCACCTTCAGGAGAAGAGGTGAGCCCCTCTAGCACGTGTCCAGCTTTCATCACCTGCCCCTGCCCCACCGACCTCTGCAGACTCATTCTCATCTCCAGCCCTCACCACTTCTAGTTTGGGAAAAGACAAAGCTGTTTCTGATGGTCTCAGCTTAGATGTCACCTCCTCCAGTGAGCCTTTCCTGAGCTCACAGCCTCCCTCCCCCTGCCACACATACAAAATCAAACACATCCGTGTAGCTGCTAGGCTGAGTGCCTGCTTCCACCTTCCAGCACACACATGACCACACTGCAGCCTGTGGCCTGTGGCCTGTGGCCTGGTCTGGCAGGCTCAGGGCCGCTGTCCCAGAGACCTGGGATTGGAGGGACTGGAGGTGCAAGGGTGTGTGGGTGGTGTTCGGATGTGTAGGTGGGTGGAAGGTGTGGAGATGGAAGGGATAGACGGACAGACCATGGACAAGGGTTGCTGCATGTTCTTCCCTGCAGACGGCCGAGGAAAAGGTGCCAGTGTGGTATGTCATGGACGAGTTTGGCTCGCGCATCCAGCACTCAGACGTGCCCAGCTTTGCCACCGCACCCTTCTTCTACATGCCCCAGCAGGTGGCCTACACACTGCTGTGGCCCCTGAGGGACCTGGACACGGGTGGTAAGTCAGATACCTGCCCACTCTAGAGGCTGGGCCTGGGCCTTGGTTTCCTGCCGCCCCCACCCCCTCAACGGTCACGTGTCCGCCCCCCCCCCCCAACGGGCATGTATCTTGGTGCAGAGGAGGTGACCCGGGACTTTGCCTATGGAGAGGCAGACCCTCTGATCCGGAAGTGCAGGCTGCTGCCCTGGGCCCCTGCCGACATGCTGGACCTGAGCTCCTCCACCCCTGAGCCACCCGGCGAGCACTACCAGGTGTGACCCTCCACCTCTGACCCCTGGGCCCATTTGTCTAGTGGCTTCTGGAACGTTCTGCATCCAGTCAACAAAGGGTATTGAACACCAGCTGACTACTGCAAGAGATGGAGGGAGTTGGGAGTGTCTGGGAGATGGGGGCTCAGAGCCCAGGGAGTGAGTGTGACCCCACAGCCTGGGTGCCAGTCCTGAGCCCAGACCCCAGGGTGCCTGATGCTGGGAACCATCCCTTCAGAGCGCTGGTTGTTGGTGGGGGAGCTGGTGACCCAGGCTGCTTTCCCCCATTTTCAGGAACCACTTGCTGGGACGGGGGACGGGAGGCCGTAATGGGCCTGGCAGCTTGGCTATGAGCCCTGGCTCAGTACTATTTCCTCACATGACACCTCCCTCACCAGGATGTAGAGACACTACACAAATACTGGGTGGTATACTTTCCAGCACACAGTAGGCCCGCCACAAGTAGTCTGTCAGTAGTGTCAGTATTGCGGACAACACAGGCGCTTCAGTCCACAGGCAGCCTCTCCATCAGGGCCCCAGCAGCACCCAGCTGGCCCACGCACAAGAGCTGGGCCAGTGGGGAGAGTGAACCAGCATGGGGGTGGGGCAGGGGAGGATATGGAGCCTGTAGGAGCACAGCTGCTGCCAGAACCAGGCAGGTCTGGGCAGGGTCAGCACCCCAGTGCCAGGTCCTCTCCTCTGCGCTCTGAACTGCCATAGCTTCCCTTTGGCTGGTGACCAGTGAGCGTGCTTAGCATTTTATGGGCATGCTTTGTTGTAATCCTTTCAACAGTTAGGACTTACAGTCCTATTTTTATCTTTATTTTACTGAGGATGAGGGAACTAAGGCACAGAGAGGTTAAGTAATTTGCCAAAGGTCACGCAGCTGGTGGGAGAGCTGGAATCCACCGGGGTTGGCGGGGGCGGCTGACAGCTTGTGGCAGCTCGGAGCTTGCCCTCTGTGTTGAGGTTTTCCTGCAGCCTCTGGCGTCAGTTGCTCACTGAGCGCCTCCAGGCAGGGGGCTGTGGAAAGGCACAAGCAAGTCAGGTCAAATGAGAGCAGGAAGGGCCTCATCTAGCTGTGGTGCTGTTGATCGGAGAGGCTGGGCCATCGTGGTCCTGCGGGCACTCTCCTCGTGAATTTGCCCCGTGGAGCAGTGATTGGACTACACCCATGCCAAAACTCCGTGCTCATATTTCTTGATTCAGAGGTGTGTTTCAGCGCCTCAGAGTGCCTGCACTTAGTAGGTACTTAGTGGACAAGTAAGTGAATGCACAGGGGAAAGGCCTAGGAATGGCTTAGGGACAAAGACTTGTGGATCTTCAAGTTGTTTGTTACAGAAACGTGAATTAAAACTAGTCTTTTTTTCTTGGGGTGCCCTCTACTGGCCAGGAAGAGGGAGGAGATGGGAGCCAGACAAACACGCTGGCAGTCTGGCCGTCCTGGGGGCTTTTCCCCATTTGCCCCATCTGGATCAGGCCTGTGCTCTGGGCCCTGGGGTTGCCTGTATTAGTTAGCTATTACCAGGAAACAAATTACTCCAAAACATGGCAGCTTAAACAGCAAAGATTTATTATCTTACACACTTTTTGGAACAGCAGTAGGGGGATGGCTCAGCTGGGTGCTTCTGGCTTGGGGTCCCATGAGGCGCCTCAGCCAGGGCCACGTCATCTGAGGCCGGAGGGGCCGAGTACCTGCATCTCCGTGGCCCGCTCACGCCTGGCGAGGTGGTGCGGGCTCTTGGCAGGAGGCCTCAGTTCCTCCCCTGTGGGCCTCTCCCCGGCAGGGGGAACTGAGGGTCCCCACAGTGTGGTGGCTAACTTCTCTTAGAGCAGGTGTTCTGAAGGCAGGGAAGGGGGGGCACCCGCTGCTGTTATACTTGTTCTCTCTTAGAGCGGCTCATTCAGCCCAGCCCGCACTCAGGGGAGGCGAGCTAACTCTGCCTTTCGAAGGGAGTGTCACGGAGTTTGTGGGCCTGTTTTAAACCACCGCACTGCTTAAGCTTGGAGCAATTTGGGGGCTCCCTGGGACCAGGAAGCCCCTCCCAGGACAGGCTGTGACCTGGAGGTGGTATTGAGAAGATTTAGAACAGTATTTACATTGTTCTTTTGATACAAAACAGGTTGTTCGCACCCGAATCTGGGAGGAGGGCTCTGCGAGCTTGGGGCCTGTACCAGGCTCCCCTGGGGTCTGGGTGTGCCCTCCCCCAGATCATTAAGCCCTGGTGTGGCAGGATGGGGGAGGCCTGTGTTCAGTCGCCCGTCTCCTGAAAGCCTGTCTAACCCCTGGTGTTTTCCTCCTAGGCCATTCTGGAGGAGAACAAGGAGAGGCTGCCACTTGCCATCGCCCCAGTGGTGTACGCCGGCGACCACGTCTTCAAGTGTGTTGCCCCTTCTCAGCTCGTGCTGAGACTTTCCTCACACCCCACTGTCCTTAAGACCCCGGAACAGGGCCTGGCATGGGAGGCACTCAGTAATCCCCTGTCTGCCAGCGCCATGGCAGTGACAGAAATGCCAGGGTACAGTCTTAGGATGACCAAGAGAAGGCTGTGGGCAGTGAGGGCTGTACTCCTCCCATGCTGGAGTGGAAACACAGCCTGGCCTGCCCACACATGCCCCTCTTGAAAGCAGGGAGCCTGGGCTGGCAGCGAACATGCTGGGCACCGAGGACAGGACCTGGGGCTGCCCTCGGGTGTCTGCAGGTGTAGGCTGGCAGGTTATGTAAGGCCGGCAGGCAAGCTCAGATGCTCCATTTTACAGATGGGGGCAGAGGTGCTGAGCTTTACCTGCCAGGTGTGGAGCCAGCTCGGAGGCGAGTCCCAGCCCAGCCAGGGGCAGGCTGACCTCTGCCTCCAGGGGAGCCCCCAGCAACCTGGTCCAGCCAGAAGCAGGCAGCATGCTCCAGTCTGCCCCTTCTGCCAGGTCCTGGGCTTTATTCCCCACTGGCCCTCTGCCCTGCCTTCCTCTTCTCTGAGGCCCACTGCCCAGCATCCCTCTTCCTCCAGGGCTCAGAGGCCTCACCGAGGCTGGCTTAGCCTTGCCTTCCTGCTCACGATGGTGCTCCATGCTTCAGATTCACAGACTAAGCACTTCATGCTGGCCCCACCCAAGCAAGGCCAGCTCACCTCTTTCCTTGGAGCGCTGTCCCGGGCTGGGCTGGGCCACCCTCCTCCCTTCACACGGCCCTATCACTTGAAACGTGTGGTCATCTCCACCTGCCCCGGCACGGCCAGGCAGGACAGGCAGTGGAGAGCACCAGTGCAGAACAAGGCCTTGTCTGGGGCCCTTGTCCTGGCCACACGCTCACCTGCAGACACCTAGAATGCCAGCTTCCTTTTCTGAGGGCGGATTTCTTGATGTGTCCTTAGGACCAGTAACGTCAGCCCATCCTCTTAGCACCTGGGAGGAAAGAAACTGTTTGGTAAATACTGAGGTTGTCCTGTCTCATCCTAGCAAGTGTGACGTGGCCCTGTGGTTCCATGTTACAGATAAGGAACCCGGGGTCGGAAGGCTCCAAGTAGCCCCATCACTCAGCAGGCAGTAAGAGGTTGGGGTCTATGCCTGGTTGTCCGACTTCAGGAGCCAGGTCTGCGGAGTTGGATTTAACTCGGCCTCGACCTCTTAGCTGGTGGGGAGCAGCTGGGACCCAGGAGTGTGGCAGCCAGCTCAGCCCGGCCTCCTCTGCAGGGTCTACACGGACATCCAGCAGGTGCTCAGCCACCTCACCCACCCGCGCTTCACCTTCACCCAGAACGAAGCGGACGCCGACATCCTCTACAACTTCTCTCATTTCAAGGACTACAGGTGAGCCACCTCCCAGCCTGGGGCTCCTGAGGCCGGCCCCGAGGCACTGGCCACCCCTGAGCCGGCTGCACCTGCCTCGGCCCTGCAGGAAGCTCAGCCAGGAACGGCCCCAAGTGCTACTGAACCAGTTCCCCTGCGAGAGCCTTCTGACGGTGAAGGACTGCCTGGCCTCCATCGCGCGCCGGGCGGGGGGCCCTGAGGGCCCGGCCTGGCTGCCCCGAACCTTCAACCTGCGCACCGAGCTGCCCCAGTTCGTCAGCTACTTCCAGCAGCGGGAGAGGCGGTAAGGACCCCCCCGTGCACCAGAGCTATGCAGCCGAGACACCCATGTTCATCTCAAGCCTGTCCTCACATTGCCCAGTCTGCTGCCTGGCTGAGCACCTACTGTGTGCAGGCTGCGGTGCTGGTAGCCGTGGGCTCTGAGCATTCCATGCTGCCCGGGGGCCTCCACCCCTCTGCTTGGGTCATCCTTCCACCAGAGGACAGCTCCTCACTCCCCAAGCTCCAGTCTCTAAACATCTCTGGGACACCAGGGAGCCCGAGTGCCCCTCCTGTAGCAACAGACCTGAGGAGACTGGGCGGGTGGACCCAAGTCACCGCCTAGCCAGCCCCTGTGCCCCCAGGGGCGAGGACAACCACTGGATCTGCAAGCCCTGGAACCTGGCCCGCAGCCTGGACACCCACATCACCAGGAGCCTGTCCAGCATCGTCCGGCACCGTGAGAGCACTCCCAAGGTAGGCCCTCGGCCCCAAGTGGGATACCCACTGGGCGCATGGGCTGGCCAGAGAGTGCGGCAGGGGCCTCAGGTGTGAGGACCTGTGCGTGTGGGCCCCAGCTTTGGCAGGGACTTGGGGTTCCTTGGCTCACAGGAGTCTCCCAAGCCTTCCACAACCCCTTCCTGCTGCCCTTGCCAGAGGGAGGGGCTGTGTGACGGTCCCGGTAAGAGGAGGGGCCTCAAGCAGAGCCGTCCCAGAGGTGTCTGGCCTCACAGTCCCCACCCGGCAGGCGTGGGTGTCCCGGCCAGGACAGGGAGCCCCTCAGGGACCTGGGCAAAGAGTAGTGACGTGGGGCATAGCAGAGGGACATCGGGAGTAGCTGGGGGACTCGGGACACTGTTGAGATTCTAGCCAGTGTGGATGGGGAATTGGAATTAGGGCTGAGAATTGTATTCAGTTTTCAAAACTGGTGGGATCTTTTCTTTCAATTTAAAGTTGAAGATAAAGAGCCTGAAGGGTTGGCAAAGTATGGGGTGCAGGTCCGTGGACACCAAGACAGGGACCTAGGCTGTAGGAGCGCACCTCTCCAGGATGTGGTGACAGCGTTTCGCTGTCCCACAAGTGAGCCCACAGCCGGGGGGCCGGGTGAGGACAGGGCGAGGTCAGGGTCTCTGTCCTGGCCCAGGGGAGGTGAGAGTGCCTGTGAGCCTGTGTCTGTCTCTCCCAGGTTGTGTCCAAATACATTGAAAGTCCTGTCTTGTTCCTTCGAGAAGACGTGGGGAGCGTCAAGTTCGACGTCCGCTATGTCGTGCTTCTGCGGTCTGTGAAGCCCCTGAGGCTGTTCGTATATGACGTGTTCTGGCTGCGGTTCTCGAACCGGTAACTGGGGAGATGGGCAGGGCGGGTCCCTACTTCCATGGACCTAAAGTCTGCCCAGGAGCTCCTTCACCACCCCACCACGGGCACTGATGCGGGAGCTGGTGCCTGACCCAGGGCTCCAAGTACCTGCCCTGCCTGGACTCGGCCATGTACAGGACCCACTCTAGTATCTCTCCGCTCATCCTGCAGGCCCTTTGCACTCAATGACCTGGACGACTATGAGAAACATTTCACCGTCATGAACTATGACCCAGAAGTGGTACTGAAGCAGGTGGGGCCTGGGGTGCCTGAGGAGTGGGTTCACAGGGAGGCCGGCCAGCATGGGCCTGGGCCCCACACCTACTGGCTTGTCTTCTGGGCAGGCAGTGTAGATGGTCAGAAGGGCTAGAGTCTGGTACCTGTTAAACAGCACCCCCTGCGGCTCTGTGGGGCACACGCTCTGTTAGAGATCATGGGAACCACAGCCTCCCCAGCAGCCGTGCAGACGCGGGTGTGAGCTCTGCCTCCAGTGCCCTGCTCAGAGGTGTGGACGGGCACCAGCAGCCCAAGCCCTGAGTCCAGCATCTCATGTAGAGCCTCTTAGCAGCCCTGCATAGTCTGCTGAGCAGGGCATCTTATAGATGGAGACCCTGAGGCTCCTGGAGGTAAACCTTGTCCAGAGTCACACAGAGAGCGCCAGAGCTCATACCCCAACTCCTGCCTCCCGAGTGCCCTGAGAGGTGGGTCTCCAGCCCCAGCGAGCATTGAGGAAGCAGCTTTCCCCTCCCTACCCAGCCTCCGACCTCCCTGCCCGGCCTCGGAGGCCAGGCAGAGAATGAAGGGCCTTTGTCACAGGTGCACTACGATGAGTTCATCCCTGAGTTTGAGAAGCAGCACCCACAGTTTCCATGGAAGAGCGTCCAGGTGAGTCCTGAGCAAAGCTTCCCTCGTGGCTGGGCACCGGCCGGCCGGGGGTCTTCCCCTCCTCCGGATGGTCCTCCTACTCTGGCGCATGTGGGGCAATATGCAGGGTTCCTCGGGTGAACTGGAGGGGCATTCAGGGCATGCCTGCAATAGCCAGACAGTGGCAGGCCCTGCCTGTCCCAGGAACTGCACACACATGGCTGGAAACGCAGGCCTGGAGTGCTGCTCTGCGCGCCTCAGTCACGGGGCACCATGGGGGCTCAGAGGCAGGCAGGAGGTGGACGCCAGGGGTGAGGGAGCAGGTGAGGGATGGGGGTGGCCGCTGCCAGTTCTGGAGGCATGAAGGGTGCAGGGGGTGACTTGGGCCATTTGGGAACTGGGACTTAGGAAGGGGCAGCCAGCTGCATAGTGAGAGGCCCCTCTGGGGGCTGATACCAGTGTCAGAGCCACACAGGCCCCCTGACCCTGCCTCCCCTGGTCCCCAGGCTGAAATCTTCCGGGCCTTCACGGAGCTATTCCAGGTGGCATGTGCCAAGCCGCCACCCATGGGCCTCTGCGACTATCCCTCATCTCGAGCCATGTATGCCATCGACCTCATGCTGAAGTGGGACAGTGGTCCAGATGGTGAGGGGCCTCCCCCCTCACCCAGACTGTCCCCCCTTACCCAAAGTCCATCATCCAGCCCTCCTTACACCCGCTCCCAGGGGACAGGGAGAGGTACCACTGCTGCTCTGTCCTGCTGAGCGCTGCCCAGGCTGTCCCTTGCCTCGAATTAGTGGAAAGAGCTGGGTTCTGGGGGATCCGCCATTAAGGGGTGACAGCCTGCAGGGCAGAGCACGGATGGAAGGGTGGGCAGGCTGCCAGGGCATCAGAAGAGAACTCCCAAGGGATGGGACCATGTGTGACAGGCAGGGGGATCGGGCAGCCTGGGCCGGGCCACCATTGGTTCCTGGGTGGCCAGGCTGAGCCCACCTCTGCGGTATGGTGGCTCACATGACTTCTGGGGCCTCCCCTTAAGGAGCAGGCTTTGGACCTGGCGCCTTGGAAGCCAGGAGATGGGAGTCCCAGGCCCTGCTCACCAGCCCACTCTCCCAGGAGTAAGATACCCTGTGCTTTGTGCCGTCAGGGAAGCGAGTGATGCAGCCACAGATCCTAGAGGTGAACTTCAACCCGGACTGTGAGCGGGCCTGCAGGTACCACCCGACCTTCTTCAATGACATCTTCAGCACTCTGTACCTGGACGAGCCCAGCAACTGCCACGTCACCCGCCTCCTCTAAGCGCTCACCGGCCTCCACTTGTGCTCTCGGGTGGACTCCAGCCTTAGCCTCTGTGGACTTCCCCCTCCCTCCCCCCAGCTGCCTCTGGGCACAGCCTGGCCTGTGAGCCAATGCCCAGCTCAGGGTCCTCCTCCCGCTGTAAGTCAGGAGCAGGCCTGAGTGCCAGGCCCCATCACATTTCACTCTCCACCATCTGCGCACTGAATGGTCTCAGCCCAGAGAGTCCGGTTCTCAGGCTGCCATGCTTGCCAGGGTGTTAGCGAAAGAAGGGTTCTGGGGAGCCTGACGAGGTGACCTCAGAAACAAGGTTCTCTGGGACTGCCTGGGGAGCCCAACATCAACGTGGCCAGGCTGGCTTTTCCTGCGCTTCTGTGAGGGCACCGTGGTTCCTCAGGTCACAGGATCAGGCCACACTCCACTGCCGGGGCCCTGGGTGGCAGGCGCCCCCAGAACACCCTGGGGAACCGGCTACCAGACCCGGCCTTCTTGCCCGACAAGCTTGACCAGACCCTTCACCAGCGCCTTCCAGGAAGCTCCAGGCAGGAAGGCCACAGTGGTTGCGGTGGCCTTTCCGTTTGGCAAGGACGGGCCATCCTGGGGCCCAGCGGCCCTCCTGCTCACCGGGCACCGCAGTGGTTCCCCTCATCTGAGGTTGGCTGGGACCCTGGCTTGGGAGCTCAGGGACAAGCGTGGGCAGCAGGGTACCAGGTGGCAGACGCTGAGAAAGAGGATTCCAGAAGCACATTATCCTGGAGGGCATCGTCCACCAGAGTCTAGCGTCCAAGTGTCGGATTTTTGTTACTGTTTCATTCGTGGGAGAAAAATACAAAATTCTCTTAATTTTGTTTGAAATTTGGAGTCGGACACCAGCATATGTGTGGCTGCAGTTAACGGGAAGGTGGGCAGGCTCCGAGGGGGTGCTGCCTCTCAAGGTTCCCTGTGTATGTGCTGGAGTTGGGGAGTCCTTTTTTCATCTTGGAGCCAAGATTCCTGCAGCAAAACAGGACCTGCTTGTGCCTCCTGTGTCTGTGTCAACGTCCATCCATCCCCTCTTAACCAGAACCTCAGCCCTGACCGGGGAGCGCCCCTGGCCCTCTCCAGGAGGGCTGCTGGCGTCCTGTTCCCGCCTCACCCTGATTCTTGTGCTGCAGTAAGCGTGCCTTTTTATTCCTGCCTCCCCTTCTCTTTGGAGACCCTGGAACCACAGGCCTGACATGGTGTGTCGGCAGCTTTCCTTGCTGGTTGTTGAAGAAAACCAAAAGAAGACCTGTGCTTTGCAAAACAGAAGAAATAAAAGTAAGATGGCGTTTAAGCCCATCGGAGCCCTTCCTGGCCGCTGAAACAAAGTGCCATAAACGGCGGCTTACTCAACAAGCATCTTTCTCAGTGTTAGGGGCTGGGGTGTCCCAAGCCCAGGGGGCCGGTGGGTTTGGGGTCTGCCGAGGGCAGTGAGGCCCCTCTTTATGGCTCAGTCAGCATTCCTTCCTGTGTCCAGGCAGGACGCTGCCTCTGTTGGGTTCCAAGGCGCTAATCCCATCGCATCGGGTTAGGATTCAACGGATGAACTTGGGGGGACACTGGGATCATAGTTCACAAACCCACAGCTGGATTTCCCAGTGCTGGTCCCACTTCAGAGTGGGCACAGTGGGACAGATGTAGCACTGAGGCCCATCCTGAGTGATGGCGAACACCCAGGAGCTTCAGTCCTCGTGTGAACCCTGAACACCAGCTCCAGCACACACTACCGAGGGCTGGGGGAATGATGGGAGACCCCGACCGCCCACAGGGCAGCACGGTCTAGCAGCTGGTGCCTGAGAGGTGCATGGCTGCAGTCGGCCAATACGGGTAGAGCAGGTGGGCGGCTGGTGGATTCACCCAGTGCCAGGCCGCAGCTGTGGCTGTCGCCATCCCACTCACCAGTGGTCTTGGAGGTTAAAACAGGAAGGAGAGAACCCCCAAACCCAGGCCAGGGATGGTGTCCCCAACCACAGGCAGTTTCTCCCAGGAGCTGCCCTACAAAGAGCCTGTGTCCCTCAGAGTGGGCGTGCACACCAAGTGGATGGTGTGGATGCCTGAGATGGGTAATGCAGTCACTGGGTCAGAGGACCACACGACCCAAGCTTTCCTAATTATAAATGTGCTTTCCCCCAATTCTAGATATCCTTGTATCTCTGATCAGTGAAAATCAGGTGACCCCAGACCCCTACAGAAGTCCGTCACAGGGCCTCCACTGTCCCAGGAGACCAGAGTGCTCATTGCAGGGGACACGGTTCTATTCCTCCAAGTCTTTCTGGCACTCATGTTACCCACGTCAATTTCTCTGTACTAAGAATTCTCAAAAGCAGAATTTGTAAGTGTTGGACATTTGGAGTTGACGAGATGTTGAACATTTTGCCAATCTGAATTAACCAAAAGCAAACAGGCAACCAACAGCCAGAGGCGGGACCAGCCCCGGTTCTGGGAGGCTGCACGGCCGACCCGGCTCAGAGTGTGAGAACTGACGGCAGAGGAGCCGCC
Source organism: Phataginus tricuspis (assembly GCA_029783875.1). NCBI lineage: Eukaryota > Metazoa > Chordata > Mammalia > Pholidota > Manidae > Phataginus > Phataginus tricuspis. The sequence continues at coordinate 31,076,075 of JAQQAC010003639.1, read as the reverse complement.
CCCACAAGGCCTCCTACTCCGAACAGCCACCTGACGAGGTCGTGAGTCACCCACTTCGAAGCCAGGGTGACACCTCCAAACCTGGACGGGCCTTGGCCAATGAGCGGCTGCTGTCTGCCTCTGACATCCCCTCGTGCTGGCTGGACGTCTGGGGGGGTGGGGTGAGGCTGCCATGAGTCCCGGCAGCCAAGGGGCAGGTCAGTCTGGGCCCAGCCCCACCCCTAACCTCGCCACCACGCAGTCTAAGCCAGCCCGACAGCAGCACAGGGCCGGTGCGTGGGCTCCAGGGTGCACCTGGGCTGCTCCCCACTCTCCCGGTCTCCCTCTGCACCGTCCTGAGCAGGCTGCCTCACTGTGCGCAGGGGGTCCCAAGAAGTGTGGGGGAGCCCTGGCCACATCCAGTCACACCTCCTGACAGCCCAGCCAGGTCCACAGCGGGACAGGCCCATCTCCCTCCCCACGGCTAGGCATCTCACCCAGGTGAAAAGGCCACTGCTAGGAGGTCAAAAACTTTATTTGGCTTATAAAATTCCACATTCTGAGAGCAAGCTTTGAGAAGGGCAGAGAGCTCCGGACCCTGTTACTAGGGTGGGCCAGCAGCCCCGAACCCTCTGAAGTTGGCTGAGACCCAGACAGACCCACAGGCCCAGGAAAGCGTGAGGGCCCCTGACAGCGCCTGGCTGGCAGCAGCCGAGGTCCTCAGCGGGCAGGGCACCCTTACTCCACGAGCCGCCTGCCTCCACGCCGGCCACGGTTGTCCCGCCATATGCAGTAGTTGAGCGCAGTTGCAAAGGCCAGCCAGGCCAGGTATGGGTAGAGCAGGCGGGCGGCTGCCGGGCTCACCTGGTGCCAGACCACAGCCGTGGCTGTCGCCATCCCGCCCAGCAGCAGGATGTCCACCAGGGCCTGCGGAGACACGGGGGAACGCCTGAGACTCAACGGGCTTACAGGGTGGGAGGGTGTCCCCGCTGCCCAGCCACTGGCCACAGTCAAGGGCACCCCTCGGTGACTCAGCCAAGCTCTTCCACTGTTCTCTGCCTCATTTTCCCCATCTGTAAAATGGGGACAGTCACCCTGCCTGCCCTTGCCACGTGTGGAGTGCACAGCTCCACGTGGGTTCTCCTAGACAAGGACCCCTAAACCCAGACCAGCAACTGCAACCCAGCTTCAGTCAGCCCTGCCATGCTCCCCTCACTGGAGGAAAAGCAGCCGCGGGGGGCCCCACAGTAGGGCACTGGCCCCCGGAGCTTGTGAAGAGATGCTGACCATGAGCCAGGTGCCACCCCTGCCCCCACCTTTAGACCCTGACCCTATATGGGATGTGATGCGCCATGTCCCCCAAGGGAGGGCAGCCCCTCCACAGGCCATCTCCAGGGACAGGGAGACAGGCCAAGGCCACACTTACCCAACCCATTTGTCGGGCACCAAAGAAGATGGGAGGCCACGCCCAGTTCAGGGCCAGCTGCCCAGCATAGAGACCCAGGGGAACCACAGCCTCCTCTGTGAAGCCTCCCAGCTCTTTCCAGACCATGTAGGAGCCATACCTGAAACAGAGGCCACCGTCAGCCACTAACCGGGAAGAGGCCAGGGCTGCTGTGGGGACCTGTGAACACACTGCCAGTGCTTAGGGCAGAGCCTGGCACATGGGACACTCGGTAACTATTTCCCAAGTATCGTCAGTGCTGTGAACAGGGCACGACACGAGGCATGTGCATGCGGAAGAGGCTCCTGACCTAGCCAGGAGCACCGCACAGAGGACAGAACATTTGGGCTGGGCTTTAGGGGGAGAGTAGGAGTTGGCCAGGGAGAGGAAACAGGATCTGCTCAGAGGCAGGCATGAGACCGAAGCAGCCCGGGTGACTGCAGGGGGTCTGGGGGCGCAGGAGAGGCCGGGCTGTAGAGGCATACGGGGACCTCGTCACGGGTCACCAGGGCAGCAATATGACCCACAGGACTAGCTCATGCCCTCCAGCCCTACACACCCAGGCACCGCTCAGCTCTTCCCGAGCACTGGCTCGTCTCATCCCCGCCATAATGCTATGGGGTGAGCAGATTATCACCCCCTTCTGTAGGTGAAGAGACTTGAGGCCCAGAGAGGTGAAGTGACTAAAATCTCTTGGCGGGCAACCAGGAGGTGGTCAGGGCTTGAACCCAGGTAGCCAGGGCCAGAGCCCAAGTTCTTTATTCCGTGAGGAGTGTGATCTTATCGGGGCGCAGAGAGCCTGCAACAGAGAGGCTGGGCCACATTTGCGTCTTCTCAGGACCTGAGGGCAGACCAAGCAGAAGCGGGGGCCTGGGGTTGGAGCCAGCTGAGGCTGAGGCAGAGACAGTGGCGCCTGGGCTGGGCTGGGCAGGGAGGCAGCCCATCAGAGGAAGCAGGACCCGCAGGGCCTGGGGCTTCAGGAGGTGGGACCCTGGTGACAATTAGGTTTGGGGGGGCTGTCTTATTCCCACCAGAACGCCAAGACACTCAACCTGGCCACTGCCACCTGCCCCTTAGGTGGCTGGCATCTGCAGCCCCACCTTGCACTGGGCTGGCATCGATCTAGGATTCAAGGAATATTCCAGGAGGCCGGCAGCTGCCCTGGCTTCCTGGACATGGTTCCCACTGGAGCTATCACGGTGCGCCGTCCCCCATCCAGCACTTCCTTTCCTCCAAGGCAATTCCTGGGGTCACTGGGTTTCTGCAGGGTCCCTGCCCACTGGCCCTGTGTCCTTTGAAGGTCTTATCCAATGCGGGGCAGGGGGCGGTGAGGGGGGTTGTCCAATTAACTGAGACAAAGCCCAGCTGTGAGCGGGCGCTCCATGAAAAGCAGCCACTGTTGTTGCTGTCACTGGCTGCCGTTCCTGAACTTGGAAACGTCCCCGCTGCCCAGGTCTGAACTCCACACACTGAGCCAGCCTCGCCCTGGAGTTGTGAAAACATCCAGGAAGGCCATGTCAGGTTGAGCCACCCGGCCCGCCCCTTCCAGGAGGCCCTGGAGCAGAAAGCTCGGTTGTGCAACCAGCAGGCCCCGCGGCTTTCTCCACCCTGCTCTTGGCAAATGAGGCCGTGAACCGCTGCTCGCAGCCCCAGGAACACCTGGGCAGTTAAATGCTCTCAAGCCGTGAAGGGAGAGGACAGCCCTGCCCAGCCTGCTCCACGGTGGAATGCATGGCTGCAAGGTCAGCGCCTGTGCCCACCTACCCCATGGTTGAGTAGAGTGTGCCCCAGATGGGGCCCAGCGCCCAGCGGGGCGGGTGCCATGCGGGCTTCTGCAGGCTGTCATACCAGCGCATGCCCTCGCCACGGGTATGGTGGGAGCCCAGGTAGGCCCCCACGCTGGGCACCAGCGTGAAGCCCACGGCGGACACCCAAGGCGGGGCCATGGCTGTTGAGGCTGCCGATCTGGAAAGCTCTGAAAGAGAAGACAGAGCTGCAGTAAGGCCTCCCGCAGCACTTCCCAAGGACCCACTGTGTGCAGGAGAGGGGGCTGGGCCTATCACCTCCTTCAGCATCACCACCAGCTCTGGGGCGGGCCTGTTACCAGCCCCTTGCTCACTGATCCATCAGTGGGTGGATTCAACAATCAGGGAGGTATAAGGTGGGGAGGGTCTGGCAGGGGGTGGAGCCCCGGTGACACCCATGTTTTGGGGACTTAGTGTCATCAGAAACCCGAGGCACCTGGCCTGGCCTCTGCTACCTGCCCCTGGGTTCATACAAGCAGCCCCTGCCAGCCCAGGGCTCCAGTGAGCACATTTCCATCCAAACCCCTGCCCCGACCCAGGGGGCCGCCCTGCCCCCAGTCAGCTCCTGGCCCGGCTGCCAGGCCCTGGCGCTCTCTCACGCTCTCACTCTCTCTCTCGCCTCTCCAGGCAAGTTTCTCTGCCACCTCACCCAAGGCCAGTTTGGGTGCCCTCCACCAGGAAGGCTTCCCAGCCCTTTCTCCCAGGCCAAGTGCCAGCCAGGGGCTCTTTGAGGGCTGTGTCAGTCTACACCCTGTGCCTTATGTTCTAGTATTTCTCATTCATTCATTCAACAATTGGTATCAGACAGAGCTTGGCTCAGATCCTGGCTCCCAATTGACCCACTGTAACCCTAGACAAATCACTTTAACTCTCTGGGCCTGCCTCAGTTTCCCTCTCAGTAGGATGGGATATCAATATTGCCTACCTGGACTCAGCCCAGTTGCAGGTGTATCTCTGCACAAGGGTTTCACGACTACCCCATAAGCCCACCCTAAAATCACCTTCTCCTCCCTCCCTGCGTGCCAGAGAGGGAAAGCAGCCTGCCTGGGGTCACACAGCACTCCTGGGCCAGGCTCTGTCCAGCTAGAAAAGCTGCTCCCACTCTGATACCAGGGCCACTGAAGTGGTGGGTAGGAAGGAACAGAAGTTAGCAAGAGTTCAAGGCTGGTGGGGTCCCCCTGGCAGTCCTGGGAGGCTGGCGGGGCTCAGGGCAAGGAAGGGCCCTGTCTCAGGCCTGCATGCTGCCGGCCCCAGGACTGGGAACCCAGCCACCAGGTCTCTCCATTCTGCCCTTCGCACGGCCACCTGCACTGAGGGCCTGCTAGGTGCCCAGCGGGAAGTGAGGCTCCAGCAAGCTGAGCTGCTCATTGGGGCTGAGAGCCCAGAGACAGCCAAGGAGGCTCCAGGCTGGGCACCTGGGGCTAGCTCTGCCTGGACCTGCTGCAGGGTCCTAAGCCTCTCACTGCCCCTGGCTGGCCCCCAGTTTCCTCAACATAAAATAAGAGGCCGAGCTCCCACTGCTACACTCTGATCCTACTTGGAGAAGCTGGGGGTGTCCATTGGCATAAGTAGCCACACAGCCGGGTCAGTTCAGCAAACACAGTATGGTCTGCTAGGCCGGGGCTGGGGCCCCCGGGTGGACAGAGTGGGAGAAGCCCCAAGAGGGGCACAGACCTCACATCGGGCACTTGCTCCCCAGGGACACTGGAAGGGAAGCAGCTGGGGTGACAAGAATGGCCAGCAGGCAAGCGTGGGCTGTGGGCTGGATGGGGGAGGCGGGTGTGGGGGAGACACAGGGAGGAGGCCGTGCTCAGCTTGAGAGCCGTGGGGAGCCACCAGGGCTTCAGAGCAAAGGAGAAGGGGAGAAGGGGCAGTTGCCGGCCAGGAGCTCCATGCAGCCCCATGAAACGCTGGTGCAACCTCAGCGTCCAGCCACTGGGGACCATCAATGACTGGTCAGCCCCAAACGCAGCTTTAGAGAGAGGACTCTAACAATGTGAAAATTGTTCTCGACATAACATTAATGAAGAAAGCAGAAAATAAAATTGACTACCCAACGATCACAATTTCAACAAAAAATAGATAACATAGATACGCATTTAAAAAACCGTAATGAATTCATGAAGATGTTACGGGCCACTGTAATCCTAAGGCTAACACTTCCTGGGGAATGGCTGTGCGCCCGGCAGGGCCAGAGCCTGAACGTCCTCCTTCAGTCCTCACCTTGTGGGGGAGCCACAGCCTCCTATCCACCTGCCCACCGAGAGCAGGGCCGCAGAGGGCAGGAGGTGCTTGCCTGGGGCCTGCGCAAGCAGGCACTCAGAATTCTAAGGCTGGCCCCGGGCAGTGGGATTTATCTTTATAGTTTTCCAAAACATCTCTAACTGGCATAATTTTGAACGGAATGCTCAGAGTGTTGGGCATCCAGCAGATTCCAGCGCTGCCGTTGAGTGACTATGACTTGCCCGTCCCTGGGCATCACCTGCTGAATGGGGACAGCTACCCATCTCCCAAGGTCAATGCACAGGACCTGTAAGGAGGAGCGTCCCCAAGGGCTGGCATGTGCCACCGGGCCCAGGCAGGGAATGTTCCTGTGGTCCTCCCTCCCGCTCCCCCTTGTCCTGCCCTGTGGCTTTGCAGGTGTTTCATGGTACAAGGGCAGGGTCTGACCTCAGCACAACAGGGAGGGCCGCCTCCCCTGGGGCCAGGAGAACACTGGCCCTGTGCTGCTGGGCGTGGAGCCCTGGACCTGGAGTCCTGGGACCTGGCCACTCCGCTGGGCTCACCACTGCGTCGCCTCCAGCAAACCCGGGCCATCTCAGCCCATTTTCTCATCTGTGAGGTTTCCCCTGGAAGGTGACACAGGCCGGGCAGGTGGGAGGCCTTCACACCATATTAAACCTCACATACAGACTGGGAAACTGAGGCCCAGAGCCAAAGGGAGGAGGCTAGAAGGCACGGCACTGAGCTGGGCCAGACCTCAGGCATCCTCAAGGTGACCACCTGTGCCTTTTCCCAGAAAGGTCCCAGTTTAAGCCCATTTTATCCCAAACAAATGGCCCCTCTCACTCTCAGATGTGTCCCTTTTACAGGCGCTCAAGGCTAATGCCCCCAGCATAAGACACATGGTGCCATGAACTCCTGATACGATTTACGAGGTAGGCACCCTTGCTGCGGTGTTCCTGCCCAAAGTGCAAAACCCCAGCCTAATCGCAAACAGCCCCAGATGAAGGAATACCCTACCAAATAACTGACTCCAGCCCTCTGCACTAGTGTCAAGGTCATGACACTTTGGGGATGTCTTATTCCCATCAGAAACCTGAGGCACCCAGCCTGGCCTCTGTGACCTGCCCCTGGGTTCACACAGGCAGCCCCTGCCAGCCCAGGGCTCCAGTGAACACATTTCCATTCAAACCCCTGCCCCGACCCAGGGGGCCGCCCTCTGGAAAGACGGCGGGAGGGGTGGGGGTGTCACCAACGGCAGGAGACCACAGACAGATAACACAGCAGTGCAGGATCCTGGGGGGGTCCCGGGGCAAACCAAACATGTTCCTGGGGAAACTGGTGGAATGCATTTAAAACAGTTCAGGTGGACCTCATTTTAATGTTCTTTGCAGATGCTGCATTTTTTACAAGTTTTTTTACAAATGCAGCCAGTCTATGGGCTCCATTTCTCCAACAGCATTTTGTCACTTCGTGTCTCTGTCACATATTGGCAATTCTCCACCTTTTTCATTATTATTATATTATGGCCATAGGCAGTGCGTGAGTACCACTCACTTGCTGAAAGCCCAGATGATGGTTGGCATTTTTAGCAATAACATATTTTCTAACTAAAAGTAAACACATCGGTTTTTTAGACATAACGCTACTGCACACATAACAGACTACAGTGTGGGGTAAACATGACTTTCCTAGGCACTGGGAAACCAAAACATTCATTTGACTCGCTTTATAGCTCTACTTGCTTTTTTGCGGTGGTCTGGAACCAACCCCTCAGTAGGTCCAGCAGGTCCAGATTTGGACATTACCTTGCACTGTCCCCTACTTACAGGCTCAGTATTGTTAGCACATTAGTCCCTGACCGCCGGGCCCCAGACCCTGCTCCATCTGCCGTCAAGGCCCGTTGGAGTGTCTACTTCCACCACATCACTTCTGCTCTAAGACCCTCGGTGGCACCTATTCAGGGTTGTTGGGTTTTTTTTAATTGAAGAGACATTCACATGGTGTAAAGTTAGCCATTTTGGGTGCACAATTCAGTGGCATCCCAATGTTGTGCACCCACCATCAAATTCTAAACCATTTTCATCTCCCCAAAAGAAACCCTGTCCCCACGAGCAGTCCCTCCTCACTCCCTCTCCCCCAGACCCTGGTAACCGGACCTGCTTTCTGGCTCCACAGATTGACCTTTTCTGGATATGTCATGTGATGGAGTCACACACTATGTGGCCTTTTGTGTCTGGCTTCTTTCACCCAACACCATGTTTTCAAGGTTTACCCATATTGCAGCCTGCGTCCACCCTTCTCCCCAGGGCTTTGTGGGCACGGGGCTCATGTCAGTCTGCCGCAGCACCCAACCAGTGCTCAGGAAATCCCCACAGGGGATGCCCAGTGCCAGTCGACTGGGCCCTGGAGCCCCCCATCCAAGTCCCCTGCTGTACAGAACAAAGCAAGGCCCATGGGGCTGTGGCGGCCCCCCTGAGGCCCCAGGGACAGAGCGGGGTCTGAGTCCTCTGCTCCTGCCCCCACCCGAGGCTGCCCCTTCCGGAGCCTGGCTGTGCTTGGTGCCCCGCTGGGCCTAGGGATCAGAGTCCGCCCAGCCTGAAGGTCGGGAAACAGGGAGGCCAGGTGCCCCATGTAACAGAGCCCAGCCAGAGAGCTTCCTGGGGCCTCTGGGGGACTGCCCAGCTCTTGAATCACCCGACTGGGGAGCCAACCAGGCTGAGTCACACTGGGCTGGGCTGGGCTGCGTGGCTGGCCCAGGAGGACCTGAGAGAGATCTGCGCTGGAATGGGGCCCCCAGGAGGCTGGGGAGGGACTCAGGACTCAGAGGGGCAGAGCCACCCACCTACCCTTTATTCTATTCCCATCAGAAGGTGACTAAGAACCCAAACTTTGGCTTGCCTCCAATTTGCTTTGTGACCCCAGGCCAAAGCGCCTCTTGGGCCTCAGTTTCCCTTACTTCAGGGAGGTATAACCCGTCCCGCCTGCTTCACGGGGATGTGGGGGGCCGCTCAGGTGAGCCCCAGATGAGGGAGGGGCTGTGGGTATCCATGCTGGGGCCACTCACCCAACTTCCTCGGTGGGTAGGGGGTGATACGGCTCCATGGTGCAGACCCAAAGCTGAGAAAAGTCAGCCAGAGGCTCAGAAGGTGAAAACACTTCACAGAAGGCCCTGCCCTCAACTGGCGCCACTCACCAAGCTGTGCCTCTGAAAGAGAGGCCCAGACAGGGCAAAGCAGAGGGCTCAGGACCCGGGGGCAGGAGACTCCAGGCCTGCGGGGAGCGAGGGCAGGGGCGGCACACGACAGACTGGGCTCATCCTGGGGGTCGTGACGGCGTCAACTCTGCACGCAGCCGCGGGGGAGGGACCAGCTGCTTCTCTTCTCAGGGCCCAGGGCCACATGGCCCTCCTGGCCTCTGGGCCTCCATGGTGGACTCATGACTATTCCCACTGTCCAGCTGAGGAGGCTGAGGCACAGGGAGTCACAGAACTTTCCAGGTCTGTGTGGCTCTGAGGCCCACAACACCCCCACCCAGAGCTGGGAGTCTGGGCCACAAGGCCACTCACCTGGTCAGCAGTGTCACCTCCCCTCTCAGCCTCCCTCCTCATCCCAGCACCTGCAGTGTGTCAGAAGATTCTCGCAGGGCCAACGGACTCACTCTCTCCAGCCCAAGGGACAACAGTTCCAGACTCCGAGGGACATCAGGCCCCTCCCCGGCCCACAGGCAGCGTAAGCTCTGAACCCTTCCTGCCCCCCAGGATGGGACCCAAGGCTTCACTCCTGGCCAGGAGCCTCGAAACCCACTGCTGGCCTGGGCCTCTGTGTCCCCATTTGTGAAGTGAGGAGGGACTGAGCCAGTGGGTCTCTGGCGACCCTCCTGTTCTCTGCAGCCTCCCTATAGAAGGTGACAGAAACCGATGCCCAGGGACGGAACAAAGAGTGGCGTCCTTTCCCCTCCCCCCCCCCAGCTGCACCCAGCCCTCCAGGCCTATCACTCCTTCCACACACCGCTGTCCCAGGCATGTGTCTTAAGGCTCCTTCTATCTAATGACTCACAGCCAGCGCTTTAACCTCTGTGAAATCTTTCTCGTTATGAAAGTACAGGGTAACAGACAACAGGTCCGGAAGGATCCACGCCTTGCTGGCAACCCAGCAAGTCTGGGATGGGGTGGGGCAAGGGGTGATGGAGGGGAACTTGCTTGGTGGAGAATGACTCCTTTTCTAAACACAGAGAGCATAGTCAGGCATTGCCTGCCCAATCAAACATAAGTAAAAGGAAATAGAAATAAAAGAAACAGATTCAAAAATAAAATAATGAAAAAGCAAAAGTATGTAGTGTAAAAAGTGGCTCCCTCCTCTGTGAGCCCAGCCCCTCACGCCACCCCAGTGACTCGACACCGTTCGGTCAGGGGCCGACACAAGTGTGCACACCCTCGCACGCACGCACACACACACCAGGCAGAGAAGGTGGCCTCCGGGGCACGGTGGAAGAAACAAGGCTTTGGAAACAGACCACACCAGTTCAAACCCTCATTCCACTGCTGTAGCTGTGTGACTCCAGACAGGGATTCTGGGATGGGCCTAAGTTGCCCCCATTTCAAAAGTGCTGTTGCCCCCAGGGGAGGATGCCTGGTTCCTGCTGCCCTGTGGGCAGTCCCCACCCCACCCCACAGACACCGGGGCCCTCAGCCCACGTCCTGGCAGTGAGGCGCTTTGGCCCAGGGCCTGCTGTTTGCCAGGCACACTAGGCGTGTGCTTCTTATACACAGCCTCCTCTGACATCCCCTCCTGGCCACTGACCCTTTTGGAGGAGCCTGTCACTTGTTCCTAGAGGCTTAAGCCCAGCCCCTACTTCCATCCATCCTAGAGCACATGTCTGGTACCACGTACTACCCTTTCCTGGAAGGCCAGCCAGAGTCTCCCAGCCCAGGCCAGGCCCCAGCCATCCACAAGGCGGACCCAGCCCTTAGCAGTGTGTTCCTAGCTGGAAGTCCCTCAACCCCGCCCACCTCCGTTCTGAGCTCCCTGGCGTAGGGCAGGGACAAGCAGGTCTCAGGCGATGCTCTGTCCACACCAGGCCCCTGTCCAGACTACAGCGCCCCTGAGAGCTGAACTAGGAACCTAGGGACCCGTTCCTAAGGCCGGCGAGGGCCTAACTGAGTTGTGGGAGAATAACCTCTTGGATCTGGCCTGGGTCGCATCCCTTAGAAATGGGGCGTGTCAACCGGATGAGGAACGCGCAGCATCCAGGGAACCTTGCGATCCTCAAGGCACACGGCTCAGCCAACCCCGCCCCTCCCGGCCTCGGCTTACTCCGACGCGAAATGGGCGGGACAGGGGGTGTTTGGCCCCTCCCAGCGGCCCGGCTTCCCGCCCTGGGCAGGAGTGCAGAGCTTCCTTTCCCGTCTCCCATCTCTGCAGGATTCCCACCGCGCCGGAGAGCCGACAGCGGAGCCCGGGGCCGGAGACGCCCGCCGACCCGCCGGCTGACCTTATAGCCGAACCCCTGGTGCTGGCCCGCGGCCACCCCTGGGGGTCCCCTGCCCCTGGCTCCGGCGGGCTACCTCCTGCCTCAGTTTCCCCTCGGTCCCCTGCGGCGCTGCTGGGCGTCGCACTTGCGAGGAGCGCCCACCCTGCAGCTCCGTCGGCCCCCACTCCCCGCTCACCAGCGACGAGGACGCGCTCCGGGAAGGTCACTGCACGGCGGGAGGTGGTGCCGAAGTCCCGGGCCCGCCCGCCCCGCCCCGCCCCGTCGCGAGGCCCCGCCCGGCCGGGCCCGCCCCTGTCGGCCCGGAGTCCCGGGGGGCGGTGGCCCGGAGGATCCTGGCGAGAAGACCACGAGCGAATCCCCGCACCGTCCTGCTTCCCGCGGTGACCGCCCGCGCGGGGCAGACCCGGCGGTGCGCGGCCGGCGGCATCCCATCCCGGCCGTCGCCGGTGGGTAGTGTCTGTCCCTGATCCTCACTTTTCCTATCTGTAAAATGGGGCGACAGAGACCGCTCTCGGAGAGCCAACCACACGGCCCGTTGGTGAAGCCCTGAACACCCTCCTACCCAGTAGCCCTGGCCCCCATCTCCGGGGCAGCACCCTGGTTCCTTTAGCGGTTGCTCCAGGGCCGGAGCCAGCGCTGTACTGGTACTACTGGCTCTTCTGCTTTGTGGCTGGTCCTTTCGGCCTCCAGCTCCTTACCTGTAAAATGGGCACAACATCGTGGCACTAATGGGGATGCCACCCAGTGCAGACAGGGCGCCCCGCAGGTGGCAGTCATTGAGTGGAGGCTTCAGTCGCCACAGCCCAGAGGGGGCCTCAGTTTGCCAGGGTCTCCCCGATAGGCCTGGCATGTCCGGCCCTAGGCCTTAGGCACCTCCTCATGTGCATGTGCACTTTTATTACTGCATCCCAGGGCCTGTCCCTGCCACCTTGGACTGACTTGGCCGGGGGGGACCCTCTGCCTGCAAGAGCCACAGTTGCCCAAACTGGTCCTCTGGGAGCCAACAGGAAGCGCAGCTAGTTCTCCCGAGGCAGAGCGGCCTGGGGCCGCCTTTGCCCCCTAAGCTCCTTCCTTCTTTGACTGCTTTCCTATAAAGACAAGTATAACCCAGGCTGGATTCGATTTCTGTTTTCTTTCTGACTTTAAAAGAAATTAAAACATTTTCCTGAGCCTCTCAAAGTATCATGGCCCCAGGCACTGTGGCCGCTCTTCCTATGGACTCATTCTGGCCACACCTCCCAAAGAGCTGCCAGCCCTCACCCTCTTCCTGTAAGAAGGTGCCTGTGGCTTGGCAGAGCAGCGGACTCCCCTCCCCGGAACTGCCATGGGGAGGAGGCAATGTGGCTTCCCTCCAGCCTCGCCCCTGCTGCACTAGGGCTCCAGGCCCACAGGGGAACTCTGGGAAGCAGAGGCTTCTGTCTCCAAATACCTGCTGCGCTCCTGGGCCCAAGGGAGGGGCTTTGAACAAACACGCAAGGCCCCTGTCCTCATGAAATCCACACCCGTTACACAGATGAGACCCTCCAGTTCAGGGGGGTCAGGTGCTGCCCAAGGGGTTCCCAACTGAGGTCTACATGCAAATGTGGGTGCCCCATCCTGCTGCGCCTGGGAACCTCCTATTCCCTCTGCCTTGCTCCTGTCCAACCCCAATGACCCCACCTGAGCCTGGACCACAGCCATTGTCCCTCCTCTGAGCAGCACCCACAGCCCCTAGCTGGCCCCTAGCTCCCCTTTTATCCCTTCTAGGCCCTTCCTCTGCTCAGGACCCTCCATGGCTCCTACTGCCTTAGGATCCAGCCCAAACCTTTTACCTGGCACTTGAGGCCCTGCCAAGCTGCGGTCAAGCTGACTAGCCTACCCTTGCCCGTCTCTGTTCCTTTGCACACACTGTTCACCCTATGCAGGCCACCCTTCACCTCGCACTCTGGGTATCTCCATGTGTCCAAGTCTGCCTGTCTCCAATGTCACCCCAGGAAGCCCTTCCAGAATCCTCGCTCTATGCACCCCCACTCTAAGTAGGCAGCGACCTTGAACTCCATGGTCCCCTGAGTACTGCACTGATCAACTTTGAACAGCTGAGGGGCAGCACATGCCTGGCAGGAGAGAGTGAGCCCAAAGGCCAGGCCACGGAAAGAAGGGGAAAGGGGGAAACTGAGCCTCTGCCAAGCACCGACAAGAGCCTGCTCTGGGCAGTCAGAGGCTAAGGTGGGAGGCAAGGCTCTGCCGTGGGGCCTGTGGCTGTGGCATGGGCATTCAGCAGGAAATGTTCTGTCCTCTTGCTTCTGAGCTCACTGAACCTGTGTTCAGATCTCCAGAGGAGGGTTGGACATTTCTGGGAGGTAGAACAAGTGTTGTCAACTGAGCCAGGGCATGGACGGGACAGCAGGGTCTCGTCAGCCTGTGATCAAGACTGACCAAGTGCGCACAAGTATCTGAGCCAGGATAGCTGGGGATTCGGCTCTTAAATAGGCAGTACGTGCCAGCCGGGGTCTTGGTGATGGCAGCCCTCAATACATCCCTAGAGTTGCTGCTTCCAGCTGGCTTGCCGGCTTGCAGGCCTGGTGCACACATCATCCTGGGGTTGCTCTTCACCACCACCTGGGGTGCCCTTGACCCCTCTGCTGGCTGGCTGCTCATTTCCTGGATGGCACATCTTCACCTTTTCTGGTTCCCCCTTGATTGCGATGAGCCCATCCTCCACGACTTCTTGAGAAAGGCTGCACAGGAGGAAATAATTTTTGAAATCCTGCGTTCTATCGCATGGCTGACTAAAGCTCGCCAGAGTAAGAATTCAAACCTGGAGACACAGCCAGTCCTCCAGCCACCACGGTGCTGATGAGTGAGCTGAAGCCATTCGGTGCTGAGCCTTTCTGCGTAATTTATTTTGTTCTCCCTGGAAAAGTTTAACATTTTTGTCTCCAGAGTTCTGGAACTTCACACCAATATTCCTCTCTCTGGGCTTAATTTCATCTACAGTTCCAGCAGTTAGGGGGCCCTTTTATACAAGAAACTCATATCCCCTATATTTCAGAGAAACTGATGTTTTTAAAATTATTTCCTTCCCTCCGCTTCCCCGCCTCTCTTTCCGGAACCCCTATTACTCAGAATCCGGAACCTCTGGGCTGGTCTGCTTCCTTCCTCCTAGCTTCTCTCTTATTTCTCATGTTTTGTTTTGCTTTACTTTCTGTGACATTTCCTCAACTTTCTCTTCCTGGCCTTCAACCAGGCTTTTCAATTCTGCTATCCTATTTTTAGTTTCCAAGGTTTATTTTTTTCTTTTCTGAATGTTCTTTTTTCAATAACTTTCTGTTCATTTTTCATGGATGTAGTGTCTTCTCTTACCTCTCAGCTATCAGTAACAGCTTTCTTAAAACGATTATTTCTTCTCTCATTATAGTTTCTGAATCAAATGCTTTGCTTTTTGTTTTTGTTTCAGTTTGTAAGAGGCTTTCCTCAGATGCTTGGGAATCTTTGGCTGGAAGCTCATGATTAGAAAAAAGGAGACAAATAAGTCTGCAGATGGTATATGTTGGTTTAGCTTCACTGTAAGTCGAACTCGATGGGCTATTTGTCTGGGAACTTGCTGGCTGTCAACAGCTTTAGGGTTTTCCTCTTGGATGGGTCATATTCCCCAAGATCCTCCAGTCCCTTGTCTGTAGTGTAGGGGTCTGGCTCCAGGTTTCTGGGAGCTCAGTGGGGGAAAGCACTGAAGGGGGTCTCTGCATTCAGCATTCAGTATCCACCTCTTTGGCCAAGGACTCACGTTCACTGCGGTCCCTGGCATGCCCAGTCATTTCCAGAGCTAAACCCCAGATGTTTGCCAGAGTGGTTAGAGAGCAGGAGGGGATCTTAAGATCTCACTGTTCTTCAAAGACACCTTCCAACAATCTGCTTCATGATTGCCTTCTTTCATTCTTAGATCTAGAAGCAGCCAGGGCTGCCAGTTCCTAAGCTTTTGAGGATTCTGTTGTATGAATAAGGATTGGGTCTCAGCTTTCCCCACAGTCGGGGGGAATCTGGGTATCTGGAGTCTGTTAAATAGGTAATACTGGTCTTCCTGCTTTCAGTATCCAGAAATTCTGTCGCTAGGGCTCCCTTTCCTGTTCTTCCTGTCCTTGTAGATTTATGTCTTTATGAGATTCCTTTACTGTGAATTAATGGGCTTCTGGAGGCATGTGCTCTATTCAAGCCATAACCTGAAAATCTCCTTATAGATTTGCCATAATTTATTTACCTAATCTCCTCTAGTTGGAAATGCAGCTTATTTCCACTTTTTCCTTGCTAAAAGCAAGGCTCCCATGGATGTCCTAAGAGTTAAGTCTTTGCTCATTTGATGCTTTTCTTAGGAAAAACTCATTGAAATAGATTTGCTGATGTGGTTCTACACAGATCTTTCTCATTATGAGGTGTGTGTGTGTGTGTATGTGTGTGTTCTGAGCTCCTGGAAGAAGCTGGAAGGAAATGAGAGAAGCGGAGCGGGGTTAGGGATGTATTTAGAGGTGAAGTCTCTCTGACCCAGCCTCGCACCATGGCTCAGAAGCCGGATAACCCCCATTCCCAATCCCTCTTCTGTCACTAACCACATGTCACTCAATCTTCGAGCCTTTGTGTACTCATCTGTAAACTGGGGATAACAGTAACATCTATGCAATATGGGTAAATGTAGTAACCACATTGTTTTTTCATGTGAAACCTTCATAAGAGTGTATATCAATAATACCTTAATAAAAATTTTTTAAATAGAATGAAATTGGACCCTTATCTTAGACCATACACACACAAAAATCTCAAAATGGATTGAAGACTTAAACATAAGACTTGAACTAGAAAAGTCATAGAAGAATATATAGGGAAAAAATAATAACATTGGTTTTGGCAATGATTTCTGGGATATGACATCAAAACACAAGCAACAAAAGCAAAAATAGACAAGTGTTCTGTTTATATTTATTGAAACGTAATTTAAAATGTGTGTATCTGTTTATGTCTGTTGAACTAATTATTCTTAAAATGGGGAAAAAACACATCTATGCATCACAGCGCTGCTGCAAGGAATTAAGCTAATATCTGAAAATATCCAAGGCTTTGCTCAATGGAACAAGTATTTACTGGGTGCTTATTATGTGCTAAGCACCATGTCTGGTTTGTAGGGAACGTTTTAGAGTTGTTATATTGCTTACCACACAGCGTTACTGGGAGAAGCAAATACGAGAAAGAATGTGGAAGCGTTTCAGGCACTTTTCACATGCTAGCAAGAAAGAGTGAAGAGTTACGTTGGTTATTCAATAAATATTTTTGAGGGCTCATGTGGGGCGGTGTAGTATTTAATTCTTTCCTGCGGAGGTTTAAGTAAGCGGACGGGTCATTCCTGACCCGCACTCTGCGGTAGAGCGTCTCCCGCCGGGAGGAACCGGTAACTGCGGAACCTTTCTTCGCGTTCCCGGGGGCCCCTGCCGGCCCGGCAGGAAATGCGCCAAGGACCACGCCGCGCCGCGCCGCCGCAATAGGGCCTCGGTCGCCCCGGTAACGCTCGTGTAGCAGGTTCCTCGCGATGAGCGTCCGGGTCCTACAGGCTGCGCGGACTTGGAGTTGGGGCGCGGGCACCGTCCGCGGGGCCTCGAACTTCCCGCTGCCTCCGCCGGGCGTGGTGGACGTGGCTGAGCTGCTGCGAGATGCGACTGCGACGGAGGAAGGGCCCAGGGAGGAGGCGGCAGCGCGGCGGTTGCCGGGCCAATGCTCCGTGCTGCTCTTCCCCGGCCAGGGCAGCCAGGTGGTGGGCATGGGCCGCGGTATGCTCCGCTACCCGCGCGTCCGCGAGCTGTACGCCGCTGCCCGCCACGTGCTGGGCTACGACCTGCTGGAGCTGAGCCTGCACGGGCCGCAGGAGGCCCTGGACCGCACCGCGCACTGCCAGCCCGCTATCTTCGTGGCTTCGCTGGCCGCCGTCGAGAAGCTGCATCACCTTCAGCCCGCGGTAAGGCCCGAGGCTCCCGCCTGCCAGGCTAGAGTGCTTCCACGTCTGATGCCTGCGGCACAGTCTCTCTTGAGTGCCCTCTCTGTGCTAGGGACTGTTCTAGGCGCTGGGGATACAGCCATGAACAAAAGGATCCCTGCCCTAGAAGGACCTGCATGTCAGGGAAGGGAGACAGATAATAATAAATATACTATATTAGTATAACTGTTATAGAAAGCCCCAGAGAAAGGGGCTGGGGAGTCAAAGGCTGGGTTGCAATTTTAAATGATCTTTACTTAATTACTAAATGACTTTAGAAGGATTAAACTTCATCCTTAAATGAAGGATCATTAAGAGATGATATCTGAGAATGTCACTTCAGGTGCCTGGGCCAGGTATGTGCTAAGCACTTTAGACACATTATCTTCATGTGATTCTCTCAGCAGCCCTGGTAGGTCTTACCCTTTCCTGATTGCACAGGTTGCACAGGTGAAATAACAGACTCGCAGAGGCTTGCAAACTTTCCCAAGCTAAGAATCAAATCCAACTCTCTGTGACCCTAAAAGTCACCCTCTTAACTTCTGTGTTAAGTTCCCTCCAGCTCGGCTGACCTGAAAGGTAGCTTCAGGGTAGGGGCCAGAGAATCCGATCCCTAGGTTGGAGTCAGCCAGTGGGCTCTAACTTGCCTTGCTGGAGAAGTTCGTCATCAGTAAAGGGGCTGGGATCAGTGATTGTCGAGGCCATTTCTTGTGTCCCCTTCTAGCTGAAGCACCAGGCCAGCAGAATCTGGCTCACTGAGCCGCTGAACACCTTGCCAGCTCTCCAGTGCAGAGTCCTGGACAGAGCATCCCTGTGAATTTGGCCTCACATTCTGCATCTGTCACCACAGGTTATTGAGAACTGTGTTGCTGCTGCTGGATTCAGCGTGGGAGAATTTGCAGCCCTGGTGTTTGCTGGAGCCATTGAGTTTTCCGAAGGTACACAGAAAAGGGTTTGGTTTTGTGCAAGGGTGTGTTGTCTTGCTGAGTTTACTGGGAACAAGGGTCACTGCCCAAAATAATTCTGGACCTGCTCAGGGGTGATAGAGAAAGTAGCACATGTATGGGGATGACACTGGAAGCTGAGGACCAGACTTCACCTTGATTCTTTATTTAAGCCTGAAGGGCTCATTAGAGATTCCCTTTCGTTTTGCAATCTCACGGCATCTGCTTGCTTCATGGTCTCCCCCACTGTCTTGCGCATCTTGTCGCTCACACACCTCCCGCGCCCGTCGTGTGGTAGACGCTCCATGGATACCTACTGAATGGAAAAGGGTAAATGAATGGTCTTGAGCCATAACTGTTTCACTTCCTAAGATTTTTGCTTACAGTTAAAACAGTTAAACATTTTTGCTTATGGTTAAATATGGGAAAGGACTTGAATAGACATTTCTCCAAAGAAAATATACAAAGGCCAATAAGTACATGAAAAGATGGGCAACATCACTAACGAGTAGGGACACGCAAATCAGAACCACAGTGAGATACCACTTCACACCCACTGGGATGGCTTTGATTTAAGAAAACAAAACAAAAAAAACAGAAAATTATAAGTGTTGGTGAGGATGTGGGGAAAAAAAGTTCACACATTGCTAGTGAGAATATAAAATGGTGCAGCCATTATGGAAAACAGTTTGGTGGTTCCTCAAAAAATTAAACATAGAATTACCTTATGACCCAGTGGTTCTACTGATAGGGATGCACCTGAGAAATGAAAACACATGTCCACATGGAAAATCTTGTACAGAAATGCATATAACAGCATTAATCATAACAGCCAAAAGATGAAACAACCCAAATGTCCACCATCAGATGTATGGATAAACAAATCATGGTGTGTCCATTCATTGGGATATTATTCAGCCATAAAAAGAAATAAATTACTGATATAGGCTACAACATGCGTGAACCACAAAAACACCAAGTGAAAGAAGCCAGACACAGAAGGTCACATACTGTGTGATCCCTTTTATGTGAAATGTCCGGAATATGCAGAACAAAGAAACAACAGATTAAAGGTCACAAGGGGTGGAGGGAAGGAGAAACGGCGAGCGGCTACTTCATGGGTATGGGGTGTTTTATGGGATGAAGCCAAGTTTGTGAAATGAGAGTTGGTGGCTGTACGACATTACAAGGACAACAAAGGCCACTGAGTCATGTATTTGAAACTGGTTATATTTGATGTGCCTTTCACTTTAAGAAAAAGTATTATAGTACTACTAAGGAAACTGAAAAGAAACTTTTAAGATTTCAACATCCTAATAAAATTATTTTGCACAGATAATTTTATGTGTACATAATTTGCAGAGATACAGCATATGTACATTCTGTGCTCAGTTTTTCCACTTGCCATCTCAGTTACTTAATGCCTACATAAGGAGCATTTCCACATTCCTATGTATTCTCTCTACTTCCTACCCCAGGCTTTTGATGTATTTGCTTCACAGTTCTACCTGTGTAAGGGGGCCAAATATCCACTACAAATATATATTGTCAAGCGTCAAGTGAATGAAATGTGGTAAAGAGAAAGAGTGCACGATTTGCTCCTCAGACATTCTCTGTTTTCCCATCAAACCTGGACTGGTCCCTTACCCTCTCCTCCATCTGGTCAGCCCCCTCACTGCAGGGAGCAGACCTGGAGCAGGATGAAGGGTGTCCAGTAGCTTCAGGCCGTTCTTATGTCACGATCTTTCAGCCGCCTGCTCGGGCACAGCCCTGTGCTCTCACCTTGCACGTGAGCCACACCGAAGCAGGGGCCCCACATTTCAGTTCATCTGCCTGGGCAGTGTCAGGTTCTCCAGCTCTAAGTGAGGGCAGCGGGGCTCGGTTTATGGTAATTTTTTTATGTTTCTGAAATTCATGGACTTGCTTATACTTTGTACATCCTTCTGAGTATCTGATGGCTCATAATTGTTTTACCTTTTCAACACAACTAGTCTCAAATAGTAAACTAGTTAATGATAATTCTCAGTTTTCAGAACCGTTCAGGCAGATTATTTTACTAACTAAAATGTTGACCAGGAAGGACGTCATGACATACTCAAAGCAGTGTAGCTCAAAGTCTGCCCCTTTCCACTGTACTCAGGGTTTCTCAACAGCAGCAATACTGACCTTTTGGACCACATGGTTCTTGGTTTTGCTGGGCAGTGCACATGTGAGATATTGAGCAGCGTCCCTGGCCTCTACCCACCAGGTGTCAATAACACATCTCCCCCCACCAGTTTTGACAATCGAAACATGTCTCCAGACAATGACCTGGGGCCAAAATCGTCCCTGGTTAAGAACGAGCACCCTACATCAAGCCAGCTTTAAGGCGGGAAGCTCCATGGGTTAATCCGTATAGTGCCAAGGATAGCCCCTTGCTTTTTGATGGTAGCGGTACCATCTCTGTCAGTGTAGCAAATACAGATACACAGAACTATAGCTTTGTGGACTGCTGATAAATACCAGTATCAGGGACTCCAGCACACAGTGTGGACCTTGTCCTTTTGTCTTTCAGGTCTGGACTTCCCTCCTCCATTATGTGCCCTGATTTTTCCAAATGCACTTCTCTCTGGATAGGTTTGTATGCAGTGAAAATCCGAGCTGAAGCCATGCAGGAAGCTTCGGAAGCTGTCCCCAGTGGGATGTTGTCTGTCCTTGGCAAGCCTCAGTCCAAGTTCAGCTTCGCCTGTTTGGAAGCCCGGGAGCACTGCAAGACTTTGGGCATAGAGAACCCTGTGTGTGAGGTGTCCAACTACCTCTTTCCTGATTGCAGAGTGATTTCAGGACACCTAGAGGTTGGTGTTGATGGGAGAGCCTTCACGGACCTCAGTCCAGTACAGAGGGTGGAATTGTTCCACACCTGGGAGCCCACAGTAGTGTAATGGGTCCTCTGCCAAGCCATGGTCTCCAGGGATATTTGAGGGCCAGGGGAGTGTGTGTTGGAGCAGGCACTGCAGATAGAGCCAGGAGGCTAGGCTGCTGTCCCCACTCCACCATGTATAGACAGGGACCTTGGAGAAATTGCCCAGCCCGTGTGGAAAGTCAAGGGGCTGGACCAGCCCATCTCCAGGGCCTTCCTATAACACATTCTAGGCTTCTTACAGCCTCTGATCTGGTTGCTTCCTTAGAGGAGAAGCCATTTCCTGCTGGGTTACTCTGCCTTGCCCTTCTTTTCATTAGGTATCTGTTTTTTTGTGTGTTTTTTTTGGTATCATTAATCTACAATTGCATGTACAGCATTATGGTTATTAAAACTCCCCACTTGGTCAGGTCCCCCCTATCAACCCCATTACAGTCACTGTCCATCAGCATTGTGAGATGCTATAGAGTCACTACTTGTCTTCTCTGAGTTGTACAGCCCTCCCCATGCCCCCCCAACATTGTGTCTGCTAATCGTAATGCCCCTTTTTCCCCTTATCCCTCCCTTCCCACCCATCCTCCCCAGTCCCTTTCCCTTTGGTAACTGTTAGTCCATTCTTGGGTTCTGTGAGTCTGCTGCTGTTTTGTTCCTTCAATTTTTTTTTTTTTTTACTTTGCTTTTATGCTCCACGTATGAGTGAAATCATTTGATACTTGTATTTTTCGGCTTGGCTTATTTCACTGAGCATAATACCCTCTAGCTCCATCCATATTGTTGAAAATGGTAGGATTTGTTTTCTTCTTATGGCTGAATAATATTCCATTGTGTATATGTACCACATCTTCTTTATCCATTTATCTACTGATGGACACTTAGGTTGCTTCCATTTCTTGGCTATGTAAATAGTGCTGCAATAAACATAGGGGTGCATCTGTCTTTTTCAAACTGGGCTGCTGCATTCTTAGGGTAAATTCCTAGGAGTGGGATTCCTGGGTCAAATGGTATTTCTATTTTGAGTTTTTTGAGGAACCTCCATACTGCTTTCCACAATGGTTGAACTAATTTGCATTCCCACCAGCAGTGTAGAAGGGTTCCCTTCTCTCCACATCCTCGCCAACATTTGTTGTTGCTTGTGTTTTGGATGTTGGCCATCCTCACTGGTGTGAGGTGATATCTCATTGTGGTTTTAATCTCCATTTCTCTGATGACCAGCGATGTGGAGCATCTTTTCATGTGCCTGTTGGCCATCTGAATTTCTTCTTTAGAGAAGTGTCTATTCATGTCCTGTGCCCATTTCTTAATTGGGTTATTTGCTTTTTGTTTGTTAAGGTGCGTGAGTTCTTTGTATATTTTGGATGTCAACCCCTTATCAGATACATCATTTATGAATATATTCTCCCATACTGTAGGATGTCTTTTTGTTCTACTGATGGTGTCCTTTGCTGTTAAGTATGATGTTAGCTGTGCGTTTGTCATATATGGCCTTTATGATGTTGAGGTACTTGCCATCTATACCCATTCTGTTGAGAGTTTTAATCATGAATGGATGCTGAA
>JAQQAC010003639.1:30996213-31053242 GCA_029783875.1 Phataginus tricuspis | reverse complement strand
TTCGAGGCCCTTCTGTTTCATTACGTTAAATATATCATGCCATTCTCTTCTGGCCTGTAAGGTTTCTGTTGAGAAGTCTGATGACAGTCTGATGGGTTTTCCTTTGTAGGTGATCTTTTTTCTCTCTCTAGCTGCCTTTAATATTCTGTCTTTATCGTTGATCTTTGCCATCTTAATTATTATGTGTCTTTGTTTGTCTTCCTTGGGTCCCTTGTGTTGGGAGATCTGTGGGCTTCCGTGGACTGCAAGACTATTTCCTTCCCCAGCGTGGGAAAGTTTTCAGCAATTATTTCTTCAAAGACACTTTCTGTCCGTTTTTCTCTCTCTTCCTCCTCTGGTACTCCTATAATGCGAATATTGCTCTGTTTGGATTGGTCACACAGTTCTCTCAATATTCTTTCATTCTTAGAGATTCTTTTATCTCTCTCTGCCTCAGTTTCTTTGTATTCCTGTTCTCTGATTTCTATTCCATTAACAGTCTCCTGCATCTCATCCAGTCTGCTGCTAAGCCCGTCGATGGCTTGTCTCATTTCTGCATAGTCTTTCCTCATTTCCTCCCTCAGCTCTTGCACATTTTTCTGTAGATTCGTCAGCATGGCTATGACTTTTATTCTGAATTCTTTTTCAGGAAGACTGTACATGTCCATCCCTTCAGGTTCCCTCTCTGGGGTTGTCTGGGTCTGAAGCTTTGTCTGTACCATATTCCTCTCTCTTTTCATGGCTATAGAATTGGTTGCTGGTAGTTGCCACCTATGTCAGCTGGGCTGTTTATGACTTCCAAAAGGAAAAAAAAATGCCCACTGGGAGTGGATTCTGTGTGAATGCTGTAGGTGGCATGTTGCTCCACTATTCCAGAGTCGTGGCCCCGCCGCTCCACAAGGCCCTTTATAGCTCTGGCCGGGGTGGGAACGAATGGGAGGCTGTTGATCTCTGTGGGGGTCTTAGGTGCGTCCACCCTTTCCCAATCGCCTCCCCAGGACTCCCAGCCTGCTGGGCTCAGTGTGCCAGGGCGATCCGGCCCCTCCACTGGGCTCCTGTCTCTTTAAGACCACTGAGAAAAAGCGCACACTTTTCTTCCCTTCTTTTTTCCTTTCTTTTTTCTTCCCGGAGCCTGCCGCAGGCAATTGGCGCGTTCCCCGCTGAGACCCTGTGCCCTCTGTCTCTCCAATCTCCGCTACACCACACACTGTGTGTCGGCGCTCCCGGAGCAGACTTCCACTCCCTCCCGGCTCTGAATCCTCTCCTCCCGCCGGTGGAGCGCTCGGGTCCCGCCGGGTCGCGGCTCCATATGTTACCTGCCTCGCGGGGTTCCGAGTCCTCTCTCAGGTGTAGCTGCATGCTATGCGCTTTCCTGGGTATTCTGGTCTCTCTTCTAGGAATAGTTGTATTTGCTGTGTTTTCGTGAATAAATATAATGTTGGGAGGAATTTTTCTGCCGGTCTGTTCACGTTGCCATCTTCCTGGAAGTCTCCCTCATTGTGGTTTTAATCTGCATTTCTCTGATGACCAGCGATGTGGAGCATCTTTTCATGTGCCTGTTGGCCATCTGAATTTCTTCTTTGGAGAAGTGTCTATTCATGTCCTCTGCCCATTTCTTAATTGGATTATTTGCTGTTTGTTGAGGTGCGTGAGTTCTTTATATATTTTGGATGTCAACCCCTTATCAGATGCATCATTTATGAATATATTCTCCCATACTGTAGGATGTCTTTTTGTTCTACTGATGGTGTCCTTTGCTGTACAGAAGCTCTTCAGCTTGATATAGTCCCACTTGTTCATTTTTGCTTTTGTTTCCCTTGCCCAGGGAGATATGTTCATGAAGAAGTCGCTCATGTTTATATCCAAGAGATTTTTGCCTATGCTTTTTCCTAAGAGTTTTATGGTTTCATGACTTACATTCAGGTCTTTGATCCACCTTGAGTTTACCTTTGTGTACGGAGTTAGACTGTAGTCCAGTTTCATTCTCTTACATGTAGCTGTCCAGTTTAGCCAACACCAGCTGTTGAATATACCCATTGTATATCCATAGCTCCTTTTTCAAATATTAATTGACTTTATATGTTTGGGTTAATGTCTGGATTTTCTATTCTGTTCCACTGGTCTGTGGGTCTGTTTTTGTGCCAATACCAAATAGTCTTGATCATTGTGGCTTTGTAGTAGAGCTTGAAGTCAGGAGTGTAATTCCCCCTGTTTTATTCCTCCTTCTCAGGATTGTTTTGGCTATTCAGGGTCTCTTGTGGTTCCATATGAATTTTAGAACTATTTGTTCCAGTTCATTGAAGAAAGCTGTTGGTAGTTTGATAGGGATTGCGTTGAATCTGTAGATTGCTTTAGGTAGTATAGCCATTTTGACAATATTTATTCTTCCTAGCCAAGAGCATGGGATGCATTTCCATTTGTTAGTGTCCTCTTTAATTTCTCTTAGGAGTGTCTTGTAGTTTTCAGGGTATAAGTCTTTCACTTAGGTTTCTGTTTTTGCACCTGAGTTAATGTCCTTCCATTTACCACTTCCCCAGACAGCATTCCTTGAGCATCTCCTATGTAACAGCACTGAGGACACACAGACTGATAAGCCAGGATTCCTGCCATCTAAGGAAGGCCAGCTGTGAACGGATGACTCCAGGTTTCAGGGCACAGTTAGGGTCGGCTGACTGCTAGTGGGCCTGAAGGAGAGGCGCCAGAAGGCAGTGCCTGGAGGATGAGTTTGCCAAGAGAGGGACATCCCAAGCAGAGTGGTGGGGGTGCCAGAAGGAAAAGGCAATTCTGTGCGGAGGACCTGGCTGGGGGAGCGCCGGGCAAGTGAATGCAAACCGGAACTGGCCTGAGGGGCTGCAGGTGTACAGCCCAAACACACATCTTATCTAGTCCTCACCACCAGTCCTGTGCTCTGTTGAAGGAACTCTTGCATTTTACATACAGGGAAGCTGAGGCAGAGGGAGGGGCAAGTGCTTAGCGGTGGCAGAGGCAGAATTGGAACTCGTCTGTCTCAGTGCGGAGTGTCTGTCTCCTCCACGTGACTGCACACAGTTGTCTTCCTGTTCAAGGCCTTGCCGGTTTGCCAGGTGCCCTTGTGTGTCTCCCCTGAATCAGTGAGAGCCAGCAGACCCCTCTTGCGGCAGTTCTGAGATGATGGGAAGATCACTTTCAGAGCCCCCAGGCTAATCATGGAGCTGGTTGCTCATTTCTATGAACAGCTTTGGAAGGATCCCAGAAGCGGGCCGGGAGGGCCCTAGCATGCGGGGCAGGAACCTCCCTCACGGGCCCCCAGACAGGTGGGCATCCAGTGTCGATGGTGACTCCAGGATGTCCCGGTTTGGCCTTGGGTGCTGATGGAAGTGCTGCAGCACAGAGCTCAGGCGAGAGGAGGGGCTCCCTCTGAGCAGGGCTGCCCTTCCCAACAGTTGTGTGAAAGAAATGCCTTGGCCCCTGCTGGACCAGTGCCTGGGCTGAGGGCCAGCCACAGGAACCTGCTGGACCCTACAGCTGTGGCCTTGAATCCTGTGGCCCTAACCTGGAAATGCCGTTGGATGAGTCCACAGTGACTCTGAGACGGCTGAAGTGCCGGAAATGCCACTGAGCGGCCAGCCATGTGGATGCCAGTGACCAGAGCTGTCTAGGCATGGGAAGGACATGGGCTGTGGAGTCCAGGAGGCCTCTGTTCAGAGGCTCCTGGGGTGTGTACCTCAGTGAGATAAGGGTGGATGGAGAGTGGTCACGGTGTGAAGCACCAGGTCAGTTAGGACAGGCTAGACCACGGCAGTGACAGGCAGCCCACACCGGCCGAGCGCGGCTGCCACCGGCGCGGTTCACTCTCCCACTCCGGTTCCTGTGCAGGGCTCTGCTCTCCGTGGCTTTCGCCCCAGGGCTCCAGCTGCCAGCGCAGCGCTGACATACTCAAGGCAGAGGAGAGAGGCGTGTGAGCCCCCGGGGGCATGGGCTGTGCCCTGGCGAGCAGGACAGACCACTGTGGGAGGAGGCCACAGAGGTGGACCAACACGCTCCATCCAGCCAAAACTCTGAATTCCTCCTATCCTTTGGGGCACAAATACCTGGTTTGTTAGGTACATTTTTCCGGAGCACATGGATGAGTTTAGTGTACAAGGTGGTTGCTAATCCTTATATGGTATATGTAACCCAAGCTTAGTCCTCCTTATCGTAGCCTTATGATATAACCATTATTATCGCCATTTTATAGATGAGCAAACTGAGGCACAAAGAGGTAAAGCAAAATTGCCTGAGCTCATGACACCGCTGTGGCCATGCCAAGGCTTACCCTGCCTCTCTCAGGAGCAGCTGGCTCAGCCCCCGAGCAGGCCGGGGATGGCATTTGTCTGGAGGGACGTGGCAGAGGATTTCGTGCTCGGGAAACCCTTCTGCAGATCCCTGGAGGGCCGTCAGGGCATCAAGCCCTGGGCTCTGCCCTGAGGGCACAGGGTCTCTTAAGCATAGATACTCTTTTTCTTTTTCTTTTTTTTTTTTTGGTATCATTAATGTACAGTTACATGAGCAACATTATGATTACTAGACTCCCCCTATTATCAAGCATAGATATTCTTAACTCTTTTAAAGATATTTTCAAATTATGTTTGCATACAGTTCCAAATTTGAGCCTGTTACCCGGGATGCCCCTTCCAACTAAGGTGCCCTTCAGGGGAAGCCTTTTGGCTTCAGGGAGAGAGGGCTTATTTCTCCTCAGATGAGGGTTTCTGGTGGGAAAGACCCTGCATTGTGACATGAGGCTTGGAGGCTCCTGAATGTGTATCTTGAAGGATATGGAGCAACAAGGAAATGCGCTTATTAAAAATTATGAAAACTTAGAGCTGGAAACTAACACTAGGCTTTTTCATTTATCAGACACTTGTACACCTATCCAATCACTTCCCACCAACCTGTGAAGCAGGTGAAATTATGCTTATTTTATGGAGGAAAAAGCAGTTAAAGCAGGTTGAGTGCTTTGCCTGGGGCCACTGAGGGAGTTACCAAAGGGCTGGGACGGGACCCCCAGGTGGGCAAAATGTCAGATCCCTGGAGAAGGATCCCTGGAGAAGTGCTGCCCCATGACTGATTCTAGCTGGAGTAAAGAGGTGGACTGAGTCCGACACTCTCGATGTTCACAGGCTATGCAGAGAGAAGCATATCCTGTCACGTCCCGTGTGAGAGACTGATGCCAGTGGGGACCGCCTCTCGGTGTTTCTTCCCCTTATATTTGCTTGGGTTAAACCTCCTTTCTTTTTCTTCCAGGCTCTGCAGTTTCTCCAGAAGAATTCCTCTAAGTATCACTTCAGACGCACCAAGATATTGCCGGTTAGCGGTGGGTTCCACACCCGCCTCATGGAGTCAGCCTTGGAGCCCCTGGCACAAGTTTTAAAGGCAATTAACGTCAAGAAGCCTCTGGTTTCTGTCCACTCAAATGTCAATGGGAATAGATACATGCATCCAAAGCACATCCAGAAATTGCTGGTCCAGCAGCTGGTTTCCCCAGTGAGGTGGGAGCAGACCATGCACGCCATCTACGAGAGGAAGAAGGGCACCCAGTTCCCCAGAACCTTTGAAGTTGGGCCTGGGAAGCAGCTGGGGGCCATCCTGAGGAGCTGTAATCTGCAGGCCTGGAAGTCTTACAGTCACGTGGATGTGCTGGAGGCTGACGAGGACCTGGACCCGGGCCTGTAGGAGTCTCCCAGCGACCATGGAATGGAGCTGGGGTGGGGACGGGCCTTAGGACGTGAAGGAGGCTCCCAGCGGCGGAGCCCAGCCTGTCCTCCCCAGAGGCTGTGCACCTGCCCACGCTGCCTTCCCATCAGGCCTCCCCCAGGGACGACATGGGATTGTTTGCAAAGGGCTTTGCCACTAAAAAGTGAGTATTTCTTTACATGACACAGTCTGTTTGTCCCCTTTGAAACATGTTTGAGAGCCGGGGGAAAAGACACAGCAGTGACGGTTACCGGGAGGCCGGGTGGATTTTTGCCGCCTCGTGGGCAGGCCGTCTCACTTCATGGCCTCGGATGGTGTTTCTGTGAAGTGGGCTGAATCAGCGTGGCTGGCAGGTGTGTTCTGAGGACTGGAAGGCTTGTCCTGTTGCTGTGTAGGCGCCTGGGCACACTGGCCACAAGTGCTGGCCCAGCCAGCCTGCAGCCGCCCATAGCCAGACTCTTGGCTCCTTTGTCAGTGAATCCAAAGGGCTTTAGGACCCAACTGGCCTTGGCAGCCCTCCATCCACCCCTGTCCTCAGCAGTCGGAGATCCAGCCCCACTTTTGTTTACTTACCCAACAGATCATATTGAGTACCTGCTGTATGCCAGGGCATGAGTGGCTTTTGCCCCGATGGGGAGGGTGACTAAGGGCTCTGTTTCCTCCCCCCCTCCCAAGTCTTCCCTTCAGACAGCAATTACTAAGTGCCTACTGTGTGCCCAGGACCTAGGCTGGCACAGGCAGCCTCACAGAGCAGTTTCTCTGCCTGCTCCACACCAAGAGCAGAGCACAGCCCCTCGCATATTAAATACGAGTGATTCTAAGCTGCACAGGTGGGTTTTTCATTATTCAGTGATAGTGGGAAAACTTTATTGGGAATGAAATCTCTGAGTTTGTCTTTAAATGTTGCCATTATGTGGACACATGTCAAATTCTGGATAGGCTTTCCCATTTTGAATTCTATGGTTTTTCAACAGGGGCCTCATTGGCCTTTGAGCAGAAATGGTCTTCATTGTGTGTGGCAGCTGACCTGGCTCCTGGCCACTACATGCTAGTAGCACTTCCAGGCATTGTTACCCCCAAACGCGCCTACACGTTTCCACAGCCCAGGCTGAGAACCTGATTTTCAACATGGTCTGAGTTTGAGTTTTCTGTGGAGCATAATGAAGAAAGTACTACTTCTTTTCTTTTTTTAAATTTAATTTAATTTTATCAAATGTACATCACAGTGGTTCAACAGTCCCCCGTCCTCCCCGACCCCCACCTCTGCCCATACCCCTCCCCCTTGGTAACCACTAGTCCCTTCTCAGTGCCTATGAGTCTAATGCTGTTTTGTTCCTTCTCTTTTGCCTTGTTTTTATACTCCATAAATAAGTGAAATCACACGGTATTTGTCTTTCTCTGCCTGGCTTATTTCACTGAGCATAATACCCTCTAGCTCCATCCATGTTGCAAATGGCAAGATTTCTTTTCTTTTTATGAGTGAATAATATTCCATTGTGTACATGTACCACATCTTCTTTATCCATTCATCTACTGATGGACACTTAGGTTGCTTCCGTATCTTGGCTATTGCAAATAGTGCTGCAATAAACATGGGTGTGTGTGTATCTCTTCAAATCAGGGATCTTATTTTCTTCAGGTAAATTCCTAGGAGTGGAATTACTGGGTCAAATGGTATTCTATTTTTAGTTTTCTGAGGAACCTTCATACATTTTCCACAGCAGTTGCACCAATTTGCCGTCCCACCAGCAGCATAGGAGGGTTCCCCTTTCGCCGCATCCTCACCAACATTTGTTGTTTCTTGTCTTTTGGATAGTGGCTGTTCTAACTGGTGTGAGGTGATAATCTCATTGTGGTTTTAATTTGCATTTCCCTGATGATTAGTGATGTGTAGCATCTTTTCATATTCCTGTTGGCCATCCGTATTTCTTCTTCGGAGAAGTGTCTGTTCAAGTCCTCCACCCATTTTTTGATTGTGTTATTTATTTTTTGGGTGTTTAGGCATGTGAGTTTTTTAATATATTTTGGATGTTAACCCCTTATCAGATAAGTCATTTATGAATATATTTTCCCATACTGTAGGATGCCTTTTTGTTCTGCTGATGGTGTCCTTTGCTCTACAGAAGCTTTTTAGTTTGATGTAGTCCCTCTTATTCATTTTTTATTTTGTTTCCCTTGCCCAAGGAAATGTGTTCAGAAAAAAGTTGCTCATGTGTATATTCAAGAGATTTTTGCCTATGTTTTCTTCTAAGAGTTTTTTCATGACTTTCTTTCAGGTCTTTGATCCATTTCAAGTTTACTTTTGTATATGGAGTTAGACAATAATCCAGTTTCATTCTCTTACATGTAGCTGTCCAGTTTTCCCAACACCAGTTGTTGAAGAGGCTGTCATTTCCCCATTGTATATCTGTGGCTCCTTTATCATATATTAATTTACCATATATGTTTGGGTTTATATCTGGGCTCTCTATTCTGTTCCATTGATCTCTGGGTCTGTTCTTGTGCCAGTACCAAATTGTTTTGATTACCGTGGCTTTATAGTAGAGCTTCAAGTTAAGGAGCATAATCCCTCCAGCTTTGTTCTTCTTTCTCAGGATTGCTGTGGCTATTCTGGGTCTTTGTGGTTCCGTATGAACTTTAGAACTATTTTTGCTAGTTCGTTGAAGAATGCTGTTGGTATTTTGATAGGGATTGCATTGAATCTATAAATTGCTTTGGGCAGGTTGGCCATTTTGACAATATTAATTCTTCCTATCCATGAGCATGGGATGTGTTTCCATTTATTGGTATCTTCTTTAATTTCTCTCATGAGTGTCTTGTAGTTTTCAGGGTATAGGTCTTTCACCTCCTTGGTTAGGATTATTCCTAGGTATTTCATTCTTTTTAATGAAATTATAAATGGAATTCTTTTCCTGATTTCTCTTTCTGCTAGTTCATTGTTAGTATATAAGAATGCAACAGATTTCTATGTATTCATTTTGCATCCTGCAACTGGATTCAGTTATTAATTCTAGTCGTTTTTTTGGTGGAATCTTTAGGGTTTTCTATGTATAATATCATGTCATCTGCAAATAGTGAGAGTTTAGCATCTTCCTTACCAATCTGGATGCCTTTTTTCTCTTTGTGTTGTCTGATTACTGTGTTTAGGACCTCTAGACTATGTTGAATAAAAGTGGTAAGAATGGGCATCCTTGTCTTGTTCCTGACCTTAGAGGAAAAGCTTTCAGCTTTTCGCTTTTAACTATGATGTTGGCTAGGGTTTGTCATATATGGCCTTTATTATGTTGAGGTATGTACCCTCTATAATTTTGTGAAATAGAGTTTTTATCATAATGAATATCCAATTTTGTCATTCTTTTTCAGCATCTATTATGATCATGTTTTTAATCCCTCATTTTGTTGATGTGGTAGATGATATTGATGGATTTACAAATATTGTACCATCCTTGCATCCCTGGAATAAATCCCATTTGGTCATGATGGATGATCTTTTTGATGTACTTTTTTATTCAGTTTGCTAATATTTTGTTGAGGATTTTTGCACCTATGTTCATCAGGTACATTGGTTTATATATATATATTTTTTTTTTGTGGTGTCTTGCCAGGTTTTGGTATTAGAGTGATGCTGGCCTCATAGAGTGAGTTTGAAAATATTCCCTCCTCTTCTACTTTTTGGAATGCTTTAAAGGATGGGCAGAAAGAGCTATTTCTTTAAACTTCACTTTAGAAACTGTTCAAACATGAAGAACTGTTAATATTTTTAAATAATTGCTGGGTCTGTTGAACTCCCTTCACCAAGTGCTTTCAGTAACCCGCAGCCCCTTGTGGCCAAGTTCTCCATGGTCTCTGGTTGTGCTGCAGGCAGGATGGTATCCCAGAGTTATGCTCAGCTCTGAGGAGCACAGTCCCTCCCACCTGTGGAGCTGGAGTTGAGTGAAGGGTAGGTGATCCCGAGGGGCGGGCCTCTTCCTCCGAGTGTGGGGTGGTGGTCTCTGGCTACAGGAGGGGAGGAGCAGCTTGCAAAGGGCACACAGTGCTGCCTTAGCAAAGATCCCAGAAAGCTGGGCAGCACCTCTGCCTACAGGGAGGGAGCTGCCTGCCTGGTAGGAGGGAACCCAGAGGCGCAGGTGGGCAGGGTTCATCATGGGAGCCCCAGGTTGGGGCTGGGTGGACCCTCAACCTATCCCTGATCCTGCAGATTTTGAATCCGGTTGAGTGATGGGGATACAGGATGCTGAGGGGAGTCATGGAAGGAGCCCAGAGTCCTGGGGCAAGGGCCTCAGGGGCTATGGGGAATCCTACATCCTGTTCCAGGGCAGGATTGTGGCCAGGGCCTGGCGCTTTGAGGAAATCACCAGTGCTGCCTTTTCCCCGGATGCCGGCTCCCCAAAGGCAGGAATCGCCCTTGCCAGCACAGCTTTGGGCCCCACATCAGTGGAGAACCTTGGCCCGTTTTTCCCAAGGCTGCCCGTGAGACTTGGCTCTCCTGCCGGGCAGGCAGGGGTTTCCCTGGGCACCTTCCAAGAGATTCAGATCTTGCCTCATCTCCACAAGTCCTGAATGGACCAGGAGCCTATTCAAAAGCCTCTGAAACAAAGATGGGACTCCTCATGCCCCCAGAGCTTTGTCACCTCCTCTGGGAAGGTGCCCAACCTCTGGTCCCCAGGTTGTAGGGTCTGTGCCCATCCTGTGGCAGTGCCTGGGACCCACACAGAGCTGCTGGAGATGACGGCGAAACATTGTATGGAAATTCTTTAGGAATCATGCAGCCGCTGGATAACCACATCATCCCTGCCCCTTCCTGGGAGGGACAGGCCTCTGTTCCTCCCTTTTTGGGTTGGAGAGTGATTTTTCCTATTGCTTTTGACTCAGATTGAAGCCCACTGCAATTCCTAAGGGCCGAGCTGCTTTCTGCACTATGTGTGAACAGCCAGGCAGGCTTTCACGCTGTGACCGCTTCCCCTCTGTGGGCCTCAGCGTCTCACTGCCCCATGGAGGCTGGATTGGATGACAGTGGTGGTCAGAGGACCCCGACCCAACTGGGACCGGGACCCTGGGTGACACAGGCCTGAGTCGCCTTGGCCGAGCCCCTTACCTCTCTGGGCCTCAGTTTCCCACTTGTAGGGTGGGCTCTCTGGGGCAGACAGTGGACTGTAGCCACAGCCCCATCAGCTCAGGAGGTCCAGGCTGCCTCCTAATGTGTGGGCGCTGGAGTAGCGGCAAGCTCATCAGGGCCCTGTGGTTGCTGTGAACTGGCAAAAACAGTGGGTCAGACGCTGGCCAGTCCACCCCCATGTTCAGGCCTGTCTCCCAGCGGGGCCTTTGTGCTGCTGGGCAGCCCCTTTTCCACAGCCAGCTTCTCCAGAGGACTTGTCTTATCTTGCCCATCCCTGGCCCCATATTTTTCTGTCTTTTGCTGCCTTCAGAACACATCCCTCAAGACTCTTAGCTCGTGCGTGTGTTTCTCCCCAGTAACGTGAAATCTGAAGCAGGGACCATGTCGTCTTCACCACATCCCCAGCACATATGCCAGAGCCTAGCACAATAGGCGCTCCTCTGATACCCATGGGTGGAAGGAGTATTGTGGACTCCAGGACAGGACGAGCCCGGGGAGGGTCTCCCCAAATTCCTGCAGGGAGAGGCCACTGCCCAATCAGCATTGGCTGTTCCTGGGAGCATTTCCAGCCCTCTTCTCTCTGAAGAGCCCCAGGCACTGCTGGCCACATCCACGGTGGGCCCATGGTTGGGTGGACAGTTTATCCTCAGAGAGCTCAGGAGGGAGAAGGCTGAGTGCCATGTGGTCAGGGACTCTCTAAAATCACACCCCTGGCTTTGGCCTTGCCACATCCCTAGCCATTGACTCTACAGTTGGTCCCTAGAGCCTTGGGGCCAATGTACCCACACAGGGCAAGTTGTGGGATCACTTCCAGGTTTCTAAGTTTGGTGTGGATGTGTTATTTGGAATGGGAAGTGTCCTTTCTGGATGGAACAGGGTGCCGTGATGGAGCATTCCCAGCAGTGACCTGGTAACTGGGGGCTTCTGGACTCACCCTGTGAAGTTCTGGGAAAGCCTGACCATCGGCCTCAAGTGACAGCTTACATGGAAATGGGTTAAGTTAGGCCTCAGAAGCCATAAACAGGCAGACCTGGGGGTCAGGGTGCAGCTACAGTGTAAGGCCTGGGGGTGGGAAGCTTCAGTCACAAGGATTGAAGGGCACAGCTGGGGGAGCCTGAGCTTGCCTTGTGAGTACACTGGCCCCAAAGCCCTAGGGACCCACTGTCGAATCAGAATGGCTAGGAGTGTGGCAAGGCCAAAGCCAGGGGCACCTCTCACTGGCCACATGACATTCACATAGCAGCTGAGTGGGGAGGATGCAGGTGCCTGCTCTGATCAGCTCAGCTGCATGCTGGGGCAGCTGCATCTGCTGGATGGCTCTGGGGCCGAGTGGAGGGTAGGGAGGCTCCCCACCCCTGGACCTGGAGTGGGCTGGAGGGGAGGGCTGCACTGGATGCTGGTGCAGGGGAAGTGGGGAGCTGGAGAACGGTGGCTCACCCCAGGGCTGGCACTGAGATAGGGGACTGGGGGTGGGAGACATGGAACACAAGTTCTGGGAGGGCCTGGCAGGATCTAGTAACAGCAGTGGGCCCAGGTCTGGGGAGGTGCCCCTTCTCCCCAACACCCTTGTGTGAATAGCCCTCCAGGCTGCAGTATTCCAGCACCCGTAGGATAAGCACACACGGGGAGGGGCAGGCAGCCCAGTCCTAAGAGGTACTGACAGCCCAAAAGAAGTAATCCCTAATGACAGACATCAGGCGCCAGGGCCTGGCAGGGAGTAAACCAGCGTGTGTCGTGTTGGGCCACATACGTGACACCATTTGCCGGTGCTGGGACAGCAGGGAGGGGCTGTGTGATACAAGCAGCCGGCAGCGCAGGTGGCCAGGAGCACAGCCCACCCCTTCCCTACCCCCGGCCGCAATCCCCCTTGCAGGGGCAGGACGGAGCCCACGCTGCCAGCCCACAGAGAGGACCAGAGACAGGCTGGAGCCGACAGTTTATTGAGCTCTCCTCACCTCAGATCTCTCCCAGAGGCCCTCCGCCAGGGGCGTCACAGACACAGGGGTGTGGCCGGCACTACCCCGCCCCCTGCTACACCACCAGCCCCGGGGAGGAGGCCTCCTCCTTGGACAGGCCGGGGCAGAGTGGGCTGGGGCCAGGAGAGCAGGCCCAGCCAGGCCTCAGCATGGGCAGTTAACCAGTAACCACCCTAGAGGTATAGTGAATTCATTTGTCTTACAAAAAAAGAAAACAAGAAAAAACTAGTATGAAACCTCAGTAGTGTCCCAGCACTCAGAGTTTAAATATAAAAAAGGGATCATCAGAAAACAGTTAAAAAGACAACAAAACCAACAAGGCCACACCTCCAGGGTGGTGGTCCAGGGGCGGGGCCAGCCCACCCCCACGGAGGGGGACCAGCGTCACTGCAGGAGGTGGAGCCCCCAGCCGAGCAGCAGCGCCAGCACCAGCAGTGCGGACAGCACCCACTCGCGCCCTGGCGGGGGCGGCACCTGCGGAGTGAAGGGGGCAGAGGTGAGGACCCCAGCCTGGGACCTGTGTGCCCATCCTACAGCTGTCCCGTGCCTGCTGGACATCGGGGCGAGCCAGGCATGGGTAAGAATGGGGTGGCGGAAAGGATGTCGGGTGAGGTGGGGGACACAGGAGCCCCTCACTCAGAACTGGAGGGGCGTGGGGCAAAGTGAATGGAGGGACACAGGAGGCACTGAAAAGGGGCCCTGGGGACACAGCAGAGGGCGGCAGGCAGACCCACCCAGGGGCTGCTGTCTGCTGGGAACTGGTATAATGGAATGAACTGGTGTGCGGGACAATTAAGTGTGCAAGGTGGGGAGGAGTAGGAGAGGGCAGGTAAGTGAAGAAACCTTGCGTCCTTCTGACAGAGGGAAAAGCATGTGCACAGAGGTGGAAGCTAGCAAACGCATTCAGCGGCCTCATGCATCAGTCAATAAACCAGGAGTCTCAAACCCAAAAAGGCCTTTGGGACCAGGCAGTAGTAGAAATTAGTGAAGCATGCAAGACAAGATAATAAGAGAGTGGTGGGGACTGTGGCAACCAGGAAGGCACGCCCGCTCCAGACCTCACCACATGCAGGAATGTAAGTCAAGGTCATAAAATCCCAGGGCTTACTTACCCTGTCCCTGAGGGTCAGGAAGCTCCAGAACCTTATGTTCTCCCTGAGGTTAGTGAGACCATCCGTAAAACTTCTAAGAATGCCTCTCAGGCCAGTCTGGTTGTAGGTAAAAGCCAAGCTGTAGTACAAATGGGAGGGGAACAGGGCCATTACTCTAGGATGGGGGCAGAGAGAGAGCCTTTATTTTAGGAGATTGTTGTGGGGAAAAGAGGCCCTGTCCCCTTCACCCACTGCCATCCTATCCCCCTTCCCTGGGTGGCTCTGCCAGGGAGGGCTACTCCCCATGGGCCATTTCTGGTCCCAAATTCACGTGATTTCCTGTTTCCTCCCAGACCTTCCTGCCAGCCTTCCAGTGCTTGGCCTTACATTCTGGAGCTGCCTTGTGGACAATGCTCCACTGTCCACAGGCCCCAAGAGGCAGGTCCGGGGGATGGGTCCTCACTTGAGGAGCTTTGTTTTCATAGAGGCCCCAGCTCCCCAGTGGAAAGCTGGGGACCAGGAGACCATGTCAGTGTTCATCCTGGTCTCCAGGAGTGAGGTTTCCACATGCCCACTTTGAGCAATTCAGTGAGATGATGAGAACCCGGAGGGGTGCTGGCGGGTCGTGGGAGCTGAGCACCCTCAGGTGACCTGGCTCCACACAGCAGGCTCTGCCAGCACGCAGACAGCCCCAGCCACGCTCACTCAGCATTTCCGGTTATCTCAGGCCAAGACCCTCTTGGAAATTACTGTCTGGACTTGGTGAGGGAAGGAGAGAAGGCACTTGGGTTCTGCTTGGTCTGCTGCCCAGGCCCAGAGAATGAGGTGGCAGCAGGCAGCTTGGGAGCTGGGGACTCCTGGGCTGGACAGGGGCTGGTCACCTGTCCATGGCCATCCCTGGCAGATCAGCAATATGGGGCAGCGTCCATCTCACTTCCATCTCGTCCCCAATGAAGGCCAGCCGCATGGCCACGTCATCAGGGCGGTCACTGTGGGGAGGGCACAGGAATTAGGGGTGTGGTTGTACCAGTGACCCCATGCACCCAGACCCCCTCCCCCGCCAGCCCACCAGGCCCCAGGTTCAGGAGGACCACAGGGTGGCACAGGGCAGGGCAAGGGCTGGCAACCCAGGCCCCTCCTCTGGCTCCCGCTTTGCTTCAGAAAAAGCCAGCAAGGTCCCATCCACAGGGGACTTCCAAGGAGTGAGGAGAGGGAAACTGCCCTGGTGCCCTGTCCCAGCTTCTCTTGTGGGATGGGAGAGGGCTTTTGAGTTTGGTCTAAACCCTCACCTGGCGCCGGAGGGCAGGGAGACTTCAGTGCCTGGGTGAGCACTGGCGCAAGGCAGCCTCCCTCCCCCATCCCACGACAACTGAACGCCCTGGAGTCCCGGGAGGGGGCCCCCCACCTAGTGGGTTTGGTGGAAATGTTGGCAAAAATGGGAAATGGGGCTGGGCAGGCGGGAGTGCCCCTCAGATCACTGAGGCTGGCTTCCTCGTGGGCCCCAGCTTAACCCTCCTCCTAAGGAGGGGCTCTGGCACCTGCTCCCTGGCCTGATCCTGAAACCATCTGTCGCCATCTCTCCCTTTAGAAAGGAGGGGCTAACTGGCCCCTGCCTGGGCACCTCCCTACTCTGACTGGACTCCTTGATGAAAATGGAGGCTTACACCCCCCCAAGTCTATGCTCCCCTCCTGTCCGGGCATCTGGGCACCTTCAGCCCTGCTGACGGGTTTGCCCACACATTCCATCCCAGTGACTAGGCAGCTCGGCTGGGAATTCCCAGGCATGTAGGCCTCCCAGGGACCAAGAACTCCAAGCCCCTCCCAGCCTAGCCTTAGCCACCTGCCCAGTCTCCCCAGAGTCCATGCTCTATTCCAGAGGTGACGGGGGCTGGGAGGGCTAGCTGGCAATCAGGGTGGTGGGTTAAGGTCCCACCTCTATCCCAATATCCTGTGGGACCCTCAGGAAAACACTGCCACCAGGCTGCATGTCTTCTGTTGTCATCTATAAATGGAGCAGGAAAGGGTGAGGGAAGGCAGATTTGGGGATACCTCCAGCCCTAAAATCCCAATCCTCAAACCCAGGACCTAATGACTTAAGAATCCTGAGGCCTAAAGCAGGAGGGAAGCCTCTAGAACCCTGGAGCCGATCCTGGGAAGATCCCCTGTTCGCTGCTTTAACAGGTGATGCCAGGAACTGTCTGAAATAGCTTCCTCAGGCCACTTGTTCTAAAATTGTATCCACCTCTTAAGAGGTCTTGACAAGGTGACTGTGGCCATGAGGAGCAGGATGCATCCCATCCTGAGCCGGCTTGAGCCATTCTGATGCCCAAAGTAGAGCTGCCCTGCCCAGGGCACTGGCTGCATGACCACACCTGGGGAATCTGCTCCAGAGCCCTGCCTGGGAAACCCAGGGCTGCTCCTGTAACCACAGCCCAGACGTCACTGACCAGGAACGGCAGTGGGTGGGGCCCAGGGACATGCCTGTACAGGGAGGACCCGGGATCTTCATTCTCCATGAGATCGGTCACGCCAGGGACCTCCAGAGCTTCGGGGCCATGCTCATGCAGGAAAGTGTCCAAAAAGGGGTCGCTGGAAAAGGGTCCTGCTTGAGACATTTCTTCTCTGGGGGAAAAAGACACACACTGACTGGATGCCCAGAACTATGCACTCACTGTCACCTTACCTTTTTGCTATCCCCCAGCCCACTCTTTCTCCCATGGAGCCATCATCAGCCTTCCCCGCTCCAGCTCCCCGGGACATGAATTCTGCTGCAAGCTGGCTGTGTGCCTCTGGGGAAATCACCACGCCTCTCTGTTCTCTGTCATACATCTCTAAATTAAGGGATTTGGAGATGGTTCATAAGGGTCCTTGTCTTTTCTCTTTGTATAAGAAAAATCAAGAGTATACTTATCAGACAGGCTCTAATCCTGGCCTTCAGTTTGGCCTTTGGGTAGTAAAAAACCCAGGCATATGGGGTGCAGCTGGGCCCCACAGGAGAGCTACCCCGACACTGCCTAGCTGAAGTGCCCACCTCTCGTGCAGAAATAGGAAAAGCCCTCCGCCGTCCCAGTGCCCAGAGGGGCCACTGCTCACCTTCATCTTTTTTTTCTAAACACACATGCACATCACACACACATAAACATTTTTAAAAATGGGATCACTCCTTAGTGTTTTATAACCTCCTTTCTTCACTTGACTGTCTTGGCAAGACTGGTATTTACCTCTCTACTTCCCCAGGACCCTTGTAACAGAACTAATTTTCTTGGCTTGGGGTTGGGGGGAGACCTGAATCCTTCTTCATCTAAGCCAATAATGATGCTGTTTCTCACTTTCCAGCATGCCTTGCAGCTGGTGGTAAACATGTAACCCAGTCCTAAGTAGTGAGGTCTCAAAAGTCTGAGCAGCTCTTCTCCCTCCTTGCTACCTGCAACACAGGAGTGAAGGTGGGAGCTACAGCAGCCACTTTATGACATGGAACATGGAGGTATTAAGCATAAGGATAACCAGTGTGCTAAGAATACAGAGCAGAGAGGTAGAGAGCTTGGCTCTCTGATGGCATTGTTGAACAACTAAAAAAATACAAGTCACTGCCCACCTAACTGTCTAAGAAAAAAAAAAAAATTGTTCAAATTACTATTCACTGAGTTTCCTGTTCCTTGCCACCAAAGGCCTTCTTAACTATTACAGTTGTGAATCCCCACAGGCCCCAGGCCCAGCAACTCTGGCACGCCATCAGGCCAGTGCACCCAGACAGGGAGGGACACAGCAGCATTTCTAACTCTAAAATACTGTTAGCAATTTAAAAAAGCATCAACAAATGCTTACACGTCATCACTTGTGATAGCTACTAGGATTCTGTGACCTGGTTCACCATCATTGACCCCACACCTCAGGTCTAGAATATAATGAAGGTGGTGGCTCTGGAGCTAAAGAAAACCAGTTTTCTCATCTGTGAGATGTCAGCAGCCCCTCACATGGCTCTTGAGAATCAAATAAAGAAATCTCCTTCCAGTATTTTCAGCAAAGCCAGGAGTACGCTCGAACCCTATGACCTTTGTACTTCGGCTCAGTATTTCCCTTCAGTAATGTCCTGAGTTTTTCTAAATTCCTAATTTCCCCACATGTGCCTGCACTGAAGCGAGAAAGTACAGAGCCCCCAAGTCTCCACCCTCCCCAGGCCAGGGTGTTCACCCCTCAAGAGGACCAGGTGGACCAACTGCAGGCAGGCGCCCCGCAGGGACACTGAGGCTGGGCAGCAGTGTGCTCACCACTTGCTTCCGGCATTAAAGGATGAAGCTGGAAGTGCAAAGGGCAGAGCTAAGTTTGGATCCTCCAGGTGTCTCAGGGCGAGTCTAGACAGTTTATTCCAACAACGCGTCTAAGCTGCATGCAGAGAGAAGGCTGCTGTGATGCCATCAAGGGTGCGGACGGGCATGTGGGGGTCTGGGGCACTCTGGCCTTTGAGAAAAGAAACCACATAAGGATGGCATTGTTCCAGACAGAATCAATGCCCAGAATTGGCATTACAGAGATGGAAAGGGAGGGAAACAGAAGAGTTTTACATCTGTTCTGGATGAAAGTCCAACACAAAAAGCAGCTCCAACAGGCACTGGGACTGGAGAAATCAGACGTGTAAATACAGCCACAACCACCAGAGAGCCTACGGCCTGACACGTGCCCCTCGCACCTGTCAGGACAGCACCTTCCCTGGGGCTGAAAGGAGCTTTCAGGTCAGATCTGGTGGGTGGCAGGAGGGTGGCCCCAGCACCCGGGATGGGGGCTGCCACCTGCTGAGGGCACCTACAGGCAAAGTGCTGAAAGCACACAGGCCCCAGGCCCAGCGACTCTGCCACACCATCAGGCCAGTGCACCCAGACAGGGAGGGACACGGCAGCATTTCTAACTCTAAAATACTGTTAGCAACTTAAATTCCCAGCACAGGTAACATTGTGGTGCACAAATCTTCACACATTTGTTCCCAGAATGCATGGTAGCAGTTAAAAGCTCTGAGGTGAATAGACACCCATCTGCA
This sequence comes from Phataginus tricuspis, assembly GCA_029783875.1. Taxonomy (NCBI): domain Eukaryota; kingdom Metazoa; phylum Chordata; class Mammalia; order Pholidota; family Manidae; genus Phataginus; species Phataginus tricuspis. The sequence goes on along the minus strand of JAQQAC010003639.1, from coordinate 31,034,336 downwards.
ATGTGAAGTTTTGACAACACTTCAGAAAAAAGTACACGACAAAACTAGTATGCTTTGAAGCTACTTCTATAGCCAGAGTTGACTTCTATCCATTTGCCTTTTAAGCACAGGGCTGCTGCAAGTGGCCAACCCTGTTCCCAGGCTGCCCGGCACTGAGCTCCAGCCCTGTGGCCCTCTGGCATTAATACCATGTTCCATCCACAGTGTGACTGTCAATTTCATTTGTTTAAACAGAGTCAGGAGATGGAAGGGCCTGGGGGGAGCGGGTCATGCTGGCACTGGAGAGTCAAGATGACTCACCTGGACTTAAGTTAGACTTAAATCAAGAAGATTATCTTAGCAAGTTAGAGGAAACCTCTAAAAGAAGCCAGCAGAAGAAAATATGATTAATTTCAATAAAAGAAAAAGGGAAGATTTTTTTTAGGAGATAGGAACGTTTATATAGAAAACCCAGAGAATCACCTATTGGAACTACCAGGAGTTTCAAGGTTGCCAAATACAAGATCGACATTCAAAAGTCTAGCATTCCTACAAGGCCACCAGAAAATATAATAGAAAATGCCAATTTACAGAAATACAAAGTTTTGGGTCAGGAATGACTCTAATAAAAGGATGCTTAAAATCTTTATAGATAAAAGTTTGAAACTCCATAAAAGAGCCAGATAAATGGAGACAACTTTCATGGACGGGAGGTTTATGCATAGATTATAAGCAGAGTGAGTGTGAATGTGTGTGTGCACGCATGTGCGTGCACATGACACGTATACCAGGCCCTGGAGCCTGCAATTAGTGTGCCATTTAAGGAACTGCGGCTTGGAGCTCTGGCTGTGCCCAGGCCCCCAGTAGACTTTGTGTCAATGCAAATAGCCATTTCTCAGGGAAAGCAGCCCCAGACCTCATTTGCATCTACCCCCCTGGCTTCCCCTTCCCCTCCAACCTGAGCCACGGCTGCAGGGAGCTGTTCCCAGAAGAGAAGGGAAGCAGCCCCAGTCGTTAGCCCCTTTGCCCTTGTGCCCATGCCCTAAGATTCTGACTGATATTAGTGGAGAATTGCCAGCCAGGCCTGGGCTGGCCTTGGGGCTCTAGATCTGAGAGGGCGAGGACACACAGAGAGTGCAGCACGGGGCTGGGAGCAGGGTCCCTGCAGCAGCCTCCCAGCTGCCCGCCACCCCGGGGGGAGGCCCAGTGCTGGTCACCTCCTGCCTGCCCTGCTCCAGCTGCAGCTGGGCCTTCTCCCACCTACCTCCAGGCAGCAGCCCCAGATCTGACCCTGCCACCACTCCACCAGCTCCCAAGGCCCCTCCGGAATTGTGCTGCACTATTACGGGGGCAGCCCTCTTCTCGCTCTGGCCACCCCAACCTCGGCCCCTGTCCCCACCACACTCATGCTCTGTGACCGTGCATGGGCAGCGCCTGCCAGCCAGCCACCCTGTCTCCTCTGACAGGCTCACCTCTACTGGTCCCCAAAGAACTCAATTCCGGCCTTGCCCCCAGCTCCTCTGGGCCAGGGTGGGAGCCTCAGGTGTTCCCACAGCCTGGTCTCTGCTTCCTTTTCTCCCCAGCCAAGCACGCTAGCCACTGCTGTCTCTTCGTCTGTGGTCGTTTGGAGCCTGGGCTCTGCAGCCACACTGGGGGTGTCCTTGGGTAAGCTGGCCTCCGTGTGCCTCGAGTGGCCTTATTTCTAAATGAGGGTACTAGGAACACCTGTTTCATGGGGCTCAGGGTGACAGAATCCATGTTGATGTGTCTGACATGGAGGAAGCAGGTAACAAAACAGGAACTGCCATTATTATGGTTCCCAACACACAGCACACAGCATTTGTTGAATGACTAAACAAAGTCTCTGCAGCTGCAGATTCAGGAACCCAGACTGGTTTTCAGGTTTTAAGCATCTATTTTTTTTCCAGTAAATTTGCAAATAAGTAGTTTAAAACCATTATTTGGGGAAAGGAAGGAATACATAGCCACGTGTCCCCACCTAGGCTGCAGCCCACACAGTTACCCTCCTCCACACTCAGTGGAAAAACCAGCCAGGAACCCTGTTTTACTCGAGGTTGGGATGCAAATCTACTCTGGGCAGAAGAGAGTGCCGCCCCCACAGCCACGAGCACACCTGTGGGGCCTGCAGTGACGTAGGCATGCCCACACACACACTGGGATGGCAACAGCTGCCCCCTCTTTGGACGGTGGACCCTTGGTCTCCCCAAGCCCAGCCTTGCCTGCTTCCCTCCCTGCTCCCAGCCTTGCCCTGTGTCCCTGTACGCTTCGCAGCAAAGCAGGAACAGGTGATGACAACCTTGGGGCCCCGACAATGCCAACTAGTCCCTGGAGTCCTGAGTGCCAGGCCAGTGGCTGCCGGTGGGCCCAGCTTTTCCCATCCACCATGGTCCCAGTTGCCAGCCCTGCTGCCACCCGTGAGGGGGGCAGTGCCCTGGTTGACAGAGCACTCAAGCCAAAAAGCCCTGACCTCAGCAGGACACACCTAGGTTCCAGTCCCAGCTGCCACTGCCAGGACCAGGACAGTCAGCTAACTCCGAGCCTAGCACAGACAGGGCTCTCCTGGGTGGCACTGTCACGACCTCCAGGGCTGCTAAACGGATTAGATACCATTGTTGCCCATTGTCTGCCACCTAGCAGGGGCTCCAAAGCTCATTAAGGAATCACCAGCCCCAGACAGGAGTGGGAGACAGCGCCCCCTCACCCTCACCACTCACTCACCCTACCATGCAGTGGCTGCTCCCGACATCTCAAGGGGTCAATTTGCTGAGTAGTATCTTCCACAACCACAAAGGTCTATAACCTCTGCCTTCTGTCTCCTGCACGCACCCCTACCTGGCAGCCCTAAGGAAGATAAGCGTGTGGCCTGACCCTAATGAAGGCACATGGCTACGAGAACTCAGCAGGGACAGAAGTCTTAACTGTGTCAAAATAAAGGCCCGAAACAGACAAATACATCTCCTGAAGGAGAAAAGCAATTAGTAAAGAGAGGAAGGGGATGTCTCTGGCACCAAGGTGGGAAGTAGATTTAGTTTTTACTATACATGCTTTTGTGCTCTTGAATTTTCACTACCAGGCATGGGCTGGTGCTGATGACTCAAAAAATTAAGCAAAAACAATTGCTTCAGATTAATAGCTTGAATTTGTCTGAAATAGTAATGTTTGCTTTAAAGGTCTATTTCTGGAATCAAGCAACCACCCTCCTCCCCGTCCACCCCACCTTGCGGATAAGTCCAGGCTCCAGCCTCCAGGTCAGGAACCTGCAGGTTGGATCCCCAACCTGTTCGAGGAGGGCAGGGCTCACTACCCTTCAGTGAAGGAGAAATACCTCAGGGGAAAGAGGCGGGAAGGAGAGAGAGAAATGTAAAAAGAAAATTGGAAAGTCACCTGTGCAGGTGGGTGGGAGCTGTTCAGTAATTTGGAAAGTGGCAGCTCGGAAAGGACCCCTGGAACCGCAGCCACTCAGTTCTGCTCTGCCCACCACAGAGCGCAGGTGGTGGCCTGATCCACCTGGAATCCAGGTGTGGGCAAAGCCATCCCCTGGGCCAAGGCAAGCAGTCCAGTCTGGGCTAGGCTTCCAGCTGCTGGGGCCTCCTGCAAAGGCTGCCCTCTCTGGGCCAGGGCTCAATGCTCCTGGTGACCCTACATCCTCTTTATTTGCATCTACAGAGCACAACCCCCCTCCAGAGGAGGGCATGTTTGTCCCATTTCACAGATGGGGGGCCTGGGAGGGTTAAAAGCAGAAATTCAGAGCCTCTTCGCCATACAATCATGCTAACCCACCCCAAGGTCCAAAAATAGACCCTCCTGGCAATGCAGGTTGATTTACTTGTAGACAAACGGGGAAGGCAGCCTTGAGAATTACAAACATGTCATGTGGTGAGGCCTGAAATGCTCAGTAGTTTCCGCTAAATTCAACAGCGGATGGAACATGCCTGCAGGGCACAGTAGGGCCCAAGAATTCGTCATTATTGGACTTAGCACACGGGCAAGAAGGCAACTGTGAAGCATGCAGGTGCAGGAACAGGGTCTGGCACTTCGCAGCTCACCCTAGCGGAGGAAGGAACCTATCCCCTATTTACAGATGAAGAAACAGGTTTAGAACAGGGAAAGGCCATCACACGCCCGAGGGGAGCAGCTACAGCCTCCACCTCTGGGGACACACTGTCTCGACCACCACAGTTTAGGTCATGGTTTGGTGGGAGCTGGTCTGGTCTGGTCTGATTCAGCACCAAGGCCTCTCTCCGGGCCTGGTCAGTAGCTCAGGAACATTAGCGGAAAGAGTGATGCACGACCAGTGCCCCCTCTTCCTCACCAAACCCACATTCAGGCAGGCTGGCCACTGCAGAAATGCCAAGTGGTAGTCTCTTTGTAGGACACCGTGCATTCTGGGTAGCTGCTGAGTGACAAGAACACATCTCACTGGCTAAGCACGGTACATCTGAATGGGCACATGGTGGCGAGAGGCACTCGGCCAGTGGGATGCCCGATTCCAGCCCAGCTTGTCTGTGTGACTAGACAAATGCCTCAGCCCCTTTTGGATTCCTAATATTTCTTTGTAAAACAAGTGTTGGGGAGATCTTCTATGTCCTTTTCTGCTTAAATACCTATAAAAACATACTAAACTGTACGGGAAATGTAACATACTAATAATTCTCTTGACTGATTTTGAAATTGGCTTTAAACCAGTTTGCTGTGGTCTGAATGCCTGTGTCCATGCCCCCTTCTGTTCATATGCTGAAACTTTACTGCCCAAAAGATGGGGTCTTTGGGAGGCGATTAGATCTGGGCTCCACGAATGAACTAGTAATTACTCTTGTAAAGAGGCCCAGGAAAGCGCCCTCCATGGGCGAATACAGGAAGTCCATGGCACCCTGACCTTGGACTTCCAGCCTCCAGAGCCCTGAGAGAAATAAATCTGTGGCCCATGAGCCGCCCAGGATGTTTGACTTACACCAGCAACTTAAAAACCTTTAAAAGTATGTCTTTGAAATAAGTTCTCACTTAAGAAGTATTTAAAATAAATGACGGACTGTGCGCTCTGCAGGGCGAGACACTGAAGCTTCGAGGGAGAGACACGGCCCTTGGGGTTTCCTTTCTCCTGGCAGTTTTGGGTCCCCCTCAGTGCTCTGAGGGGTCTCAGTCACTTACAGGGTCCTGAGTTCCCTCCGGTCAGCCTCCATGGGGGCTCCCATTTTCTCCCTGGGTCCAAGTCCTCCAGCCCCCACTGGACTCACTCCAGCCCTTCGGTGCCCTCAACCTCAACCAAACACCCCTCCCCGTCTCCCCAAGGCTGTCTTAGGGGACCTCCTTCTTCCTTCAGGCCTGACCGGAGTCCACCTCCTTCCCGCCCTTCCAGGCCCGAATTCATTGCTCTTCATCTGCACTGTCCCAGAACCTTTGATAAACAGACCTGGATTGGGCACTTGGCCCATTATGGGCTCATTAAATGTTTACCTGTCTGTCTGCCCCAGTGAACGGAGACAAGCCAGAGGAGACAGGGAGGACAATGTAAACCAGAATGGAGGAGCGGGGCTCACAGGGACAAGCAATTCCTGGCTGGGGGACCCTGGACTGGACACACCGCCCCCTTTTGAGAGCCCAGTCGGGGTGAGCTGTGAGGAGGAGGCAGGTAACGTATGCAGGGCGTACCGTGAGTGCTCGCTAATGGGAAGCTGTCACTCCTGACCCGGAGCTCAGGAGGGGTGGCACCCCGGCGGACCGCCTCGCCTCATGGTCACAGCTGGGATTTCCCGATGCGTCATGGCCCGCACACGGGAAATCCGGCCGTACTCTGTCTCACCTTGATAGAGCCTCTTCTGAGCTCCAAGCCAGTCACACAAACATCATCTCTTTAAAAAAAAGAAAACAAGAACTCTCAACCTTATATAGCCATCTCACAGTGCCCATCCCTAAATAGCCGGTGGGCTTCTCTTCTTTCAAACTCGCACTTCCTCTCAGTCTGGGTGACTGGGTGTCTTCTCCCGCCACCAGAAAAACGGGTTTACCATGCAGTGCCTGGCAAGGCCCAGCGGGTGTTTTGTGTTGTCACATCCTAATATTGACACTAGGAAAATCAGCTGCCTGCCCCGAGTCCGCCCTGGCACGCTGACCACCAGGCCTGGCCTCTCTCCCGCTTGCCTCGGGGCCGACGAGGAACTCGCCATGGACTTATTTGCTTACATTCTGTATTTCTCCCAGGGCCCAGCCCAAACAACCGGGGGGCAAGACAAAGAGACGAGGGAGCGGCTGCATGTGTCCACTCCAGACCCACTGCAGGCTTCCTGGTGGCCCCACAACAAAACCCAAGCGTGCCGGGAACTTCCTAGAAACCTCTTGGAATTGTTCTGAGCAAAAAGAAAACAGCCGGACTCTCGTGGGATCCACTATGTCCGAGGCAGGGGAAGCAAGAAGCCATTAACTGTCTACAAACTTAATAGGCTCACCAAAAACAGGATGCTTTTCAGGGAGGGGAAAATACCTTCTGGGTCAGCTCCAAGACCTGCCCGTGGAGAGAGCCCTTCCCAGAAGCCTCTTCCATTTATCAGAGAACAGATCCATCCCCAGGAGCCTCTTTCCGATTATCAGAGAACAGACCCAAAGTGCAGAGCGGGGCTAACGACACCGCTCTGGGCTCTTCGCAGCTCAGTGAATCCAGCTTTTATACCTATTGGCCCCCGAAGATCACCTAAAACTTGCGATAATTAACACGTACAAAACCCTGTATCCAGCTTCTGCCCGGCATGCCCAGGCCGTGACGGGCACTCGGGGTACTCCAGTGAGTGCTGACATTTGGCTCTGTTCTCGTGTAGCTGCAGGCTAGTGTAAGTCACACCAAGTAAGCACAAATGGGTAATTTCACACTGTTTCGGGTGTCTGAAAACAGTAAAATAAGGCCCCAGGTCAGGCAAACTGGTGGGAGGAGAGGGAGGGCTGCACCTGTAGATGAGGTAGACAAGGAAGCCTTCTTGGAGGAGGTGGCAAACGATCTGCAATAGTGAGGCAGGATGGTAAGTCTGATACACACACACACACACACACACGCTGTGCTAAGTGTATCATGTATCGTCATTTGTTTTAGGCCACACACCATCCCATGGAAGGCCTCATGGGATCTCTGGTGCTTGGAGAAATATCCCTGTTGAGACAGTTTCCACCAAAAAAAGATAGCCTGGCAGCCATATTAGCAGGTTGATTAAATATGTTCCCTGCCATGGAGGACATTCTAGGGCACTGGCTGGAAGCCCACACCCTGGAAACCAGTGCCCCCGGACACCTTTAGACACACTTTATGCCAGAAACAAGCAAAAATAAATTTGTATGACCTAATGTTGGTAAGGCTCGAGAAGCCACAGCTAAATCAGTGACAGCCCCCGACCTTGAGGTTCAGACGGTGGGAAATCCCCAAATCCTGGGTTGAGAAGGGAGGGGAAGTGTGGAGGGGAGATGAGAGAGCGGGGAGCGGTCATGTCAGCTGCCAGCACTGGAGCCCAGGCCCAGACAGCACCAATAATCACCTGAAATGCGCCCCTCCTAAAACTTTATCCCCAAAGCATGGCCAGAGTAAGGATAAAGTGTCAACTGCTTCGAGGCCACTAGCAACCAAACCATCACTTGGGTGGCTGTTCTCCACACCTGGTAGAAGCTTGATGGACCCATTTTACAGAATGCACGACAAACAGGCTCACAAGTCTAAACTAAAACAGCACAGCTGGAAAGCGGCTGCGAGGAGAGTTTTGGCTTGACTTCAGCTCCGGGCTTTTGGTTAGTATTTCTGTTGCCTCTAGGAACTTATGCCTCAGTTTTTCCATCTGTAAAATGAGGCTTGTGTCCTGGAGGGCAGGTCAGCGCAGAGCTCCACTGTCTGTCCCTTTCTGAACAAGGGAAGGATAAAACAAATAACCCTCCCTTCCTGGAGGGCTGACGGAGAAAAGCCAACCAGGGGCCGGGCCAAAGTGGAGCTCAAAATGTTACTACAGAATCAACACCGTCCCGCCCCCCCACCCCCCGGGGCGGCTCACTCCCGCGAAACTACAATAACAACTAACCGTTTGCACGACTCGCACCCAGGAGGCCGGAGCGCATCCCCCGAGCGGAACCAGCCCAGAGCCCGGGGGTTCCTTTTGGCCTTGCGGGGCTAGCGGCAGGACCCTCGTGTCACCGGATGGCACGCGCCCCGCGGCCCTGCGTGCGCCCAGCGCGTCGGCGGCTCCGGTCTACAAACTCCGGGGCGCGCCGGCCTGCCCGCCTCCCGCTCCTTCCCCGCATCCTAGGAAGGAGCCTTACTGGGCCCTCCGCAGGTGCGCCCGGCGGCTCCAGCGACCGACGCCATCTTCCCTTCTGAGTGGCTACCGGCCGCAGTGCCCTAGAGGCGCCCCGAGAACTTGGGGGTCTGGACCTGGCGACGGGCAGGCGGCCTGGGAGCGGGCGCGGAGCGGCCGCCCGCTGCACAGACGTGGAGACTGAGGCCCGCCCGCGGGGGCCCCGGTTGTCACCCTCGCCGGCTGGCATCTGGAACGGAGTCCCGAAACTGTCCCCTGCAAGGGACACACTGACAACTGCCCGGGACGTATAAGACTGAGCACCGACCTTCAGCCGCTCGGCATCCAGAGCAGCACTCTGGGCGCCCACCTGCCGGGCTCGGCCTGGACGGAGGGCCGAGGGCAGCGGGGTTGGGGTCGCGGCAGGGCTGGGACTCACCTCGGGGCGGCGGCGGCGGCGGCGTCCGGAGCCTGCAGGCGCCTTGTGTGCGGCGGGAGCCCGCGCGCAGCCCTATAAGCCGCCGGCCCCGCCCCGGCCCGCCCCCTTGCTCTGAATCCAGCACCAGGTCCAGCTGCAACCGAGCCGCTGCAAATGTGAGCTGTTGACTTGTTTACTGTCTCTACCTCCTGCTGTCTGCAAGCTTGTTTTGTCGCGTGCGCTGTTTCCCCAGCACGGCGTGCGCACACAGTAGGCTCTGAGCATTATTTGTGGCCGAATCCGCTAGCCGAGCTTGCGTGCATAATCCAGCATCTCCCCATGGATTGCCTCGCTTCGTCCTCAAAGCAGTCCTAACAGCTCGGAGCTTTTTTTGTGTGCCATTTTACTGATGAGGAAACTGAGGCTGGGAGAGGCCCAAATGACTCGCTGAATGACACCATGGATTCAGCCCTCAAATATTTGTGCCCTTTGTACTGGCAGCTTCGGAAGTTGGATTTTGTTTTTCAAACTTTTTTAATTGTGGTAAATTTTACCATCTTAACTATTTTTAAGTGCACTGTTCAGTGGCATATTAAATACACGCATAATGTTGTGAACCTTCACTGCCATCTCCATAACTTGCCATTCTGTAAAACAAACTCCATACCCACTGAACAATAAATAACCCTCCATTCCCCGCTCCCCCCAGGCCTTGGAACCCACCTGGATTTAGGTGTTTTTAAACCTCCTTCCCAACGCAAACACTAAGGCTCCTGTTTTTTTAGTATTAACAGCATTCTACAGAAGCTGAGCCTTTCCACCGCAGTCCTTCCCGCCCACCTTCCTGCTGTACCTCCTGCTGCACCCCGTCCCCTGCCTCCTGTAGTGGGAGCGGACTCCTGAGCCTAGGGGGAAACAGAGGCTGGAGACGGTCCCCAAATCCCTTTGGGGAAGGGAGAAGAAATCGGAAAGGTTCCAGGTAGGGTCCAGGTAGGGTGGGACCCAGCCCTGGGGCGGGGGTTATCCACGGGGTGTGTTGGAGACCGAGGCTTGCACTGGGATTACAAAGTAACAATTGCCCCAAGAACACAACATTAAGGCTTGTTTACCTCAGCCCTGCGGTCTCTGAGTGCAGAGGCGCCGCAGGGGGGCCCCTCCCCCTAGTTTGCCAGTTGCTACCTTGTGATACCCCCCTGACTCCTTCCCCCAGACAGTGAGCGATGCCTACCGTCCTTCAGCGTTCTCCTCTGCGAAACGGGAAGACGGCACCGAATCCCCCTTGCCACCCAGGGCTGCACGGAGCATCAGAGGAGATAATCATCAAATGTTTAGTAAACTCCAGCAAAGTTTAAAGGCCGTCCCCGAGGGCTGTTCTGACCTCCTCGGACTTGCATATCACATCAAACCCAAGCCCCGCAAAGCCTCCATCCCGTCACTAATAGCCACAGGGGGCCTTACAAGCACTCCTGAGGAGCCTTACAAAATAGGGTCCTCTCTGCACATGTTCTGCGCGGATGAAAAACTGCCACTCACAGCAGAGAAGCGTGGCTCCAGGGTCTCATGGACCAAAAAGCCCTGAGGCATAGGACAGTGCCTCCAGGGGGGGTTCAGGGCCAGGCATGTAGTAGGTGTTCAGTAAACATTAGCAGGCCAGATGGAGGAAGGAGGACAGTTTAGGGACAGATGGGGGGATAAAGTACCCAGGGAAGGGGTGGGTGAAAATATTTGCCTTGCAAGATCCCAAAACAATATGCTAATTAAATGGAGGAGGGGGTGAAAACCTTTTGAATAAGAATACGGCCTGTAGAAGGCCTTGGCTTCCTATTAATTGAGAACAGGCCCTGGGTTAGACAGCAAATGATAACAACGACAATAAAGATGGCCTCCCACCATCTGTTCAGGTCCCCAGGCCCAAGGCTAAACTTTGTATTATCTCCTCTAATTCTGACAAGTGCCCCATGGGGCAGGAATGGTCATCCACTGCAGCACCTGCAAAGGGTTGGTGTGCAGACAAGAGAGAACTAACTCCTGGCCCCATTTTACAGATCAGGAAACTGAGGCTCTGAAAAGTAGACCACTCACGGGAGACCACCCAGCCCTTGGGCAGCAGAGGCAGTTTCAAGCCCAGGTCCTGCAGAGCCCTTTCCTCCACTCCACAGCTGGCATCCCAGCCTCCTGGGCCTCAGTTTCCCTTCTCCACAGGATTCTGTGGCCAGTACCAGCCCCGCTGGGCTGTGAGTCCTGCTCTGTAAGCGTCCTCTGTGACCCAGTGGGACCTTCCTTCCCTGGGCACGACGTTCTTCCTGAGGAGCTGCCTCTGGGGACCCCTGGATCCTCCCAGCCCTTCCTGCTGAAGCCCACCCTGGGGAGCCAGGCAACAGGGCAGGTTTTAAATGGTCCTGTATTTCCATTTGCCTTCCCAGACTTTTGTCCCAGCCTTGAGACACCTTATCTAGGACATCCAGCTCTGAGTGACCCCTCAAAGGGCTTTGCTATTCTCTCCTGAGTTGAGCCCGAGCTCATTGCCAGAAGCTAGAGCAGCCTGGCAGGCCGCCTCCTCACAGCAGCATTTCCCCTTCACCGGCCCAGTGGATGCCTCTAGAGGTGAGAGGTCACGGACAGCCCTGCAGCCTGGGCATGTTATGGGGGTGATGTGATGTACCCCTTAAGGTCCCCGGAAGGATGGGTTTCCCCTTTGCCCAGATGAGGGACTGAGCCTCGAGGAGCCTTTTGGGTCCAAGACCACATAGCCCAGAGATTGGATGTTGGGGGCTTGACCCCAGGTTTCTCTGTCCATCTGTCTTGTGGATCTGTAGCTAGGCCTTGGGAAGTCTGTGAAGCCCTAAAGTGAAGCAGTTTCGGTTGGGGTATAAGCCTTTGCTGGGGAGGGAAGCTGTAGCCCGCTGGGTGAAAACCAGAACTTGGGGTCACTTAGCCCTGAGTTTGAACTCGGACTCTGCCACCTATAACTGTCTCCTACAGCATCTCAGTGTGGGGCCTGGTACACAGTAGGTGGTCAGTTAACCCAGAGGCTATATTATTAAAGGAGTCAGTTGAGAACTGAAGAGTTTGTTATGTTCACAAAAGAAACTGTATCTTGGAGATGCATCAACTGTTAAATGACGTAGCACCGCAAACCAGCGTGTCCAATACACTCCCACATTTAAAAAATTCCATATGGAAAATCCTGGAAAGAAATACAGCACTGCAAAATGGGAACAATGGTCATCTCTGGGCATAAAGACGGTAAGTGGTTTAGTTCTCTGCCTTATGTTTTTCTGCATTTTCCAGATTTTCTATACGGATGTGTATTAACTTGGTGATCAGGAAACAAGGAAACTGTGTTTGTCTCAACTCAGGCCAGAGCTGAGCCAGAGACAATGGCAAATGCCTGGCTCCAAGGGACATAAAACTGGGTCTCAGACAGAAAGTGCTGGGCCTCAGGAGAGGGAAAGGGAGAGAAAACTAAGGGCTCCTGGAAAGGGCATACACATATCAGGAAAGGCTTCCTGGGGGAGGAGGTATTTGAGGGTACCTTGGAGAAAGGGCTGATTTCGACTGCACCACAAAAGGTGTGTTTGGCCCTGTGGCTACTAGGGAGCCATGGAGGGACTTTGAGCAGGAGAGGGACCAGATCTTTGGGAATTGCAGTCCCGTAGCCGTGGGAAGGGTATTGGAGGGAAAATGAGTGCACAGGCTCCTGAGTGGGTTCATCCAAGTCACCATCCAGTTGGTGGAAGGGCCCGGCTGTCCCCTCCCCTCGCAGCTGTCCTGTGGCACCTCCCTCATGTTGCATCCTGCCCGCCCAGCCCCTACTGCTCTGTGCTCTTCACCAGTGAGGCCCGCTATGGACGGAGCTGGTGGGAAGCTGCGGGGAACTGCACCCCCACTTTCCAAGCCAGGAGACAGGCTCAGAGAGGCCAGCTGAGCTGCGGGGTGGAGGCATGGATAGGTGGGGCTGGGAGGGGGCCTCCCTTCCCAGCTACGTGAGCTGGAACGCAGCCTAACGCACTGGAGCCTCAGTTTTCCTCACTTTCAGGGAAATGGGGACATAGTACCCAACTCAGGCATCGTGAGGGTAGAAACAGTGCCCAAAGATGGTCGTCACTGACCCAGGTCACCCGGTGGTTGGGGGAAGGGGCTGATGGTCCCCCTCTTGCCTTGCTGGCTTGTTCTTCCTCCTTCTCTCTTGCATATTTATTTACAAACATGTTTATTGTCTGACTCTGCCCCTCACTGAGACCAACCCAGATATGGTTTGTTCCCTGCTCATACAGCATGTGCCCAATCAATACCTGCCGGGCAGCTGTGTGACAATGAGCACCTGGGGCCAACGAGCCAGCACCTGTCACCCAGATTATTCTCTGCCTCGAGCAGAACATTTTAAAATAGCTTTCAGGGCAGCTCCCAGCTTCCCTTCTTCAAGGGGGCAGGAGGGGCGGTGCCCCAGGGGTGTCACAGTGATGTCTGTGGATCTGTGGGGGGCGATGGAGGCATTCACAAGAAGCCTGTGGAGGTTGGTCCCCCTTGGGGTCTGGTGACAAGACGTCCCAAGGAGAAGGAGATGAACCTTTGTTCGGTGCAGAGTTTCCCCTGAGCACTGGGTCCAAAGACTGGGATCAGGCCAGCCTGCCTGGACTCTACACAGGTCAGGGCAGGGCTGTGTGACCCACGCAGCCAAGGGGGCACCAGAGAAGGAGGTCCTGAAGTCCAGGGCGATGGGGTGGCTGCAGCTCTTGGCCTCTCTGAAAACTCCCAGGATCTGCAGGGATGACACGCTGAGGCCAATGCCTGCACAGGTAGGTCTTCAGCTGGGGGCCGGTGGAGATGGAGGAGCAATAGGAGGGATTGGGCCGGGGTCCCTGGTGCCCAGAGCCAGGAGCCAGATACTTCTCTAGGCCCTGGGGAGGCTATGGGGACAAAAGTCAATGGTAGTAAAATGATTTTTGCATGTCAAGGCTGTTCTCAGGTGCTTGAGTAACATCTTGGAAACCTAGCATGGCTGGGTGGGTCCCCACAGCTGCCATGTCCCTCACATCTCCCCCAAGGCTTTGGCGGGAGCCTGCTCACGGCTGTGAATATGCAGAAGGATTTGTGCCCCTTTGGCCAGCTGGACTCCTCCACCTGTCGCAAAGCCAGGGCCCAAGGCCTGCAGCCCGGCCCCACCTTGGGGGGTGACAGAGCTCCCAGGCCCCTCCCAGCCTCAGGCCAGCAAGTCAGCTTCACTCATCTCCCCAGACCTCCCAGTCTCCGGTCTCAGCTGGTGGCAGACTCTGTCCTTCCAGGTGCTCAGGCCGAAGACCTGAGTGTCCTCGACTCCCTTTCTCTCATGTCCCTCTCCTGGGCAATGGGGTTAAGATGAAACTCAGAGTGCGTTTCTCCACAGCCCAAATCCTCCCAGGGCTCTCTGTCTTACACACAAGAAAAGCCAAAGTCCTCAAGGCCCTACCTAATCTAGCCCAATTTTATTTTGTTGGCCTCATTTTCTATTACTTTCTTCATTCTATTCCAGCTATTCCGCAAACAGTTTTGTGGCTGCCTCAGGGCCTTTGCACCGGCTGTTTCCTCTGCCTGGATTACTTGCCCATTCGCTGTCTGCAAGCTCATCCTCTCATCTCCTTAAGTCTTGGCTCAAACGTCACCTTCCCAGCAAGGCCTTCCCTGACAATCCCATCTAACGCCGCAATCCTTGGCTCCCTGGAATTCTCTATTCCCATGTCCTGCATTTATGACCTCTTACATATGCTCTAGTTCTTAGCTTTGTTTTCTGTCTCCCCCAACTGGCACATAAGCTCCATGAAGGCAGGGATCTTTGTCTGTATTTTTTCCCTTTTCTCACTGCTGTATTCCCTGAGCCTAAAACAATGCCTGACATACATCAGGCATTCAAAAACTATGTGCTGAAGAAGGTAATAAAATGCAAGTGGCTGTGAAAAGAATGAAATGGCCTCCACCTTCAGGGGTACTTACAGAAATGTAATTAAAAATATTGATGAAATCCCTTTTCACCCCACAGGGAACATTTCAAAAGCTCATGGTAACTGAGTAACAGAGTAAGGGCGGGGCAGTGGAGAAGCCACCTTCGGCCTTCCAGATACACAGGCATGCGTATGCGCTCCATGGTCACCCGCCTATCCCCAGCACCTGGGCCAGGGCCTGGCATGGAGTAGGTGTTCAGTAAAAATTGGTGGCATGAACATATGAATAAATGAATCTTTCTGGAAGAGGATTTGGCAATTTAGAACAAAAAAACTAAATGTGCGTTCCTCTGGGCCAACAATCCTGGTGTCAGGAATTTTCTTGCAAACATAATCAGGACAGTTTCCACGGATGTGTGTGCGGGAGTGCTTGCTGCACCTTATCCACTCACTGATTCCTGCACCCACCAAGCGCTGGGGAGACAGCAGCAGACAGACAAGTTTTCTGCTCTTATTAAGCATATTGCCTAGGGAGCAGGGGAGATGGATAAACAAGAGAAAATCAAATATGGGAAACAACCTAAATATCCATCAGCAGGGGCAAAGAATGCTATCCACACAGACATTCAAAGTCCAAGGTGGATCTACGTGTGCCAGATGCAGAAAGATGCCAACAGACAGGCTGTGTTTGGTGAGGAAAAAGGTTATAGAATAAGAAGTAGAATATGAGTTGATTTCAGATGAAAAATACTTTTCATTTGCCTTGAAAGAAAGGTCTGTAAGGAACAAACTGGAAGATCAAGAGTGGTTCACATGTGGTCTTTTCTTTCTCTCGTGCATTATTTACCACCTCTGCAATGAACATGGAGTATGTTTCTGGCCATAAAACAATAACTTTTTTATAGACATGGTGAGTGAAAGAAGCCAGACACAGAGAGAACACACTGTGTGATTCCATTTCTATGAAGTTCAAGAACAGGCAAAACTAATCTATGGTGATAGAGGTAAGGCCAGTGGCTACCTCTCAAGGTGGGGGTGGGTACTGGCTGGGAAAGGCACACGAGGGAACTTGGGGGTGATACAGATGGTGGTCGGGGGATGGTAAGATCCCTGCACTTTCTGGTGTGTAAATTAAAACTTGATGCTACAAAATAACATTAAACGAAACAAAGCACAATGTATCAGGCTTGAAACAGTCCAGAGCGAGGATCTTAAATAAGACCCAGATTTATGGCTGCCAGGAGTACTTGGCAGGCTGAGCCTGGGTGGAACCAGAGAGGACAGCTTTGCTGGTGACAAGGACTGTAGCACAACTGAGACAGGACCACTGCATTGCCGAGCAGGTTACAGAAGCTTCACCGGCCAGGCCACTCAGCTTAAATACCACAACAATTTCAGAGACAAGCATCGGGCCAAAAAACCAAATGGCCCGTGTGACCAAAATAACCTAATCTCATGGAACCTGTCAGGAGGACGGAGAACAGGCCTCCGCTCCATCAGACAATTCCAGGAATCTGGGGTCAGAGAGGAGGTGATATCTGCTCCTGAGGCATTGTGGAGGCCTCAGCCAGCCAGCCGTGGACATCCTGCAGTGATGGCTACCACTGTCCCCTGCCTGGAGCAGGTTCAAGGCCCCAGGGTATCCCTCAAGTCAGATCTGGCAGAGGGAGCAGGCCCATGGGGGTGCGGACAGGAAGGAGCCCCAGCTCTGCAGACTCTTTCACCCAGAAAAATAACATCCCCTCTGACAGCTGAGTTTATCAGCGTGCTAGCAGGGCTTTTCAAAACAATGAAGCAGGCCTGGCAGCTCATGCAGCCCGCACTCCACAGGGATGGGCTGGCCGCTGCTGTCCACGCCTCAGCTCTAGGAGACGGGGTGCCCTGGAAAGGTGCTCTCCTGACCTGCTTTCCCTGGTCTGTGAGCTCCCGGAGGTAGGGCCTGGGTGCACTGCCCCACACCCTCTGTCGTGGGTCCTCAGTAACTGTCTGTTTCACAGATGGGTGGATTTCTCCTTCACCATCCCTTTTCACCCTCACAACCATCATAGGGCATAAGCACTGTGGGGAAACTGAGGACAGGCAGCTGAAGTGGAGCACCGAGGCAAGACCCAGTGTCTCGTCCCAGGCCTCAGGTCCCCTTCTCACGCGGCTCATGGCAGCCGTCTCCTCTTCCCCTGTCTGGAAGGGTGAGGAGCTCCCCAGGAGACTACAGCAGTTTTGAATTTTTTTCTCTCACGGGAAATAATCTCTTTTTTTTTTTTGAAGTTCTTCTGTCAAATCCTTTTTTCTGCCTGTGTATGTACCATGTCCCCACTAATAATGAAGGAAATGCAACTAAGAGCAACAGTGACACTGCCTGACCACTAAGCCTTTGATAACACAGCGCTGGCCTGGGGAGCCCCGTGTCCTTGGGCACCAGCACGGGGGACGCACATAGGTGCAGCCTGGTAAATATCTCAAAATGCACGGGTCCTTTGGCCCAGACATTTCACAGAAGGACCTTCTGGGAGAAAGAATGGTGTGTCCCAAGCTACAAAGGTTGGAAAGTGGAAGTGTGGACAATTGACCGAAAAAGCTAGTCTGGCTCTTTGCCTCGGAAGGCAGGGACTGCTAGTCAAGCCAGGAGGCAGGACATGTGTCCCCACAGGGACCGGGCTGAGCGCTCAGTGAGCCTCGTGAGCTGCGGGGAACGCAAGTCCTGGAGAGGAGCCTTGGCTTGGAAGCCAGTGGGGGTTGGAAGGGGTGTCTGCAGCCTGTGAGGCCCTCAAGCGTTTATTTCTCCTTCCCTATAATCTGCTGTGCGTTGTGAGCCCATTTCACAGATAAGGAAGCTTACTTCAGAGAGGTTCAGCAACAGGCCCAAAGCCATACAGCAAAAAAACTCAATTTGAAACTCAGGTGTATCTGACTCTCAATTTCAAGGTCATGTGTTAGTTCACTCCCAAACCTCCTGGTGGCATCTACTCTGAGCCATGGGACTCGGACACAGGGCATCTAAAGCCCCTGCACTCAGGGGACTCAGCCTCCAAAAGGAACTCATTTTCTCACCTGAGGCTGGGCAGGACCGTTTCTCCCGTCTCCTTACCATCTCCCTGCTCCCTGCTCGCCTAGTCTGTTTTTCTCCCTACTCCCTCAGTCTATAAACTCTTCTGATACAGTTTGGGGTGTGGGGTGTAAAGGGTGTGGGGGCTGTGGTGGAGGGGGTGGGTTCGTTAAATTAGGGTCTGTCACCTTGCAAGTTTGTTTTGTTAAATTCCATCTTGGCAACAATACTGCAAGGCAGGTGCATGTGCCCTTTATGATGGAGAAATGAGGCCCAGGAGGCCAGGTCTGGATTCAAACCTTTTCTTCCAAGAGAGTAGCCCCAGGGCTGGGAGAAGGCTGGGAAACACAGGGGC
Organism: Phataginus tricuspis; assembly: GCA_029783875.1. NCBI lineage: Eukaryota > Metazoa > Chordata > Mammalia > Pholidota > Manidae > Phataginus > Phataginus tricuspis. Next base: position 31,016,344 of record JAQQAC010003639.1, on the reverse strand, counting down.
ACCAGCGCATGGGGAGCTGTTCTTTGCATGGTGCTTCCCCATCCTACTGGTCACCTTCCATGACGAGGCCTATGTGGGGCTCTGGGGCACAGAGATGAGCAGATACTTTCCCCAGAGAGGTAGGAAACAGACAGGTGACTGGCCAGTCCCATGAGAGGAGCTCCCTGAACCCCCTTACCTACATCCCCACTTGGCCTCCAATGGTCACAGTACACACACACCCTCACACAAACACATCCGCCATCCCCCACTGACTGCCCACAGCCGGCTTGCCTGTAGCTACAGGAGAAAGAGCATTCAGCGTGGATGGCCTGAATCCCTTCTGGTACCTGCGGCTTCCTTCTGTCTGGTGGTGCAACCAGCCCTGGCGATACTGAGGGGGATGGGACAAGAGTGTATGCATTTAGCTCAGCGCTCCAGTCCTGAGCCTTACTGCGCATGGGGGGTGGTAGGGAGTAGGGGTGTTTGTGCAGGATCCGGGCACTCTGGAAGGTCTGACCTGTCTCCACTGGCTTGTGTGTCTATGCTGAGGCCTTTAGCAGGGGTACCTCAGGGAGCAGACTTCCCACGAATCTGAGATTTGTCTGGTAGAGAAGGTCCGGACTCTGGTCCCCCCAACCCACCAAACCTGGGTCCTCAACACACACACACACAGAGCCCGTGATCATTCGTCTGAGTGCTTCTCTCTCATGAATAATGAAAAATAATAACAATGGAAATTGCTCCCTGTGCCCGACTCCTTGCTGAACTGTCCCTGCATTATCTCACTGATCTCACAGCTCCCAAGCTGCTTCTATTTTAAAGAGGAGGGTTGGCGCACAAAGAGGTTAAGTATTGGTAGGGAGGAGGCTTTCCAGAATCTAAATTGGTTCTTTTGTCGTTGTTCTTCCTCCACCACTTACTGAACACCTACTTAGCTTCACCTGGTGGCGGGTCTGACCCCTGGGACCCCCTCCCCCCCACAGCTGGGGACAGTGGGGGAGCCCAGCTTCAGGGTGAAGGGGGTGGGTCCCTGTGGGCACAGAAATGGATGAGAAGGGAGGGGGTTGGAAACTGGGCTCCCGCGCAGAAACGGCCCATCCAGCTGGCTGCTCTTTGAGGAACAGGTGAGGAGCGGCCTCCCATCTGGGCATTGAAGGTTCTTTCCAGGCTGTAACGCGGAAGTTGTGCGCATGCGCAGCTCTGCGCGGCCCGGGGCAGGGGTGGAGGGTGTGGAGGTGCGGTGGGGGGCGGCGTTTTCACGTCCCAGGGGCAGCGGCAAGTCTCACCTTGCGACCCTGGTGAACTGTCTCCAGCCTCTGCTGGGTCCGAGAGCCGCCCGGGGCCCGTAGCTGGGACTGGGCAGATATGGCATTGTGACCCGGGTGTCCCCAGAGCCTGTGCGTTTACTCTTCATTCAGCCACCCCGGGCCAGCCCTGACCTGGGGACGGGAGGAGAGGGCCGGCCGGCCCCCCATAGCCCGGGCTCCGGGACAGGACCCCACGGCCTTCTGAGCCCCCTGGCTGCCCCTTCGCCGGTTCCCTCCGCTGCGTAGGGCCTGGGCCCCAGGTCAGGAGGTGGGCAACCAAGGCGCTCAGGGTTGGTTCTGGGCCCCGGGTGGCACGGTCCGCGAGCGGGCGGGACCGAGGGGGGAGCCGGGCCCGCGGGCCCCCGAATCCGTGCTCTTCTGCGCGGCCGTGGTGGAGGCGCGGAGCGCTCGCTGTGCGAGGGGGTGAGGCTCTGGGCGCGCAGCCCCGCACGGCCGAGGGCGGGGAGGGCAGGGCTACGAGGGGCCTGGCCCTGGGAAGACACGCAGCCGATGAGCAAGGGAGGAGGAGGCGACAGAAGGAACCTGGCGACGAGGGAGCGACACGCAGAGCCAGTCCCGGGCCGCGGGAGGGCCGGATCGCGGGCGCCGGCCTGCGCGTCTTCCGCCGCTCGCCCCGGTCCGCGTCCTTGCTCCCGCGCTCCCTGCCCCTCTCTCAGCGGGATGGGCCCGGTTCCCACTGGAGCCACGCCTGGGACCGGCGCTCAGCCATGATTTGTTAAATGAATTGTTTGCTTTCCGGGGGTGGTCACAGCCCCCTAACCAGAGCTCACTATGCCTTGTCTCCCACCCTTGGGAATATATACTTGGGAAGGCGCTGCCGCTGAGAGGGCGCCTTCCCGCGGGGCTCCTGCTTTCAACTCCTGATGTCCTCACCCATTTCTGAGCCTCCAGGGACTGCACCCCTTTGGCTCAAGGCCAGGCATCCTGCAGTCCTCCTCCCCCATCCCTAGCAGATAATCGGTCTGGACCCAGTACTCTCACCATCAAGGCCCGCGTCTGGCCTCCAGGCAGCAAGGGGCCAGGGTGCGGGTGCTGGAGACTTGGGTAAGCCAGGGCCCGAGGGTGGCCCTGGAGCTGCTGGAGGCCCCAAGGGAGGGCAGTGGCTTGTGCCGCCGGGCTGTAGGGCAGGGCCTGCTGGCCTCCCAGAGCCTGGGCCGGGGGACAGGACCATAGTAGCATGTGGCACCACTGGAGGTTCAGGCCTCAGGGAACAACGGGCATGGGCTTTTGGTTGGCACCTCGACAGTGGCAAGCAGCCCTCCTCAGCGGCAGGGAGTCAGGAGGGGCATTTGGGGCCATCACAGCTAAACTGCTAGTGGGCTTTGTGGACTCGGGCGAGTTATTTACTCCCTTCTATCCTCAGATTCCATATTTCACAAGTGGAGACACCCTACCCATTAGGATGGCTGAAAATAACAAGTGTCCACCAGGACGTAGAGAAATTGGAACCCTTGTGTCCTGTTGGTGGGGTTGTGAAATGGTGCAGCCGCTATGGAAAACACTATGGCAGTTCCTCAAAAATTAAACTCAGAATTATATAAATGGGATCCAGCAATCCCAGTTCTGGGTATATCTCTGAAAGGACCCAAAGCAGGATCTGGGGCAGGTATTTGTACACCCATGTTCATAGGAGCACTATTCACAATAGCCAAAATGTGGAAACAACCCAAATTCCCTTCAGCTGATGAATAGAGAAGCAAAAATTTGGTCTGTACATATAATGGAACATTGTTCAGCCTTAAAGAGAGAAATGCTGTCACATGCTACAACAGGGATGAATCTTGAGATTATGTTGAGTGAAATAAGCCAGTCACCAAAGACAAATGCAGCGTGATTCCACTATAAAGCATCCCGAGTAGTTAAATTCATAGAGGCAGCAGGACAGTGATTGCAAGGGCTGAACGGGAGGGGCATTGGGAAGTTATTTAATGCCTGGAGTTTCAATTTTGTAAGACGATAGAGTTCTGGAGATTGGTTACACCAGGATGTGAATGTTCTTAACCCAACTGAACTGTATACTTAAAAATACCTAAGATGTCAAATTCTCTGTTATGTGTATTTTGCCCCAATTTTAAAGAAAGTAGGGTAAAGCCAGTCACTGGGCAGGGTTCTGGGGAGGGTGTGATGAGGAGAGTTTGGGCCGGGTCCTTAGGGTGGTGTTTGGCAGGCAGCAGGACCAGCTTCACACCTGGGCAGCTGTGCAGGACTCCCACTTGCAGACCTGCCCCACAGTTGGTTTAATGCTGCTGTAGCTATGTTAGAATTCTTAATAATTTTTGAACAGGGGTCCCTGCATTTTCATTTCGTATGCCCGGCCCCTCAAATTATGAGCTGTTTCTGGCCCCCAGCCAATGTGAGCCAGTGGTTCTTAGTAAAAAAGACACCGGGACAGACTTTGTCACCAACTTTGTGTGAGAAGCTCTCAGTGAAGGGAAGTGCCGTGGTGGGACTGGAGAAGGGCATGAGGGCCACATGGTGACAGCACTGTTCTCTGGGGACTGAAGAGTAGGGTTCACCTGCCCAGGAAGGAGATGTCCAGAGACAAGAGAGGCTGGGAAGGGGCTGGGGCCAGATGGCCCCAAGATGGGGCCCTGACCACACACAAGTTGATATTGCAAGTCTCCCTTGGCAACACTGGCCCCAAGGAACAAGCCTTGGAAACTACCCGTGGCAGGTAGGTCTCATCCTTGAGTGTTTACTGAACACCCACTATAAGCCAGCAGTGCCAGGCCTTCATCTGTGTGGCCTTCCTGTCCTCATTTACCTTCTCGGTGTGAGGTGAGAGCACGGAGGCCCAGAGCCACGGAGGGACTTGACATGGAGGGACGGGCAGCAGTGAGGTGTGAGCCGCTCAGGCTCCACATGAGCGCTGGTTTCACCAGATGACCCTGAATGTAAATGATGAGGGACCGAGGCTCGGCCAGGGTTGTGGCAAGGCTTCCCCTGAGAAAGCTCAGAGCATCATCTAGAAAATGCATGTCTCTTCAGAGGGCGGCTCTTTACTTTCCAGGGAGGCAGTAGTGTCAAGAGTCAGGTTTCCTGGGTTCAAATCCAGGCTCTGCCGCTTAAGGAGTTCCACAAATCTGCACAGCTTTTTTTTGATGAAATTAAATATATATATTTTTTATAATACAGACCTAATAAGAAGAATTATTCCACTTAATTAGGGTTCAAAGTTAGTGTGTTTCCTACCGTCAAATAAATTGCAAATGGTCATGGGTAGAAACCATCCTTAGCCTTCCTGGGCAGTAAAAAACAGGCGGCTGGCGGGCTGGATTTGGCCAGCGGTTTGCTGACTCCTGGCTAGTGTATTAACTGTACTAATTGTTTACTTGGAGTTCAATTCTCCTTTTACTGAATTCTGTGTCTTTGTTGTTGGTTTTCTTTAATATTTTTGGTTGAGTGCCTGGACTTTCTCTTTCATGAACTGTTCTCATGAGGAAATGGACAGAAAGTTGATGGCGCCCCAAAAGTCACATCCCCAAGGTGGTATTAGGTGATTAGCCTTTGGGAGGTGATTAGGTCATGAGGGTGGGTCCCTCGCGAATGGAATTAGTGACTGTACAAATGACCCCAGAGAGCTCCTTCGCCCTTTCTGCCAGGTGGGAACACAGCAAGGTGACCATCACTGAACCTGCTGGTGTCTTGATCTTGGATTTCTCAGCCTGCAGAACTGTAAGAAATAAATCTGTGGTGTTAAGGAGGCACCCAGTCCCTGGTGTTTTGTTTTGGCAGCCTGAGCAAGCTAAGACACATGGCTTCAGCCCAAACAGAGGACTTTTTGCTCTCTAGGAAACTGACCAGTGACCCATTAATTAACCTTCTGGCCAAGCGAGCATGCGTACATCTTCTGACACTCCCTCCTGCTTCTGATCTCAGGGTCATTCCAGTGGCTTGTTCAGAAGACTCCCCTTCTTGGTAAGGAGTATCTGTCCTCATTGTTATTGGGGTTGCCCCATTCGTTTGTTCTTATCTCATCTTTCAGGAATTGCACATTGTTTGGCCTATTGAGAGTATTTCCTCTAGTTTCCCAGTTAATGTCACAGATTTGTAGCAGATGGTCACTTATGCAGAAAACCAAATCTGGAAACTGATCCATTCTGGATTACAACTATTTCTGTTTTTTAAATATCTTAACACCAGAAGAGAGTAATGCTCTTGAAAAGAACTTACCAACATATTTATATTTACACGATTTCAATTCAGCTCTTTATAAAATCGTTACCCTTCAAACATACAGACTGGGACCTGCCATAACTCATGCTATGATGTCACCACATCATGAACCCTACTGTGCTTTGTGTCATTCCACCCATGGGAACTACCTCATATGGGCAGCTGGTCTTGCCCTGCCTGCTGGATCTACCAGCACCCGTGATGATTCAGTAGAGTAAATCAATCCTCAGCAACTACCAAGGCCTGATTTAGAAAGAGATGATCTTAAGACAAAACATTTTAGAGCAATTCCTTTATTTGCAAGCTTTTGTTATTTGGATTCCTTGTTGATTGATCTTCTATTGTATTTTCCTATTTCTACTGCCTTCTCAGTAAGATTTTGGAATGTGAAGAAATATGAATGGCTAGTCTGCCAAATCAAAATTGAAAAATGTTTGTTTTTAAACTTCATTTTATTGAAGCTTAAAAAAAATAATACTTTCACGCTACTAAAATTCAGACAGCAAAAAATATAGGCTGTAAAAAGAAAAGTGCCTTCTAGTGCAACTTCCAAAGGGAACGTCTCCTAACAGTACTGTGCATATTTTAAAAACTTTTTTAATGCTTCTTAAATTACATTTAATGCATATACATACAACTTTTAAAAATCATACAAACAGTTCTGAAACTTGCATTTTCATTTAATATATCCTGTGTCTTTTCCAGGTAGATCCGCTTTATCTCTTTGAACAGGTAACACTATTTCATTAAATTGGTGAACCTGGATTTAGCTGACTGAAAGCTGCATGTCTACCAACAGTGGGTGCGAGTGCCTTTTTTCCAAACCCTTTCTAACATTAGTTGTAACTGTACTTTAAATGTTTGCCAATTTAGTTAGTAAAACATACCTCATTAAAATTTTGAATATTATTCATTTTGAGTGATTTGAACATTTTTTCACATTTTTATTTACCACTTTTTACACATTCTTTATCCTTCTGTGATTTGTGGTCCGTCTCTTCTGCCAAATTAATTTTTTTTCCTTATGGGTCTGTGCAAACTCCTTGTTTATTGTGGATATTAACTAATCCATATATGATAGGGTTTTTTGTCATATATGATGCACACATTTTCAACTTATCGTTTAACTTAGCTGATTCAGTGTTTTTGGCCTCTTACAAGTTACGTTTTAGCAATTTGTGAGCATGGGTCTTTCTAGGAACAATAGGAAACTGAGATGTTATACAGGAAAAAAACAGATTTTAGCTACAGTAAAACTAAAAACACTAAAACACTTAAGTTATTTTGATGGCGATGGAAAGCCCTTGAAGTTTGTTCAAACTAGATTTCTATGAGACTAGCACTGAGAGTCTCAATTTCTCATCTTTTCCTCCTGGGACTACCTGGCCCCCAGTTAATTCTTCAGATTGCCCAGAACTTTTCCTCCTGTTTGCTCTGTGATGTTGGTCTCTGCTCACTGGTGGTACCCAAGCCTTCTGGTATTTGGGCTGCTGGTATTTTTAGTGAAGCTCTTTGGAATGACATATATGCCGCACAAGGGAGGAGAATGTGGTAAGACATATTAAACGCCTTTCTAGGTGCTATTCACCAGGAATTTAAAATCTTTTCCATCCCTGAGAGATGGAAATCATTATTCCCTTTTCTCTGGATATAAATGATAACGAAGAGGCAGGGATCTGGAATGTCTCAGAACAGGGATATAAATTCTGTTTCTCCTTTCAAGCCCCCTAAATGCACTTTTACAGCTGACAGATGTTGGAATAGATATTCCTTTATCAAGAATTACTTCAACAAGAATTTGAGCAACTCCTATGTTCTATGCCAAGAGCTTCTGAAATACAACCTTTCAGTGTAGGTGCTGTTGTCCCCGATTCATAGAGGAGGAAACTGAGGCTCAGAGAAGTCAGGTGATCTGCCTAAAGCCATGAAGTTAGTAGATTTTGGAGGAGGATTCAATCCAGGTCTAGCTTCAGTTTAAAATTTCTCACTAGGCCAGGCTGCTTCTTCCTAACAGAAGGAGTTTACAAAATACAGTCTGAGGAACTACACCTGTCCCACGATCGGCCAACACGTCACGAATGAAGTGACCTTTGGGTAGGACACTTATTACTACTTGCTGAGCGTAACATGTATTGTTATGCTTACAATAACCCTGCAGGCAGGTGCTACCAGCAGTGCCGATTTTACACATACGGAAGCTGAGCAGGTCGGAGACAAGGAGCGGACGGAGATGCCATTCCAGGGCACATGGAGCCCAGGCTGGGGACCGGGATACGCGCCCGGAGAGCGTGACCCCGGAAGCAGTCGCGGCACATGCGGCCGCGTCTTCGGTTGCCAGGGCGCCTTCCCGGAAGTAGAGCGCGGCGCGGCGGGCTGGTCCGCGGAGGACAGGCAACATCCTCCTGCCAGCGGCGGAGTGGGGGCTGGAGGCGGGGCCGGGGCGCGGCGCGGGGCCGCCCTGCTTCGCGCTGCTCGCTGCTCCCCCGCGCTCTGCGCCTAGAGGTGAGGGCCCCGCGGGCTCCCGGACCGAGGGTGTGGCCGTGCGCGGGCGGGCCAGTGCGCATGCGCGAGCGGGTGTGGGCCGCCCGGCCGCTTAGTGGTTGCTCCCTGGACCTCGTCCTCAGGAAACCTGCGCTGACCACCGTGCCTCTCTTACCCCTCCGAGTTCCTATGACTTACTTTGTGCCGCCCGATCGTTGTAATTGCATTCTCTTTATTATCGGTTATTCCGGAATTTCGTGTTCCTAGGCTTGTCCCATTCATTTGCAATCTGTATTGTTTCTCTTGGCATCTTGCGGGGTACCTGTGGCGAGAGCTCTGGGCAGGACACAGCCTCGTGTTTCCCGCCCTGCTCCCTTCTCTGGGGGACTGGACCTAGGCATTTCCCCTCCCTATTTACGCATCAGTTAAAAGGGGCGGAAGTCGGACGTAGCCCTCCCCCATAGAGTAGCTGAGGCTTTACAGGCATTCATTTTAGAAGTGCAAGTCTTATCGTTTTGAACTGTTTAGGGTTTGCAAAGTGGTTCTTTGTTCAGGAAAAATTTCAGTGCTGGGTTGTGGCAGAACAATACGATTGGCCCTGCCCTGCGCTCAAGGAGCCGGTCAACAGTTGCTATGGAGCATGACTGTGTCACCCAGTGGGGCTGTGGAGATGCAGGTGAAGTTGTCATTCACATTATTATTTACTTTTTTGACAATGGCGTTTTTTCCTTTTCGAAGAAGACTAGCTATAAGAGAAACCAGATGCCCTAGAGTCCCGGCCCGGCAGGGACTTTGTTGAAAGCGATAATGATCAAGAGTGTCTGGGGTAGTGGGAACAGGGGCGGAGAGAGCTTCTGTTTTGATGGCTGGACCCGGAAGAGTGAAAAGACCCCACGAAGGTAAGTTCTCTCCCCCACATGCCTTTCTCCCGAAAAGTGCCCTGGCTTCTGTGTGGGAGCAGTTCTTACCCCAGGGAGTGAAAGTCCTCGTGGCTAATATCTGTCCTCCTGGGCTTGCAGGCACACATATTCCCTGAGATGTTCCCTCACTCAGCAGAAATCAGCTAAACTCCTGGCCTCGTACTTCATGCCTCTGGTGACGCTGTGGAAATCTTTATGGGTGATGGATTACTGATTTCTCTCCCCTGCAGGCCTGACAGCCCCTATAGGGGGCTCGGCACAAACAGCTGTTTGGTTGTGTGTGGAGGGAATTCACTTCTTTATTTTTGTTAATTTATCAAATATAGATTGAGTGCCCGCTATTACTAGACACTGTTCTGGGTGCTGGGGATTCAGCAAGAGACAAGGCAGAACAACTTTGCTGCTCTCGTGGTGTGACATACCTGTGTGGAAGACAGTCACTGAGGAATCAAATACATGAACTAGGCCAGTTCTTTTCAAACTAAAGCAAGTATAAGAATCACCTGAGAGCTTGTTAGGTGCAGATTCCTGGGCCCCGCTCCCAGGAGTCTGAATGTGTCCATCACTGAGTTGGGAGCTTGAGAATTTGTATTTCTAACAAGCTCCAGGTGACGCCGAGGCTGCAGGTTCATGGGCCATGTTTGAGTTGGTGCTCGACTAAACAGTTGTGTACAACATGAGTGCCCCAGAGAAGTAAAGTGACAGTGTGGTAAGTGGGGAGGATTGAGACTTGGAACTGGGAAAGCTGCTCTGAGGAGCTAACCTTTGAGAGGGGCCAGACATGGGAGAGGAGCTGTGGATAAAATGAAAGTTGCTGTGGCCAGGATTCTTACCTGGCCCTGGTTGGCTACCTCACTACACAGGTATAGGCAATATGTTGTTATTGATCCTATATAAAGAGCTCTGCCCAGTGCTCTGGGTGACACAGTAGCATGGCTGCAAGGCCGCAGAACATCAGAGCAGAGGCTGGAGTGGTGGCAGCGCCGAGGACAGAGCCAGAGAGCAGCTGTGTGGGCCGAGAGGCCCAGAGGACGGCTGTGCAGGCAGAGAGGCCCAGAGGCAGAGACCAGCTTGCTGCAAGCAGACTCGCTCTGAGTGGATGGGATTCTAGTGATTGACCTGCTACTGTGGAAATAAAGTTGGGTATAACCCTTTCACCCCAGGAACATTTTATTGTCATTTCTTTGGTCACATTGAATCCATAGTGAACTTGCCTGGGGCTGAAGCCCATTGGCAAGACAGGAACAAACCTTAAGACAGGAGCCAGTTTGGTGGGTGTGAGGGGCTGAAAGGTGGCCAGAGGCCGAAGAGGGGTGATGGGTGGAGAAGGTGCTGGGAGTCAAGGCCCAAGAGGGGATGGGGGCCCACGTCACGCAGGACCTGCCTTGTAGGTCATGGCGGCCGACTGCTAGTTCGTTCTGTGTGCAGCGGGAAGGTGCTATAGGTTTCTGAGCAGAGTGACGGGATTTACTTTGTGTGTGCAAAGAGATGGGCCTGCTGCTGGGTGGAGACTGGATCGCAGTGGGGTGAGGATGGCCCTGAGGAAACCAGCTGGGGCCTGCTGCGGTCATCCAGGATTGCAGGCATGCTGGGGAGCGACACGAGAGGTCTGGGGTCTTCTGGAGTGCGGCTGGCATGGTTTTCTGCTGGACTGAGTCCCTGCCTCCTCAGGACCGCAGCTGAACTTTGTTGGGTTGTTAAAGCACGTTGCTTTGGGGCTTGCCCCTAGTCAAGTGTGCCTCTCGCCTCCCCGAATCAGGACTGCCAAGCCAGGCAGCTGTATATCCACTGTCGTGGGCCTGGCACAGAGTGGATAGGTCAGTACCTTGATGGCCTGATGTGGAAACTGGTTCTCAAGCTTGTGAACATCCTGCCCACTTGCCCCGGGAGGGGGCCCACATTGTATTGGGAAAATAACCACCCACCATTAGCTTTCAGGATAGCTTTCTGTAGCTGACATACTTTGGGTGGTGACAGCGCCCTGCAATTTCCAGCTGTGATCACATCTCTCTGCTTCTCTGGGTTACATTTTTATGATGCTCAGTTTTGAAAGTAGCTGGCCAAGTGGCTTCAGATTCAGATGCATGAGTTAAAGTGAACCAGTAGGGAGGTGACCTGTCAAGTTCCTTACATGATTATGTTAACCCCACTTTTTTTTCTTCTGTTTTAGGAGGAAGTGACAGGACTACAATCTACCATCAGGTGTTTACTTACCTATTTTTTAAGGAAACGGGTTTAGTTTCTTTGGGCTGGGAAGGAGTCAGCTCTGGCTGCTGAGCTGTGGGGACTGGCCAGCCAGTTCCTTTGTTCTACAGGTGATTTCTGAGTCCCCTCACTGTGCCTGGCCTGGTGGGTGCTGGGGGACAGAGCATCAGCTCGCCCCCTGCCCTGTGGGTAAACCGACAGTTGACATGCAGTGTGGGAGGAAGGCGGTGTGGGTTGTCAGAAGGTTGCCATCTTGTCTCTGCCTCCTGCTCCCTGAGCCCCACTTCCCCATCTGGAATACCTGCCTGCAGCACTGTGGAAGTGGTAATGATGCACATAATAGAGAAGGGTGTGCACAAACTGCCCAACCCAGTGCCCGGCACGTCCTAGCACTTCGCAAGTGGTAGCTGCTGTGTTTGGTGATAATGTAAGTAGTAATTTAGTCTGTGAGTGTGGGGCTGATCTCCAGGGCTCGGCCAAGAGGCTGGCAGGCCCATAGTAAGCGGGGCCTGGAATGCAGAGCCGAATCAGGGAGAGCCTCAGGGTCAGGCTCTTTCTGCAGTGTACATGTTTCAGATCCGCGTCACTGCTTGAAATACTTGCTGTGTGCCAGGTCCTCACCTGCCTGACCTCGCGGTAATCCCAGCCGTGCTCTCCCTGAGGACTCCCGGGGAGGAGTCCTTGCCTCTCCCAGCTTCTGGTGGCCCCCGGTATTTCTTGGCTTCTTGTGGCATCACTCCAATCTCTGCCTCCGTCCTCACGTGGCCGTTTTCCCTCTGTGACCGTGTGTCCCTATATCTTCACATGGCGTTCTCTGCCTGTGTGTCTGTGTCCACATTTCCTTCTCATAAGGACACCTGTCATTGGATTAGGGCCCACCTGAATGGCCTCATCTCGCCTTCAAGGACCCTGCTTCCAAATAAGGTCACGTTTATAGGGACCAGGTTAGGACTCCAGGGCAACTTCTTTGGGGACACAATTCAATCCATAAGATTTCCCGGAAAGTGCTTGTTGAAAGTGAAGAGTCCGTTCAAAGGACTGACCCTTGAGGATCCGTCCCCTCAGTCACTCACACTATGAGTGGGTAGGTTTGCCTCTCGTGCCAGAGGGCCGGGCGCTGGAGATAACAGCGTTGGGCAGAAGGACTGTGAGCTTTGCCGCAAATGTTCATACCTAAATCTAGAAAGAGTCAGTGGGATGCGAGCGAATCAAGGAACTGAGAGAGTCCCTGCCCTCTCACACGTATAGAAGGCATGTACACGGCGGGCTGCCGTGCCAGGGAGTTCCAAGTGCCAACAGAGGCGGGGGGTGTGTGCAAGGGACTGCGAGGAAGGAAATATTAAATCCAGCGGAGGTGATGAGAATGGCTCCCCAAGGAGCGGTCTTTGAACTGTGTCTCACACGATTGGTGGAGTCAGATAAGCAGTGGAGAGAACCATGTGAGCCCAGGCTCATGGGTGGGAGAGGGTTGCATGTGTGCACGGCACAGCAAGGAGGTGGCCGCTCAGCCGAAGCAAGAGTGCGTGAAATGGAGGGGGGATGGCAGCTGCAAAAGGCTGGCAGGAGCCAGTGGAAGTCATAGCATTCTGAAATATTCATCACCGCAAGAACAGAACCTCAGGGCATCTCCCGGTGTGCACTTGTTGAACAGAAGGCGCCGTTGCCAAATATGGTTACTCACAGTTTGGCTGTATTCATACAACTGTTAGAGCGTCTCTTGGCCTTGTGCTGTGTACGTTTCATTTGTGTGTTAATTGTATTTTAGGTAAGAACCTGAGGCAGGAGTGACACTGAAGGGAAATTGGATGTTCCTATTGGCTCCATAAGAACCTCTGGTAGGTCCAACCTGAAATGAGTTCCTTAGTGTCGTTTGTGCACGCCGGGTCTCCTGCTCAGTTAGTGAGCATGAGAATGTTTGCCTTGTCTGCCTTACTGGATTTGGGGAGCATCCCCCGGGAACGTTTTGTGCCTAGGAAGGACAGGTGTTAAGTACTGCCTGTATCATTTTACGTTCTTGCTCTCCTTTCTGCTGTCACCACCGGAGGGAGCCAGTGACTGGTGCGAGGTCGCCCAGTAAGGTTTATGTTTCGAGCAGCGGGAATCGTGCAGCCGAGGTGGCTGTGGTGTGGGGGCCGCCTGACAGAGGGCGGGGATGCTTCTCCCCACAAAGCCTGTCTGCGGGTGGGCTCTAGAGGGCGGCGCCCCAGCAGGGTTCACCGGGGGTGCGGTGCTGTGGAGGCTAACATCAGACAGAGAAAAGTTCCCCCAGCGGTGGGTTTAGACACTGCAGGTGGGTGCGAGGCGCGTGGGATTTGCTTTGCTCGGGCGCTGGGAGGCGAGGGAACAGCGCGTGGGGACTCAGCTTGTGTTCTGCGGCCATGGCCTCTGTGTGGACCCTGACTGATCAGTTAAGGACCTTATATTGTTGTTACATGGCACCTTAGAGTTTGCAGAGAGCAACTCCGTTTTTTCCTCCCTTGGACCCTGTGGGCGTTTTCATCCTCCCAATGAAGGGCAGGTCACAGAGGGAAGTGATAGCCTGTGTGGGAGAGGTGGCACTTTAGAGCAGAGTCACCTGGGTACGTGAATCAAGGCATCGGGACTCCCTTCGGTTTGGTTCTTAAGTAAGCTCTTAACCTTTGAACTTCAGCTTCCTCGTCCATAAAATGGGAATGATGATGTAACAATATCACCAATTTCTTGAGTGCTTTCTGTGGGCCAGCCAGTGTTGTCAGGGCTTGGCAGGTGTTCCCTCATTTAATCCTCACTGTGAGCTAACAAGGTGGGCCGATACTGTGGTTATGCTCATTTTACGAACGAGGAAACAAGTTCAGAGAGGTTAGGTAGCTTGTCCAAAATCACACAGCTAGTGAGTGGTGGAGCTGGGCCTCAAACCCAAGCTCAGGAGCCTGCACTCGACAAGGTCGCACCTCCGTGACCCCGCCGCTGCTGGGCGTGAGGGAGGGAGGGGGGCGGACGTTGCGGAGCAGCACAGGCTCTGCCTGGTAGAATCCATCACGAGAGTGCCCGGTCCTCCCTCTCCAGGCGAGGCATGCCTGGGTCCCCGTCTCCATCTCCAGGCCTGTTCTGTCCTATCAGATGGCCCCAAAGGCAAGTCCACGGAGGAGGTATCTCTGTTCATAAGGCCCTCTAGTGCCCTGGCCCTCGAGCCTGGTTGTTTGAGGAACCCCTTCAGATAAAATTGCACCCGAAGTGTAACAAAGGCAGCCTTCTCTGGCTGGCACCGGGCGGGAGCCTGGATGCTGGGCTGCCTGAGCAGTATGGAAACCAGAGTTTTTGTAGCAGGAAACTGAGGTCCAGAGAGGTCAAATAACTCGCTCAGAGTTTCACAGTGGTACCACCTGGCCTGGGACCATTGTCTGTCCATCTGAATTAAGCACCTACACCATGCCAGGCATGGTGCCAGGCCCTGGGCGCAAAGCAGTGAAGAGGAAACCCAGCTCCCTGTCCTCCAGCAGGGACAGAACTGTAGTGGGGCAAGGGGCCCTGTGCCTAGTCTGGAGAGTCAAGTGACATTCATTTAATGCTGGCAGATGAGCGGGTGGTGGCTTAGCCAGGCAGAGAGGGAGGGGTGAGCTCTGCGGGCAGAGATGCTGAGCATGTGCCGAGGGCCTGAAGTGGGAGAGAGTGGGCAGAGAAGTCCGGTGTGGCAAGGAAAGCAGGTGAAGGAGAAGGCAGCACGAGATACTCCTGGAGAAGCAGCTGAGGGCCAGGGGTCTCTATTTTGAGGGCACTGGGGAGCCATGGAAGTTATCCAGCAGGGGAGTGCCATGGTCAGATGGACACTCACCCATCACCTGCCCTTACAGAGGGTGAAGTACAGGAGGGCAGGGGAGGCAGGGAGGTGGGCAGCGCCTGCCCAGTGAGGGGTGCCCCATCAGGGTGGCACCCCCATCCACCCCTCAGAGGCCAGCTGCAGGGCCCCACCCAGGGCAGCCTGCCCACCCCCAGCGCCAGGTGCCTCTCCGTAGTGGTTCCCGTTGCGGCCGTGACTGACCATCCGGTGGTGATCACGTAATCGCTGTCTTTATCTCACACTAGACCCGGCCATTTCCACCTTGTCACAGGTTGACATTGAGCTGGATGTTTGGCTTCAGGGCCCATCGTGTGCATTGCAGGATGTAGGGTAGCATCCAGGCCTGGGGTAGCGCTAGATGCCAGAAGCTTCCCCAAACCCAGTTACAAGAAGAATGCCTGCGGACGTTGCCCCGTATGCCCTGGGGGCAGAAGTGGCCTGGCTGAGAAGCTCTGGGCCGGGAGGTCGTGCCTGGATGGGGGGTGTAGGCACATATAAGTAAAAGGATTCCTGTGGGCAGGGGAGGTTAGATATTGAAGTTTCAAAGCTCTGAGTAGTTGATCTCTTCCAGGAGTATGGCAGGCAAGGTGAAGTGGGTCACTGACATCGAGAAGTCGGTGCTGATTAATAACTTCGAAAAGAGAGGATGGGTCCAAGTGACAGAGAACGAGGATTGGAATTTTTACTGGTAAGTATAAAAAGTGGGATTTGATGGTTCTTCTGAGGCCTGTTTGTCAGTATTATCGGTCCCGGCGCTCCAGTGCAGATTGCCCCCGGGGTGGATGGCATTCGCAGAGGTGGGGGTCCCCAGGCCGTCCTGCCGCTTCCGGGGTGCTTGATTGAGCAGGTGACGAAAAAGTGTAGCTGTGTGTGCTGTCATGGAGTGTCCCCGCCCTCCTCTTTATCACCCTGGGATGAGAAGTCCAGGGTGTGTCTGCACGGCCGGCCGAGTGTGGTTAGCACTGCAGGGATTTGGGTGAGAAGCCAGGGCCACCCCTCAGGGGCTCCCCTGCCCAGGGCCCAGGCCTGCTCCCCACAAGTCGGCATCCCAGGGAGGAGGACGGGCAGTTCGTGGAGGTGGAAGGTTCTGTGCTTCCCTCTAGGGGGCCAAGAGGAATGCCAGTTGGATTGTTTGAAAGCTAGGGAGAAATGAGAGTGGGAGGGGCCAGGGCGCGTTTGGCGTGGACTCCTGGGCCCCCCTCCGCGGTGAGAGACCTGCGCATGCCCTGGACTCCTCTCCCTGCCCCTCCTCCCCCTCTTCCGCAGGGTGAGGTCCTGTGTCCTCGGTCTGCTCCCTCCCTCGGGGTGACAGTAATGGCCCCTGAAGCAGGCTTCCTGTCCCAGGGCAGGCTCCACCTGCTGGCGGCTTATACCACAGGATAGATCTGGAGGTGGTCTCTGCTGTCCCCCGCCCTCCGCAGCTCCCAGGTCCAGAGCAGTGCAGCGAACCTCTGGGGGTGGGGGGGGGAGCACATCAGGATCTCTGGAGGCTCTTTCACCCAACACACCCACCACCCCAAGACTCTCTGTCCCTGCCTCCTGCCTGCTTGGCATCTCTCCAGCCTCTTCCTGGCAACTGCCAGCCCCAAGCAGGCTGCACCTGTTTCCCTGTTGTCCTGCTAAGACATTCTGGCTTCCACACCTTTGTACATGCTGTGCTTTCTGCCCCTTTTCAGCCCCTCCTTCAGAGACGCAACGGGTCCAGGGTTGGATGTCCAGAACCTGGAGCCAGGGTCATGCCTGGCTTCTCCACTGCTGGGTGGCCATTAGCAAAGGACTTGACCTCTCTTTGCAAAAATGTTTGCTTGAGGCTTAAATGAGTCGGTAAAGGACTGAGCTTGGAGTATTGCCTGGCATGCAGAGGGGGCTCTGCGAGCACGTGTACAGCTGACTTTTGCCGCTGCCCGCCCTGAGAGCCACCTGGGCCTCGCAGGCCCCCAGGCGGCTTTATGTGGGTGTCACGTAGCAAACACTGTGTGCCATGATCTGTGATTTCCCCGCCTGTCTCCTCCTCCCAGGTCACTGTCACCCTGTGAGAGTGAGTGAGGACCTTGCCTGGCTCATCACAGCATCCCAGAGTGACCGGAGGGATGACCTTTGCTTTGCTCCTAATGGCAGTTAAAGTAATCTGTACCTTAGGTCATGACCTAATTTTAATTTCCTTTTGGGCACACGGGACGCTGAGAGTGCTTATGGAGCCCTTCAGCACCTGTGTGGTTTGGCCCAAGTTTATATTCTTACTTCTCAAAAGAAAAATGGAATAATTCATCCAGAGCCCTGTTTCAGTTGGAGCTCTGACAGAATACAGTGCTCAGCGCTTGTTACTTTTGTCTCCCACGGCTCTTTGCCCCGGGCTTTGGGGGCATTAGGCTTCTCTGGGTAGATGATCAGTGCTCCGGGAGGGACTTGAGTGCCTCCCTTCTTCATGCCAAATAAGAAGCGTTTTGGAGCTATTCTTAACAAAAAAGGGAGAAGAAAAGAGCTAAACAGTATAATGACTTGGGTTTTTATTATCTTAAGAGCTCCTGTTTTAAGCACTAAATGTACTGTTAGATCTTAAAAATTGGTTAGGGTGAAATATTGGAAACAATTAAATGTTAAGTAGTTGGGGGAAGGTGAATGTATTAACTGAGTGGGTTATGGTGCAGCCTTGAGACTAATGAGGACAATTATAAAGCAACTGAGGAAATTGTAACAATAAGCATGAAGGAAAACATTATGAAACTGTATTTGTATTCTGAGGGCGACCTGCAAAAGCTTGCACTCGGGCTGGAAGAAGCACCGTGAAGCCTCAGCACAATTAGTCTGCTTGAATGGGTGTATTAGTTATCTGTTGCTAAATTAATGGCAAGTAACAAACACTATAAAACGTAGGGGCTTAAAACAGCAACCATTGTTTATTGCTTCTGAGTTTGGTTGGGTGGATCTTTTGATCTGGTGGACTTAGCTGATCCTGCCTGAGGTCACTCATGCATCTCTTGTCACCTGGTGGGTCAGCTGGGGCTCCATTGGTCTAGGATGCCCTTGGCTAGGACAGCAGAGGCTTCTCTCCACAAATCTGTCACATCCCCCCAAGCCAGCTAGCATGGGCTTATACTCGCTGTTGGGGTCCAGGAAGGAGAACAGAAGCTCTTTAGGCCCTTCAGGTCTCGTCTCAGAAGTGGCATGTCATCGCTTCTGCCACGTTCTTTCTGGCCAAAGTGAGGCCAAGGGATACACATCTGGGCCCAGGCCAGTAGGAACCCTCTGCGGGAGCACTGGGCCGCGTGTGAGAAGCCTGGCTCTCCTGGTACTGTCTTGCTGGAGAGGTGGTGGGTAGGTGTTATGCGTCGCAGCGCTGGGCCCGCCAAGGTGCCAGACGCACAAATGAAGCCACCTCGGACTCTCCAGCTCAGCTTATCTGCCAGCTGGATACCACTGAGTTGCCACATGGAGCACAAGAATGCTCAGCTGAGCTCCACCCAAATTCTTGACCCACAAAACCAGGAGACATAATAAGATGGGTGTTGCCTTAACTTGCTAACGATGGGCAGTTTGTTTTTGCAGTAATAGATACCAGAGCACAACTCATCACACACCTGAGGATGGTGGGCAACCAGCTCGTTATTTTAAAAATTGATAAGTAAAGAGAAAGAATCAAGCATTTAGTCAGTCTTTCCTGTATGAGCTATTTTCCAAGGTACCTAAGTTGTTGATGAAGGGAAATTACTCCTTGTAGAAATATTCCTGCTAATAAATAAAGACAAATGAAAGAGTAGAATATCACCACTTTGCATCCCTAATGAAATAAGGATGTGGGCCTGTCCAGTATGGGGGCCACGAACCCCAGGGCTGCTGAGCATTTAAATGTCCTGGTCCAAATGGAGACGTGCTGTAAGCGTGAGAGACACACCACGGTTGGAAGACTTAGCATGAAGAAACAAACGTAAGAGGCCTCATCACTAAATCTGATGTTGATTCTGTGTTGAAATGATAATACCTTGGATATGTTGGGTTAAATAAGATAATATTGTTAACATTATTTTCACGTGGCTGTTGGAAATTCGCCATTGCCTGGGTCTCTCCGCCGTGGGTCACGTTAGGTTTCTGGTGGACGGCGCTGCTCCAGGCGGTGCTCAGCCATCAGTGGCGGCCCAGTGGGAGAGGCCCCCTGGCTGGATGTGCCTGTCAGTGGCTGTGATCGCCACCTGGGTGCAGCCTTGCACAAGGATGGACCTGCAGCTCATCAGACCTCTGGGGCTGCCTCCCAGTGTACAGAGAATACAGGCCCGCAGAGCTTACGAAATAGAAAGGATCCGCTGGGATCCCCTGCAGGACAGACGACCAGTGCCTTCAGCAAATACATGCAGAGAAAAAAAAGGGAGGGAGAATGTATAGATTAAAAGAGATGTGAGACATACATAACCCAAGAATGGACTAACAGTTACCAAAGGGAAAGGGACTGGGGAGGGTGGGCGGGAAGGGAGAGACAATGGGGAAAAAGGGGCATTATGATTAGCAGACATAATGTTGGGGGGGCACGGGGAGGGCTGTACAGCTCAGAGAAGACAAGTAGTGACTCTATAGCATCTCACTACGCTGATGGACAGTGACTGTAGTGGGGTATGTGGTGGAGATTTGATAATGGGGGGAGTCTAGTAACCATAATGTTCCTCACATGATTGTATATTAATGATACCATAATAATAATAATAATAATAAAAAGGCGTGACACAGAACAGCTAAAGAGAAGCCTTTATTTGCACAAGCTGTGAAAACTGTCAAACGATTAGGGAATTTTGGATGCTGATAATGTTTGATGATGTTCAGGATCACTGCTACCTTTTTTATAAATTGTGATAACAGTATAAGTAGGATATCATGTGATATAAAAAGGAGTCCCTAACTGTTGGTCTTACAGGAATATTTTGGATGAAATGACACATCGGGGAATTGCAGCAACACTGGCCCACGTGTGGGGAGCGGGCGTGTACAGACAGAACAAGGCTGGAATGCACGGTGACGACCGTTGAAGCTGGGCAGTGGGGTTGCTACACTTTTCTCCCTACTTCTGCATACGGTTGAACTTCTCTGTAATAAGTTTTTTTTTTAATCCGTTTATTCTAATGATCATGGAATCAAAAGAAACCCTCTGGGTGCTTGAGGCACATGCTCTTTATGTCTGTGGCCTGGGGTGAAGCAGGCAGGGACCACAGAGCAAGAAGCCATGCGGCCACCTGCCT
>JAQQAC010003639.1:30818312-30991213 GCA_029783875.1 Phataginus tricuspis | reverse complement strand
GGGAGGGATAAGAGGGTAAAAGGGGCATTACGATTGGCAGACATAGGGTGGGGGGGCACAGGGAGGGCTGTACAACTCAGAGAAGACAAGTAGTGATTCTCATCTCACTACTCTGATGGACAGTGACTGTAATAGGCTTGATGGGGGAGACCTGATGAAGGGGGTAGTTTAATCACCATAATATTGCTCATGTAATTGTAGGTTAAAGATACCAAAATAAATTGTAAAAAAAAAAAAAAAAAAAAAGTCCCTGTCCTTCCTGACTTTGGCTGCAAATATTGTGCAAATGAGTTTGCTGACTTGAAAGTCTGAAGGATGCTGTCTTTCACTAGTTTGTTATCAAATCAATGACACCATTAATTGACAAACATTTATGGAGCGTCTACTCTGTGCCAGAGTGTGGAGCCGTTCAGGGCACAGCACCAGAACAGCTCCTGCCTCTGACGGCCCAGGTCAGGGAGCATCACTGGACACTCCGCTGTGCCGCAGGGGCCGGGTGTCCCTTGCTCAGGTCGGGGTGGGTACCAGGTGAGCCTCTGAGGGCGCGTCCCACGTGCCCCTCTGTGCTTCTCTTTCAGGATGAGTGTGCAAACCGTCCGCAGTGTTTTCAGCGTTGAAACCGGCTATCGGCTCTCAGACGATCAAATAGTCAACCATTTTCCAAACCACTATGAACTAACCCGGAAGGACCTGATGGTGAAGAATATTAAAAGATACAGGAAAGAGCTGGAGAAAGAAGGGAGTCCTCTGGCAGAAAAGGATGAGAACGGGAAATACCTCTACCTGGGTTTGTGCCTTCTTCACCAGCCTTGTGTCTTAAATAAAGTTGAGATTTTTTACCTCGGCAGAAGCAGGTAGCGAGAGGGGGTTGTGGCCCTGCTGGGTGAGTGCGTGGGTCCAGTTGTGGTGGACACCTCATTCATTCCGAGTGCCTCCAGCAGTGGGGCCTCAAGTTTGGAATCTTGAGTTTTCACGAATGTGAAATGTGATGCGTGCAAGGGAGACAATGTCCTGGGTGCCCAGCATGGGGTGGGGGTGCGGGATGCGGTGTGTCCAGGGGACGGGGACACACGTCCTGAGCCATAGACTACCACCTGGGATCATCACTGCATCTAGTTATGGATGCCCAGGGAGAACCGTGTGTCCCCGTCCTGTCTGCTGGTAAAAGCTGGAATGTCAGATAGTTTCAGAATCCCTTTACATACCTGGGAAAAATCATATAACTGGGTACCTCATCTGATAAATGGGAATGATAACAGTACCTGGTTCACAGGTGGCTGTGGGGATTATATGATACAGATTTTTAATGCTTAGCACACGGGTGATAAAGGTACTTAACCGCGCAGGAACTGAACGGCAGAAGTCCTTGTTCTGTTAGTTGCTGGCTTGGGGCTGGAGTGATGGAGCAGGCCCCCAAAAAGGCAGTGGCAGTATTCTGCTCATGGCCACTGTGGGGCAGGCTCACCACTGTCGCCCTCTACTTTGCTTTCAGACTTTGTCCCAGTCACCTACATGCTGCCCGCCGACTACAACCTGTTCGTGGAGGAGTTCAGGAAGAGTCCCTCCAGCACCTGGATCATGAAACCCTGTGGCAAAGCGCAGGGAAAGGGCATCTTCCTCATCAACAAGCTCTCGCAGGTCAAGAAGTGGTCCCGTGACAGCAAAACGTCTTCGTAAGTTTGGGCAGCCCCCAGCCCCGTGGGCTTCTGAGTCAGCAGTTTCCTGGCACCTGTCAGTTGTCCGGCCGTGGGCTGGATGGCCTTTGCTCTTATATATGGACCCCATTTGTCACCTGTGACAGGCTACTGCAAGGCTCTGGGGCTATAGCCTCATTAATCGTAGAGTGTCACTGGAGGTAATTTGCAAAGGGAAATGGTGCCTGAACCAGTCTAAGGCCCCAGGAGGAGGGGCCCTCGAGGGCCACTGAAAGTTGGTGTGAGATCCATCTAGTTCTGGTATTTCTGAAGCAGCAAAGCAAAATTTTGTTTGGTAGACTCTTAGATTCCTCCTGGGATAAGCTGGGGACCCTAACAGCACCACCCACCCTCAGGGGGTGGGTAGCATGCTAATCTGAGTAAAGCACTTGGGGGGTGCTGGCACCCCAGCAGCCAGGCAGCGCGTGTCATCAGGCGCACTAGGTAGGCTGTCAGGGTTTGGGATGTGAGGCTCCCCGGCCAGGGGACTTCATCTGGGGCTCCCTCTCCCTCGGGGAGTCCTTACCTGCTTGGAGATGCCTGGAGGCTACACTCAATGTGATGCTTCCTGGTGGGCTGACGGCTCTCAAGTCAGGAGCTCCCAGGAGTGGCAGGGACAACCTCTTGTTAAACCTGACCGCGTGTGGCCAGCCCCCAGCTGGGTCAGGCCCGGGGAGCACATCCCTGATGGGTTCCCAGGAGCTGCAGACACCGTCCTCTGTGGATGCCACCTTACCCCCCTTACTGGCCTTTCAGTGAGAGGTAGAGAGTTTGTGGCCAGCCTACTGATGTACCTTTGGTCTTTGCTGTCTAATTTTGACTTTCTGTGACACATGTAGGTTTGTGTCTCAGTCTACTAAGGAGGCCTATGTGATCTCTCTGTATATTAACAACCCCTTACTGATCGGCGGAAGGAAGTTTGACCTGCGCTTGTACGTACTGGTGTCTACGTACCGCCCACTGCGCTGTTACATGTAAGAGCCCTGGAGTTTTGTTTGCATTCTTAAGATTGTGTGCTGACGTAATGCTTCATACTCCTTAGTGCCCTTTTGAGGACTGGGAAAGCACACCATATGCACAGTGCCTGGCACAGGGTAGGTATGGAATGAAATGGTTAAACCTTGATCCCACATGAATCTTTAAAGATAAAAAGCAGCTCTTTAACCTGGCAAACATGCTCAGTGAGAGAAGCCAGGCACAGAAGGCCACATATTGTGTAATTCTCTCTACATGAGACACCCAGAATAGGCAAGTCTTTAGAGGTAGAAAGTAGGTGAGTGTTTGCCTAGCAGTGAGGTTGGGAGGGAACACTAATAATGGTCATGGGCTTCATTGTGGGGTGATGGAAACGTGAAGCCGATCGTGGTGGTGGTTGCACAACTCTGCCTATACCGAAACCACTGAGATGACACTTTAAGTGGATGCGTTACATGGTGTGTGAGTTATATTCTAATTAAGCTGTCATAAGAAACAAACACAGCAACTCGTTCAGGAGAACAGAGGGTCGGACTCTGTGTGTCTCCTCCGCATGCTGAACTAACGGTGATTCCTGCTTAGGTACAAGCTTGGGTTCTGCCGCTTTTGCACAGTCAAGTACACGCCCAGCACCAGCGAGCTGGACAACATGTTCATCCACCTCACCAACGTTGCCATCCAGAAACATGGGGTGAGTGTTTCTTTCCAGTTGAGCTGAAGGAAATGGGGTGGATTTGGTGGGGGGGGGGGTTTGGTATCATTAATATACAATTACATGAGAAACATTATGTTTACTAGACTCCCCCCATCATCAAGTCCCCACCACATACCCCATTACAGTCACTGTCCATCAGCGTAGTGAGATGCTATAGAATCACTACTTGTCCTCTCTGTGCTATACTGCCTTCCCCGTGCCCCCCTCACATTATGTCTGCTAATCGTAATGCCCCTTATTTCCCCTTATTCCTCCCTTCCCACCCATCCTCCCCAGTCCCTTTCCCTTTGGTAACTGTTAGTCCATTCTTGGGTGCTGTGAGTCTGCTGCTGTTTTGTTCCTTCAGTTTTTTTCTTTGTTCTTATACTCCACAGATGAGTGAAAACATTTGGTATTTCTCTGCCAAATGATTATAATCATTCTCTGCTTGGCTTATTTCACTGAGCATAATACCCTCTAGCTCCATCCATGTTGTTGCAAATAGTAGGGTTTGTTTTCTTCTTATGGCTGAATAGTATTCCATTGTGTATATGTACCACATCTTCTTTATCCATTCATCCACTGATGGACACTTAGGTTGCTTCCATTTCTTGGCTATTGTAAATAGTGCTGCCATAAACATAGGGGTGCATCTGTCTTTTTCAAACTGGGCTGCTGCATTCTTAGGGTAAATTCCTAGGAGTGGGATTCCTGGGTCAAACGGTATTTCTAGTTTGAGTTTTTTGAGGAACCTCCATACTGCTTTCCACAATGGTTGAACTAATTTGCATTCCCACCAGCAGTGTAGGAGGGTTCCCTTTTCTCCACATCCTCGCCAACATTTGTTGTTGTTTGTGTTTTGGATGTTGGCCATCCTCACTGGTGTGAGGTGATATCTCATTGTGGTTTTAATCTGCATTTCTCTGATGACCAGCAATGTGGAGCATCTTTTCATGTGCCTGTTGGCCATCTGAATCTCGTCTTTGGAGAAGTGTCTATTTATGTCCTCTGCCCATTTCTTAATTGGATTATTTGGTTTTTGTTTGTTGAGGTGTGTGAGTTCTTTATATATTTTGGATGTCAACCCCTTATCGGATATGTCACTTATGAATATATTCTCCCATACTGTAGGATGCCTTTTTGTTCTGCTGATGGTGTCCTTTGCTGTACAGAAGCTTTTCAGCTTGATATAGTCCCACTTGTTCATTTTTGCTTTTGTTTCCCTTGCCTGGGGAGATGTGTTCATGAAGAACTTGCTCATGTTTATGTCCAAGAGATTTTTGCCTATGTTTTTTTCTAAGAGTTTTATGGTTTCATGACTTACATTCAGGTCTTTGATCCATTTTGAGTTTACTTTTGTGTATGGGGTTAGACAATGATCCAGTTTCATTCTTTTACATGTAGCTGTTCAGTTTTGCCAACACCAGCTGTTGAAGAGGCTGTCATTTCCCCATTGTATATCCAAGGCTCCTTTATCGTATATTAATTGACCATATATATTTGGGTTAATATGTGGACTTTCTATCTGTTCCACTGGTCTGTGGGTCTGTTCTTGTGCCAGTACCAAATTGTCTTGATTACTGTGGCTTTGTAGTAGAGCTTGAAGTTGGGAAGTGAGATCCCCCATGCTTTATTCTTCCTTCTCAGGATTGCTTTGGCTATTCGGGGTCTTTTGTGGTTCCATTTGAATTTTAGAACTCTCTGTTCATTTGTTGAAAATGCTGTTGGTATTTTGATAGAGATTGCATTGAATCTGTAGATTGCTTTAGGCAGTATGGCCATTTTGACAATATTAATTCTTTCTAGCCAAGAGCATGGGATGACTTTCCATTTGTTAGTGTCCTCTTTAATTTCTCTTAAGAGTGTCTTGTAGTTTTCAGGGTATAGGTCTTCCACTTCCTTCATTAGGTTTATTCTAGGTATTTTATTCTTTTTGATGCAATTGTGAATGGAATTGTGTTTCTGATTTCTCTTTCTGTTAGCTCATCATTAGTGTATAGGAAAGCAACAGATTTCTGTGTGTTAATTTTGTATCCTGCAACTTTGCTGAATTCAGATATTTGTTCTAGTAGTTTTGGAGTGGAGTCTTTAGGATTTTTTATGTACGATATCATGTCATCTGCAAATAGTGACAGTTTAACTTCTTCTTTACCAATCTGGATGCCTTGTATTTCTTTGTTTTGTCTGATTGCCGTGGCCTGGACCTCTAGAACTATGCTGAATAACAGTGGGGAGAGTGGGCATCCCTGTCTTGTTCCCAGTCTTAGGTGAAAAGCTTTCAGCTTCTTGCTGTTAAGTATGATATTGGCTGTGGGTTTGTCATATAAGGCCCTTATTATGTTGAGGTACTTGCCCTCTATACCCATTTTGTTAAAGAGTTTTTATCATGAATGGATGTTGAATTTTGTCGAATGCTTTTTCCGCATCTATGGAGATTATCATGTGGTTTTTGTTCTTCTTTTTGTTGATGTGGTGGATGATGTTGATGGATTTTCAAATGTTGTACCATCCTTGCATCCCTGGGATGAGTCCCACTTGATCATGGTGTATGATCCTCTTGATGTATTTTTGAATTCGGTTTGCTAATATTTTGTTGAGTATTTTTGCATCTATGTTCATCAGGGATATTGGTTGGTAATTTTCTTTTTTTATGGGATCTTTGCCTGGTTTTGGTATTAGAGTGATGCTGGCTTCATAGAATGAGTTTGGAAGTATTCCCTCCTCTTCTATTATTTGGAAAACTTTAAGGAGAATGGGTATTATGTCTTCTCTATATGTCTGATAAAATTCAGCGGTGAATCTGTCTGGCCTGGAGTTTTTGTTCTTGGGTAGTTTTTTGATTACTGATTCAATTTTGTTGCTGGTAATTGGTCTGTTTCTTGCTTGGTCTGTCTTGGAAGGTTGTATTTTTCTAGAAAGCTGTCCATTTCTTCTAGGTTATCCAGCTTGTTAGCATATAGATTTTCATAGTATTTTCTAATAATTCTTTGTATTTCAGTGGGGTCCGTTGTGATTTTTCCTTTCTCATTTCTGATTCTGTTTATGTGTGTAGATTCTATTTTTCTCTTAATGAGTCTGGCTACAGGTTTATCTATTTTGCTTATTTTCTCAAAGAACCAGCTATTGGTTTCATTGATTTTTTCTATTGTTTTATTCTTCTCAATTTTATTTATTTCTTCTCTGATCTTTATTATGTCCCTCCTTCTGGTGACTTTGGGCCTCATTTGTTCTTCTTTTTCCAATTTCAATAATTGTGTCTTTAGACTGTTCATTTGGGAATGTTCTTCCTTCTTTAAATAGGCCTAGATTGCAATATACTTTCCTCTTAGAACTGCCTTTCCTGCGTCCCACAGAAGTTGTGGCTTTGTGTTGTTGTTGTCATTAGTCTCCATATATTCTTTGATTTCTGTTTTGATTTGGTCGTTAACCCATTGATTCATTAGGAGAATGTTGTTAAGTCTCCATGTATTTGTGAACCTTTTTGATTTCTTTCTAAAATTTATTTCTAGTTTTATACCTTTGTGATCTGAGAAGTTGGTTGGTAGAATTTCAATCTTTTTGAATTTACTGAGGCTCTTTTTGGCCTAGTATGTGATCTATTCTGGAAAATGTTCCATGTGCACTTGAGAAGAATGTGTATCCTGCTGCTTTTGGGTGTAGAGTTCTGTAGATGTCTGTTAGGTCCATCTGTTCTAGTGTGTTGTTCAGTGCCTCTGTGTCCTTATTTTCTGTCTGGTTGATCTGTCCTTTGGAGTGAGTGCTGTATTGAAGTCTCCTAGAATGAATGCATTGCATTCTATTTCTTCCTTCAATTCTGTTAGTATTTGTTTCACATATGTCAGTGCTCCTGTGTTGGGCGCATAGATATTTATAATGGTTATATCCTCTTGTTGGACTGCCTCCTTTATCATTATGTAATGTCCTTCTTTATCTCTTGTTACTTTCTTTGTTTTGAAGTCTGTTTTGTCTGATACAAGTACTGCAACACCTTTTTTTTTCCTCACTATTAGTTGCATGAAATATCTTTTTCTATCCCTTCATTTTTAGTCTGTGTATGTCTTTGGGTTTGAGGTGAATCTCTTGTAAGCAGCATATAGATGAGTCTTGCTTTTTTATCCATTCCTTTACTCTGTGTCTTTTGATTGGTGCATTCAGTCCATTTACATTTAGGGTGATTATCGAAAGATATGTACTTATAGCCCTTGCAGGCTTTGGATTCATGGTTACCAAAAGTTCAAGGGTAGATTCTTTACTATCTAACCATCTAACTTAATTCTCTTATTATGCTATTGTAAACACAGTGTGGTGATTCTTTATTTCCCTCCCTTCTTATTCTTCCTCCTCCATTCTTTATATGTTAGGTGTTTTATTCTGTACTCTTTTGCGTTTCCTTTGACTGCTTTTGCGGATAGTTGATTTCAGTTTTTGCCTTTAGTTAGTATTTGGTTGGTCTGCTTTATTTGCTGTGATTTTATTTTCTCTGGTGACATCTGTTTAGCCTTGGGGGTTCTTCCATCTAGAGCAGTCCCTTTAAGATAGCCTGTAGAGGTGGTCTGTGGGAGGCAAATTCCCTCAACTTTTGCTTGTCTGGGAATTGTTTAATCCCTCCTTCATATTTAAATGATAATCGTGCTGGATACAGTGTCCTTGGTTCAAGGCCATTCTGTTTCATTGCATTAAATATATCATGCCATTCTCTTCTGGCCTGTAAGGTTTTTTCTCTGTCTGGCTGCCTTTAGTACTCTGTCCTTGTGTTTGATCTTTGCCACTTTAATTATTATATGTCTTGATGTTGTCCTCCTTGGGTCCCTTGTGTTGGGAGCTCTGTGAGCTTCCATGGTCTGAGAGACTATTTCCTTCCCCAGCTTGGGGAAGTTTTCAGCAATTATTTCTTCAAAGACACCTTCTATCCCTTTTTCTCTCTCTTCTTCTTCTGTACCCCTACAATGCAAATATTGTTTATGGATTGGTCACACAGTTCTCTCAATATTCTTTCATTCCTAGAGATGCTTTTATCTCTCTCTGCCTCAGCTTCTCTGTATTCCTGTTCTCTGATTTCTAATCCATTAAGTCTCTTGCACCTCATCCAGTCTGCTCTTAAGTTGTTTCATTTCTGTTATCTCCCTCCGTACTTCATCCTTAGCTCTTGCATATCTCTCTGCAGGTCCATCAATATGGTTATGACTTATTTTGTTTTTATTTTATTTATTTATTTATTTATAATTTATTTTGGTATCATTAATCTACAATTACATGTGCAATATTATGGTTATTAAACTATCCCCTTCATCAGGTCCCCCCCACCAACCCCATTACAGTCACTGTCCATCAGCGTAGTGAGATGCTATAGAATCACTACTTGTATTCTCTGAGTTGTACAGCCCTCCCCGTGCCCCCCCAACATTACATCTGCTCATGTTTATGTCCAAGAGATTTTTGCCTATGTTTTTTTCTAAGAGTTTTATGGTTTCATGACTTACATTCAGGTCTTTGATCTACCTTGAGTTTACCTTTGTGTATCGGGCTAGACAGTAGTCCAGTTTCATTCTCTTACATGTAGCTGTCTAGTTTTTCCAACACCAGCTGCTGAAGAGGCTGTCATTTCCCCATTGTATATCCAAGGCTCCTTTATCAAATATTAATTGACTATATATGTTTGGGTTAATGTTTGGATTTTCTATTCTGTTCCACTGGTCTGTGGGTCTGTTTTTGTGCCAATACCAAATTGTCTTGATTACTGTGGCTTTGTAGTAGAGCTTGAAGTCAAGGAGCATAATTCCCCCTATTTTATTTCTCCTTCTCAGGATTGCTTTGGCTATTCGGGGTCTTTTGTGGTTCTATATGAATTTTAGAATTATTTGTTCCAGTTCATTGAAGAAAGCTGTTGGTAGTTTGATAGGGATTGCATTGAATCTGTAGATTGCTTTAGGTAGTATAGCCATTTTGACCATATTTATTCTTCCTAGCCAAGAGCATGGGATGCATTTCCATTTGTTAGTGTCTTCCTTAATTTCTCCTAGGAGTGTCTTGTTGTTTTCAGAGTACAGGTCTTTCACTTCCTTTGTTAGGTTTATTCCTAGGTATTTTATTCTTTCTGATGCAATTGTGAATGGAATTGTTTTTCTGATTTCTCTTTCTGTTAGTTCATCATTAGTGTATAGGAAAGCAACAGATTTTTGTGTGTTAATTTTGTATCCTGCAACTTTGCTGAATTCAGATATTAGTTCTAGTAGTTTTGGAGTGGAGTCTTTAGGGTTTTTTATGTACAGTATCATGTCATCTGCAAATAGTGACAATTTGACTTCTTCTTTACCAATCTGGATGCCTTGTGTGTCTTTGTTTTGTCTGATTGCCGTGGCTAGGACCTCCAGTACTATGTTGAATAACAGTGGAGAGAGTGGGCATCCCTGTCTTGTTCCCGATCTTAGATGAAAAGCTTTCAGCTTCTTGCTGTTTAGTATGATGTTAGCTGTGGGTTTGTCATATATGACCTTTATTATGTTGAGGTACTTGCCCTCTATACACATTTTATTGAGAGTTTTAATCATGAATGGATGCTGAATTTTGTTGAATGCTTTTTCAGCATCTACGGAGATGATCATGTGGCTTTTGACGTTCTTTTTGTTGATATGGTGGATGATGTTGATGGATTTTCGAATGTTGTACCATCCTTGCATCCCTGGGATGAATCCCACTTGATCATGGTGTATGATCCTCTTGATGTATTTTTGAATTCGGTTTGCTAATATTTTGTTGAGTATTTTTGCATGTACGTTCATCAGGGATATTGGTCTGTAATTTTCTTTTTTGGTGAGGTCTTTGCCCGGTTTTGATATTAGAGTGATTCTCGCATCATAGAAAGAGTTTGGAAGTATTCCCTCCTCTTCTATTTTTTGAAAAACTTTAAAGAGAACGGTGTTATTTCTTCTCTATATGTCTGGTAGAATTCAGTGGTGAATCCATCTGGCCTGGGGGTTTTGTTCTTGGGTGGTTTTTTGATTACTGATTCAGTTTCGTTGCTGGTGATTGGTCTGTTTAGTTTTTGTGTTGATTATGACTTATTTTGAATTCTTTTTCAGGAAGATTGGTTATATCTATCCCACCAGGCCCTCTCTCTGGGGTTGTCTGAGTGATTTTTGACTGGACTAGATTCTTCTGCCTTTTCATGGTGATAGAAGTGGTCGCAGGCAGGTGGCAAGCGTGTCATCTGGGAGAGCAGCATTCCTTCCAGCTTGCTGGTTGCCTTGCCCTTCTCTGCTGCCTGTGTAGGTTACCACACACTGGGAACAGTCTCTGGGATAATCCCGTGAGCTGCCGTGGGCAGGGCGGCCCTCAGGATAGCCTGGAGCCCTACAGGGGCATCACAGCCGCCCTGGGTGTTTTCTCCTGTGAGAACGGTGCCCCTTGTGCCTTCCAGACCTTGCTCTGGATTCCTCTGTCTGTACCGGGCAGTTGCGCCCTGTTAGCAGCGTCTGGGTCTGGCCCAGTTAGCGGCGTGCCAGGAGGGGACTCTCGTTGCTGTGGGCGGGGCTGTTCCCGGGCTGCTCCGCAGCTGTGGCGGGTCATCCGGTTTGCTTGTAGCACCGGCAGTGGGGAATGAATGGCCAGCTGTTTATCGCCGTGAGGGGCTTCAGGGCCGGGACGATTTTGTCCACTTGATAATCCCTTGTCCCTTTAAGACTTTTAAAAAACACCCGCTTTTCTTTTGTCCCAGGGCAGCCGTCTGTGGGGACCTGCTCGCAGTCTCCATCTCGGATTTTACTTTCCCGTTTCTCTAATATCCAGTACACCATGCAATGTGTGTCTGTACTCCCGGTGCAGATTACTAGGGCTGGTTATTTAGCAGTCCTGTGCTTCCACTCCCTCCCCACTCTGATTCTTTTCCTCCTGCAGGTGAGCTGGGGTGGGGGGAGTGCTCGGGTCCCACCGGGTCACAGCTTTGTATCTTACTCTTTTCATGAGATGCTGAGGTTCTTGCAGATGTAGATGTAGCCTGGCTGTTGTACTGTATCTTCTGGTCTCTCTTTTAGGAGTAATTGTATTTGTTGTATTTTCAAAAATATATATGGTTTTGGAAGAGATTTCCGCCGCCCTACTCACGCCGCCATCTTGAGCCCCTCCTGATGGGGTTGTTCTTTCTCTGCTTGCACTTGAGGGTGGGGTGGGGACAGGGGCGACAGTCAAGAGGCCCTGGCCCTGAAGAGTGGAGCTCTAAGTGTCAGAGTGGCTGGATGTCTGGTGCATCTGCTGAACCGGCCTGTGGGGTAGTGTGTGGAGAAAGAAAGCCCCAGGTTTGAGTCCTTCCTTTTGGGCTCTGTGACCTTGGGCGAGTTAATTGACTCTCAAAGCCTGTTTCTCACTGTAAAAGGAGGTGAGGTTAGGGCTGCTGGAGGACTAGGTGGGGACGCACACTCAGTGGTTCCTTCATTCAGCAGATACTCACTGAGCGCCAGTCCGGAATGGTCCCATGCTGAGGCTGGGGCTATACGGATGAGCAAAAACTGCCTCGGTGCCTGCTCGGGGGGCCTGGAGCCCTCTGGGGGAGGACATTCATCCACCAGCCACAGTGATGAAGTATCATCACAAACTGAGGTGCGGGCTCAGAGGGAAGAAGTGCAGATGTAGAGGAGCACGGCCTGGAGGCGTCCCCTCATCCAGGTGGTCGGAGGGTATGTCCATGCAGAAGTGGTGCCTCGCAGGGACCTGAAGCATGAGCAGGGGTCACCGAGGTGCCAGTGGGCAAAGAGGGTCCTAGTGGAGGGTACAGCGTGTGCCAAGGCCCCTTGGCAGGAAGAAGCACTGCAGGAGCTGAGCAGAGGGCAGGGTGCTGGGAGCCCCTGGGGTGAGGGTGGTAGAGCGGGAGGTGCCTCGGGAGGCCAGCAAGGGCAGGACACAGGCCTCCTAGGTTTTGTGCAGACTTAGGGGCTTTAATCTCCCTGGGCCTCCTCGTCTGCAAACAGGAGCCCGGGTATTTATCTCCTGGACATGAAATGACGGTGGCCACCATTTTCTGAGGGCCATGACTGTCATCCTTGTAAGGCCAGCCCCGGTCCGCCTGCCCACCAGGTTTTCTGAGAGCAAACTGCGCGAGCATCATTGTTACAGTGTCCGAGGTCAGAGGAGAAAGGATGATTTGGCCAAGAGCTTATTTGTAAGATTTGGGAAAACGTGACCCAACACAAGACTTAAGAGCCACGTGGGGAAAGCTGAGCCATGACATCAGGCCCTTTAAGCCAGGTCCCTTTTCTTAAGGACACAAACACTGAGTTAGTTGAGCGTCCGTTCCAGGTGAAGAACCTTAGGCACCTCACCTTCTAGAGTATTTTAGATGCGAAAAAGGAATTTGTCTCTAACCTCGAAAAGGTATTTTTTAAAACTATGATCAGTTCTCTGTTTTTATAAGAAAACCAAGTTTGTTCTGAGTCCCTGGTGTTTGCTGGTCGTCAGGCTGATCTTGTTGTAGTTCACAGCTCTCAACTTCCTACTTAGAGAATGAAATCCCAATCTCATAAACTTCCAATATACTTCAGTAGTTTCTAGCATGTTGCCGCCCGAAGAAGGCAGTGTGCGGAGTTCAGGGACAGAGAAAGAGAAATCACCCTGAACTGGCGTCAGAAAACCTGGGCTCAGGTCCCAGCTCCATCCCAGCCCAGATGGAAGCTGAGGAACCTCTCTGAGCCCAAGTCTTCTTGCTGGGGAGATGGGGCGCTGTGAGGGAGTCACCTGCGAGTGGTGCCCGGCCCAGGGGTTTCCCAGGATGGCTTCTCCGGGAAACAGACTCAGAGGCTGAGTGGGCAGGAGGTGTCCCAGGGCATGATGTCGGGAGCAACATGGAGGGGAGTGGTGGGGACGGGGCCCACCGGGCAGGGGGCAGGGGGAGTTGAGATGTAGCCACAGCAGGGGCCCAGCTGACCCCAGCACCCCAAAGAGTTGCCCTGGATGGCAGCTGGGGCAGATACCCTGGCATCAACCTGTCACGTGCAGCAGGCTGCCCGGGCAGGGCCTAACCTTGGATTAGGCAGCTTCCTTTGGCCAAGGGCAGCTCCTAGGGAGTCTCTGCTGGAGGAATGGGGGCCTTGGCCTTGAAGGGGTCTGGGTGGCACAGCAAGGTATAAATGCTTCCTTGTGAGAACAGAAGTATTTTGAAAACATGCACGTAGGAGGCCCGGATCCCCTGATGGGACAGGGTGGACAGGGGCAGGCACTGGGTTCCTCTGGGTCAGGGCTGGGCCTGCCCCTCTCCTGTTGCCAGGAGGACTACAACCACATCCACGGGGGCAAGTGGACTGTGAACAACCTGAGGCTGTACCTGGAGAGCACCCGGGGCAAGGAGGTGACAGGCAAGCTGTTTGATGAGATCCACTGGGTCATCGTGCAGTCTCTGAAGGCCGTGGCGGTGAGTAGGGGCTCGGGGGCCGAGGTGTGTGGGAAGGAGGCTGACCTGTTGCCTTTCGCCACAGAGACCCATTTTAAGTCTCGCCTCCCACGAGTCGGTCAAGGGCCAGCCAGTGTCGGGGAGGGAGAGGCTGCCCTGGGAGCTGGGCCCTCTGCTGCTGCCAGGGGTTTGGGAGATGCCCACGGCGTCGCTGTCGCCTCCCCTGTGCCCATGAGATCGAGAAGGAATGTTTTGGCCTGAGTCGATCCATCCAGGAGGGCTTTCGGCAGCCGCCTCGGAGGCTTCCTGCACTGCTGGAAGAAGGCGTAGTGACCTGTGCAGGACCACAGCGCTAAGAAGGGGTCCAAGTAGGATTCGCTTCAGAGGTGTTCTGAGGGTCCTTCATCATGCCAGAGATGAAACGTTTCATAGACGTTCAGGGCGGCAGGAAACCTGAGTATGTTTCCTCGGCCTCCTCTTTGTTGGCCAGTGTGCTGTTGTGTGTTGCTTTCCTGTTCTTAAGCAGATGCACAGCTGTTTCCAAGGGCATCGAAAGGAATAAACCCGGTCACCAGCGTGCGGCCCTCTGAGGGGCTCATCGCCCCGTAAGCAAACGGCACTCAGCCGGTAGCCGAGGGGTGCGCTTCTTCCCAGTCTTATACAAAAGCAAAATCTTAGAGAACAGCCGCCAGGGCCAGGCAGCCGGAGGCACCCCACGCTGGGGCCGAGGCAGCTTCGCTCCACGGAGCTGAACACGTGGGAAATGCTGTTCTGGGTTTGGCACCACGTGACTGGGCATGAAAGTTCTTGTATGAACCTATTCAGTGGAGCCCTGTCCTCCACTTTTACCTCTGAGAATGTCAGCCCGTACCGATCCCTGATTATGAATAACTTTGTCAAAACAGCCGCTCAAAGAAAAGAAAGCAGTGACCCTTCTGGGAACACCTGGACTTAGGTCCTGAGTTGAGCACTTCCTGCTTCACAAAGTACTACGTGCCTCTATCCTTTGTCTTTGTCTCACAGGAAAGATTTGGGGAAAAACATCCCAGGATGCAGCTCATCCCGTTAATTGTTGGAGATAAGGTCTTAGGGACCACGTTCCCCCAGAAGCCGTCTTGCACCCCCGTGGTCTGGGCTGGGGTCACAGTGGGTAGTGAGTGTGCCGTTCTGGGCTCAGATTCCCAGCTGGGCCTCCCCAGGCCCCCTGCCAACCATCACCTTTGCACAGGTGCCCCCTTCTCTGAGCCCCCAAGGCTTCCTCTGTGAAATTGGGATCCTGACACCGATGCCACGGAGTGGTTGAATGACCACGCTCTGTGGAGGTGAACTTACTGACTGGGAGAGAGGACAGCAGCAGGCCGTCCACAGGTGTGGCGTGTGACCCTCAGGCCGAGTCACGCTGGCTCCTCCTGGCCGCCTCGGTCTCCCCTGTGCAGTGGGGCTTTACAAGTAGCTGGCTGTTTAATCAAGAAAAGCCGCCCTCTGGCCCCAGTCCCCACCTGTCCCACAGCTGCATCTTCTGGCAAGTGGCTCTGAATGTTTCCTGGACCTTGACCTCGTGAGCTGAAACACTGTAGGCTTTCTCAAGACTCTGACGGGTTTGGAACAGAGATTTATTTATTCATTTTCATTTACTTAGCAAACATTTAGTCACCCCATATTTACCAGGTGTGTCGCCTTCTGAAAACCTGGGGGTGGGACAGCACAGAGATGCAGAAGAAGGGGCTGGGGCAGATGTGAGGGGGGTTTCTGGGCTGTGTGGCAGGGTGCCAGACCCACAACACGAGTCAGGACAGAGAAGTCAGGCCCCGCAGCCTGTGGGCAGGAAACTTAGAATTCTGGCCCTAGACAGCGGGATTGGGGAATGACAGAAGGCCTGGTGACCTCCTGTCCTGCATGGACGCTCTGGGATAGTGGGGTGAGTGCTGGCTGGGGCGAGGGCCCCAGGCGCTCATGGAAACACAATTCCACTGACTCCCCTGATGAAACATCCCCGGTTTTCCTCCGTGAGGCTGGATGGCCCTAGCTCCCCCTTAGGAATTTCTGGCTCTAAATCCAGCGTTGTAGGGAAGGTCTGCATGCTCACTAACGTAGGAATAGGCTGTGTCTGTGTGCTTCACCTGCTGTGGGGACACGAGGGTCCCCAGGGTGTGTGTGACACTGCTGCTGGCTGGGCCGCTCCCACAGGTCTAATCCAGGCAGACAGGGCAGGACCTGGGAATCTGCATTGCAAGCAAGCGGCTGGTGAGTTTGTTAATGCACCTGGAGAGTGGCTCACTGACTCTTGTCACAGAAAACAGAGATTCGTAACCTGAAACCCCACACCCATAAGGGCCTGGTGGACAGTGTTGGCTTGTTTTTGAGGCTGCACAGGCCTTACTTAACTCAGGGTGTCTGGGCCGGGAGCTGGGCATCGTGCCTGCTGAGGACAGCCCCGGGCCGATGGAAACGGTCAGTGCCGGTCATCCAGCCTCTGATGACGAGACTGGGAGCCCCAGGGAGTGCTTTGTGAAGTCCCTCCCCAAGGCTGAGGAGCGTTACTGTCCCTGAGCCCTGTAGGCAGACCAGGGAAGGACTGGTGGGCGGGAACCACCGGTCGCAGGAGTGAGACACTGCTGGAGCAGCGGTGAGGAGCGCTCTGCGGGGTGTCGGCATGAACACCCGTGTCTCTGGGGTGCTGGTTTCTGCTGGGCCCTATAACCTGCTGCTCACTCTTTCTGCAGCCGGTGATGAACAACGACAAACACTGCTTTGAGTGCTACGGCTACGACATCATCATAGACGACAGGCTGAAGCCCTGGCTGATCGAGGTACCCGTGCAGCACCAACACAGCTCCCAGGGTGCCCCCGCCTGGCCGCCAGCTCGCCAGTCCCCCAGCCATATGCTTCAGGCTCAGTGGCTGGGCTGGGGCAGATGAGGTTTTTAAATGTAACAGGGATGGGTGTTCAGGTGGGACAGGTTTGCTCTTGGTTGAAAACGAGCACACCCCGGTCTCTCACCTTCAGCGAGCCCAGCCCTGGGAGCAGGAGCCTCTTCCCTCTGCGCAGTGAGCTCGGCTGCCGATGGCCGGATGCCCCGGCACTCCCAGGCGCTTCCGGGTGAGGCCCTGCTCCCAAGGCCCTGCCCTATCCTCATGGAGACATTGTTCCCATTCAGGAAAGGAGCCCTTGGGAAGTGGTAGGCTACTGTCCAGAGGTAAGAAACATTGTCTGCTTTGGATGAGGCATAGTTTGGAAGTGGACTCACTGCCTGTTTCATCCTGGCGTGGACAGGATGTAGGTGGCCATTCTAGAGAGGGCACAGTGCATACACCTCTTCCTGGGGGTGCTGCCTCGGCCACAGTGCGCTCTGGCACACCTGTCTGAGGCCCAGATGTGAGGCACCCAGGGTTGCACCACTTTGCTCAGCTGCCAGGTAGGGGAGCTGCTGGTTCGCCTCCCTGCATGGGCCCTGGCACTGTCTTCTCACAACGCTCACATGGAGGTGGATGGCTCAGGCCTTTAGCTCGGTCCCATTTCAAGCCAGGAAAGCCAAGCCTCTAGAGCAAGTCGTAGACCGTGGCCCCTTGTAGGGAAAGCCTGCGAAGACCCTGCAGGACGCTGCTCAGAAAGCAAGCTGTCAGGGAAGGAGCCACGCTCTGTGTTCACATTCCCACCGCCGAAGCTGCATGAGAGTGCGGTGTGTGCAGACATAGGCAGAGAGCCAGCGATATCTACAGATACATATGTAGAATACTTATGTTTTCTTCCAAACAGAGTAACTTGAATGGAAGTCAAGCTTTCCTCCATGAGCTAGGGTCTTAATTGTGAACATTACTTCTAACACAATAGCAGATTTTTGTTTTAGCATATTGGTGATAAGAATGACATTATGATATATGCAGTCGCCATCTCAGGGCACCTGGGGTCCATACCGTCCCTTTCAGGGTGCACGTTAGGGACCCTGCTAGCCGTGCTGGACACGGTCTGACTGTTTGGGAGGAACCTGGACAATTGCACATTCGCTTCTTCTACTTGCCCGTGGCCGGAGCAAAGGCTGGCCAGGCCATTACAGCCGTGCCTCAAATCAGAGTAAATAGGTGGTGACCAGGGGCCTGTGGGACTCTCCGCAGAGGGAATGCCTGAATTTTAACCAGTGGATTTTGTGACATAGCTCCTCAGAGGCCTTATGGGGCCAACTTTCCATTTATTAGGTGGGTTCCCCATATGGGTCGGAATGTTGCTTTGTTGATGAGATATTACTCTCCCAGCAAAAGAGGGGCCCCTTCCCTTTTACTTCAACCCTATTATGTTACTTGATCAGGGTCATTTGGTTCACTGATTCTGTCAATGTGCTGGGGTAGCTTTTGGTACTTAGGACAGAGCTCATCACACAGGTAGACACTGAAATCGTGTTTGTGATGTACACTGACTTAAATTTTTATTGTGTAGTGACTTTTAATTCCTAATCCTGTCTTTAAATATGATGTATATTTCATCCAACAGCTAAAAAAAGTCACAAAATACTTTTGAGGTGCCCCAAAGATATTAGATCTTAACAGTATGAAATGACAGCTTTACCTAAATGTGTGGGGGCAGCCTTTTCTTCTGCATGTTCTCATTCCAAAGGAGTAAGCCACGCAGTTGACCAGCATGGCGTCTTTCCTCTCTAGGTTAACGCATCCCCGTCTCTCACCTCCAGCACCGCCAATGATCGAATCCTTAAGTATAACCTGATTAATGACACCCTCAATATTGCGGTCCCGAATGGCGAAATCCCAGACTGTAAATGGAACAAGTCGCCCCCAAAGGAAGTTCTTGGCAATTACGAGATTCTGTAAGTCTGTGTGTGATGGTGGTGGTCCTTGTGCGTTTCAGATGAGCGGTGCCAAGGCCCAACTTGGGTTTCCTGGGTATGCGTGGACTTGCCTAATTTGGGCAAAGTATTTCATTTGTTAATGATGTCATGGGACAGATCACTTTTTAGCAGTGGTGTTTGGGCCACGCAGCAGCACCATGTGAGCCACGGGGCGGTTTGGAGCAGGAGGGGTGGTCGCTCATCCTGACCCAGGTTGCCTTTGGGCAGAGGCTGGGCCCTTGCCCCGGCTGCACCCCACCGCTGTGTGATGCCGAGCAGCTCTCTGAGCTCTTGGGGCTTCCACCTGTACACCTTTTATGAGGGGATAATGCAAGCTGTCTTGCAGAGTTGGGAAGAAATAATAATGGCTAACATTTGAGGGCTTACCCCATGCCAGAAACTGCTCAGCGCTTTACCCATTTCATTTCCCCGGCAACCTTATGAGGTATGTGTTCTTAGCTCCATTGAATATATGTGGGGACAAAGGCGCAGAGGCCGAGTGGCAGGTTAGTAGTGACCAAAAGTGGGAACAGAGTGAGAGCCCATCAGGGGGCCGTGGTGGAATAAGGTATGGCTCGTTCACACCGTGGAACAGTGGGTGACTATTAAAGAGATTAAGCTGGAGTCCTGCTGTGAGGTCTGGGAGGCTGGGGGAGGAAGGCAAGTTGCGGAGAAAGGTGTGTACCGTGGCCTGATAGACAAACAGCGGCCTCAGTGCCCCCCGGTGTGGACACACAGCTGCACGTGCGCTTGCTCAGATGAGTGATGAGCAGAGCAGTGGGGAAGGACGCGCTTCAGGCTGTCAGCACGGCATGGATGCTGGGGTGCAGAAGGGGGTGCACGGAACCGAGGTGCAGAGGAGAAGAGCGACACCCAAAGCCGGACTTAGCGTGTGTGTGGGGATCCCATTACACAGTCTCGTGAAGTGAAAATGTGTAATTAATTGAACATTTAAAAAAACAAAGGAAGACATATTCTGAATTTACATGCACACACAGATCCCAGTGTCACAGCGGGCAGGCACTGCTGACGTGGGGATCTGGACTCCAGGGCCCACGCTTAGCCACCTCCACTGCGCCTGGGTGTGTGCCGCGCAGGGAGCGCAGAAGGGGAATTTGTGAGGGAGGGTGCAGGGCCTCCCGGCAGCGCTAGGGGCCTCCGGGGGCATGGGGAGGGCGGTGGTTGTGAACATCAGCGTGCTAGATTGTCTTCTCCGGCCACACTCACCTGCCTGGCCAGGTAGAGAGTAAGCAGAGGGTTGGAAGTGACTAGGGTTGGGGGCTTGCCCACCAAGGAAGCAGCGAGGATGTGAGCAGAGGAAGGCAGAGAGGGTGGGAGGCCGGTGGCGTTCCAGTGGGTCAGGACACCAGGGAAGTGAGCTGGAAGAGAAGGGGCAGAGGTCAGAGTGAGGGTTTGCAGTCAGGGTTAGGCAGGCGGTCAGCTGCTGAACAGACAGGCTGCGGGCCATGGGGAACGGGCCTGGGGGAGGAACATGGGATGATAGGTCCGGGCATCGGGCCTCATCTGTTTGGTCACTGCTGTCACTAGCAGCAGTGAGTCAGGAGGCCGAGTCATAAGGGACTAGGGGCCCTGACCTGGAGGAGTAGAGGTGACCGCCCAAGGAGGGGAGGGCTCCCTCTGGTCCCAAGGGCCTGCTGGGTGAGAGAGAAAACAGCCCCACTTAGGGGGCTGCAGGAGAAGCTGGACCTTCAGGAAGAGCCCAGTTCAGAGTGGGTGGTGAGGAGACAGTCCAGGATGGGTGACACATCGGCCGCCGTGGAGGGCCTCCTGGGTGCGCGGTGGGGGAGATGCTGAGGGGCTGGCTTAGTGGAGGTTGGCGGGATGCTGGGCTGGCAGCAGCCTGCGGGGCCCTTTGCCTCCTCCAGGGGGTGAGGGAGATGCTCCATATCCAGGTCAAGGTGCAGAGGTCAGAAGCCTCTCACTTTTAGTTGGAGACAAAAAGGTGGCCCCCCAGTCCACCCAGGCCTGACACCCAAGGGGCACTGCCCTGTCCAGTGGGCCAGGTGCTCTGTGTTCTGCGGCAGCTCCAGAATGGACCGGGGTAGAGGAGGCCCGCCGTGAGTTTCTTGTCCAAGGCCACCTCGCTGGCACCCAGAAATAGGTGCCCCTCCTGCCCCACATTGCCACCTTGGCCCCTGGACACGAAGCCTTGGCATCTGCTACCCAGAGGGCCTACTTCTTAAGGTGCCCGGTGGCTTATACAGCCTTTCAAAAATGACTGTTTGAACCCTGACAATGACTGGGTTGTGCCTTTTGGGAGCCCAGAGAGGAAACTGCTGGAAATAGAAAGAGCCCAGAGAAGAGCCATCTTGTCTCTGATTCTCCTCCACATCAGTTGTGTTCATGGCAACACCACCCTGGGAACAACCCATGCCGACGCCAGCCGCTTCCCAGATGCTCATTTCTGTTTGTTGTGGGCTTTTAAGCTGTGCACACCAGCACAGATGCTCTGGCTGGGAACCCACATGCGGCTCTTCCCTGTCTTGTTGCACACCCATCCCCCTAAGTGAGGTGCGGGGGCCACCCAACCAGACAGGCGGCTTCCCTGCAGCCCTTGGGTCAGTGATGCAGCCCCAGAACAGGCAACAGAGTGAAGACACGGGACCGGAGTCTGGGGGCTCTGACAGCCCCTGGAGGTGGGGCGGGGCCAGAGAGGCCGAACCTCCAGAGCCCCTGGGGAGATGGGGAGGGGAGGAGGGCCCGCATGGTGGTGTGGGGCTGCCCTGACACCCCCATGCCTGCAGAGGGAACCACCGCAGTGTCTGCCACAGGGGTAACAGCACGCTGGCCTTCCTCCCCACCCTTCCCCTCCCACCCTCAGTTTGCACAAGAAGCACAGTGCAGAAAATATGTTCTTCAGCCTCAGTGGCTTCTAATCCGTGCTGCCCTGAACTGCAGGTGGTGATCCTGGAATCAGCTTATGACAGAAATAGACCTTTTCGTGAGGTCAGCAAAATTCGACTAGTGCAACATAATTCAGCGTCTTAGTATCTTTTGCCTTTGATGTGAATGTCTGTATAACAGAGTCCTCAGGGCACAACCAGCAAATGACATCTACGAACGCACTTTAATAAGGG
This sequence comes from Phataginus tricuspis, assembly GCA_029783875.1. Lineage (NCBI taxonomy): Eukaryota > Metazoa > Chordata > Mammalia > Pholidota > Manidae > Phataginus > Phataginus tricuspis. The sequence continues at coordinate 30,969,540 of JAQQAC010003639.1, read as the reverse complement.
AAAAAATGCTTTTCATCCTCCTCCAACTTGCAGGGTAAAATGTTCCAAGTTAGAAACCTGAAGTCTTGGGTATCCTACCTCTGTCTTACCAGCTGTATGTCCTTAAGGCACTGAGTGAACCTCTCTGAGCCCCGTTTCCTCAAACAGAAGGTGGCGATCAAAAGGCCCACTATTCTGTGTCAGGAGGGTAATGTGAAGTCACTATGGGGATAGGAGACCTGTCTGCCAAGGCCTGCACCTGCCAGGGCCTATAGCAGGTGCAGTGGCATTTCACTGCTCTCCTCGGACCCAAAGAGGGGCCCCCCTGTGGAAAGAAAGGCCAGCGATTGCCCAGGTTCCCGCCAGGGGACCCGGGGTTCCAGGTCGTTCTTTCTGTTGCAAAAGCCCCGGCTGTATTTCCTACACAGGCCTGATGTATACAGGGGCAGGCGAGGCCACAGCTGGTGCTGGCCTTTCTGGCCAGTGGGCTGCTGAGCCTCTCCCCACCCTGGGCCCCTCCTCCTGGGCAGATCTCTGGCCCCTATTCCATGTCTGCCCTGCAGACACCATGTGGGGAGTACTTCCAGACAGTGGTTCTCTCCCTCGCTGCCCTGGGGTCTGATGCGTGTTGCCTTTGGGTCATTGCCAGAGTCCATCTGGTGGCCTTTATAAAGTACCGACAGTGGGGGGTAAGGTCCCCAATAACAGTTTAACAAAGTTGTACTCCCATGCCCAGGGGCGCGGGGGCAGCTGGTGGGCTGCTGAGGCCACCTGGTTGGCAGGTGGGCTGCTTCCCTGGGTGAGAATGGTGGGCCTGGTGCCGTGGCTGCCAGCTCCTGGGGATGGTTCTCTGTTTCCAGGTATGATGAGGAGCTGGCACAGGGCGACGGTGCTGACCGAGAGCTGAGAAGCCGTCCGGGCCAGCCGCTGGGACCCAGAGGGGGCCGATCGAGGGACTCGGGGAGAACTGTCCTCACAACCTGGAAGTGACCACTACGAAGAGCAAAAGACTCCAGCGTGGACCCTGCCCCCGCTGCTCACTGCTCCCAGGCCCTTGCTGAAGACCTATTTTGACATTTCCTTTTTCTAGAGCTTTTTTTCCTCTCCCTGAGCCCTGTAAATAAATAAAGGTACTTCTTTGGAAGGTTAAGGAGTCTTTTACTAGGAATTCTGTGTTCTTTGGCCAGCCTGGGTGCCCTACAACTTAATGCCCTTGTGACACCATCTCCTTGGAGACAGCGTCAGATCCTGCAGATTATGGGCTCCGTCCTGCCAGAATGATGTCTGCAAGTCCAGGTCACCTGTGCCTCTCGCCTCCTTGCTGTCAATCAGAGGTCCCCTCGGCCCCCTCCAAGGATTTGGTTGATTTGCTAGAGCGGCTCACAGAACTCAGGCAAGCAGCTTGTTTACTAGATCACCCATTTACTATGAAGGACGCAACTCAGGTGCACAAGGCCGGGTATGGGGTGGGGTGTGGAGCTTCTCTGCCCTCTCTGGGGACGCCACCTTCCCAGACTCTCCACGTGCGCACCAACCTGGAAGCTCTCCGAACTCCAGAGCTTGAACTCCACAGTTTGGGGAGATTGATGGAGACACGCATTACGTCGGCATGACTGATTAAGTCACCAGCCATTGGTGATTGATTCAACCTCTAGCCTTGGGACAAACAAGCCTTGTTAGTGTGTCCCAACCTCCCTGGACGTTTGGAGGGTGGGGCTGAAAGTTCCAACCCTCTAATTGTGGTTGGTTCCCCTGGCAACCAGCCTCCCTCTGGATGATCCAGGAGTCCCGGCTACCAGTTATTAGCACAAACCAGTTATTAGCTTGTTAGGAATAACAAAAGACATCCATTCATCTTTATGCCCTGGAGCTATTTCAGAAACTTGGAGCAAAGCTAAATATTACAACAAAAAATGTCCCTGTGGCTCTTTGAAAGGAAATGATGGGGTTTTAGGAGCTATGAGCCAGGATTGGGGACGAAGACCAAATGCGTATTTATTATCACAGTATCAGTTAATTTCATTCAGGTCGGAAGAACTGGCTCACAGATGTGTAAAACCAGCTCTTATAGTGTAAAGTGACAGCTTCAGGGTGCAATTTTGTTTACTTGAGGTACTTACATTTTAAAAATTTTGCCTAAATTAAACCCAAAATATGATTATCTTACAGAATCTGCCACTGTGAGAAAGGAAAATGTTTGAGCAGATGGCTATTTTCATTTCATCCCCTTTGAGTTGACTATGATTCTGAGGAAAACAGACCATGAGAACTACCACCCTGTAGTTTATCTTTACGAAGTCCTTCATCCAGGTGACTGGTTTCTGTCACTTTGGTTTTGTAGGTGAGTGTCCGTCAGATGAGCCCAGGCAGTTCTCGCCGTGTGGCTTGTGTGACCTCAGCACCTGGATTATTGCGACACAGAGGTAAGTGTGGGCAACCATCAGCGGGACCAGCTCGTGATGTGGTGTGTTTACAGGAGGCTGCCCTGGACACTGGTGACTAATAAAAATATGGAGAGGAAACCCCAGTCTGTCGGGCAGAGTGACTGACGCATCTGAATAACCCCTGAGACCGGGTTACGCTTACTCAGAGCCTCTTACTGTCATTCATATCTGATACCTGTTTACTAATGCTTCATTCACTCTCTTGATTTTATCTTTAAAACTCCCCACCGATTTTTGTTAAGATGTTAGTAATGGGATTTTGTTCTCACAGACTTGCGCTGAGGACATGGAGGATAGGGGTCTTTCCTGTACCAGTGTGTGAACATATGTCGTTTACATGTCATATTGTGGGTGCTCATGTATGTTTAATGACGTTTCACTGCCAGTTAGTGAAAAGGTCCTTTTAAATGATATGGTGCGATACAAAGCGAGGGAGGTGTAATATAAATGGTATTTAGCTAGAATCCAAATAAACTGCAATTTAGGGGGATTTGTCTGCCAGTTCACTTTACACTTGAAACTGTTCCAGCTTAGTGATCTGACCTGCACGTGCATTTCAGGCACTCCTGGTGTTTAGGTCTGGTGTTGACGACGGATGCGGCTTTGAGTCGGAGTCAGACCTGGGCTGGATGCTGGCTCTACTGTTTGTTAGTTTGGCCCAAGGCTGTCTGTGGATCTTTGGACCTTTACTTCCAAGTGTATAAAAAGGAGATTAATTATATCCACTTCAGAAATAACAGGTGCCCCCTTGCCTATGTCACAGCTCTGACAGTGGCTTCTTTCCCAGGACCGGGGAGATCCACGTGGCGGGGCCTCCCCAGGCTTCTGCGTGCAGCTTTTCCACCCACCCCTTCTTACAACCCAGGCTCCCAGTTCCCTAGGTTTAGTTTGCCCTCAGCATGTCTGGGAGGGGGGCGGAGTCTCCGGCTGGGAGAGCTGCCCTCCGTCTGAACCCTGGGGAGCCCCCTGTGGTGCAGGAATGAGGTGGTTGGTTTGCTGGTGATCGGTTGCTAGGTGAGAGCCAGTGTCTGCTAAGGAGATTTATGTCAAATATCGACTGTTATGTTAGTGATATCATGTTCCGGGCAGATGTTTCCTCTGCACACTTCCAGAACACGCATGGGCGGGAGGCGGCTGCGCCCGGAGCAGGCCTCGGAACGCTGTGGGCTTGTCGACAGTGCTTGTCGCTGGCCCGGGGCTCCAGCAGAGGCCCACTTGGCATTGTCCAGAATGACAGTTTCTGTTTTCTTCTCATCTCTCGTTATTTTTTCTTTCCTTTCGGCGGGGTGTTCCCACAGTCTGAGGGCTGTACCATCTGGCCCTTTTCACAATGATTCTTTTCTTGTTTCATGTGTTTGATCATCCCCAGGGTAAGCTGGTATTTGCCTGCTCCCCAAACGGGCTGCTCCCCGAGTATTCCTGGTGGGTGCTCAAGCTGGGAATGCCGGTGGCTTCCTGAATGTCTCCCCTCCCAGCAGGCCCTGCTGTGACAATCTGCCTTCTTCCTCTGGCCTCCCACCTGGACCACTGCTGGAGCCCCATGGTCTCAGCCTGCAGTGCCCTCCAGCCAGTAGGATTTTTCTGACTTGTGGCCATACGCCACACCCATCTCCTCCCTGTGCTTCTGCCCTGTATTCCACGCAGCCTCCCATCCTTGGGAGGATCTGGGAGGCCCTCTGTACACACTGCCCCAGGCTCATCTGACTTTCCTCTGCCTGGTCATCCAGACTGGCAGACTCCACTCTCCCACCAGGTCCCAGTCCCACCCAGCCAGCGGTGGTGCCTCCCCTAAGCTGCCCAGCCCCTGGTCTCCCTAACATCAGGCCAACTGCCTCCATGACCCCAGGAGTCAGGCGAAGTTCAGCTGCAGGGACCCTGGCCGTCTTGCCTGTGGGCTGGGTGCCTGGTGCTGCTCAGTGACCAGGCACCCACAGGGTGTCCGTTGTGTCATTTAACATGTGCTGCACCCAAGTGGGGTGCCCTCAGGGCATTCATTACAGGACCTTTTGTGTGGCGACAGGAGTGCCATCCAGTTCTGTTTCCTGTTTCTCATTCAGGAAGATGAGGCATTTTATGTCTTTTCCGAAATAGCCTTCACATACTTTGTGCCTGTGAGTGTTCAGAGTGCCCCTCTCACCCTCACTCCTGCGTGATTACTGGTCCTCAGCAGAAACAGAGCCTGAGCGATTGTAGCTTCCCCTGCAGGGAACCCTAGGCTCCCCCTGCCAACTGCTTATCCTTTTTGTTTTTTGTTTTCTTTTTCAAGTTTAACTCCCTTGGTTTTTCTTATGTAAAAATGCTGCATTGTAGCCCTAGTGGGAGTTCAGGTTTTCTTCCCAGGTCCTCAGGTGGATCTTTACAAGACAGTAAATTCCTGAGCAAAGTCTCCTTTCAGGAGCTGGGATGAGGAAGGTGTAGCTGGTTGGGGCATTGAAGGTGGCCTGGCAGGTAGCCCAGGTGGCCGTGCAACCGGGGCTGGGGTCCAGCAGGCCTCGCTGGCCACCGTCAAACAGCAGGCATGCCCCACAGAGCCGCAGTGGTTAGGGACCTCTCCTGGTGGTCCTCTGCGCTGGGATGTGGGAACTTGGCCAGGGTGGTGGCCAGGGAGCATTGACGCCCCCTGAATAGCCCCCGCTGCCAGCCAGGGTTTTGAACCTTGGTGCCTGGGTCCACTTCTGCAGGGATATCGTCTTCAGAACCTCAACCTTGAGGGACATCAGTGACCTCGGACTTCTTGGGGGTACAGTGGGTTGAAGAGCATCCCTCCAAAATTCATGTCCACCAGAATCTCAGAATGTGCCCTTATTTGGAAACAGGTCTTTGCAGATGTAGTTAGTTAAGGATCTCAAGATGAAATCATCTGGGATTTAGGGTGGGCCCAAAATCTAAGGGCTGGTGTCCTTTACAGAAGAAGCGAGGACACAGACACAGAGCGGAAGGCCATGTAGGATAGAGGCAGAAACTGGCGTGATGCCGCTCTAAGCTACGGAGCACCGGGTATTGCCAGCCGTCCCTGGAAACTGGAAGAGAGGGACCAACCCTGACGACACCTTGATCTCAGAGCCTGGCCTCCAAAACTGAGAGAATAAATCCCTGTAAGCTCCCCTGTGTGTGGTGATTTGCTACAGCAGCCCTAGGAGATGAACACAGGGGGTAAGGTGAAGAGTGAGCTCCTGGTCATGGCCCACTTGGTGACAGGTGACACAGATGCTCTCAGGTTTGCCTCCACGGCCGCCAGGCCTCAGCCCACCCGGCTTCACGAGGAAGCGCCCAGAGGCTCGGCAGCACCGCATTTGCGAAGCATCAGGCTTTGTGTCTTGTCTCCTTCTCCCCAGGCTCCTGCTCCTCTGCACCCGGACGCCCTGGCCTGGCTGAGGCCCCAGTTCCGAGTCACCCTGTCACCTAAGTGGCCTGCAAGTCAGATGCTTCGGAGAAAGCCAGAGTGTCCTGGGGTTTTTAAGTAATGTGATCACTGTGCAGAAATACGATGGCTGATATAGGCCATGGGTGACTCCCTAACCTAATGACAGTGATGGTGGCGACCGGATTCTGCAGCCTGTATGAGTCCATGGGCCACTGGGGCTTTTGTGCCCTGGGGTCTGATTCAAGGCCATTCTCAGTGGCTCCCACTGCCTCATCTTTAAACTCCAGATCGGAACCCAGTCTCCTTGATTTTTGCTTCCTGAATTCCGCCCCTCAGTGGCCCCGCCCCCATTCATCCCGCTCCCCACCCGCACTGCCTTCAGCCCTGCGCTCCTCCCCTGCTCTGGAGCTGCTTTCCGGAAGAGCACACCTGACCAGCCAGGGAGGGCTACTGGGAGGCCCAGAGAGGAGACTCCGGGGCTCCCTCCCTCCTGCTGGCATCTCTCCAGTGGTGGCTGAGGACTTGGGGCATCTCAGCTCACACCTCGGGCCTGCTTCCCACCCTGGCTGAGACGGCAAGCTGGGCTGGCCTGGAGCCCCAAGTGTGTCCCCCACCCCCAGCCCCAGACAGAGCAGGGGCCGTAGCTGCCTCGCCCTCCTCTTCTGTCCCAAGCCTTAGGCCCTGCTGGCCCGGGCCATCCACAGACAGCCAGGGTGAAGAAAAGACATCTCCGAAGGGGGTGCCAGGGACTGTTCCGGCTGGAGAGACTGTGAGCAGTGGCCTATGTCCTCTGATGTCCCTGAGGAAGAGAAGGCAGCCGGACTGCCACAGTGGGCCGGGTGCTCATAGCTCAGTGCTCTCCTAAGGAAGTAAAAGTGCACAGAACATCAACGCCAGACAAGGCCACTCCGTGACTAATAATCAAGCAAAAGCAAGACCCTCGGTTAAGCAAGGAACCCAGACCACAGCATGAACATTATCCAGGCCACGAAGTGACCAGACCTCCCCGTCCCGACTACAGGAGCCGAAGCTGCTTCCCCATCACAGCAGCAGCTCGCTCCAGCCCCCTCCCTGGAGACAAGGTTTTTAAAACATCTCATCGTAGAGTCACCCCCTTCCTGAGAGCAGCCAGTCCAGAGCAGCCCCGCCCCTCAGCCCGCAGGTGCACGCCCACACCCCACGGAAGCCCTTGCTAACGCCCTCTCACTGGTGCCTCTGCTCCGTGCTGCTTGTCCTCCAGGCAACAAGCCCTTGGGCCACCTTGTTCACCCACAGAGGTGCTCCTGGGGGGGCCTTAGCCAGAGAACATGGGAATACAGAGAATGCTTAACGGTTTCATGTAGGAAATTTCACTAGTTTTGATAAGGCTGAGTTTTAAGGAAGATCGATTTTTTCCCCAAGGTTGACAGACCCTGTTTAATCTTGGATACCAGGATCAATGTCAACTATATGTCAATAATAAATGAATAAATAAATGCATACATACATATCATGCTTGAGTGAAACAAACACTAACTGTTCATTAAAAAAAATACTGGATACCAGGTGTCTTGCCAATAGGTTTCAGCCGCAGGCAAGTTCACTATGGATTCAATGAGACCGAGGAATGACAATGGAACGTTCTTGGGGTGAGAGGGTTTATACCCAACTTTATTCCCATGGCGGCAGGTCAGTCACTAGAAACCCATCCACTCAGAGCGAGTCTGCATGCGGTAGGCCTATCTCTGCCTCTGGGCCTTTCTGCCCCCGCAGCCGTCTCAGTCTTTGTCCTTGGCGCTGCCACCGTTCCAGTTTTTGCTGTCCTGCAGCCATGCAGCAGCCATGTGGCCATGCCACTGTGTCACCCAGAGCGCTGGGTGCAGCTCTTATACAGAGTCAATAGCAGTGTATTGCCCACATGTGTGTAGTGAGCTAGCCGACCAGGGCCAGGTGAGAATCCTGGCCACAGGAACCTTCACTTTATCCGCACCAGGTACTTACATTTTTCTCTCCAGTCTGTGCTGCAGGCTCTGTGAGTGGTGAAAAGTGCTGGTGGCGGACGCTGGCCTAGCCTCGCTGCGTAGGAACTACTGTGAGGTTGTGGGCACCAGGCCGCCGGGCCATTGCTGGGGCAGCCAGGTAGTTACTGAACTTTCCAAACTGCATTTCTCACAAAGCCTTAAGGGCCTATTAAAAAAAAAAAATTCCTAGCACCTAATTTGAGAGCCACGGGGTGCTGCCCAGTCCTTCATTCTGGGGGTTCCCCAAAGTCACACAGCTATTGAAGGGCAGAGGCTGCATCGGGACCTGGCATGTGCCTTCCCAGCCCTCTTTGTAGCATGGGGTGTTCCCCTTATCAGAAAGGCAGAGATGGAGGCTGAGGCTGCATTAGCAGGGAAACACCAGGTCACTACGGCAGTGGGACAATATCCAGGGATTGAAAGTAGAGATTAGAAAACTGACAAATATTGGCTGTCACTTGGCACAGATAAGGTCTAGGAGAAGTGTGCAAGGGAGCCTGCAGGGGGTAATGGAACAAGGACGGGATCAGGCGTCACAAGACCCGGGCAGGGCCCTCTCCCCGCCCTCTGCTTGCTTGAGTGTGATGGCAGGCAAGTTACTTAGTCTCTCTGAGCTTTGCTTCCTCACCTGCCAGGTGGAGATTGTGACCTGGGTCTCCCATGGCTGCCACGGGGAAGGGAAGATAATGTTTGCAAAAGTGCCAAATCAGTATTAGTTCACATTTTTGTTACGACTTTTGTTTTAAGACCTGGTACTGCCCTAAAGGAGTTCACAAGCCATTTCTTTACAGGACAAGGCATATGCAGCAATGGAAAAGACAGCAGAGGCTTGGGTCCGAAGTGGCATGGATAATACCTGCTCCAGCAGTTGTGATCTGGGCCAGCTGGGTGATCTGGAGAGGCTTCCTGGAGGAGGAGCAGCTTAAGCTGTGTCATCATGGGTGGAAGCTACCAGTTAGTTTGGCCAACATCCGAAAGACAGGGAACAACAAATGCTGGTGAGGATGTGGAGAAAAGGGAACCCTCCCACGCTCTTGGTGGGAATGTAAAGTAGTTCAACCATTGTGGAAAGCACTATGGAGGTTCCTCAAAAAACTAAAAATAGAAATGCCATTTGACCCAGGATTTCCACTAGTAGGAATTTACCGGAAGAAAACATGATCACAGATTCAAAAGACATATGCACCCCTATGTTTATCACAGCACTAGTTATAATAGCCAAGACATGGAAGCAACCTAAGTGTCCATGAATGGATAAAGAAGATGTGGTACATACACACAATGGAATATTATTCAGCCATAAGAAGAAAACAAGTCCTACCATTTGCAACATGATTGGAGCTAGAGGGTATCATGCTCAGTGAAATAAGCCAGGCAGAGAAAGACAAGTATCAAATAATTGCCCTCATTTGTGGAGTATAACAACAAAGCAAAACTGAAGGAACAAAACAGCAGCAGACTCAGACTCCAAGAAGGAACTAGGGGTTACCAAAGGGAAAGGGACTGGGGAAGATGGGTGGGAAGGGAGTGAGAAGGGGAATAAGAGGCATTACGATCAGCATACATAACGTAGGGGCGCACAGGGAAGGCAGTATAGCACAAGAAGACAAGTAGTGACTGTATAGCATCTTACTATGCTGATGGACACTGACTGTAATGGGGTATGTGGGGGGGACTTGATAATATGGGTGAATATAGTAGCCACAATGTTGCTCATGTGTAACCTTCATAAGATTGTGTATCAATGACACCTTAATAAAATAAAAATAAAAAAAAGAATGAGTGGAAGCTGCATGGAATGCAGGGAAGTAGTGGGGAGATAATTTCAGAAAAATGGATCAAGGCCATATTATGAAGGATCTTGGATGACAGGCTAGAGAATCTGGACCAATTCCGCGGGCACTCGGAAGTCATTGAATGTTTCTGGATAGAGTGACAAGGTCAGTATCCTGAGATGTGCCTGGGAGTGGTTCAGAGGACGGTGGAGCTGGGGAGAGAGCCTGGGGAGGCGCAGCAGTGATGAGCATGAGCTGGGGATGCGAGCTAGGGCGGGACACTGAGGATATTTAGGGGGGAGTGGAGGGCGTAGAGGGGGGCTGGCTGCCGCACCAGGGGAGAGGGAGGTCTTCCGAACCAGAAGCAATGCTCAGCCTCCCAGCAGGGGGCGTACTGTAAAAGGGGTTTGAGCCTTGAAAGTAGAATTAAGTAAACTTCGCAAAATTGAGTTTCAAGTACTTCCCAGGAGCTGGTCATTGAGGTCCTATTACTCCTGGTCATGAAATCATTTGCTTCCATGTAACAACTGAATAGCAAGAAAGTCACTGGTTTGCTTCAGTGCCTGAATCCTGTGCTAGTTCTGAAAACCGTAACTTTCGGAATAGGAAAATAAACCTACAGGAGAGCTGGTTTATAGGCAAACTCATCTTCATACACAGGTGTCCCTGGCAGAAACCTCTCCCCAGCAAATAGGATTTCCTGCTTTTCCACTAAATCACCCAGCACATGAGGAGCTGCTGGGGCCCAGGAGAGACCAAGACAGGCAAGTCCTGGCCTTGCAGAGTTTGGTCTAAAGAGGAGAGAGATGAGAAAGGAGCCGTCCCAAGGGCGAGAAATGCTGGGACTCAGAGGGCAGGCCACCGAAGCGGTACCAGAGAGGAGCCAGAAGTGCCTACGAGGAGCTGAGTGTGGCTGAGCGGGAGAGAGGCAGGACTCGGGACGGGTGTGGCCCCAAGCTTGGGATCAGGGGGGCTGCGTGATCTGCAGGGGGCTTGGGAGGGCCGGGTGTGGGGCACAGGTGATTTCTCCTGGTCTAGAAAGAGCCTTGATGCCCCGAGTGGGCCCCATGGCCGTGTGTCTGCTGGTTGGGTCAGGCTGGCCCAGTAGAACTTTAGAGCAGAGAGGCTTTGGGGGTAGAGTCCCCTTAAAGATGTGTTCAGAAACGGGACCAGGAGCTTCAGAGGCTGAGGTGCAGGGGCTGCTCGGTCTTTTTTCTTTCCCTAGTCCTGACCATTCAGCTCGTCCATCAATCGCATGAAACACCTCTTTCCTTCCTATAAACCCCTCCCCTCCCTGCTAGTTTTCACCGCTGATACCTGCAAGTGACAGAATCCTCACCTACAGGAGGTCACTCAGGTTACAATGAGGAGGTCTGATGAAGAATGGTCATCCACGCAATAGATGATGGTGGTCTGGGCAGAAAAGAGATGTTTGGAGGGGGCATTGACGGGATGTGATGGGGAAGATGGGGCGAGGAGGAAGAGGTGTCCTGGAGGATGCCCAGGTTTCTGGAAGGGTTCATTCATGGCCAGTGCTCTGCAGGGGAGCAGAGCTCAGGGAGGACGACTTCAGTTTTAGAAATGTCGAGCTTGAGGAGTCTTGGGGACATTGCAGCGGGATGTCACATTGACGCTGGAGGGCTTCAGGCTGGGCCTTAATGCAGAATTAAGGGCCCCTCAATGGGGATGGAAAGGGGAGCTCCAGGAGATTGCCCGAGGGTGAGGTGGCCAGCCCAGGTGGACCACAAGGAACCCCAAAGGCAAGGGAAGGAATAGGCAGGAGGAATGAGGAGATGCGTCTCATGGAAGCCAAGGATGTAGGACAGCGTGATGAGAGCTGCATGCAGTCATGAAAGCTGAGACCTGACAGGTGCCCTGGGACTTCACAACCCGGGCTGTGGTGGGCCCAGTGAGAGCAAGGTCACATGTGGCAGGGACAGCCAGGAGAAAGTGGACCAGCCACGTAGACAAGTCTTTGAGGCAGGGAGGTGAGGGAGACAAAAGAGGGAGGGAGGGTCCGAGGGGTTGTGCACCCAACTGAAGGTCATCGCTCTTCATAGGCTTTGTTCATTCATGCGCTCATTCATTCCACCAGCATTTACTGGCGCTCACTATGGGCCACAGCGATTCTGCATGCTGGGGACACTTTGCTAAGTAGATGGACCAGTCCCTGCCATCATGGAACATAAAATCCAGTGGGTGCTGGAGAAGAAAGCATCTGTATGAACAGTTTTAGTGACGTGTAGTCTGCATACCGTAAACACACTCATCTTGAGTGTACAAGTCAATAATTTTCAGCAGGTTCACAGAGTTGCACACCTATTGCCACAATCCAATTCTAGGACCCTCTCCATCACCCCATGAGATCCCTTGTGCCCATTTGCAATAACTCTTCCTTCCTATTCCCAGCCGCTGGCAACCACTAATCTACTTTCTGTTCTATAGAGTTGTCTTCTTTGGACATTTCCTATAAACAGAATCCTACATCACATGTTTTCTTGCATCCAGCTTCTTTCACTTAGCACAATGCTTTTGAGGTCCGTGCATGCTGCAGCCTGGGTCAGCACTCATTCCTTTTCATCGCTGACCAGTATGCTGTCTTGGATGGCTAGACCACATTTTGTTTACCTGTTACCCAGTCAATGGTATTTGAATCGTCCCCACTTTGTGGCCAGGGGAGTAATGCCGCAATGAGTATTTATATAGAGACAGGTGTTTTCACTTCTCATGGGTATATAGCTCGGAGTGGAATTACTGGGTCATGTACAAATATATGTTTAACTTTTTAAGAAACTGCTAAATGATTTCCAGAACAACAGTGCTGTTTTACTTTCCCCCCCAGCAGTGTGTGAAGGTTCCAGCTTCTCCACATCCCCCAACACTTGTCGTCTGTCTTTAATTAAAGCCATTCCTGCGGATGTGAAGAGGCGTCTCATTGCAGCCTAGATTTGCGTCCCTGATGACTAATGATGGTGAGCATCTTTTCATGTGCTTATTGAACACTCCCATGTCTTCTTGGGAGAAACCATTTTAAAGGAGTGAATTTCCCACTGCTGGGAGGACATTGTGACTTATCCTTAATTCTCTAGCAGAAGGTTTCACTGACTTTTCCATGAAGTCTTTCCTGACAGCTCTTGTCTACCCTGGTCTCTCCTTTCTCTTAAATTGTAAAGCCTAAATCAGATCATATCTGAGGCCTAATGGCCTCCATTGGAACTTCTGAGAGTGAATGCAGGCTCCCTGACTCTCCTGCCTTAATGTCCCACCACACTCCCTCCTGCTCGTGTGCATTTTGCTGGAGACACCCCAGCCTTTGATGGGCCATGCTCATCCCTGCCAGAAGCACCAGATCAAAATTCCAGGTCATTCTCGACGTTAGACAGTACAGCACACGCCTGCAACTAAAGGGATTCCTACAAGCTTGGGGGTGGAAAGGCCCGACAAGCCTCCTGTTCCAGCCTCTTGTCCGTGGTTACCCCCTGCCCCGCTACCTGGAATTCTCTCCCCTTCATCTCTGCAGCCCTGGCTCCTTCTCAGGAGCAGCCTGGCTGTCATCTTCTCAGAGAAGCTTTCCTGATCATTCTCCCAGCCACAATCTGTTATCGTCTTCTGCTTTCTCCAAAGCAATGATCATCTCCATTATCTTGCTCAGTTGTTTACCTGCTCTTTTACTTTCATCAGCACTGTGAGGGCCACACCAGCATCCACCTGGCAAGGGGCTGGCCTACAGGCAGCACAGGAAGGGTGACGGCTGAAGGAGCCCAGGGTGTCTGCGCATCTGTGACCCCCCTGGCCCTCCACCTATGTGACTCCTGCTGCCAGGATCTTGCCATCCATCGCTGGACTGAGGTAAGGAAGAACTAGAGGTCAGGGCAGCATCCCGTGCTGCATGATGGCCACTTGGTCAAGCACTTCTGGGCAGCGTTAGAGCAGCAGACATGGGGGCATTAACAAGCCAGAGCAAGACCAGATGGCATGTAAGGAATGGTTTAAAGTTTGAAGACATTTACTCCCGAGAAAAGATTTAAGGGTGACACAAAGAATTTGCAGGGCTGGTAGGTAATGGGGGCGCTTTGGAGGTCAGACCGTGAGCAGCGGGCGGAAGGGAGGGGAAGGCAGATGCTGCTTTGGCTTAAGGAGGGCCTTTCTGTCAGCAGTGCCTAGGGGTAGAACGGTTCATCTCCTGAGGTAGTGAGCCTCTGGTCACAGGGCAGGTACAACTCCCTCTGACTTCCAAGCCTGGCTCAGGAATCCAAGTCTGGGGGGGAATCCCTGCCCACTTCCTGGCTGTTTGCTCTTGGTTGCCCTCCTAAGCCTCCCTGGGGTGTGGGACAGGATACACCACGGACAAGAAGCTGGAACAGAGGCTTATAGAGCCTTTCCACCGCTGAGCTTGTAGGAATCCCCTTAGTTGAAGGCGTGTGCTGTACTGTCTAACGTCGAGAGTGACCTGGAATTTTGATCTGGTGCTTCTGGAAAGGGGAAAGAGACATTTCAGGGCATGGGGAGGGAAGGGAGCAGTGTGCCTGCAAGGAGCGGATGGGCCCAGGCCAAGGCCCTGGGGCTGAGGATTCCCTTCAACTGGTGATTTGTTGAGGACCCCTCTCCCCCATGGGTGCTCTGCCACAGCGTCCCCAGCACCCAGAACAGTGTCCAGCGTTTAGTAGGTGCTCAATAAGCCTCTGACTTCAAAGCCTGGCTCAGGAATCCAAGTCTATGGGGGGAATCCCTGCCCACTTCCTGGCTGTTTGCTCTTGGGTCGATTCCTAAACCTCTCTGAGTCTGTTTCCTTGTCTCCTAAGTGTGCACAGTGACATGAGGGTGACAGTTATCCTGTCCAGCCCGATGGGCAGAAGCAGTTGCGGAGCGTGCGCACCTGGGCCCCTGTAGCCCTGGCTGCTCTCCTGCTGCTCTTAGCGGGGGTGACCCTTCCTGGTCTATTAGTCCTGTGTCCTGCATTCCCACTGTCCCCTAGATGGGCAGTTTCCCCATCTGCCCGCTGGCCTGGCAGGTGGAGCTAGGACTTGGGTGAGTGCCAGGAGAGGAGAGGGTGAGCCCAGGGCTGGCAAAGCCCTGGCCAGGGTGAAGGCTTAGTCACAGCCATAAAAAATGGGAGAGCGAGGGGTGTCATGATGACACAACACTCACTTCCGGTTGGGACGGTGGTGCTGCATCTCATGCTTCAACGCAAGTGAGCCCAAACGGAAAGGCTTTGAGGAAGAAAGGAAACTGGAGGACAAATGGAAATTTTCAACTACCAGCTGCCCAAGAGTCCCTTCAGCTGGGGAGTGTCTTTGGAGCATCAGCGCCTGGCATGTCACTTGGCCTGGAGTGGCTTTCCCATTTGCAAATGCAGCTGGACCTCCAGGCATGCTGTTCCCAGCCCCCTGCGCCCCCAGCCCCCTGACCGTCCTGCCTCAGGCCCCCAGCTCCTGCTGTTTCTGCAACCTGGCATGCCCTTCCCTCCCACCTCCACCTGCTAAGCCCTGCCCACTCCTGAGGGCTAGTTAAAGCCCTGTGTCCCTGAGGCTTTGAACCCTCTTCTGGCCAGCACCTGCCGCCCACGCTCCTCTTGAGAGGGGTACTCAACCTCAAGGTTGCCCTGGATGTGCGCAGCTGGCAGCAGGGGCACCGGTTAGGGCTCCACGCTGACCTTCCTCGCCCTTCCCTCTCCTCCCCTCCCCACAGCTGAATGTGGTTCTGGTGTCCTCAGGCATCTCATATAACTCCACATGTTTACCCAAATTTCTCAGAGGTGCTTTTTCTAATCCCACAGTTCTCTGACACAAGTGTCTGTAACTAGAAAACAAGTGCTCACTGAAAAAAATATTACTGCTCCTTCGTATTTATTCAGACAAATTGAGACCTTGTGTCCACACAGAAACCTGCCCGTGGATATTCACAGCCGCTTTCCTCATAATTGCCCAAACTTGGAAGCCACTAAGTCCTTCAATGGCTGAATGAATAAACTCTGGTGCATCCAGACAATGGAATATAATCAGAAGTAAAAAGAAATCAGCTGTCAAAGTACAAAAAGTCATGGAGGAGCCTTAAATGAATATTATTACCAAGTGAAAGAAGCCAGTCTCAAGAGAGCACATACTGTAGGATTCCAAGCCTGTAACTTGCTGGAAAAGGCAAACTATAGAGATAGTTACAATATCGGTGGTTGCCAGGGCTCGGGGGAGGCGGGCCAAGCAGGGGGAGCACAGAGCGCAGGCCTAAGCCGGCCAGGAGCCCTCAGGCTCGTAAAGGCCAGGGCGGGGGCCGGGTCAGATCTCGGTGTCACCCTTACTCCCT
Organism: Phataginus tricuspis; assembly: GCA_029783875.1. Lineage (NCBI taxonomy): Eukaryota > Metazoa > Chordata > Mammalia > Pholidota > Manidae > Phataginus > Phataginus tricuspis. The sequence continues at coordinate 30,953,678 of JAQQAC010003639.1, read as the reverse complement.
TGAGCGAGGTTTGTCACTTCTCTGAAGGGCACTTTCTCATCTGGGAATTGGGGTGGTAATTCCTACTTCACAGCTGGGAGCATCAGGTCCATTCCTGGACCCTTCCCCCCCCACTGTTAGGCCTGGGCGTGGCCCCGGCACGCTGTCCCTTGTCATCTGGCTGGGAATGGAAGGCCCACTACTTGGAAAAAATGCAAAAGTTTCAGAACTGCAGTTTGACGACTGAAGAGAGCAAGAGAGGTGCAGGCGATGGCTGCTTTCTCGGAACATGGCGCTGTCTGTCCAGGGAGGCAGAGGGCGTGGGAGGGGTCTTCCCCGCAGAACCCGGAGGTGGGTGGGAGGAGGAGGAGGAGCATCTGGCACGTTAGCGTCTGAGAGCTGATGGCGGGAGCTGAAGCAAGGCAGGGGGGGAGGACACCCTAGAGCACGGGCTTGAGAACAGCCTCTGACATCTCAAGGCCAGTGCTCAGGGAGGTCCCCAGGCCTGAAGACGCTGGCCAGTGACATGGCCTCTGCTTTCCCTGTGCCCTCTCTACCGGGAGGCTCAGCATGGTGTGGAGTAGTGAGGTGGGCACGGCCTTGGAGCCGGGTAAGAGCTGTGTGACCTTAGACAAGTCACCTTACCTCTCTGAGTCCCAGTTTCCCCAGGAGCAAAGTGGTGGTGTGTGAACTGCTATATAGAAAACACCGTCATGTGGCCTGTCACCATGGGAGGGGACCATTTGGGTGGCAGCCAAGATTTTTATTGGGGACTGGGAGAAGCCAGGGCTAGTCCAGCCCCTCGGTGTCCGCCGCCCTCTCCCCCACCGCCATGCCCCACCCCCCCACTGGCCCCAGCAAGTGCTCGCGGGAGGCCTGCACCAGTGAGTGAGTGGTGGGTCCCGGGAGGGCCGGGCTCTGCACACCGCTTGCTGGGCACACAACAGCAGTGCCATGATCTGTGATGAACCGGGCGGCCGGGCTCCCCTGAGCTCACATGATACTCCCATCAGCCTCAATGGGTGCTCCTGCCGTAATCTGAGACCCTGGCCACAGGCTCCAACCAGTTGCCAGAGAATAGACTTAACAGGAAGGGCGTGCTCAGGGCCTGCGGAGGGACAAGGAGGGGCCTTGGCCTTGCTCTCCCACTCCCCAGGCCGTCCAGGGGCTGCCCCTACCCAGGTGCCTGGAGGACGGCTAGAGAGTGTGCCCCTGACCCTGGGCTTAAACGTAAAGAAGTTTGCCCACGGCCTTTGGGAGTCTGCCTGTGCTGAGCCTCAGGGGGCCGCCTTTCACTCCCACTGCTGCCATCACCTGCCTATTATCTTCAAGGGTCTGCCCAAACTACCTTTTTGGGGAGCTTCCCAGGACCCCCCCACCCTGATACTGCTTGGGCCCCTCTCAAACCCTGCTCACAGCCTGCCTCCTCTGGTCCCCCACCCAGCATGGGTGGCTGGGAAGTGAGGAATGTGTATTTTTTATTCACGCTTAGCTCGGTGCCCAGCACCGTCTGTCTGTCTGGTGTGTTAGAGAGAGACAGGGCTGGAGCAGGGAAAATGCTGGAGAAGGAGCCAGGAGGCCCAGGTTGGAGAGGTTCTCTGGCCCGGCTTAGGAAACTTCAAGCAACTCACCTGCCCTCCCTGGGCTTCCGGGCCTCCGCTGTCGCACTTTAGAAAGAAGGTGGGACTCACCTACCTGGTCATCCTTTGGGGTCTTCTGGCTTCGATATTCTGTGGTCCCAAGTGCTCCACACAGCCTCCTCCTGCCCCTCTCTCCCACCTGCCCAATGCTGCACTTCAGTGTGGAGATATCAGCCCATGCCTGTTAGCCTGCTGACCATGCACTCTGATCAACTGTCCATTGTCCATGAACTTGGAGAAGGAAAGGCATTTTCCTTTATCAAATGCACTTTGAGCCTCTGCCATGTGGCGTTCACAGCTCCAGTTCAGATGATTCAAAACCATCTGTACTCACCCTGGCAGCCTCTGGTTTGAATCACCCCCTCCCCAAACCCAGAGAGAAGAGAAAGTGAGGCACCACGGGCCGTCCACCAGGCAGAGGATTGCGTGAACTTGATGTAGAAGGGCTTGATCTCCCGCCCCTCGGCCCCCAGCCAGGCTGTTCAGGTTGGAGGGTGGGCTCTGAGGGCTCTCAGACTTAGTTTGGAGGCTTCCGCCGAGGGAGAAGGAGGCACAGGGAGCCGAGGTGGGGGCAGGAATGGAGCTTGGGAGGAGCAGAGGGCCGCGGGATGGGAATGCAAGGCAGCCGAGTGGGACAGCCTATGAGATGGGGAGGTGGTGCCCGAATTCCTCTGTGGGTGACAATGCCAGGGAGCCGAGGGGTAACCTGAGAGCGAGTCCACCTCCACCGAAGCCCTCTCGGGAGCAGCCCCCCATGGCTGTGCTCCCCCTGGGGCAGAGAGAGCCTGAGAGGGACGGCACGGGGGAGCTGGCCTCTCCACGAGGTGGATCTGGTGGGCGGCTGCCCATGCCAGCTCTGTGCAGTCCGTGCCCACTGTGTGCTGGCCCTGTGTGAGGGCTTTCCTCCATCGCCACGTTCCATTCCTCATCAACCCCCGTCAAGCAGGCGTGAGCCACCGTTGCCCTGTCCAGGTGAGACCCTGGAGGCCAAGCAGTGAGGCGACTTGCCCACAGCTTGTAAACCAAAACCTTGCTCTAAAAAACAAAGTCTATTAAGACAAAAGCAAAGCAAAATAAAGCAAAAACCAAACCAGAACGGGGAACCCTTGAGCATTTGAACGAGTCCTAGGCTTTCCTAATTGCTGGGGAAAAACTCTTTTTAGTGAAAGATAAAACTGGGCCTGGGTCACTCAGGCCTCTCCTCCTCCTTTCTTCTGAAGCCAGGAAGTGACCGGGACCCAATTAAATATTTAACCAGCGAGTGGGGGTGTCTGTGGGAGCCTGACCTCCACCGCTGCTTCCGGTACTACTGCTGGGACAGTGGCATCAGGTTACAGATAATCTTGGGCATCCAGTGAGTAGGGAGGTGAGTACCTACCCGAAGTGTCCCCCAGGTGAGGCGTGGTTGCCCTCCCAAGGCAGAGCCCCTTGCCTGGTGTCTCACCGATGGCAATTCAGCAAGTCAGGCATAGTCACATGGATGGAGGTCCTGCCTGTTCAGCAGGGCCTTTGGTAGCAGCTGACCTGGGGACCAAGAACCACCCTGGATGGCTCCCCAACTGTCTTCAACTTCTTAGTTTTAACTGTGGTACTCTTTCCATGAACTCTTACATGTAGTTAATAGCGGTTTTATTGGTTTGCCTTTATGTTATAATGTAAGTATTGGTGTACAACTTTTTTTATAAGTCCATCACATTCATTTGTCATAAAGCGAACCAATAAGAATTTTGAAATCACTGCAGCTTTTTGAAAAACTAGCTTCAGTATTTAATTTTATTGTGTATCAAATCTGCAATCACAGAAGTAGTTGCATGTGATAACACTGTAAAACCTAATCTTGTTTTATAATCACGGGATGCCTTTCCACTTATGTGCCCCAGGAGCCAGAAAAGGGTGGAATCCCTTTTGGCATCCAGGATCTCCATATCCTTCTGAACTGCAGGGACTCTAGGAAGTAGTTCCTCAGGGAGGTTGGATGTTCCTCATATGGCAGAAGATACTTTACGATGTCTCACATAAAGTCTGGGCATTGTTAGATCTTCATTCAAAATTTCAGAACACTTTTACATACCAATGTCATTGTTGATACTTGTTTGCTTTGGTACAAATGGCCACCCTATAACCCCAAGCCCCCCAAATGAGCTTTCCCACTGAGAAGCATCCTTCAGGAACAGTGCTTTCAAATGACATGAGGCCTAAGAACCACCTGAGGAGCCTGTGGGAAACGGGGTGATGCCCACTGTGGGAGATGCTGTCCAGGTGATGCCACCATGTCCTGCTGACTTTGGGCACGAGCAAGCTCCAGGTCCACCTGTCTTGCCTCGAGTTGTTGAGTGGAGTGTGTCACTTGTGACTAGAGCTGTGTACCTGATGGTACAGTTCTTCGTGAGCAGACTTGCATGGGCCAGAAGGGAACAAAACGAAGTAAGAAACGCTGGGGAAATTGCCTCCTAGTCAATGACACATTTACAAGGAATTCAGATTTACCCAGCTTGGCAGGGAAGATCTTCATACCAAGATATATCTAGAAGAAATGTGTTCCTCTGGCTGCAATAGTTAACGCTGTGTCTCCAAGAAATTAATGGTTGGTGCAGAGCACATGTTCTTTGTCTGATTTACTTTATCAGAATTAAAAAAAAAAAAGTTTACATATCCCGAGGCGCTCTCACAAAAAGGGCAGATTTCCTTGGACACAACAGCCACGAGCGGTGCCAAGATTGGTCGTAGAGCATCGCAGGTGTGATCTCAAGAATCCTTGCAGTTTGCCTAAGCACTAGATTCTGTGGTTATCTGCATATTACAGTTGAGAAGACTAAAACCTGGAGTGGCAAAGCAACCTGCCAGCATCCACAGCTATTCACTGCTCAGCCGCCTTCCCCAGTTTATTTCCCCTTCCCAGGCCCACAATGTCCATCGGAGCGGAATCCTCCCTGGAGAGCAGGGTTTCTTGCCTCTGGGCTTTCACTCTCATCATCTGCATCCACCTTGGCTCAGATATCACTGCCTTTGCATGGTCACCCTCCTGTGGAGGATCCCTGCCATCTCTTGGTGGGGAGGTCTCTTCTCATGTGCCACCTTCCCTTCTACATTGTGTCCTTGCCATCTTCCCAGGAGCACGAGCAGGACCCAGGGCCATCCCTTCCTGAACCCCTCTTGCCCCCCCACATTCTAAACTTTGGAATTAATTATAGATTGAATGTGTAACTGATTGATTTGTTTTCTTGAAAGAAGCATGTATATTACCGTGCAAGGAAGACCATTTTGTTTTTTACCAGCAATACAACTCTATCTGGATTTTTTTTCCTTTGAGAATGTTTTGTTCTCAGTGAAGGTATGTTTTAATTTGGGCGGTTTATCCAGGCTGCTTAAGGTAATGGGCACATTTTGTGGAACAGAGGGAGCAAAGTGTCAATAGACAAATCATAACCACATGTTAACTACAGAAACTGAGCACTCACACCTGCATGCCCAGAGCTGTTCCAGGCTTGTACCTGTTTCACCCCATTTACTCCTCCGCACAGTCCCGCGAGGTGGGCTCTGTCATTACCTCCATGTCACAGATCGAGACAGAGGTATGGGGAGCTGCAGTGACTTGCCCATGTGGGGAAGGGACAGAGACAGGACGGGGCCCCAGGCCTGTTCGAATATGATTGAGAAGGGGGCTGGATGCAATACCGTGAAATGTTTGTGGGGATCCAAGTTGGGATGTTCACGGCTGGCAAAGAGGAGATCTCTTCAGAAAAATACCTTGATGAGCTGCTGGGAACAGAAGGTGAGACCCAAGGAGTTTAGTAAGTGTTGAATTGCTGGGTGCAAGAAAAGGAGAGGAGTTTTGGTTTTGCCCTAAGAAGGAAGGAAAGAGAAAAGAAGGGGCCAGGGTGCAGGGGCTGCAGGCTGCCTGGGCCACCTTTTTACTGCAGGTCACCTGCAGCAAGTTGTCAGGCATTCGTTTAGAAACCCTTCCTTGGACATACTTTTACCTGTCCACCAGGATTACAGGAAGCAATGCTCAGGAAATGTTAGCAACTGTTTGCTCATTATTACTGCCCTTGGTAGATGGGACTAATACCCCATAAAGCCAGGTTCTTGTAAGAATTAGAAATAATGTGTGTCCAATGCATTGTGCGTTCTGCCATCCGTAAGCACTCCCAGGAGGCTCCTCTACACGCTCAGCACACGCACCACACCACTTTGCCCTGCTTAAAGTAGCCACTCAAGTGTAATGCACTCCCGTGCGAATATGATGACACTGGCTTCTCAGTGGCCTAGGAGAGGAAACTTTCAGAAGGACCACTTCCCTGAACTCCCAGTCTGGTGCGGTGCTGCCCTACCTTGCCCCCCAATCCCTGGGTGCCCGCAAAACCGCAAAGCTCTGGCCCCAGGGAGGGTACCCTGATCCTCCCACCCGCTGCCCGCACACCACGGCTGGAGCCATCTGAGAGGGACTCCCGCCGGCCACTCAGCCGGTTAAGCAGGGCCTTCCCCGTTGATTGACAGGGGAGGCCGCCAATGGTGCTCGGGGGAGATCCCTTTTTGTACGCTACGGGGCGTGCCGCCCCTGGGCTCTCCTGGCCCAATCGGGGCGGGTCCCGGCACCAGGCAGCCAATGGGGAGAGAGCAGCGGCCGCGATGGGGGCGGGTCAGTCCGGGCGGGCGGCAGAAGCTGCCGGGGCTGTACAGGGTAGGGCTGGGCAGCGAGGGCGGGAGGCGGGAGGCGGGCCGGAGCCGAGCTGGGGCTTGAGAGCCGTCGCGGCCGGAGCGGGGTGAGCGGCGGTCGGAGGCGAGCTGCGGCCGAGGTGAGTGGCGCACCGAGACAGCTGGGCGCCGCAGGCGGGCGCGGCGGTGCTGTTGGCGGCGGGTCCCGAGCCTTGTTGGGCCCCGCGCTCGGCGCCAGAGGGCAGCCTGTACGGCCGTGCGAACTTCCTGTGGCCGTGGGGGGGTGTCGAGGGGCCGCCGCGGGGGACACCGGCTGGAGCGGGGTCGGGCGGCGTCCTGGCAGGAGCGGCGCGCGCTCGGCCTGGGCTGCGGGGAGAGAGGTGCTGGAAGGGCTGCAGCGGAAGGGGATGGGAGACGTCGGGGGGGGGGGAATGAGGAAGGAGCAGGGGTCCGGGTGGGAGAAGGACACGAGGCCGAGGGGCGCAGAGGGTCACTGGGGGAAACCGGCCGGCCGGCCAGCGGCGGGAGCAGCGCGGGAGGGGAGGGTGGCTGGTCAGGGCTAGGTCCGCGGTGCCGGGGGCTGGGGGCGGCGAGCGCGCCGGACACACACGCGGATGCGCTCATTCGGGGCGCTTTGAGGACCGTCCTGCATTTATTTCCTTCCTTCTCCCCCTCCGGGCCCCTCTCCTGGCTCTTTATGGGAGTGGGGGACCAGGCCCTTCTGTGAGCAAGTCCCTAGGGCTGGGGGTGTTTGTCCGTTTGACCCAGGGAGTTTTCCCAGCCTGTCACGGGTTCCTAGAAACCTGTGCGTCCTCCCTCCTCCGGGGTTCTCCTCCTGCCGGGGCATTCGGAGAGGCCCCGGATTGTAGAGGTAGCGATTTCAGCCGCTAATTTTCAGTGGTTCACTGGGTTTCAGCTGGACCAGAGAAGGCCGATTTTTTTTTTCAGACGGAGCTGGTCAGGACAGCAAGCTGTGCTGTCTCGTTGGGGCCCACACGCTGCAGCCTTAGGATGCTGCTCTCCGGTTGGATGCTTGAGGGATGGGGGCCTTCAGGAGGGGTGTGTGTAGCACTCCCTAGGTCTCGCCTTCTGTCCTTGGCCCCAATTGTGCTGTGTTTTTGCGGTTGAGGAGGGTAGGGTGCTCAGAGGCTCCACCGCTACTCATTACACTGTTTACCAAACACTCCCTCGCTGTCCTGATGAAATCAAGAGACCAGCTCAGAGAATTTAAACTTGAATTGCAGACGGTGAGCTCACACCTTCCTTCCCTCCTCTGCGGTTCTTCCCTCTAAAGTTATTCCAGTATGCTGAAGTCCTGTCGTAACCCTCCCAGGATTGCCGGGTTGGAGACCACGCCCAGAAAACTCACCAGGTGGGCGTTGGTGACCGCCAGCCCCTCTGTTCTTGCCCCAGACGTTCTTATTCCACTTGATTCACCAGCCTGCGGGCAGCTTCCTCATAGAGGCCTTGAACGGCAGCCGAGGCAACTTGGGTTTCTCTTGATTCACATGGGAAACACTCATCTGTATGCATTTAACCTTAATTCTGGAGTTTGGCAGTCTCTTTGGTGAGGTTATGTTAGTTGAGATGTGAAGCCACTACATCAAAAACTTTTCTGTGATGTGTTTTTCTTAGACAATTGTCTTGAAGCTTTAAAGAAACTGGCCATTAGGGTGATGATATGTATTACTTGGAAAGTAACAACACAGGAGTAGTTGAGTGATTAGGGCTGCACTCATTCGCTTTTTTGGAGAAGAATAAAAACTCGTTTGGATGGAAATGGCAATCTTAGCTCATTCTGTTTGGGAAGTGGAATTTTATTACTTTTAGTCTCAACAGTGTGAGAGGTCATAATATTTAAATAATCTAAAAGTATGCATGTATAGTGAACAGTATCTGAGCTTTGGATGCAGGCTGCCTTTGGGATGTAAGGTTGGCTTTCTGTAGTCCTGGATGCCTGGTCCAGAGCTTTGATGGCCAGACCATTTCTGGGGTGGGAGCCAGGGGGCGTGTGTCTTTAACTTTTTACTTTTCTTATCTATTCACTTGAAAGTCTGTGCAGACTGAGTTAAGGGCATGATGCTCGGGCTTCTTGCTTCCAACCTGGTCATCAGCTGATTCCAAGATGTTAAGGAATATCAAAAGATTGCATAGATTCCTTACAATACTGTTAGTAGTGCATTGTCCTTAGGGATTGGGTACCATTGACCAAGTGCTTTCTGGCCACCCTCACCTGAACCTCCCAGCTGACAGCTGACTCTGCCCTGCCTTATCTGCCATCAGGCCAGCCTGGAGATTATGGGGATAATGACCACATTCACAGAAGAGATAGTGCTGGCTCCGTTTTTTTCCAATTAGATTGGTTTGAAATGCATCTGCATACCTGAAGGTGGTACCACCATGCCTTAATCAGTCAGTTTGCATTCCACAGGGAGAGACGTTTATGGCCCTGGCTGTGACCCGTCACATACATGAAGGCATCATCAGCCTGAAACCTGACTCCTGACAGATCCCAGCTGGTCCCTGAGAAGGCTATGTAGGAATTCCTTCAGATTTTTAGTATTCAGATGATTATCCTGTCTGCTGACTGGAGACAGTCTTAAAAGAATTCTTCAAGTATTCTGTGCAATGCAACATTCTTGGCATACGTGTTAATACAAAGGTTAACTATTTGAAAGAAATGGCCATATAAGAGTACAAATTTGGGCATTTTGATTAAAAAACCCTCAGGACTCTCCTTTCTTTAATTATGTATTAACTTGTATTTATTCCCATGATTGCACATTTATCTGTTCGCTTAGTAAAACTGCACTATGTAGTCTTATTTTTGTGTTTCTTAGAATAAAGACCTTATTTTATTTTTTAAAATATATTTTATTGTTTTCACATACAGACCTCCAGAATTAGTCAAATTCATGCAAAATAGTCTTTTTAAAGTGGACCAAACAAATCTCTTAAAATCAACATATATTGTTATTTCCACCCAAGACGTGGTTGACAGTCTGTCACTCATACTCCTTCAGATGAGAAAGTTCCAGAATTCCCCACTTATTCATGCCATAAGCAAAAGCTGAATCCAAACCAACTTGTTAGTTTATATTCCATTTATTGTAGGAGCCAACCTAAGAAAATCATAACTAAGCTGGTCTGACTGCTGTGAAGTGGAAAATACAAACCCATATGATATTAAGAGCTAACATTTTGAGTGTCCAACAGGAACTGCTTCTTAGTGTGACCTCTTACTTCACCCTTGTAACAACCTTGGGGGTAGGTGTTATTACCCATTTTATAGATACAGGGACTGGGGCCCAGGGAAAGCCACTCCCCCCAGTCCCATAGCCACAGATGGAATCAGGTTTCCAATGCACGTGGTCTGGCTCCCAGCCAGTTGGTCTTTAAACATAGAGTAGTTCATATGCTATTACAAACACAACCTAAAGCTTTTTTTTTCTCCTTTTTCTTCCTCCTCCATTCTTTGCATGTTATGAATCATATTCTGTACTCTTTGTCTAGCCTTTGGGTGACATCTATTTAGCCTTAGGAATACTTACATCTATAGGAGTCCCTCCAAAATGCACTGTAGAGGTGGTTTGTGGGAGGTAAATTCTCTCAGCTTTTGCTTATCTGAAAATTGTTTAATCCCTCCTTCAAATTTAAATGATAACCTTGCCAGGTAGAGTATTCTTGGTTCAAGGCCCTTCTGCTTCATTGCATTAAATATATCATGCCACTCCCTTCTGGCCTGAAAGGTTTCTGTTGAGAAGTCTGATGATAGCCTGATGGGTTTTCCTTTGTATATGATCTTTCTCTCTCTCTAGCTGCTTTTAAAAGTTTGTCTTTATCCTTGATCTTTGCCATTTTAATTATTATATGTCTTGATGTGGTCTTCCCTGGGTCCCTTGTGTTGGGAGATCTTTGCGCCTCCATGTCTTGAGAGACTCTCTCCTTCCCCAGATTGGGGAAGTTTTCAGCAATTACCTCCTCAATAACACTTTCTATCCCTTTTTCTCTCTTCTTCTTCTTCTGGTACCCCTAGAATGCAAATATTGTTCCGTTCGGATTGGTCACACAGTTCTCTCAATATTCTTTCATTCTTAGAGATTCTTTTTTCTCTCTGTGCCTTAGCTTCTTTGTATTCCTCTTCTCTAATTTCTATTCCATTTACCATCTCTTCTACTACATCTAATCTGCTTTTAAATCCCTCCATTGTATGTTTCATTTCAGATATGGATTTTCTTAATGATTGAAACTCCTACTTAAATTCGTTCCTGAGTTCTTGAATATTTTTCTGTACCTCCATAAGCATGTTTATAATTTTTATTTTGAACTCTCTTTCAGGAAGATTGGTGAGTTCAGTTTCATTTGGCCCTTTTCCTGGGGTTTGTGAGATTTTGGTCTGAACCATGTTCTTTTGACATTTCATATTTCTGTGTGGTGCCCACTAGTGTTCAGAAACTCCAGTCTCTGGAGCTGCTCAGCCCCTAGAGTGAGGTTGAGGGTCATAGGGGAGCAGAGCTGGTGCCTGGGGGGAGGAAAGATCTGTTTCCTGATTCCCGTCTGTGATGCCTGTCTCCAGTGTCAGAGTCAGTGGGCCAAGCACACATGTATAAGCCTCTGTGCTTGGTGTCTCTAGCTGTTGTAGGCGGGGCCTCCCTCTGGCTGGACTGACACCAGTGCAGTGACTGCCGGTTTGTGAGCAGGTGCCTGCAGGCCAGTAGGAAGGCTCAGCAGGCTGTGTGTAACAGTGGGGGGCCTCAGAGCTGAGTAGGCAGCCAGGGGGATGGAGCATCTGAAGCTCCTCAAAGTTCCCAACCAGCTGGGCAGAGTGCACCCAGACACCCTTGTCCAGCTCTCCCTTCTCCCGTGCAGCAAGCTCCATGCAAACCCCGTCCCTTCTCGCTGCTAGGAAGTCTCTCAGATCGGCAGCCCTTCCTCTGACACAGAGTGGCCAGGTGTGGATCCTGTCCTCTGCAAATGGCCAGAATGTCAGTCTCCCAGGCGCTCCGCCCATCCGAGCTCCCCAACGTCCAGAGCACCACACACTATAGGTTTCTGCTCACAAAGCAGATGTCCAGGGCTAGGTGTCCAGCAGTCCCAGGCTTCCACCCCCTCCCCACTCCGGTTTTCTTCCTCCCACCAGTGAGCTGGGGTGGGGGAAGGGCTCAGGTCCCGCCGGATGAAGGCTTTCGTACGTTACCCTGTTTTGTGAGGTCTGCTCTGTTTGTATGTATGCAGTCTGGTTCAACCTTCTTTCTTCTTACTATTTTAGGGTTAGTTGTATTAATTAACTATATTTTTGTACTATTTGTGGTTTTGGGAGGAGTTCTCCATGTCACCTCTCATGCCGCCATCTTGAATCTCAATAAAGACTTAGTATTTTTAAGATTGAAATATATTGACATACATTTTGTAAGTCTAATTTCTTTAAAAATGTTTTTCAATATTAAAAAATCATTTGAGTGTTTCCTGCCTCCAGGTACTGAACTAGATAGAGATGAGAATATAGAAATGAGTAAAATGCTGTCTCAACTATCAAAGCCCTTGGCAAGAAGGCTTATGGAGAAAAAAATAAGGATAGAAACTTTGCTGTAACCTTAGAAGCCATGTGTAACAATATATTTTATGGCTGTATGAGATTTATATTTATATTTGTATTTATGGTTTTTTTCCCCGGGTGGTAGAGTGGGAAGGATGTGGATGGAGACTAGGAGCCCCGGGCTCTGTCCATTCCCTGACTGACCCAGAGGCATCGGCCAATCATGTATCTTAGAGTCTCAAAGTTCATATTTGTGAAATGAGGGGCTTAGAGGTTCATAAACTTTTGAGAATCTGATGACGACTATGGACTCAGAAAGCGCGCATGTGGACAGTCCAGAGGCCTGAGTCCAGACGAGGAACTGGATCATTTCACCTCTAAACCCTTTCTCACCTCTGATACTCTGTAATCCCATTTTCCCAGTTGTCATGGAGCTAATAATATTGGTGGCTTGTATTTGTAAAGGATACCCTCAAAAGCATTTTCTCCTCTCATTTTTGTCCTCAAAACATTTCTGGGTGGTGTGGGTGGTGATGGATATTCCTGTTTGTGCTGAAGCAAGGGGTACCAGGCTTGTTCACCACTGTGGCAGGACCACACAGCCCGAGGCCTGTCCCAGGGCCAGACTGGGCCCCTGGTTGCTAGTTGGGGTTTTTCCATTAGGTTTTGCTTCCTTGGTGGTTGTCATTACAAGTCATGTTTGGCAGTGTAAATATTCCAGAATGTGTCCCTGTGTAGAAGAAACTATTTGTTCATCTGCTGAGAGGGCTGTTTTTTTTTTTTGTCTGAATTTGGATCACTAAACACCTTTTTGCCTGACCATCACATTACTTATTTTGTTTTTGTTATTTTTTCTTACCATATTTTCCATAGGGACACATTTGTAGGACTTGGGTGTTGCGAGCAGAATTGTTTAATGTTTACTGATTAACAAGTACACGGAAAAGATAGCTTCTCAGTTGCTTAGCATTTGAGAAACTTGTGAGGTAAATGGTAAGGGAAAATTTCGAGTGTCTGACTCCTTCCGTGCAAACATGTCCTTACAGATGAGCCATTCCCTGGGGCCTGAGAGGCCCATCCCTGGGCCCAGAGCCGCTGGGTAGGTTTGAGAGCAGGGTGTGGATTGTGCCAGTGACCACGACTGCCTAATGGTGGCTTCTTGTAGCCTTCTGGCCAGATTCCAGATATTTTAGAAACTGATTTTTTTTTTTTTTCCAGATTATTAGTGGTACAGAGTCTCAGCTATATAAAAAACTCATGGGTGCAAAAGAACACTGAACTTTAAGCCTCACAGATGTTAGGTTTATTACTGATGTGAAAAGAATAATCATAACAAAGGTTTCAAATACTCAGATATGGAGGTAATAGATGGTGCCCCTCAAATGCGGTATCTAGAGCTGTGTGTCCCCCTGTTATGTTACGTCTCATACCACTATTCAGTGTCCAAGCATGGAAAATGGTATTTGTTCATTTCAGGGTACATTTCTTTAGGGCACTTGAGGGGAGGAGGCACCAGCTCCCTGACGTTGAACATGAAGCCTGATGTCAGGTGTCAGCTTCCCTGAGTGGTCTGCTCCCCAGATTGAGGAACTGGTGGAGGCTAAAGGCACCAGTGAATTCTGAGCATTAAGCAGTTGGAAGTCACCAGAAGTTGAGGCCTGGTTGGGAAATGAGGCTGTAGGAGGGCAGGCCCATGGTGGCGGGTGGGCCCCAGACCGCTGCCCCGGTGCAGAGATGGGACCAGTTACCCACCCGGCTTGCATGACTGCCTCCTTCATTAGCGGTGCTAGTATTTAGCAGCCCTTACTCTGACCAGGACACTTGCCCTGTAGGTTGGCCCTTTTCTCTGGTGGCCTCCTGTGATTTAAATGTTGATAGAGCGGCAGGGTTGTCAGCTGGGGACCTCCATTAGGCTGCTGTGTCAGAGTACCTGCTTTTTATTTTAATTTCACAGCTGGGGCTGGGAATGTTTGGAGTGAACATACGTGGTGAGGGGAAGTGGGTGAGGTGGGCGCCAGAGGGCCATCCTGGCTCCCGTGTGTGCGCGTGCCGGCACCTGGCTGAGTCCACAGCTCGGGATCAGAGATGAAGGCAACTCTTGGGCTCGAGGGCAGCTCAGTCAGCAGGAAGACCCCAGAAGCAATCATGTTTCATTGTGACCGTGGCAGATAGGAATGTGTACAAAGCAGAGGGGACAGAGGAGGGCAGGTCTGACTGCCCTCAGGACACTGCAGAGCGCTGACCTTCAGGGAGGTGACTTTGGAATGGCTCGGCCAGATCCACAGGTGCAGTCCAGGTGGCGATGCCTGGAAGGAGAGAGACAGGCAGAGGAGCAGAGCTGTAAAGACTGTGGGGTGCAAGTGGCTTGGTGTGCGAAGAGCCACTGATGTTGGGCGAGGGAAGGCTGGGTGGCAGGCGTCAGGTTTTATGACCTGCCGTGCATGCCCAGTTTTTGTTTGGGCTTCTTCCTGGAGGATGGAGTTCCATGGGGAGCTGTTTCCTGGTAGACACAGTAGGTTGAAGCTCTGCACAGAGGGAGAGTCAGCTGGTAAGTCAGGAATGCAGATGGTGAGGCATGATCCAGGTGGGTCTGTTTAACAGAGGTCACCTTCCCTGAGGCTGGAGGATTACCATCATTTGTTCCTAGGAAGTAGTGGCCACATTCTAATGAGAGGGGCTTCCAGAGTGGGATTGGCATCCGCCTTGACTGGGTTTCTTTCCCTGCATTTACATTTTGGTTGGTAATGCAGTGGCTGCCTGGGCTCTGCTACTCCTTCTGTATGGCTTATGCTCACAAGCCCATGCAGTCACTATGTAACTTTCACCTGTCCCTGCAGAAAAAAAGGCAGCATTGCAATAAGAGAGCTTGGTTTCTGAGTCACACAGCCCTGGGTTTGAGTTCCAGCTCCTCCCCAGGGTAACTGTGTGGCCTTCCTGGCCACATGCTTCAATGTCTTCAGAAATCAGGATGCTGCCGCCCCCCCTCCCACTCCCACCCTGACCAAGGGAGGGCAACATGAGGTGGTGGACCCTGAGCGCTCAGCACCTGGCCCGGGAAGTTTGGTATCACTTAAAATACAATGTCTACTTAAGTGAATCTGCTAATTAAGTGAAATGTATCTTCAGAAGGCCCAGATTGATGTTATGTTATCTACTTCTATTGCAAAGCCTTTTAAATGTGTTATTCTTTTTTCCAACCAAAGAATTATTAGCAATTTGGACCTTTCGTTGGTGACTCGGGATTGTTGATGTGGGTGAGGCCTCTGGCCCTGCATGAAATGCCTCCCATCCTCATACTTACCAGGTCTGACTTCTCTTCTCACCATCTCTAAACTATTTCTGCTTCTGTTCTCTCTGTTGGGGTGAAGGCCTGAGGGTGGACATATCCCCCCCTGGGTTTTCAGGGCAGCCCTGCCACGCAGGGGCCTTGCGCCCTTCTGGGCTGGTGATTCTGCGCCCGAGTTGAACGTTCTGGGGTATAGACATCTTGATCCTGGGATGATGGGAGGTTGCTGTATTTGAGACTTAGTGACTGTCGGAATTAGAAGGGAGGGTGGGCAATGGTGATAACTCATACTTAAGTGATGAAAAATGTAAAGACTTGAAACGGCAATTGTAAAGCTATACATGTGCTCATCACATGGGTAAGATATTAAAATGACATACAGCAGCAATAGTTAAGGTTGGGGAATTATGGAAAGTTTCTCTGTGTTTTCCAGACTGTACCATTGCCCTTTTACTTTTAGAATTAATATTTAAGTAATAAGTTTATAATTTAAATAAATACATATATGAACTGATTGTGGAGGCATTTGCCGTTTTCCAAGCACTTGCCAAAGTCTTCCTCTTGTTTTGGAGTAGCCGTGTTGGGGTGTCCCCCAGTGTCACTGTTCAGGGGAGGAAAAGGAGGAGGGTCGGTGGTTTTCCCTGAGGCCTCAGCCCAGGTCCAGAGCTCCCAGAGAGCCCGGGTATGGGGCCTCTGCTGGGAAGCAGGCGGTCTTTAACATAAAGAATAAACTACTGTGGCTAGCGTTTTGAAGTTTCCTCTTCCATTGAATGAGATTTTATTATTCTAAAGTGATGCCCAAACTGTAGTTTGTGAACATTTTCACATTTTAAACTACATTTATGTTCCACTGTACCCAGTTATGTTGTCGCCAACTGAGCGTGCCAAGTGTGTGAACTGTGGTCTTCAGAGGACCCACAGAGCAGGCTCCACACCCTGCACAAACCTGCAGGCCACTGTTAGTGGTTTGGCAGCTGACCGGTGGCTGGGGGACGGAGCAGGCCTGCCCAGGCGATGTTTAGCTTGGACATGACGATGTTTTAATTAAGGAAGCAGTAGTGACCTCTGCACTGGCGAAGGCACCATCAGCTAGGAGTCTGGGCAGCTGCCAGAGAGGCAGCCAACAGGGCTGGGGGCAGATTGGGGTGGGGGGCACCGTCTGGAACAGGCCTCTGGGTCCATACAGGAAGCTTGAAGTTCCTGCTCAATCTAACTCTTGCAGTAAGACGGCATTAACTCCACTTCCCACATGAGTAAACCGAAGCTCTGGGATGAAGTGACCTTCTCAGGGTCACCATCAGAGCTGGCCCTCAGCCTGACTCCGAGGCCACCCACTGTTTCACTTTTTTTGCTGCCTTGAATAAGTGGCTTCTGAGTCACTAGCCCTCAAATATGAAAATAAACTTTAAAGGTTAATCATCTTCCCCACCTCTCAGAAACATGGAAAAGAGGTATTTTGTTTAAGATAGGGTCTGTCTATGCCTGCAACTAACTTGGCGAAGGTAGCCTGAAAGTTTACAATAATTTTACACAGCAGGGAGAGAAGAGAGAAAAGGGAGAGGCTTCTTGACAGCCCAGCTGCTGGTCGGGGTGGTGGTGGCCTGTCCACCTGCTGCCCTGCTCCTGGCTGGTCGGGGCTTGGGGGAGCAGCATGCTGGTGGATTTCAGAGCTCCTGGAGTAATTTGTAAAATTGTGAAGGGTGTTCACATTTTATTGACCTTCTGATATCAAATGAAGATCATTTGTGCAGATAAATTAAAGCAGATGTTTGTTTTTATGCTTATGAGAACCATTCTTGTGTCAAGAAGCTTTTTCTCTTTTTGCTTTTGCTTTCCTTCCGGTTTTTTAAATACCGAAGTGTTGCAACACAGAAAAGAAGAGCTTTCTAAATCAAGATCTCTGTATTTTACCTGCTACTTGCAGGGGGGTTCTTAATGTATCTTAGAAGTAGCAGCTGCCACCTACTGCCTACTTTGTTCCAAGCTGCGGCTGAAGCAAGAGCGGCGCACTGCTGCAGTCCACCTCCAAGGTAACTCGCTGAACCCAAGGACAGTCCAGGTGATGTGCTTAGTCCAAGGGCATCCGGCTTCTACACGGGGAGAGGCTCTGAAGCCTGCGCTGGCCACACGTGTCTCTCCTTTTCACTCATTGACACTGTTCAATTGTATTAGTCCAGTTCTCTGAAATGTTTTACCAAATATTTTCCATGTATTTACCATTGTCTTTAAAAAGACTTTTAATGATTGCATAATCCTGTTGATGTACTGAGATTAAAACACTGCCCCAATGCTGGAGATTTTAGGTTATTTCCAGTTTTTTTTGCTATTGTAAATGAATTTGCAATTTCCAGTTTCATTTCTTTTTTCATTTGTGTAATTAGTTTCTGGGGATAAATTCCCAGATACGGAAATGGAAATCCTGGATTAAAGGATATGAACATCTTAGAGTGTTTTGAATGCCTGCTCTGTTGCTTGTGTTTTTTTCTTTTCCCATTATTTATGGGTGAAAATATTGAGGGACTCTTTCTCTTTAAGATGCCTTGGCCTTTTGAGCTTCCAAGTATCTGTGAGATAAGAAACTTCTGTGAGGTTTTCTTAAATGAGTCACATTTCCTTTCTAAGTTTCTGGATATCATTTTACTTAAATTAGCTGCCTTACTTTCATAACCAAGAAAGTCTTTGAAAAAGTCCTTACTACTTTATTTAGTAATCACCTGAGCTAATATTCTACGTGCCCCAAGTTGTAAACTTTGTGGCCGCGTTCATCAAACTAGTTGGACGATACTCTGAACCACAGTATCTCCTAGAACTTGTTCCCGTTTTCTTATCTCCACCAACATATGCATGTTGGGAAAGTCTATGCAAGGCTGTGTCTGCTGGGGTCATTCGTATATCAGGACAGCCCTGGGGCTGGAGCCATCCTTCTGATTTTTCCTAAGGTGCTTCCTGAGGCTGCTCAGGGATGTTCCTAGCTCTGTTCGTTGATAGAGACAGACCCCAGAGAGCGTGCAGGAAGGTTGATAGCACTGGTGCTTACTCACCTTGTTTGTTTCTGTTCGGAAGTCACTGTGACCTTCACCACGGGCCAGCTTTCTTTTTCACCTTCCACAACCCCTTAGACGTCCACCCTCAGACCCTGCAGAGTCCAGTTTTCCTGAATCTGCAAAGGAAAATGGGCTTCTCAGGGGCTCGTAAGGGCTCCAGGTGGGGAGTTGGTGACCAGCCGCAGCTCTTGCCCTGGGCTGCCTCCCTTGGATTCCTGCCTGCCTCCCTGGCATCCTCCCCACCACCCAGGGCGGGCATGGGACTGCTTCTCCTTTAGTCTTCTGGCCTAACAGTGGACAAAAACTCTCTTCTTTGTTCCTCTATCCTAGCTGAGAAAGGCTGACATTCACAACACAAGACATTACTACATACTAAGGTAGAAATAAGAGGAAATAATCACAAATAACACAGAAGCATAACAAAGTTTTGTTCCACAGGCACAAGTGACTTCTCGGTGCCAGCACTGCAGGCCTAGCCTAACTGGATCCGGGCTAGGTGCTGTCCGGCTTCCTGTGGCCTCTCCCACCCGTGTTTATTCTATCAATAAACCCAGGTTTTAGAGTAATGCTTTGCTCTGGGCTTAATTAACAGTCTGTGTTGTTATCACAGGTATGGAAGTTGTACTTTGCCCTGGTCTCCGCAGTTGCCGAAACATGTCTAGGTTGGCTGTTACCTAGGTGACCAGCTGACCTGTCGGCTGTGTGTGTGGGGAAGGCTCTGGCAGGGGCATCCTTATGGCTTCTCACCCAAGCTGGATGTAACTACCAAGCCCCAGAGGCACACGCTTCCCTTTGTCCTTTCTACCCTTCCTGTCTTATTTCCTGAGGAATTTCTTCTTAGCTGCCCTGCCTTGGCTGGGTGGCATGGCATGGAGCAGGGTTATGTTATTTCAGCCTGGACATTTGGTAACTGCCCATAAGGCTCAATTCCTTTGCAGCCCTCGACCCAAGCTTTATTCTGGATTGAACAGGGCGCATGTTATCCCATCAAGTTTCTTCGGCTTCTTAGAACTGGTCTTCGTCACTGGAGCCCAGAGCTCATCCTGCCCAAGAGCCTCACAGAATCAGGGCCTTGCAGTGGGGCCAGAGGGACCGTCCTGGCCATGTCTAAGTCATGGGGGAAAAAATCAGTGTCTCCTTTTATGACAACTGGTGGTTGGTATAGTAAATCCCGGACATTTGTTGTTTCATCTTCAGTGCTGCATTTATTTCCTTCTAGATTGCTTTCCCCCCCTCTTGCTCATCCAGATGTGGGCCTGATTGGGGGTTGGGGGGCTGTCTCATTACCTCCCTTTAAAGCTCACCTTCCTTGAAGGCTTTTTCTTTGTACTCATCTCCAAACTTGCTATTTTGGGCCTACAACTTCTACCAGAAACTTGCAGGTTCATGAAATTTAGAAATAGTTGAAAATAATATGCTGTCTTACTAATGAGTAAAGGCAGGGGAAAAACCCTTTTATAAGTCTTTTCCTTGTAGAAACGTAATGTTAATGAGGTGATGGGAAGAAGTGAGGCCCATTCTGTCAGCTGCAACTCCTGGGGGCAGGACTTCCCTCGCTGCGTGGAGGTGGCAGGTTGCCAGTATCTGCTAGGGCTGCAAAGTCCTGCTCCCAAGTCCTCTTCAGGCTCCGGCGGGGCGTGGAGGCTGGCTTTCGGGGCCCTGACCTGGGACCCAGCGTCTTTCCCCCATAGGTGGGCCCTCTTGGAGTAGTGGGATAGGGACAGGCCTCTGCTGAATTCTGGTCATGGGCCAGCCCAGTAAGCTGGGCTGCAGGCGAATGTGGCAGGTCGTTATCATGGGAGCAGCTCTGCAGGCAGATTGCTGGGGCTTGAATCCTGGCGCTGTACTTTATTTTGGGACCTCACGCAAGTTACTGCACCTCTGCCTCACTGACCTCTCTCTGAAACAGGGCAATGGTGGGGCTGTTGTGGGGGCTGAATGAATGGGTATGTGCCCTACAGTGGGACCTATTTGCCCCATTTCCTGCAGCCGTTGATATGCGCCTGAGTCTCACAGGCATCCTGCTGTGCGACTCTTTAATGCCAACTTTACAGTTGAGGAAGCCTCTCACAGAAGGTTAATAACTCCTCCACCCAGGTCTGCCTAAGGGCTTCTCTTCAGTGGTTTGGAGATCCCCCTGGGGCGCTTGCTGCCCGGGACAGTAGGGAGAGGTTGCAAATGGATGGTCACTCGGGGCTGTGCCCACAGGCGTGCTTCTAGATGGACTTCTTAATCGCCCCAGTACACACACACACACACACAAACACACACACACACACGTGTGTGCATTTTACTGTATGTGAATGATGCTGTGATTATGGTTAATGAAATACCGGTTCATTTTAAGACTTGCATTATAGTTGCCTGTTATCCTGATTTCCTCAGGCACTGGATGCCGAACATGCTGTCATCCAGGGATCTAGGGACCTTGTTGAGCTTTAGAAAAGGCCCCTTGAGGGGGAGAGTGCAGTACATGTTTATTGTTGTCCTTTTCCTGCCCTGTACATATTTTGGTGTATGTCCTTCTGCCTGTCTGGCATCTGCATACCTCACGGATCAGGGCACATGAGGAGCTGGAGTCCCCCGTGATGTGGGCTGAGTTGAAAAACTGCAAGCAAGGTTGGGTGCCCAGAATCCATGCCAGGTTGACATAGGAGTGCCTTAAGTTCCTGCGGGAGCACAGAAAGTTCTTGCATCTGAGGGGCCTTGAAGGGTTCTGCTGGATCCCTCCATTCTTGGAGGCGGGGATTCTGGCTCACCCTCACCTGTCTCCTCAGGTGCCTTCATGGTGCAGAGCATAGGGTTTTTCCTCTTCTAAATTAAACAAATCCTCTTCCTCCTTAACTGGGGTTCAGGTCGCAAAGTACATTCCAAATCCAAACCTCAGACTTAAAGGCTGGGGCCTGCCCAGGGCTAAGCTGGTGATTGCATGGCAACCAGCCCCTAAGAAGCCTTCTCTTTTTTTGGGAAAGCTCTCCCCTTTGTTAGACTTTGTAATTTTACTACTCTGCTCACCCCATCTTGGTCATTGGTGTTCTGAGATGTGGATGGAATTCAACAATATTTCTTGACTTTCTAGATCTTCTTCAGAATTTCATGAAAGGAGATTCTCTCTCCCACAAAATAGATGCACATTTTTGCATGAGATTCTGATAGGTTCATAGATCTCCATTCATTTATTCAATAAATATTTGAATGTCTATCAGATGCCAGGCATGGTTCTAGGCACTGGGGTTACAGCAGGGGCACCACAGACCCGACATCTACTTGGAGGAGGCAAAGCATGGTTAAAAACCCCTGTCCCAGGGTGGAGGAATGCCAGCCTTGGGCTGGAGGGCCAGGCCTCACTCAGCCTGCTTGGGGCTAGGCTTATTGTCAACCTTCCAGTCCTCTTCCAGCTTTTGCCTTTTTGAACTCGTTTTTGACTTCATCATTATCATTAATGATTTTTTTTAATGTAATATTTATTGACGTTGCCAGGCAGCTGTGTCTGGGGAGATCTTACCCTGCACACTAGGTGAATCCTCAGCTTGGATGGGGAAGGGCTCTTGACTCTTGATTGGGAAAGAATATGCAGTCAGGTCAAACAAGTGCTAGCAAGAAAGGAATTCATTAAAGCAAGAGTAGTGGCGATGGTCAGCAGCTGTGTAGACAGTAGAGCGCAGAGAAGAACAGAAGGAAAAAAGGAAAGTCAATTGAACTGCTTGGCGCAGGGCAAATCCCTTGCCAACTCCTAAAGACAGGGTCACCTGGCGTCCAGTGTCCATTTGAATTGCACGGTGCGGGGCTTATATCCCTACCACCCCAGAATTTGGAGAGTCACGGAGCACTGGATATGGTGAGATTATATTCTGAGGTCTTGAAGGCTGAGTAGATTTTACAACTGCACGACCCTCGTCTCGTTTCCTTCCTCTGTCTCATCGAGGCTTATTTTGTGCCCGGTGCCCTTCTCTTGTTTGCATGATCGTACTTATCCTTATGACTGCTTTGCTGTGCGGGTGGGAGGCTGGGCTGAGAGAGGTTAAGTGACAGATCTCCTAGCGAGGACGTGTGGTGTGTGCACTGGGTCTGTGAGCAGCTTGGGTTGTAGAATTCAGCAAACCAGACCTGCGGGCATCGTCAGAAAGGCCAATGAAAAAAGCGTGACTGTTTTGTCCTGGACATCTCCAGTCTCTGGCTGGTTCCTTCAGCTGTCAGAAATGTAATCCTTACCTGATTGGCATCAGATTGCCTTGCTCAAGTCTGGACACATGTGTGGAACATGCTTTCAGGCCTCTACATGGTAAACATTATAGACACTTGGAATTGCCAAATATGTATACTTATTGTTAGCAAAATTGTATAATCCCATTCTCAGTCCCAAATAATTGCCTCATGAATGAAATTTGAAATACATGTTATTTAGTCCTTGGCTGAGGGGATTTATATGCACACTGGTTTTTCCATACTAGGCAGTTGTTTTTAACTTTTAGGGCCCTGCCCAAAGGACAGAGTAACTTCCTGAAAAATTACTTTAAAAAACTTTGTGCCTTCTGTGGAGGGTGGAATGAAACAGCATTTGTCACCTTGACTCCACCCCTGACATCACAGAATCTTTATTCTGGCTGGAAGTTTGCAGGCTGCCATCCTCCTGGCATCCACAGCTGCTAGTTCTTTATTTACTTTTCATAACTTTATAGCTGAACTTCCTTCTAAGACTTGCCGCAGCTTCATGTCAAACACAAAACTATACCTTCGGAGTTATTTTGAAACACGACTGAGCTCCGGTGTTGAGTGTCTCCACAGGCAGCCCCCGTCATGGAGGAGCAGCTGGACCGCGTTCCACTCCAAGCTCATTAAACGTTGCCGCATCCAGTCATTCTTCCGGGTCAGTTGGGTCCGGAGCAGCCGGAGGCTGGGAGGGGAAAATCGGCCCTTTGTCTTTGCGACCAAGGGGCGATTGTTGGGAATCAAGTCCTGAGAGAGAGGCGGGAGGCATTCTGAATGGAGTTTCCAAGCCTAAAGGGGCGGCTTGGGGTTGGGGGAGGTCCAGGTTTGAAGTCCAAGGAGATGGAGATTGGTGGGGGTGTGGGGGGTGTCCGGGGGTCACTGACTAGAGAGTCCGTAGGGTTCCTGAGCCAAGGGAGGCGGCTTTGTGGCTTCTTTCGCCGGCTGTGAGGTGGTGGCTCTGGGGGTGGATATGCAGGGCAGTTTGGGGGCCGCAGTGGAGCCCACAGACTCTTCATATGCCAGGGCTGCCCTAGACTAGGCACATGGGGCTCCTGCTCTGGGCCCACTTCCACTGCAACTCTCTCCAAGGGTTGTGGCCACCTGGAACTGTATCTCCCCTTCTAGACCATGCACGGGGACAGAGACCCTGGCGTTCCCAGTCTCAGTAACCCCTAGCCGGCTTAGAAGACCTGTGTGAGCTGCTTCCCCGGCTACATCCCACCAAGGGTGGACTGTGTCACTGAACATGCACACCTCAGGCTGAGCAGTGGCCAAATGATTGTGTGCGGGTGGTGCGTGTTGGGCAGCTTGGGGGTGCAGGCTTGAGTCCGAGTGGGGGTCCTTGTGCAGGGCAGTGCTCTGGATTCATTGTACACTTGGTTTCTTGGAAGTAGCAATCTCCATGCTTATTTACTGAGTGCGCTTGTCCCACCCTCCAGAGCTTGGAGCTGGCCCTCCCTGTCTGACAGCTGGAGGTGGGTTCAAGAGCAGGCCTGTCGCCCGTTCAGCTATTCTGACCAGTAAGCCAGCCAGATGTGAGGAGGGCCACTTGCCCTGTGCCATTTCACCCAGTCCCTTTCTAGGGCTTGGCTGATTGAGATCTTTTGGATTCTGTTAGCATTCTGGCACAGTATCAGAAGGATTCTTGTCTATATTGCAGCTTCTTTTAGAGCTCATATTTTATTTCCACTTTAGCTCAGTGGACTTTAGCTTGGAAGATTCCCAGTGAACAGTTTTCACATGAACATATGAAACTTCTCCTTGCACTAAACCACAGATACTCTGGCTTGGGGGTAAATGACTCTTCTAGAAACAAGTCAGGTCACTTCTTCAGCAAGGCAGTGCTGCAGGAACCTTCCAGGGCACATTCTTCTTGTGACTTCTTGTCCTTTGGGAGGGGAGGGGCGTGGTGTCTCAGGCCACTGCCACCGTTGCAGTGTCCCACGGTTCACGTGACCAGCCCAGTGCTGCAGGAGCTGGGGCACTGCCCCTCCAGAGTAACTGCCAGGCGGGGGCGGAGGTGAGCTTGGGGCCTGCCTGAGGACTGTGGAGCCTTCAGCTGTGTTCCCTGCCCAGCCGATCACAAAAGCTGGTTTGAAACAGTGAGAAAAACGAGGACAGTGTATTAGGATTAGCAGCTACTTTTTCTTGGGAAGGTTTCTCTTTAGTATGAAATTGTGACCTCAGTAAAATTGTGCTTATTTGCTGGTCTGTATATTTTCTTTGGTGAAGTGTCTATTCAAGTCATTTGCCCATTCAAAAAATTGGTTTTAAAATGTCCTTTTTATGTTGATAAGAACTGGTAGTTTTTTTGTTTTTGTTTTTTTTTTTTACAATTTATTTTATTTTAGTATCATTAACCTACAATTACATGAGCAATATTGTGATGATTAAACTACCCTCTTCATCAGGTGCCCCCCACCAACCCTATTACAGTCACTGTCCATCAGTGTAGTGAGATGAGAATCACTACTTGTCTTCTCTGAGGTGTACAGTCCCCCCCGTGCCCCCCACCCTATGTCTGCCAATCGTAATGCCCCTTTTACCCTCTTATCCCTCCCTTCCCACCCATCTCCCCAGTCCCTTTCCCTTTGGTAACTGTTAGTCCATTCTTGGGTTCTGTGAGTCTGCTGCTGTATTGTTCCTTCATTTTTTTTTTCTTTGTTCTTATACTCCACATATGAGTGAGATCATTTGGTACTTGTCTTTTTCAGCCTGGCTTATTTCACTGAGCATAATACCCTCCAGCTCCATCCATGTTGTTGCAAATGGTAGGATTTGTTTTTTTCTTATGGCTGCGTAATATTCCATTGTGTATATGTACCACATCTTCTTAATCCATTCATCTACTGATGGGCACTTAGGTTGCTTCCATTTCTTGGCTATTGTAAATAGTGCTGCAATAAACATAGGGGTGCATCTGTCTTTCTCAAACTGGGCTGCTGCATTCTTGGGGTAAATTCCTAGGAGTGGGATTCCTGGGTCAAATGGTATTTCTATTTTGAGTTTTTTGAGGAACCTCCATACTGCTTTCCACAATGGTTGAACTAATTTGCATTCCCACCAGCAATGTAGGAGGGTTCCCCTCTCTCCACATCCTCGCCAACATTTGGTGTTGTTTGTGTTTTGGATGTTGGCCATCCTCACTGGTGTGAGGTGATATCTCATTGTGGTTTTAATCTGCATTTCTCTGATGATTAGCGATGTGGAGCATTTTTTCATGTGCCTGTTGGCCATCTGAATTTCTTCTTTAGAGAAGTGTCTATTCATGTCCTGTGCCCATTTCTTAATTGGGTTATTTGCTTTTTGTTTGTTAAGGTGCGTGAGTTCTTTGTATATTTTGGATGTCAACCCCTTATCACATACATCATTTATGAATATATTTTCCCATATTGTAGGATGTCTTTTTGTTCTACTGATGGTGTCCTTTGCTGTACAGAAGCTTTTCAACTTGATATAGTCCCATTTGTTCATTTTTGCTTTTGTTTCCCTTGCCTGGGGGGATATGTTCATGAAGAAGTCACTCATGTTTATGTCCAAGAGATTTTTGCCTATGTTTTGTTCTAAGAGTTTTATGGTTTCATGATTTACATTCAGGTCTTTGATCCACCTTGAGTTTACCTTTGTGTATGGGGTTAGACAGTAGTCCAGTTTCATTCTCTTACATGTAGCTGTCCAGTTTTTCCAACACCAGCTGCTGAAGAGGCTGTCATCTCCCCATTGTATATCCAGGGCTCCTTTATCAAATATTAATTGACTGTAGGTGTTTGGGTTAATGTTTGGATTTTCTATTCTGTTCCACTGGTCTGTGGGTCTGTTTTTGTGCCAGTACCAAATTGTCTTGATTACTGTGGCTTTGTAGTAGAGCTTGAAGTCAGGGAGCGTAATTCCCCGTTTGATTCCTCCTTCTCAGGATTGTTTTGGCTATTCGGGGTCTTTTCTGGTTCCGTATGAATTTTAGAATTATTTGTTCCAGTTCATTGAAGAAAGCTGTTGGTAGTTTGATAGGGATTGCGTTGAATCTGTAGATTGCTTTAGGTAGTATAGCCATTTTGACAATATTTATTCTTCCTAGCCAAGAGCATGGGATGCATTTCCATTTCTTAGTGTCTTCCTTAACTTCTCCTAGGAGTGTCTTGTAGTTTTCAGAGTACAGGTCTTTCACTTCCTTCGTTAGGTTTATTCCTAGGTATTTTATTCTTTTAGGTGCAATTGTGAATGGAATTGTTTTTCTGATTTCTCTTTCTGTTAGCTCATCATTAGTGTATAGGAAAGCAACAGATTTCTGTGTGTTAATTTTATATCCTGCAACTTTGCTGAATTCAGATATTAGTTCTAGTAGTTTTGGAGTGGAGTCTTTAGGGTTTTTTATGTACAGTATCATATCATCTGCAAATAGTGACAATTTGACTTCTTCTTTACCAATCTGGATGCCTTGTATGTCTTTGTTTTGTCTGATTGCCGTGGCTAGGACCTCCAGTACTATGTTGAATAACAGTGGAGAGAGTGGGCACCCCTGTCTTGTTCCCGATCTTAGATGAAAAGCTTTCAGCTTCTCGCTGTTAAGTATGATGTTAGCTGTGGGTTTGTCATATATGGCCTTTATGATGTTGAGGTACTTGCCATCTATACCCATTCTGTTGAGAGTTTTAATCAAAAATGGATGCTGAATTTTGTCAAATGCTTTTTCAGCATCTATGGAGATGATCATGTGGTTTTTGTTCTTCTTTTTATTGATGTGATGGATGATGTTGATGGATTTTCGAATGTTGTACCATCCTTGCATCCCTGGGATGAATCCCACTTGATCATGGTGTATGATCCTCTTGATATATTTTTGAATTCGGTTTGCTAATATTTTGTTGAGTATTTTTGCATCAACATTCATCAGGGATATTGGTCTGTAATTTTCTTTTTTAGTGAGGTCTTTGCCCGGTTTTGGTATTAGAGTGATGCTGGCTTCATAGAAAGAGTTTGGAAGTATTCCCTCCTCTTCTATTTTTTGGAAAACTTTAAGGAGAATGGGTGTTATTTCTTCTCTATATGTCTGGTAGAATTCAGAGGTGAATCCATCAGGTCCAGGGCTTTTGTTCTTGGGTAGTTTTTTGATTACCGATTCAATTTCGTTGCTGGTGATTGGTCTGTTTAGTTTTTCTGTTTCCTGCTTGGTGAGTCTTGGAAGGCTGTATTTTTCTAAGAAGTTGTCCATTTCTTCTAGGTTTTGCAGCTTGTTAGCATATAGATGCTCGTAATATTCTCTTATAATTCTTTGTATTTCTGTGGGGTCCGTCGTTATTTTTCCTTTCTCATTTGTGATTCTGTTTATGTGTGTAGATTCTCTTTTTCTCTTAATGAGTCTGGCTAGGGGTTTATCTATTTTGTTTATTTTTTCAAAGAACCAGCTTTTGGTTTCATTGATTTTTTCTATTGTTTTATTCTTCTCAATTTTATTTATTTCTTCTCTGATCTTTATTATGTCTCTCCTTCTGGTAACTTTGGGCCTCATTTGTTCTTCTTTTTCCAATTTCAATAATTGTGTCCTTAGACTGTTCATTTGGGAATGTTCTTCCTTCTTTAAATGGGCCTGGATTGCAATGTACTTTCCTCTTAAGACTGCCTTCGCTGCGTCCCACAGAAGTTGTGGCTTTATGTTGTTGTTGTCATTAGTCTCCATATATTCTTTGATTTCTGTTTTGATTTGGTCGTTAACCCATTGATTCATTAGGAGAATGTTGTTAAGTCTCCATGTATTTGTGAGCCTTTTGGATTTCTTTCTGAAATTTATTTCTAGTTTTATACCTTTGTGATCTGAGAAGTTGGTTGGTAGGATTTCAATATTTTTGAATTTACTGAGGTTCTTTTTGTGGCCTAGAATGTGGTCTATTCTGGAAAATGTTCCATGTGCACTTGAGAAGAATGTGTATCCTGCTGCTTTTGGGTGCAGAGTTCTGTAGATATCTGTTAGGTCCATCTGTTCTAGTGTGTTGTTCAGTGCCTCTGTATCTTTACTTATCCTCTGCCTGGTTGATCTATCCTTTGGAGTGAGTGGCGTGTTAAAGTCTCCTAGAATAATTGCATTGCTGTCTATTTCCTCCTTCACTTCTGTTAGTATTTGTTTCACATATGCTGATGCTCCTGTGTTGGGTGCATATATATTTATAATGGTTATATCTTCTTGTTGGACTGACCCCTTTATCATTATGTAATGTCCGTCTTTATCTCTTGCTACTTTCTTCGTTTTGAAGTCTATTTTATCTGATACAAGTACTGCAACACCTGCTTTTTTCTCTTTCAACAAAGGTTTTTAAGCGGAAGAGTAATGTGGGATCAGGTCTGGCTTTCAGGAAAGTTTTCCGGAAAGGAGAGAAAAGGATGGGAGAGCCCAGATGTGGAACCACAAGGCAGTACTTGATGCCATAGCAGCCGGCTCCCTCCTCCTCAGGTCAGAGCGCGAGGCCACCTCAGTGGGCCTCCTGGCCGTGCAGTCTGACGTTGCTCCCTGTCCTGCAGACTCTGCTGTGTGTCTGAGGTCCTTGTGTTCCCATACAGGTTTCAGAGTGTGTTGCCTCCATCCCGCCTCCAACTGTCACTGCGGTGTGAGCAGGGAGGGGGACCTCTCTGTCTCCTGTCCTCTCGTCCTAGAGCAGTGCCGAGCCCTGCAGGTCCTCAGTGAATGTGTGGTGTGAGCAGGCATTCAAGGTGTGGGATCCAGGTTCCGACTGGGATTGAGCTGGTCTGTTGGTAGCATGGCTGGAAGGGGAGAGGGGTGCCAAGGTCATTCTTTTAAATTTGGTTGCACCATAGTAATGCTGCCCTTGATTTATACTTGTGGCTGTTTCAGTTGGGTGGCCACTGCTCTTTCCTAAATAGCTGGGCTGTTTGCCGGACTTGCTTACCATTTCTGTGGCTGAGTTTTGTGGCTTATAGCAGCAGCATTTTGCTTAGTTTGGATGGCGTTCCTTTTTTGTTGGACGAGTTCTCTTACACTGGCTTTCGTTTCCCTCTTTGAACTCTCCCAGCATAGCTCCTGGTCCGTCTTTGTATGTTTCTCCCGTGTCTAATGCTTACTTTTTCTGTCTTAATTCTGGAAAAAGGGAAATCAACTTGGGGTTGCTTGACTAAGATTACAGAGCAAGGGAATTGTCGATTTTGAAATCCCTGAGGCTTGGTCAAGATGACCTTGATGTGTCCTCTGTGCTGGTGGTGTTGGGGTGAACCCAGGTAGCCAGTGGCTCTCTGTGGACCGCTGATGGATGTGTCAGTCCCGCAGTCAACAAGGGGAGGGCACACTCTGGGTGCTGGCTCATAAAGGATGGCCCTGCTGAACCTGGAACTGGGTCTGGATGTGGGCGGAAGTCTAGTGGAGTGGGGGGGACAGGAGGCTGGGGCTGCCCTGGAGCGTCCAGGCTTGCCCAGCTGCTGGTCCTTGTGGGAGCGACCCTGGGGGGAGCCAGCCAGCCCCTGGGGGATGAGCATCTGTCCTGAGAAGTGGGGGCCAAAGAAGGAGAGGGCTTCTCTCTGGTCAGGTCGTCCCTGCACACTTCCTGATTTCATTTCTTACAGGACACAGTCAGCTCTCTTGACCTTTGGCTACCAAACAGAACAAATAAATCAACATATATCCATCTCTAGGGTTTAATTTAGAATAGGGAAAATTAAGTATTGGCTGCACTCCTGTTTTCCAACCACTGCCCCACCTTGCTTTTTTTGGGCAAACAGTTGCTCCTTTGGAGTAGTCACAGCTGCTGGGCTTTCCGACCTCGTCATTGTTAATTGGTGGCATCGTTGATGTGCCAATGGCAGGAGACTGGTGTCTGCAACGGGGGGTTCAGCCCTTCCCTGGGTTAAGTTGATCTAGCCATAGTCAAATAGGCTGCAGCTCTGCAATCTCTGGGAGCGAGTGAGATAAGAGAAATCTAATTTCCAGTTCCTTCTGGTTTACTTTGCTGCTTATTCCCAGGTGCCCTGAAGCACCAAGGAAAGGGAGTGGTTTTTCCACTTGGAGCCATCTTTGCAGCAGGTGTAGCGAATCAGCTGACATGGGTCAGTCACCAGCCGTCCCTGTCATCATGCGTAGTGCCTGGCAAGGGGTTTCACTTCATCTCCAGATGCAGGCTGGGGAGATGGGCGAGCATGAGGTGGCAGTGGGTGTATCAGGTTATCGTATCAGCATCAGAGTGCCTTCTGGGAAGCCTGGGGCTTTTCTTTTAGATTGGAAATTGAGATTTCTGAACTAGGTTTTCCTTTTTTTAAAAAAATTATTGTTATTTAATAAATAAATGAAGGAACAAAACAGCAGCAGACTCACAGAACCCACGAATGGACTAACAGTT
Organism: Phataginus tricuspis; assembly: GCA_029783875.1. NCBI lineage: Eukaryota > Metazoa > Chordata > Mammalia > Pholidota > Manidae > Phataginus > Phataginus tricuspis. Next base: position 30,922,995 of record JAQQAC010003639.1, on the reverse strand, counting down.
ACCAAAGGGAAAGGGACTGGGGAGATGGATGGGAAGGGAGGGATAAGAGGGTAAAAGGGGCATTACGATTGGCAGACATAGGGTGGGGGGGCACGGGGGGTACTGTACAGCTCAGAGAAGACAAGTAGCGATTCTCATCTCACTACGCTGATGGACAGTGACTGTGGTGGGGTTGGTGGGGGGGACCTGGTGATGGGGGGAGTTCAATCATCACGGTATTGCCCATGTAATTGTAGGTTAATGATACTAAAATAATTATAAAAAAAAAATTATTGTTATTTATTTGTCCCAGTCTATAAGCAAATTATTTATATAGCTGTTCTGTTTTCAGTGATGGTGGGAAGAATGTCTTCAGTGCCTTTAACGCTGTGCCCCACAGCCCATGCATAGCTCCTGCAGCCGATGTTTATCCTAATTTATATTCCATGAGGCAGCACTGTCCCCCAAACTTGAGGTGGTGGCACCTGACCAGTGGTCATGCAGCATTTGTCTCCTGGCAGGGGGACCAGCCCCTGGTCAACTACCTGAGGATGCTGGATAAAGCAAGACCATTAAAAAAAGTTATTTGTAACTTAAAGAAGATAAGTATCTCATGCATCTACCTTGTATGACCTTTTAATCTGCTGATCAGAATTGTCAGTGGTTGTCTTGGATAAACCATACCCATAATTTATTGTCTCCAGTATTCAGTTTTTGTTTGAAGAGGATTAAGAAAAATGTATGAAACAACCTGAGTTGCTAAATCCTAGATTTTTACAAATTTTCAGCCAATCCTTTATATTTATCTTACCTACACCTATAATTAAAAAAAAAATTATCAACTTGTAGTTTTCATAGAAACAACTATGAATTTATTTTATAGGTTTATATGGTTAGGTGTGTACCATATATACATATATAAATACATATATACTTATGGTACAACTGGCATAGATAGGTTTGGGGACAAACACTCGCTCAGCACCCTGGGCAGTGTGTGGGTCTGTTGACTGCAGGTGGTCACTATGCCGGGCAGATCCTTTGGTAAATTAGACAGGGATTCTTCTCTCAGGAAGCTTCTAGCCTAGTGGGGGGCTATGCCCTATCTCTATAATTAGAACACAAGTTAAAAAGTAGCAGATGCCCTCAGAGAGAGCAGGCACTCCCAGCAGGAAGAATCAGAGAATTCCTGGAGACGCACATACTCATTTCTCTCTCTGTTGAATGTTTTCCTGTGAGTAGAGATGTAAACAGGCAGAGGTAAGAACATCTGATGTGGTTTTGAAGTTTCTGTGTCTCCATCCTTTGTAGAGGTACTGGTTGTTTTTCCTAAGTGACATAGCTTCCTAATACACCTGTGGTGGATGCTCTGCCACAGGGAATCGGTCAGAGGGCCAGCCTTTGAGTCAGGAAAGAGTATACCCGTCAGGGTTCCAAGGTCCTTAGCTAACCGAGCATAAAAGTACTTCCTTGGAAGACACTGGATTAGGTGGTCTCGCAGACTGAACAGGAGCCCGGGGGGAGGGATGACTGTGTCCAAGGGGCAGGAATCCCCAAAGCCCAGCTGGAATTTTTTTGCCAGGAGGAGGAGGGAGGGCTCTGAACTCGGGTGTTCAGAACTGCCTGTAGAGCGCCCCCAGGAAATGGGGCCACGTTAACCAAGGACCAGGGTGCATCCAGGATGCATAGACACTTCTGTATGTGTCTGTGAGTTCACCTGAACTTCTATAGGCTGAAAAGCATAGCCTATCCTCCATAGGAACTCAAATATTGTAATTCCTGGGAGCTGAAGAGATGTTGCCAGAGTGCCTCCCAAAACTTGCTGTCTGTAAGAGCATGGAAGCCATCCTGAATTCTGCCCTGTGTGGGTGGGTGAACTCAAGTGAGGAGAAATGGCATCAGTGGGAGCGAAGAGCCCACATTTGCAGTCAGCAGGACAGAGGGTGGACTCTTGGCTCTGCCACCAATTTGATGTGGACCTTGTGCTCTTCTTTTGTGGTGTGTAAACAAAAGCTGTTTGCAATATTCTTTACCAGGTTTCTCAGAGTTACAGTTTATTGCAGTTGTTACCATATGCTCATGCCAAGCAAAACAAAAGATGTAATCATAGCAAGGCTGTAATAAACCTCCAGCCCCAACCCTGTGAGATAAAGCAGTGTTGACCTGGTGTATGTAGCAGAGCCTTCCACAACATTCTCCAGGCTCACAAACAGCAGCGCCTGCTTTAGCAAAAGGAACAGCATAACTGTAGGCATCACTCAGCTGCTTGCGATTTTCACCTCCCTTTAGCTTGCTCCCGAATTTAAGCCGAGACCTGTGTGCTGTAGGTGTTCACTGTTGAGTGGATGAATGAACAGTGTACTCTGGATAACTCTCCAGGTCAGTAGTTGTTGGTAGTTACACCAGACTGAATTGCTTCGGCCTTTTCATAGGACATTCTTACACCAACAGTGTGTGAGCTCTGTAGCCTTTTCTGGGCACTTCCACCAGCACTAGGTGTTGTTTTCTGCTAATTTGATGGGTGAAATAGCATCCCATTGTTACTTTAATTTGTATGTTCCTGAGTACTAGTGAGGTTGAGCATCAGAGCACCTTTGTTGGCCATCTGCACTTCTAGGAATTCTCCAACCATATCCTGTGTCCATTTCTTCCTCTAATTATATTGTTTTTCTTTTCAGTTTTTAGGAGCTCTTTGTATATTGTGCTATAAATCCTCTGTTGCATGTATTGCAAATACTTCCCTCTGGGTATTGTTTCTGTAATTTGTTTTTACTTTGTTTAGCTGTCCTTTTTCCATAAAACTTGAAGATGTGTATGTAGTTTTCTATACGTTTATCTTTCTTTGTAATATTTAGGTTTCCTCTTCCCCCCATGGTCTAGAGAATACGGTAGACCAATTTCCCTTTATGCGTATATATTTTACATGTATTTGCAACATTTCTAAATATATTTATAAATTTATTTCTAAATAAAAACATAATTTGAATACAATAGAGCATTAAAACATTAGTTCGCCATCAGCAACTTGGGTTTTTTCCACAAGTACAAGGATAGCCTAACATGAGGATCTGTGTCGGCTGGAGGAAGTTCTGGCCCAGGGCTGAGAACATGGTGTGTTCCAGTCCCACCATCTGTTAACTGTCTGTCTTTGGCCAAATTATTTGACCTCCCTGAGCTTCAATCTCCTCATCTGTAAAATTAGCAGGATAAAGAATAGTACCATCCTACAGGATTGATATAAGGACTCAATGGGACAATACATGTAGAGGGATTGGAGCATGGCTTGGCCCATAGTAAGTGCTCAATTAATGTCATGCTTAATACTTCACTACATAAAGTTAAAAAGAAAACTTATGCCGACTATATTAACAGGTGTTCAGAAGGCATATAATAAAATTCAGCAGCTAATCCTAATAAAAATCTAAGTAAAATGGACATAGAAAGAAACTACATAAATACAGAAATATTTACCAGAACCCAACAGTAGGCATGTTATGTGGCCATTCACCGAGCTCCCAACATGACAGGGAGTCCTGTGTGCAGCAGTGTTCCCCCATGTCTGTGAGCCCCAGATGATCCTGTGGACTCGAAAGGCTCATGGGGAAAGGGGCCGGAGGAGGGGCTGTGACAGTGTCAGTTCAGCCCGCGTGGCCCTGGGCTTCTCTGCTCTTTCCGGGCCATGTGACCACCTGCTCCTGATGTCTACACTTCCCATGGCCTTTCACCATGTGGGTGTGGCTCCTGGTCTCACAGGAGGGAACCAGGAATGAATTCCTGGGGTTGGGTAGGAAAGAGGATCGTTAAAGTCACAAGCCACCTCCAAGTGGCGGGGGGAGCAGTTTGCCGTCGCAGTAGGAGCTTTGGGAGCCACGTGTGGCACCCAGAGCACGGAGGATCAGCACAGCAGGTTGGCCGGGCAGGTGCCGGCGGGTCTGTGCTCTGTCCTTGAGGAACCGACCCAGGCATAATCTCCCCCTGCCCCCTCCCTCTTCTCCAGGCAAAGTAAGTGGACCAACACCCTAGAAAGAAAGGGAGGGAAGGCCCCAGTGCTTTGACCCTGGAGGGCTTCGGACAGTTTGGACCTTCCACATTGGCCTGGAAAGCCTCTTGGGGCTGGCGGGGGTGGTCTTGGCATTGGCCTGGTGTTTCTTGAACACCTGTGTTTCTTTCCTTGTGTCTTTTTTGTGGCATTTCCTTGTCTACCTCTAGTTTAGAAATGTTTTATTAGACACTTGAAAAGTTATGTACAACAATGGGTGATGGATACGTAAGTTTTGAAGCATAATAATAAAAACCTGGAAGCCAACCCCCAGCTTGAAAACTGAACCTTTTCATGTACCACAGGGAAGCTCCCAGTGGGCACTTCCTGCCCAGGTGCAGGCATTCCAGAATATCTTATCATTCCCTCATTTCCTGGCATTAAAAAAAAAGTGTTATTGTATATGTTGCTTTTTTTAACATATGTGCTACTTACATATATATGTGTGTGTCATAATATATTCACTTATTCCCTTTTTATAAAGCTCATTATCAGCAAATTGTGTTTTTCATTCATTTTTTACTGTTGAATAACATTCCACTGAGTGCACTGTGTTAGGGTTCTCCAGAGAAACAACCAGTAGAATGTGTTTATACATAAAAAGAGATTTACCTATTTATTTAATTTTAACCATTTGTAAGTGGAGAGTTCAGTGGCAGTAAGCACATTCACATCCTCCTAAAAAGAGATTTATTTTAAGGAATTAAGTGGTTATGAAGAGCGGCAAGCCCAGACTGCGGTGTGTGCGGCAGACTCGAGCCCCTGGAGAGCTGGCAGGCAATTCTGGTGAAGTCTGAGGCAAGCCCAGGAGACTTTTTAGGGGGCAGGTTGGCTTTTTAATTCTATTCAGATCTTCAACTGATTAGATGGTGGTCCACCTGCATTATGGAGGGCAGTCTACTTTACCAATTAAAATGTTAATCTTACTTGAAAACACCCTGGCAGACAAAAAAAGAAAAAAGAAAAAAACCTACAAATTAAAAACAAAAACAAAAAAGAAAAAAAATACAAAAAAACCCAAAAGCCTTGCAGAAGCACCAGAATAATATTTAATCAAATATTTGGGCACTTTGTGGTCCAGTCAAATTGACACATAAAATTAACCATCACAGGCACAGAGCACACTCTGTCATCCTCTCCCACCCTGGCTATTGTCACATTCTTTACTGTCCCTATCTGGTGGATGTCTCTCGGTTTGGCCTTGGTTACTGACAAGGGTGAACATCTTTTCTGGGGTGTTAGTGATTCACGGGTTATCTGGTGGCATGCCTGATGAGGTCTCTGCCCATTTTCCCTTGGGTTGTCTATTCTTCTTGCAGATTTGTATTGGTTCTTCAGTCTGTATACTAACTGGTTTATGGACTCTGAGATGCAGACTTCTCCTCATTTGTCCATGTCTTTTCACTTTCCATTGTGCCGTCTCTTGTTAAGCATTTGTAATTTCAGGAGCTTAATAAATGTTAATAATTGAGTGTTGGCATTGGGTTTGAAATAGTTAAGAAGTTAAACTCACTCAGGTTTGGACTATGAGAAAATGATGTGAGTGTCAGACTGTGACCAAACAGCCCCATTATAGCAGGTGTGGCGGGTGTGGAGGAACACAGCTCATATGCGGCCCTAGCCCAGTGGACTTGCTGGCCTTCCCCGACCCCCCTTCCGGGCCTGGCACAGCCTCCTCGAAGGCCATCTGGGTCTGCACAGCAGATATACTTGCTTTGGTCCGGGGAGGGTAGAGAAGGCAAAGAGGCCTCTTTCCATTGCTAACAGTCTCCACCCAGATGAGAACCGGTACTTGGCAGCTGCTCCTGGCCACCAGGAAGAGTGCTGCACTGTCCTCCTGTGGGGTCACGAGCCGGGGCCCTGGGGAAGGGCCTTCCCGTGGAAGTCAGTGGTGAGGGGAACAGGTATCCTTCCTTAACATGTACCAGTAGATAGAACACAATTATAAATCATTCAATCAGTAGGTGTAGTGGGCGCGGCACCTGTCACTGGTGCTCACAGGAAAGAGCTGTGGGGAGGAGGTAAAGGTGTCAGCCCCTCTGTGGAGCTCGCTTTTTGTTTGTCGTACCTAGTTCTTGGTGGGCCAGATGGAGGGCGCCTAGAAGTAGAGTTCATAGAGGTATTTCGAGGGAAGGAGACTTTAATGTGATGGGCTGCCAGGGACCAGACCAGGTGCTTTATTTCACTTAATCCTCTCAGCAGCTGGAGAGGGAGGAGGTGCTGGTCCCCTTTTTACAGTCGAGGAAACCAGGGCCCCAAGGGAAATCAACCTGTGATCCCATGACTGGGAGCCGGGGTTTGTACCAGGCTGTGAGTGGGGGCTGCCCTTCCCTTTCTGAGACTTGGCGTCCACGCCTGAGCGTGTGTGTCTGGGGCGAGGCTGCCGTTTCTCTCATGGTTTTTTTCCTCTCCTCTTTCAGCAGAGGCCATGCCCCTGGTGCTAAGCCTGGTCCTAGCTGCAGGGAAACAAGGGCAGTGAGGCCAGACTGGATGGAGTTTGACAGGCTGCTTGCATGGCAGCTCAGAGGGAGGAGTAGCCCGTCCCACTCGGTGTTTGGGGAAGGGGCTGTGCCTGGCACTGGTGGGCTTGCCAACCCTGGAGGGGCATGGGCACCGGGCCTGAGAGCTCGTCCGAAAACTCTGCAACTGGCAAATATGTAAAGTCTAGGGAATATTTAGAGAGTTTCTAATTTAATAAACATTGAAAAAATGAGTGGAAAAGCATATGTAGTCTTTTTTTCCACATGAAATTGAAAGATGAAGCCTCAGTGGAGGGCTGTTGAGAAATGGCAGTGTTGTATAGATTCCTAGTTCACAAATCGGCCCTGGGAAGTTTGACCTGCATTTTGCAAGACACTCTTAAATCACTGGATAAACAGCAATAATGAAGTTGCTTATCAATGAGAAACATGGTAGATTTTGTCATTTTCAGACTGTTCTGGAAAACAAGTACAACTTTTTTTAGATTGTCTTCTGTCTTTTTTTTTTTAAGATTTTGTTTTCAAAAACATTGCTGGTTTTCTCTTTGCCTTTCAGTACTTTGTTGCAGGGCAGCAATATTTTCACATAAATTATTTTTGGGCCGACATTCAAGTACAGGACATGTTTGCTCTAGTGGGTGAGCAGATATCTGGCTTCTCTGACTAAGGCGCTTGCTTTTGTATTGACCCCAGCCACAGAAGTCTTCTAAATCCAGTTCAGAATGAGTTAAATCCCCACATGCTGTTCATAATTTGAAAATCTAGGTGTGTGCTCCCATTTCTAGAACTGTGTCCTGTTTCAAATGTAGGAAGATACTGTCATAAGGAAGTACACACAAAGCTATTTAAAAGCATGGGTGGATTCTCAGTCACTGAGGCAGTGGGCTTGGCAGTTCCAAGCATGGCCTCCAGGTCAGAGACCAAAGGCAGAATTCTGCTTCCGCTGCTTCCATCCCTGTACAGAGCTGAGACTTCAGGTTTCCTGGTGCAAGGTCTGATCACAGCTTATCCTGCTGAATGAGTGGAGATTTAGAGTTGCAAGGGTGGGCAGCGTGGGGTGGTCGGCACCTGCACAGTCCTGTCGGGGGTGGAGTGGGGAGACCAGGCCGGGGCAGCCCTGGGCTTTGGAGGTCACTTCTTGCTGTCAGCACAGTTCATTACCATGGTCAAAGGGTCTGTGTCCTGCAGTGCACTGCTGTCCATCACATTGTGTGGCCTTTAGTTTATAGAGGGAGGGCCCTGCCTTCATTACAGGGTGCTGGCTTTCTCTGAGACTTGTTAAAAAATTGTTTTATTTCTTTAGGATTCATCTTCCTGGGCTGAATTTTATAAAGACCACATTGTCGCTGATTCTTCTTGTGAAGGATATAATGAATATTCATTGGCCAGTTAAAAATCCTGTATTATTATTTCTGTAATAAACTTTTTATTTGGGAAAAATATTTGACTTGCAAAGCTAATACAGTGAGTTCCCTTATACCTTCCACTTGCCTTTCCCTGTGTTAACACCTTAGGTAACCACAGTACATATGTCCAAATTAAGAAATTGACATTGGTACCGTGTTACTAACTGAACTGTAGACTTGACTCAGATTTCAGTCGGATTTCACCGGTTTTTCCACTGAGATTCTGTTCCAGGACCCAGTCCAGGATATTATGTTGCATTTAGTCGTCACATCTCCTTGATCTGTGACGGTTTGTCTAATTTTTCATGACCGTGACAGCTGTGAAGAGTGCTAGTTGGGTATGTTGTGGAATGTCTCTTGGTTTTAGTTTGCCTGAGGTTTTTCACTTTATTAGACTGGCCTTGGGAGTTCTGGGGGAGAAACCGTAGAGGTGAAGAGTCCTCGTCACGTAGTATCAGGGAATACAGTGACATCAGCATGACTTATCCTTGGCGAGGTTCACCTTGCAGACTTAGTGTTTTTAATCTGTGGATTTATACATGTTTTAAGTGGCTCTGGTTCCCTAGAAGTTGCAGTCCCCTCGGGCCAGGGCCTCTGCTCTGGTTGCTGTGTGCCTCTTCCCAGTGTGAGGACTCATGCTGTGGACCTGCCAGTTCATGTGAAGACATATTTGGGTCTCTTGTTTCTGTGAGTATCTAACAGTCTTCACAGTCCAGGAGAAACACGATTGGCCATGTGTTGGTAATTGTGAAAGTCAGGGGTCATTCTAGTCTCTCTACTTTTTATATGCTTAACAGTCTCAATAAAAGATAAAGAGAAAAACATTTACAGTCTACAGATTGGAATCCCGATTGTTCTGATAATGTAGGTGTAATGCTGTTGCCAAAGTTGCTGAGGCCATTTCATGAACATTTTTGGTTCTTCCCCAAGGCCTCCATAGGAAGAAAAACTTGCATTGAAACCAGTGTTAAGCAGTACTGCTATAACTGTGTAGTAATATAATATTTCTTAACATTTTTGAGGAAGAAAAATCATTGGTGTGTCATCAGAAAATAATTCCAATTAAGATGAGGTTACAAATTAGTTGAAATATATTTAAGGAACAGAAAGAAAACCTTTCTGTTTTTGTTCGAAAGAACATCTGACTCTCATTAATTTGGACACGGCCTGTTTCTTGTATGAGCAGTATTTTGACATTACAAACTGTGAGCCTGGTCTTTCAATGAATGTAGTGAAGAAACACTGGTACCATTTGAAGATCCTAGCTCCCCCCTCCTGAACCTTGAGACACTTTCTAATCCGTGGGGAATCGTACGTGGATTGTGGAGGGTGTACCAGCAGGTGCGAGCACAAGGGGACCCAGGGTCTGGGTAAACTCGTGATGTCTTTGTGTTTCCCCATTAACCTGCAAACACAGGCTCCTGAGCTCTGAGTTGTAAAAGTGAATGCTGTCACGAAGCATAAGTACACTTGGTGGTGTCTCATTTTAAGATCTTGGCTCAGGAAGTCAGTGAGTAAATTTTCTGCAGCCGTAATCCAAGTATGTAGGTCCAGCTCGACTTAACTTGTTGAAGACCCTTGTACAGCTTTGTGTGTGCATGTTAATTGTATGTGTTCGATGCTCACCTGGCTCTGTGGGTCATGTGGGCTGCCAGGCGCACCGAGATCTCTGTCCCCTCTTAGAGAAGGGGCTATCTAGCCACTGACTCCTCTTTCCTGGGGTCATCCCTAGGAAGGGTTAAGTTATGAGTGTCTGAGAAGTTTCCTCTTACCTGCATGTGGATGGCACTGGGGATGGGCCCTTCATTTAGTTCTGTTTGTCTAGCAAATCAAGGCTGCTTCTTTGCCAGAGCGTCTCCCTTAGACCTGTCTCTGCATGGAGTCAATTCCCAAGAACCTCCACACGGTGAATGAATGAGATGGCTGTGCGCGGTGGGCTAGCACCTGCTGCTTTTGGATCAGCTGGCAGTCTTGACTTTTCCTGGGACTTAGTTTCTTTACAGAAGTGGTTTGTAAAATCTCAGGCTTTATGGACTAAATTATTCATAGAGTGCTCAGGAACCGTGTCCCTTCTCTTCTGCACATTACGTACATGCACAATGGGCGATGCCAGCTGCAGGGGTGACATGCCTCCCTCTGGAGGATGAAGTGTCCGCAAGGCAGGTTTTGCTTGATAGCAACTTGTTCCAGGGTTTATCCAGAATGCGGGATTTTATGAAACCCTGTAGGCATGGGTGTGCCTGTGATCGCCCTGTATCTGTTGGTTTACAAAGGACTTGTGAGTGTTGGGGTCCCACCTCCCTCTGAGCAGCAGTGGGGCCCTCGATGGCCCTTTCACACTTTGCCATGGGATCATCACCCAAGTTTAAAATCTCGTGGAACTCAGTTTATTTCTTCACTGCAAATTCAATAGTCATGTACATTGTTAAATACAAATACATAAATTCAGGAGAAAATCACTACCAACACCTTGACGTATACTTTTCTAAATCGTCATATTCATACACACACAAACATAAATTTCAAAAACCAGTGGGATCATACTATGTAACCGGTCTTGTGACCTGTCTTTAGTGAAGCTGCTCACACGGGAGGTGCGTGTCCCTCATCTGCACTGCGTCCTGAGTCAGGTCAGCCATCACAAATGCACGTGGCCACTGCCGGGCTGAGCAACCCGCTGTGTCTCTCTGCCTCAGGCCGGCTTGCTTGCAGCATGTCTGCAAGAGAAGGCCTGGACTTGGCTTTCCCGCTGCTCTGCTCAGTCAGCCTCCTGCCAAAGTCCCTCACTTTATTTTCCTTCACGAGACCTTCTGAACCAGCCCTGGCTGTATCCATACTCGTTCCTTGTGGTCATCGTGGATTCAGTTCCACTTGGATTGTTTTGGCCTCGGTTTGCTGGTTTTCCAATGTTGACTGATAGCCTACTCTCTGAACTTAGTGGGGGTTGGCCTTAGGCCGCTGCCACCTACGTATGTGTGGACTGCATTTCCACCCTACCCTCAGAGAGGCCCCTGCGTCCCTTCTGTGACTTAGTTGGTGTGATCGGCGTCATTGGGAGCCGCCAGTCCTGCCATCAGGAGATGATTGCAATGGCTGCCGTTTAAAAACACACTGTGTGTACATCACCGTGTTCTGTCAAGCCCTGAGGTGGCCACTGCAGCTGTCTTTGCACCACAGGTAGAGGAACTTGACACTTAGAACCTTGCCAAGGGCCTGCACCTGCTCCCTGCTGCCCCTCTTTGTTGTCTGGCCCCACTCAGCTCTGCCTTTCCCATGTGGAGGGGCCCCAGGGGACCAGCCTCTGCGATTACCAGCCCATGTCCTCACACGCCCAAGTATGACTGGGCACACTGTGTTCAAAGACTGTTTAAGTACAGTAGTAGCCTTCAATTTTAAGAGGTAAAAATAGAAGAAAATATAAAATTTGTAAAAATGAGACACATTTTTAAGTTTGTAGTTGCTATTCTGTTTATAGACCAAGAATGGAAGCTTGTTGAGGTTACAGACCATGTCTTTCTTTTTTTATATATAAAGTATCATTGATATACAAATCTTATGATGGTTCCACCTACACAGCAGTGTGGTGTCAGCACTCACCCATGTTATCAAGTCCTCACCCCCTCCACTGCGGTCACTGTCCATCAGAGTAGTCAGTTGCTATAGAGCCATTATTTGTCTTCTCCATGTTGTACTGCCTTCTCATGACCCACCTCTATTGTGACTGTGAGTTATTGTGCCCCTTAATCCCCTTCTCCCTCCCCACGCACCCTTCCCAACCCCTCCCCTTGGTAACCAATAGTCCCTTCTCGGTGACAGACCATGTCCTTTACAAAATTGAATTTATATAGTGCTCAAGAGTTCCCACAGGCTTTAGGTTCATTTATGTATTAAATACTTAATATATACTTATTACATACCAAATTGAAGTGCAGTATTGAAAATCTCAAATAAGGATTCAGATGCTTCCTGTTTCTTAGCACAGAAGGGTTCTTAATCTTTTTCCATCTTCCCCACCTTCTTTATCCCTAGCACTAGTCCAAAATGGAGAGGAGAAAGCTAAAGGTAATTGTAGAATTCTGGAATGCTTGGGGCCATGATTTCTATGTATTTATATGTATCACATCCTTATTTATAATCTTCCTAGTTTCACAAAGGATTTGAGTTGGTTGGTTGGGACTACCAAAAAAAAAAAGTTGCAGAACTGAAATCTTCCTTTGCCATCCCCAAAGCAACAAGAATAAAATAGATGTTTAGTTCTGATAAGAGGCTCAGCGATCACCTAGAACTCTCCTATGGCCTGTGGTGTGTCTGTGGGCCCAGGACAGGCTCCGCTGCAGAGGGAGCTACGTGCAGCAGCTCCACTCACTGCCATCCCTGGTGATCACAGTCACACCACCTTTACTGCTGTCATCTCTCCCCTGAAAATGGGGCCAGTACTCTCAGCTTGCAGGGGTATCATGAGAGACAGAGCCCTGTACATGGAGATCCTGGCAAATATGTAAAATGTCATAAAATAGTGCCTCATCTTATCTTCTATTTGCTGGTATTTTTACTTCCATGTGACCAAAATTACCACCAGTGTAATTATTCTTTACAAAGTTAAAGATAGGTAGTTTGAGGCTTTGCATTTATTCTTCTGAAGTTGTGTTATTTAGCTTGCAGTTCCGAAGTCAAGCATAGAGAGGGTAAGAGGGTACATATAAACAGAGGGGAAAGACACAATAATAAACCTCCGATATAGCGGCACCCAGATTGGTAAGGAAGAAGTCAAACTGTTCCTGTTTGCAGATGACATGATAGTGTACATAAAAAACCCTAAAGAATCCACCCCAAAACTATTAGACCTAATATCTGAATTCAGTAAAGTTTGGGGATACAAAATTAATACCCAGAAATCTGTTGCATTTCTATACACTAACGGTGAACTAGCAGAAAGAGAAATCAGGAAAACAATTCCATTCACAATTGCATCCAAAAGAATAAAATACCTAGGAATAAACCTAACCAAGGAAGTGAAAGACTTACACTCTGAAAACTACAAGACACTCATGAGAGAAATTAAAGAAGATACCAATAAATGGAAATGCATCCCATGCTCATGGATAGGAAGAATTAATATTGTCAAAATGGCTATCCTGCCTAAAGCAATCTACAGATTCAATGCAATCCCTATCAAAATACCAACAGTATTCTTCAACAAACTAGAGAAAATCGTTCTAAAATTCATATGGAACAACAAAAGACCCCAAATAGCCAAAGCAATCCTGAGAAGGAAGAATAAAGCAGGGGGAATTATGCTCCCTGACTTCAAGCTCTACTACAAAGCCACAGTAATCAAGACAATTTGGTACTGGCACAAGAACAGACCCACAGACCAATGGAACAGAATAGAGAGCCCAGATATAAACCCAAACATATATGGTCAATTAATATATGGATAAAGGAGCCATGGATATACAGTGGGGAAATGACAGCCTCTTCAACAGCTGATGTTGGCAAAACTGGACAGCTACATGTAAGAGAATGAAACTGGATTATTGTCTAACCCCATACACAAAAGTAAACTCAAAATGGATCAAAGACCTAAATGTAAGTCATGAAACCATAAAACTCTTAGGAAAAAACATAGGCAAAAGTCCCTTGGACATAAATATGATGAGCAACTTCTTCATGAACATATCTCCCGGGCAAAGGAAACAAAAGCAAAAATGAACAAGTGGGATTATATCAAACTAAAAAGCTTCTGTACAGCAAAGGACACCATCAATAGAACAAAAAGACATCCTACAGTATGGGAGAATATATTCATAAATGACATATCCGATAAGGAGTTGACATACAAAATATATAAAGAGATCATGCACCTCAACAAACAAAAAGCAAATAAGCCAATTAAAAAATGGGAAGAAGAGCTGAACAGACACTTCTCCAAAGAAGAGATTCAGATAGCCAACAGGCACATGAAAAGATGCTCCACATCGCTAATCATCAGAGAAATGCAAATTAAAACCACAGTGAGATATTGAGATATCACCTCACACCAGTTAGGATGGCCAGCATCCAAAAGACAAACAACAACAAATTTTGGCGAGGATATAGAGAAAGGGGAACCCTCCTATACTGCTGGTGGGAATGTAAATTAGTTCAACCATTGTGGAAAGCAGTATGGAGGTTCCTCAAAAAACTCAGAATAGAAATACCATTTGACCCAGGAATCCCACTCCTAGGAATTTACCCTAAGAATGCAGCAGCGCAGTTTGAAAAAGACATATGCACCCCTATGTTTATTGCAGCACTATTTACAATAGCCAAGAAGTGGAAGCAACTAAGTGTCCATTAGTAGATGAGTGGATAAAGAAGATGTGGTACATATACACAATGGAATATTATTCAGCCATAAGAAGAAAACAAATCCTACCATTTGCAGCAACATGGATGGAGCTAGAGGGTATTATGCTCAGTGAAATAAGCCAGGCGGAAAAAGACAAGTGTCAAATGTTTTCACTCATCTGTGGAGTATAAGAACAAAGAAAAAAACTGAAGGAACAAAACAGCAGCAGACTCACAGAACCCAAGAACGGACTAATAGTTACCAAAGGGAAAGGGACTGGGGAGAATGGGAGGGAAGGGAGGGATAAGGGGGAAAAAGGGCTATTATGATTAGCACACATAATGTAGGCGGGGTGGGGGGGGCACGGAGAAGGCAGTATAGCACAGAGGAGACAAGTAGTGATTCTATAGCATCTTACTATGCTGATGGACAGTGACTGTAATGGGGTATGTGGTGGGGACTTGATAATAGGGGGAGTCTAGAAACCGTAATATTGCTCATGTAATTGTACATTCATAATAGCAAAATAAAACAAAATAAAAAAATTAATATAGCATATCTTGAACTTTATTCCTGAACACACCAAAAATTCATCACAAACCTTGCTCACCACTCCTTTTTGAATTCGGAACTTTCTTGTGGGATCATTTTCCATGTTCAGGGTGTTGCCCAAAGAAGGCTTGACCTCTCCCCAGGACCGGGCCGGGCATATGACATCCTAGTCACTGACATACTATATTTGAAATCAGGTGTTGCTTTTCATGCTGGCATTGTATAAAAGGCCTAAGAAAATAAATTAACATGTTTTTTTCTTTCGCATTGGTACTTTGAAGTTTTTCTCAATTGGGCTCTGCTTTAATTACCCTGGCTTCTTTTTTTCTTTATTTTTTTTAAAGCTTTGGGCAAGTGCCAAAGAAGCAAAGAAGCTTACATAAAGGGTTTTAAGGTTTTTTTTTTTAACTTTGCCAAAGATAGAATTGTTACTTGGCTCGGCTTGTCCTGGCACCTTCTTCTGTGATAGAGAATGTTAGAAATTTGGCTTGTTTTTTTTATGCATATATGTGGGAAAAATAAAGGCAAGATGGCTCTATTTATGTCTTGGTTCATGAAAAATACGAAAGGCTAACAAGTAGGGTGTGGATGTAGCCACTACCCTCTCCCCAAACCCCCTCCCCCCAACAAAAAAAAGATTGATCCATCAGAATGTTTTTACATAACCTATTTAATTCTAGAATTTAAGATTTACTTATCATTGGAAGAAGAAAAGCTAATACCTATAATTTTCACATTAGATTTTGCTTGTTTACTGACTGTCAAATAGCCATTGAAAACTGCCACTGAAAGCTGCTGTTCCTGGGTGGCTGACAGGTGTTATCACACATTTTACTGCAGTGCTGAGAGAGCTGAGCTAACCTGGTCAGAAAGTGGACCGTTGTGGGTCCATCAGAATTGGTCGTGGAACGTGAAGGATCATTTATTCTAAGAACTGAGACCCAGTAAGATACACTTAGTGCTGCTAACATTGCCCCGAACTTACCTGAGTGGGTCTGTGAATCAGAGGCGCCTGCCGAGCAGTATTCAGTCCTCCGGGAAGGCGGTGCTCCCCTGGGGCGCTGAGGTGGGAAAAGTTCTGTTATGCAAGTTCTGCAGGGAAGTGCTTCTCTTCCTCTCCGTTCTTCCTCTCTCCTCTGCCCTGTTCTCCTTCCCTTCTCCCCCACCCCCCCCTCCTTTTTCTCTCTATTGAGAATATTAATTTACATGCCGCTGTGTGCGCCTGTTTAGGGGCTTTGCCAGGTGGATACACCTGTAGCCACTTCCTGCCACTGTCCCAGTCAAGACATTTCCATCACTTGAAAAGTCCCTTGTGCCCACTCCACCCCCTGGTCCCAGGCAGTACTGATCTGTCACTATGGTTGAGTTTTGCCTGGCTTAAAATTTCATATGAATAGCGACATGCGGTGTAACTTCTGCATCTGGCTTCTCTTACTCCCTGTGGCGTTTCTGGGATTCCCCCATTTGCATCTCTTGGTAGCTCGGTCCTTTAAGTGCCTAGTAGCTTCCCGCTGTGGGTTGAACTGCACACAGTGGTTTTGATGTCCTGTTTGGGAGGTGTGACAGGGGAGCCGGGCTCCGTGGGAGTATATGCATGGTCTGTTTGCAGCCCCCTCCCACCAGCTTTCCCCAACTCTTGCGGAAGGCTG
The DNA here is from genome assembly GCA_029783875.1 of Phataginus tricuspis. NCBI lineage: Eukaryota > Metazoa > Chordata > Mammalia > Pholidota > Manidae > Phataginus > Phataginus tricuspis. Next base: position 30,906,559 of record JAQQAC010003639.1, on the reverse strand, counting down.
AGAGGAAGAGCGGATCGACAAAGGAGATGCGAGGAGGTGTCTTTTCATCGAGACCCTGGGTCTTGCTACTCCTTGAATGGTCTGACTTCTTGGAACGACTCTGCTGGTCACACCCAACTCGTGGCAGTCATGTGATCTTGGTGTTTGCCTTTCTGGAGGTGGGCTTTCCTAATATATAAGGCCTTGTGACCAAATGGTTTTCTTCTAGGGCTTCTGCACGACTTCTTCGATCTTTGCTGACGCTAGACCACCTGGGTCTGCATGTAGGGCTTGCTAAATTCAGGCACATGAACCATGGAGCCTCTCTAGCAGGGCTGCCAATACTCGCCCTGCTCCCCAGCACCTGCCTCTGAGCTGTCCCGCTTCCCTTTGCCCTGCCCTGGCGCCTTAGCCTTGGCCCCGGAGGGAGGACCGAAGCACCGGAACGGCAGTTCTGTTTTGATAACAACCTAATTACTCTATGCCCGTAAACTCTTTAAGATCATCTTAAAGAGACAGTAATTGCTTAGGGCAGAGGAAGGGGTGGCGGAGAGAAGGTGCAGCCTAAGAAAAGAGGGTTTCTTTTTGAGTGATGAAAATGTCCTAAAATTGGGGTGATGGTTACACAACTCTGTGAATATACTAAAAACCATTTAGTTACACACTTTAAATGACTGAATTGTTTGGTATGTGAATCATATCTCAATAAAGCCATTTTTTAAAAAAATGTGGTACTAGAGCAAGGATGGACCAGCAGAGGAATGGGGGAAAAAAGATAACATCATAGAAATTTTATTCTTTTCCCATATGACGTGCTTTTTGCCAAATGTCCTACTTTTTCCTCACAGGCCTAGCTCCGTGGGAGCCTGACTGTGATAGAAAGAGGACGGCTTCAATAGTGTCGGGTGGACCTGAGTTGAACTCCCGTCCTGCAGTTATTAACTGGGTGACATGGGCAAGTGGCTTAGCTTCTCTGGTGGTTTCCCTTCTATAAAACGGTGCTGGTAGCGTCTGTCTTAAGGAGTATTTTAAAGAGCTCAGAAAAGGCAGTCCTTTTCACCTTGTGACCGACAGTCTCGTCACAAAGTGCGGGTCAGGAGCAGCCTCGGCATGTGCTCTCCCAGTGGCTGCGAGGTATGCGGCTTATGGCTGTTCCCCGAACCGCCCGCTGGCTGCGGAGACGATGGTCCTGGTAGTCTGTAGCTCACTTTGCTGAACTCTATGAATTTTTTCTGCCTTAATCCACAGGGTGTGAGTAGGTCAGTGGCAAGCTCTTGGAGAAACCACTGTGTCCCTTCCTTCACGACCACCTTCCCTGATCCTGTTCCTGCCCTGGGTCATTGCTCCGTTGTCCCTCAGCCCCTGGGGCATGTCGGTTCTGGCATCTGTCAGCTCATGTATTTTTATTTATTTACACTTCTGCCCTGCCCTGGCATTGTGAGCAGTCCATGGGGCCCCGCGGCCCTAAGCACTGTGCCTGGCACTAATGTTTGTTAAATGAATGTCCAATGGCTTAAAGTCTTGTGATAGAAACCAGATTGGAACTGGAAATACTGGTTTAAGCACCACATGGAGAAGTTAGCAGGTGGGTTCCCTGGAGCAGCGTTTCTGTTCCAGCACTGCCTTGGGCCGTGCCCCTGCCCAGGCTGGGAGATGTGTCTGAGTCAGCTTGTTCTTTGCCAGGAATCCATTGGTGAGGTGTGGCTGAGGCGGTGGGGAGGGAGAGGGTGCCCCCAGTACACAGGAGAGCTGGTCTCTTTACTTCATAGTCCCACCCTAGCTGCATTCTTAATTTAGCTCAAATGCAAAACGTATCACACAGCAACTGTATCCAAGACCCAGCTCTGACCCTTCAGGAAAGCCGAGATGGAGAGGTAGTGTGGTGGCGCACCTGACAGCTGGGCTCTGGAGGCTCGCTGCCTGGGCTCTCCCACCACGTGCCAGCTCTGGGGACCCAGGGCAACTGCACCTCAGTTACCTCATCTGGAAAATGGAGGGGGTGACAGTTAACCATAAGTAAAGTAAGCGCTACATAAATGTGTATTGAGAAGCCTGTTTGTTGGATTAAAAAGAGTAGAGAATGTGGGTCTTAAACAGTGACTAAATCTATATAAACAAATCAATCTGCGTTACTGTCACTGCCTCCTCCTATAACTTAGGGCTCTGGGCCAAAGAAGAGTTTTCTGTCCTGCCAGCTGACGGAAAGGCAAGACAGCTTGCTTCGCCAGAACTCAGGTGTTGATTCTTTTTTAGTGGAAGAAAATACCCCTCGAAAAGGGCTTTTATGACCCTATTTTTGTGCTGCTAATTTAGTTAAAGTGCTTTGAAAGATGATTGCCAATCTATTAGTTTTAGGAAGCCTGCCTGTGTATTGTAGCCAAGTAACACAGAGATAGTCTCTAGATACATCATTTGTCCCATAGCTCAGGCTTTCCAGCCTCAGTGCCCATCACTGGATGGAATGACCTTTAGGGCCATTAGACCCATTAGCTCCTGATCCTCTCTGTCCCACAGCAAACCCTGGGTCGAAGGAGCTGGCCTCTCTGCAGACCAGAGGAAGCCGCTGGCCAAGTGTGGCTGGCCTGGTTCTCCGGTGTGCGCCCCTCTAAGGGTGTGATTGGTCTAAGTAAGCTGGCTGTGGAATACAGCAGATCTCTTGGGTTGGCTTCTCTGGTTGTGTGTGAGGAGAGGGGAAAGTGGTATGAAAACTTCCCAAATAAGGCAAATGATTATCATATGTCAGATAACTGAGTCTTGTGTTGATACGGTCTTTGCTTTATTGGTGGTTTTCCATTAAAGAATCCCTAAACACAAGATTTGGAAAGAGCTTTTTAACCTGTTTTATGTTGTAAGGTCAGACTAGATGGCTGTTTTTAACTTGACATTTTTGAGTAAATATGGGTAGCAAGGAACACTAGTAAATACCATATATCTGTTAGGCATGATTTCCCTTTTCAATATATTCTCATGTCAATGATATATTTTCCCTGAGCCATAGACTTCCCCTCAGGCCCATGTTACAAGGAGGGAACGGCCCAGACCTGTGCTGGGCACCACCACTTAAATGTAGCTCCCAGCTTGCCATAGGGATTAGGGGGTGTATATGTATCTTCTGTATGTATTCTTGTGGGCATGTACTTTTTAAATGAAGAGGTGGGCTCTCTCCCTCCTCTCCTATAGTTACATTATTTATTTTTTTTCCTTCACTATCAGTTCCTTGTCAAACTTTGGGCAGTTCGTGTTTGGTTTTTACTTCTAAGGGAGCCCTGTGTGCACGTTGGAGTGCTCTTGGTCTTAGGAGGGACCCTCGTCTATCTCCAGGGAGCCTGCATCAGGCTTCTCTGCCTCTGCCACTGTCAGGCTGCTTGGCCTCGGTGTGGGGAGTCATGGAGAGAAGTTGAGTTTTACAAGTAGGGACACTGTAAGATTATCCCCTCCAAGCCAGTCCCTGTCACATGGACTCCTGTGGCACCTGGCTCCTTAGATGCAGAGCATGTCTTTTTTCCTCCTAAGCAGAAGAACCCCAAATGTAAGAAGGGATTCTAAGACTGTCGCATACAGTGTAAGTTAGTTTAGACACGAGTTGAGTTTGGTGGGGGGGGTCATAGGATTTTGTTCTCAGACTTTGTCTTTCTGATTTTTCCATGGAATACTGAGATTTCTGTTTGGCCACTTTCTGAAAAGAAAGCTCTTCTGTGCTGGTCCCAGCAGGCCCGGAGCGAAGGCCTGGGAACCCGGTGCCTGTAGGGCGAGGGCAGCGGTGCAGGGGGATGGCCTTGCCTCGGCCGGCCGCAGGGAGTCGGCCGCCAACAGGAAATGATGAAACGTGCTGGGAGAGTTTGGCTGGGAGCTGGAGGTCAGACGCTCCAGCAGGTCGGAAGGAGGCAGGTATGGAAGCTGAGCTGCAAAGCTAGGCGGTTGAAGCCGGTGTGTGACAGAAAAAGGTGAGTGTGCTATTTCAGGCTTAGATTTCCTTTAAGGGAGACCTTTTTGAAAGTAGCCTTTTCATTGATTTCCCCCTCACCCCCGTCCGCCCCCTCAATGATTGATTTAACAGAAATCTCACCTTTTAAGTGCACCTAGTTTTAGAGCTTCTTGACGGAAATGTTTACCCAGTTCTGTATTAAGTGAACAGAGGGAAATGCTTTAAGAAAATGTCAGAGTAAATGTTTGATTTCCTTGGTGAATGGATTTGGCCTAAACAAATGAAGGATTGTGCTTTATAATTTTTACTCTGGTTTTAGAACATACATGCATGCTTCATTTCAAAATAGATGGAATAAGTTAGAAACTTTGGTTTGCTTTAGACTAGCATACATACTTGGAGCTGCATTTTTTTCTTACTGGGTAGCTTAAATGAGCTACTTGAGTTAACTGCTCATAGTGGGTTGTTTTTCTGTCCCCTGCAGTCAGGCATTATGTTTACTACATGCTGCCATTTCCTTTCTTAATGGCCAAATCTAATCTGCAAACACATACATGCGGCTCATGAGACAAAATGAACAAATTAGCTTTTCCAGTTAACTAATTGCTGTTTCATGACCATCTGTCTGCTCCAGACTCCCAGAATTGGCGTGTGGCTTGCCCCAAATCCCCTCCAGCTTCCTCCTCCGCATCTGACTGCTGTTACTAGACACTTGGTTTTTATTTTTATTAGATAGCAAAATGTAAAGTGAGCAGCCTTACATACGTATTTGTTTCTTATCCTGGAAGTCATATTCTGGAACTGAAAAATTACGGCGCCCTTTCTCTACCGTTTATTTATGCAGTGCTGTAGCACTAGTAAGATGGTTTTTTTTGTCCTACTCCTTGAGTGACCCATCTGAGGGGATGAGTTCATCGGATTACCTATTGCCACGAACATTAGAAAGGTAGTGTCCTCTCTGTTCTCTGGAAAGAGCAGTGCAGGGACATTCTGGGCTACCAAGAGAAGCCTACTTTCTTGTCAGGCCATTACTTACTGTGATTTGTGTATTTCCAGCATTTTTAGAGTTGTCTATTTCCTGTTTTCTAGAAATCCCCCCAATGTATGGTATTTTTCTCAGACCCTCAGCAGGCCCGTCAGTCTTGCCTTTGCCCTTGGAATTCTGAGCACCTCCTCAAAACCTTTCCTTGTACTAAGATACCATACTGAATCCTAGACACACTTTGAATGCTGCAATTATGGAATGATAAAGAGGATCATAACTTCAAACCGAAGCATGTCTTGCTGGTCTGAGGTTTATGCCAGTAGTTAAAAATAAGCCTCCCATTCCCCCCCCCGCCCCCTTTTCTTTTTATACATTGTTAGTCCTCTGTTTTGCCCAGCCACCTAATTCTGTTCGTTTGGTGTCATAATTAAAAAGGTGGGAACATGATATTTAGAGTTGTAATGGTTCTTGGAGCCGGTATGGTCAGGCCCCTTCAATTTTTTTTTAACAAAGGAATTAAGACCAAGAGGCAGAATGCCTTGTTGACTTGTCCAAGGTCACACGGCTGGCTGGGAGCTGAGTGAGTCTAGAACCCAGGTCTCCCGACTGCTGGGCCACCAGCCTTTCCTTCATCTGCTTTCTCCACGTGGATCTCACATTCACAGGGCTTGGCTGAGAATGGCTTTTGGCTTCTGATGAGTCCATATGCATTGTTTCATTTTCAAATGCTCAGTATTTGAGTATTCAGTAATTCAGATATTCAATAATATACCTATATGAGTACATTTGGTGTCAGCATCACTGAATTACCTTACAAAGAGCATTGATGTTTCTCCCTCTGAGATTTTCTTAAAGACAAAGAGTGCTCTGTTGTATAAAGTTTTTCTTCTCCCCTAAACTACTCAATTATTTGTCATACTTATACCTCCTTATATGATTAGCTGCTAGATGAAAAACCCAAACTTAATAAAATCACAAATAATAAAAGAGACAGAAACATTTGATTCTTCTTTGGGAGAGGATTCTCCAGGATGTGAGAGGAAGCCCTGAACTCGTGGGGCATTTGGCCCCTGTGAGGAGGGAATACTGACAACTTGGCCTTGCGAACTCTCAGTCTGGACTGACCAAGGTTCTGGAATATGAACGGCTTTAAAACAATACATTATAATATAAATAAATGGTTTAACTGATAAAAATGGAATTTATCCACAACTTAACAGATTTAGTTAAAAATAGTCTCTCCTAATAATTGAATTTAAATCCTTCTGAAATTCAAGTATGAGAATTAGATGCAAATAGAGACATGCTGAAGACAGCGGGTGACTGTCTTAGACCTGGATGCAGCTCCCACTGTCCGGTCACCTCGGGATGCCGTGGAAAGGTTCCTAGAATAACACTGAACTTGTATTTTCTAAAATATTTAGAGGAGATGCCTTGAAGAATTTCTGAAACACATACACTACAGGTAAACAGGCATTTTCATAAATATTTTCACTGTGCTTGGAATTATGGCCAATAACTTTATACTTGTTTTAGTTTATAAAACCAGAGGGAAGCAGGATACGTGGGCATGTTTTGCTGCAGTAGGTCGGCGCCGCAGCTTCCCTCTTGGTGTTCTGGTGGACACTCTGCTCTTTGTCCTTGAAGCTGCTGCTGCTCTTGGCTGGTGGGTCAGCTCTGCATCTGGGCCTAAAGAAAGGGCGAGGAGCCCGCTTCAGGGACCGGCTTGGTCCCCTTCCCCCATAGTTTAGTTCCCTTTGTTCCCCGTTAGCATTTATCCTCACCGTTAAATTTCCAGTACAAAGTAAATACAGCATGTTTTAACTGGCGCCCTTTTCTTAATAGATAATTGGCTACCTTTATATGTATATAATTATATATACGAACACGTGTATATATAAACATACAATGACCATATGAGTGTCCCGGTCACTGAGTAATGCTACTCCTCCTTGGCCCCAGCATCTGCGCACGTCATGTACGTTCTGGTGTGCCTGTGATTCGTAAAGATGTGCTGCTGGCTTTGTGCAGGCTGAGGAGGGGTTCGAGGGCAGCCTCCGCTGCTCCTGGCCCAGAGCCTGAGAGTTTGTGCTGTTGAATCACCTGGGCCTTCCTCACTTCCTTCTTGGGGCTCAGCTGCCCTCCAGGACGGCTTCTCCTGGTGCCTGAGCACCTCCACTAATTGAAGGAATTGGTCTCAGAATCACAGGTAGTCCCAGCCCCAGAGTGTGAGTAGTATGTAAAGAAGATTGTGAGTGTGGGGATGGCAACAATAGAAACAGGGCCATTAATTTGAATGAATGAATGTGTGAATGGAGGACTGAATGACGGAGTTGCTGTGGTCCCTTTTCTGTACACGTTGCTTTTAAAGGCAGTATGGTCATGTTTCACCTGGCTGAGCAGTTCTGCCTTGATACCAAGTGACAGACTAGGTGTCTGTGTAATATCTGCTCTGGCCCTAGGAATCTGGCCTACATTTTTTCTCATTAGACTCGTATGTGAATCATAAGCCATGAATCTTTATGTGAACTCACAAAGCGTATTATTCTATTTTGGGGTAACTTAAGGAATCTGACAGCAAGTATTCTGAATTTGAAATGTATGCCATCACGATAGTCCAGGATTTAAATTTCATTTTTGCTGTAGATTTCATACTGTCTTGTTTCCTATCAGGACTTGTTCTGCAGTGGAGTTCTTGATCGAGATCAGGGGAGAATGATTTTGCAAGAAAATGCTTACTTCTTGAGATGATGTTAATGTAGTTAACAGGCTAAACTGTTGGAACTTCCCAATTTGAAATTCTATCTTTGATTCTCAAGTTCCTAACATATCGCTGGTGCTAGTTTAGCAAAGTAAATGAAGCACAGGGCAGTCTGGGGACAACGAAGCGATCTCTTTATAGTTCTCTTCCGGTAGGAGCTGACACAGAAGAAGAATAGCACAGAGCTCAATGGGCTGATGACCAAGTATCTGTTGCCTTGGAAGGCAGAAACATTTGTTGATTTACCACCTCTGAGGGTGCTGCGATCAGGTTCACTTAATCAGATCTGACTTTTACTGGGCAGGAAGAAACTGTGCCGCAGGTCTCCGTGGCCATGCAGAGAACCATCAGAATCACTTTTGAAGGAGAAATCTTTGGTATTTAATGTTGAACTCCAAGGCGTTACTCTTACTCTTGGACATATCCAGGAGACCGCTAAGGTTGAGGAGTTTGAATTTGGGATGGAAGAAGTTGTCATAAAGATTTAAAGTCATGGTGTGGGGCTCATGTGAACTGCAGCTGCCCTGGCACCTGACCCCTTCCTCTAATGGCCGTGCAGGCACCGGATCGAGCTCATTGTCATTGCTCATCGCCAGCCCTCCCTTAGGTCACTGTCCAGAGGGACAGTCCACCTGTGTGCCGGCTGCCTGGGCCTACTTCTTTGTTCATTTGTGCACGCATGCATTCATGTGTTCCGTTCACCCCTTGGCAGAGCCTCTCGCCCACTCGGTTTGCATGAGGCACGGTGCCAGGCCCTGGGATCCACCGTGGCTGAGATTGAGTTCTCGCCCCAGGAGCTCACAGTGCAGTGTGATAAAGAGACTTCTAAACTCAGGGTGGTAAGGCTTTTTATGGAGCGATAGGAACCTTATTCTGCTGTGAAGAGTGGGGGGAGGTCCAGAGAGTTTCATGTTTTGTGGTGTGTTTGAGAGACAAAAGAGACAGACAGTATGTGCAAAGGCAAGGAGCTCAGAGGGATGTGCCCCGCTGGGGAGTTTGGTGGGCCGCAAGGCCATGTGCATGTGCTGTGGGGCCCTTTGGTTTATTGGACCCAAACCAGTTACTTTCCATCCTAATCCAGTTTTTCTAAATTTTCTGTTTTTCTTTGTGGCATTACCACCTACCTTGCACCCAAAATTAGGGCTTTTTAATCTCTATTCCCCTCCACTCCCTACTCCCTGGCATAATGGGTCACTATTCCCCGTCTGTTCTTCCTGTTGAATGTTACTCTTCTGTCCAGGTCCCTAACCTTATCATTCTCTACTCTCTAACCCCAAGAGCCGCACTGTCCAGTACGAACCACATGTAGCTGTTTACTTGAAAATGAGCTAAAAGTAAACAAAGTTAGAAAGTCAGCCCCTCAGTGGCACTCACTGCTTTTCCAGTGCTCGGTGGCTGGTGTCTGACGCATTGGGCGACGCAGGTCTAGGGGCTCCGTTGTCTGTTCCCATTCTGCACCAAAGAGAACTTTCCCTCCTGGGCTCTACCTGGCCCCCTCCTTTCAGGTAAGCCCACCTTCCTGGTGTGAGGTCCAAGACCCCTAGCCTGGTGGCACCTGCTTTGCTTCCTCGTGTTCAGCTACCCCGTTTTTTGCTCACCCCACTACCACACGCCTTTGTACCTTAGTACACGCTGCTGTTCCCCTCTCCAGTTGCCACTCCCTGTCTGAGCATTCCCTGGCACGCTTCTAACTGAGCTCCAGCCCTCGTCCCTGGCTTCCTTCAGGTTCCTTTCTCCCCTCGTTCTCCTCCAGTGGCCTTGTCTGCTCGTAAGGTCGTACTTGCCTCCCAGGGAGGACAGGTGGTGTTTGTACGGTGTCGTCATCGATGCCCCTCACTCTGCGGCAGGCATGGTGGTTAAGCTTTGAGGACAGATAGACTTAATTTCAGAACTAACCATTTACTTGCCAGGTGGCTTTGGGTAAGATATATAGCCCCTCTGAGCCTCAGTCTCTTTAGGTGTAAAATGAAGATTATAATGGTACTTCCCGCATGTTAAATGAAACCCAGGGCATAGAGCCCCCACACCACACTTAAATTTAGCTCTTACATCGCAGCCGAGAGCTCTGGTTCTAGATAGACACCATTCCGGGACCCGCTGACCTTGCTACAACCACGTCATGTGTAAACAATGATGTTTTGTGGCTTCTTTTCTACTGTATGTGCCTGTTACTTACTTTCTTTATTGCATGGCTCATCCTTCCAGCATAGTTTGCGTAGAAATGGGGATAAGAAGCAGCTTTGTCTTTGTTTCTGGGCTTTCTGTTTGCTGCCATTCTTCTGGTGGCGTTTTTTGGGGGCTTCTTTTGTTTTGCTTCCTTCATGTCCGCGACCTCCACTGCCTTTGTATTCTCTCTGTCTAGCTCTTCAGTGCTTACCCTAGATATTTTAACAAACTTAATAAAATCGAAAGTAATTTCTTTACTTTTTTCTTGACTAATGGAAGGATTTAAAACATTTTAACTCTAGACAGTGACTGTAATAGGGTTGGTGGGGGGGACCTGATGAAGGGGGTAGTTTAATCATCACAATATTGCTCATGTAATTGTAGGTTAATGATACTAAAATAAAATAAATTGTAAAAAAAAAAACAAAAAAAAACATTTTAACTCTATACCCCCTCCCGACTCATCCAGTACTTCTTTCCCGAGTGTTTAAATCCTAAGAATTCAGTCGATGCTCTTTGGATTTATTGGTGTATGTGTCAGCCTGGCTGCTTACCATTGCTTCTTGCACTCACACCGCCCACCTGAACTCATGACTTTTACCTGGAGCATACCTTTTAGAAAATCCTTTTCACTGTGATTCCTTGGGGGGCAGGTGTTTTACCCATCTGCAAGTGCTGGGTTCTTGGTCCTAAGCACTGGTTTGGCCGAGTGTGGAGGTCGAGTGTAGCGGGCAGGCTCTGTCGCTCAGCACACGGGGTGATTATTCCAGTCTCTGGTTTCCCTGTCGCTGTTAGTCCGGTCTCCGATCTTTGTCATCTTTTCTCCCCAGCTGTTCTCACATTCCTCCCGGCCGCTCTCACACTCTGCAGTTCAGCGGCCTTACTTTGTCTTGGTGTGGCGCTCGCTCTCGCTCTCGTTCTCGCTCTCTCTGTAAAGTCTTGCTTGAGTTTGTTGGCTTCCTTGATCTGTGAGTCGGTGTCTTTCAGTTGTGAGAAATTATCTTAAAATACCGCTTCTTCCCCATTCTTAATGTTATCTCCTTCTGGAACTTCGTTAGATGTAAATTAGACCTCCTTATTTCCTCCAAGTCTATTTATCTTACTTTTTGTATTTTCTCTTTGTCTCTTTGTTACCTTAGAGAGAAAACTGACCTATCTACATATATTCTAGTGTTTCTTCTTTAAATTTGCCTTTTTGGTGTCTTTAGAGTCCTTTTTAAAATTTTATAATGCAATTAAATGGTGCAGTTATATTTCACTCAGCTTTTAGGTTTTTTTCAGCAGGAAAGTTAGTAAGATACCTGGTTGTCCTTGCTGCTGAAAACAGAAGTCTCTTCTGTCGTACTGTAGCTTGTATCAGAGCCAAGCACATCACTTAACTCATTCATTCCAGATGTGTTTATTGTGCACCTGTTAGGCATCATTGCTAGGCATACAGGGTGAACGAGATGGAATCCTGTTCTTCAGGAGCTTGCATTCTTGTGAGTGGAGACAGATAGTATATAATATATAGTTTGGCATGTGGGGTTGACGTGTCCGAGGAATGAGGATGAGCTGGGGACAGCTTTCTTAAGAAGAAGGTGGTGTGTGAGCAGATATCTGATGATGTGAGCCTGCAGACCCTGGAGGAAGGATGTTCCTGGCAGAGGAAGCAGGTGCGAAGGTAGGGCTAAGCCTGGTTTATTTGGAGACCCACAGGAGCGTGCCCATAGCTGGGGAAATTGGAAGGAGCAGAGATTGGAGTTGGAGGCTGGGGCCAGATCGCAGGGAACTTGTAGGTCAGGGTGGGGAGTATACATAACGGTGACAGCAGCAAATTTGGTGGCTTGAACTGAGGCAGAGGTGGTGCGAGATGCCAAATCCTGGCTCTGTTTCAAGCTGGAGCTGAGGGAATGTGGGGTGCGAGGGAAGGAGAGGAGTCAGGGACGGTATCAGGTAGGTGATGGAGCTCTTTTACTGAACGAGGAAGACTGGGCTTGGAGCCCAAGTCGGGAATGGAGGAGCAAGAGGTAGGCTTAGATAGAGGCCTTCACATGCCCAGGAGTGAGGGTTGGCGCTGTGCGGGAGTCAGAGCTCAGGGGAGACCTCTGTGCTGGAGAAGTCCAGTCCAGAGGCATCAGTATGTGGCTGGTGTTTGGTCGCGGGAAGGAGGCGGTCACCCGGGACACTGGTGTGCACTGAAGGCAGAGTGGGGAGCCTGCCGCCTACGAGTGTGTGCACGGTGGTCAAGGCACCGCCGGAGCCCTGCAAGATGGGGCTGGGAGGCATGTGGCCACGTGTACAGAGTGAATGGACGGTATACAGGCAAGTCAGCGTTGTCTTGGAGATAAGGGTCCTGGGCTCCTTTTCCAGAACTCGGGTTTCATGCTATGGAAGCTACAGAAGGTGCCGGGTGCTGCCTTGTTTTCCCAGCTAATATGTTCTTAGGGCAGAAAAATTAAGAAAAACAGGTATGTAGAGAGAGAACCCCCAAACTCACATGCCCTACCATCCAGAGAGGGTTAATAAATGTTACCATTTATTCAATATTTGTTTGCATGTCTCCTCCTCAGGAAAACCTTCGCTGACCACCATCCTGCCTGCAGGAGACCCCACCACTGTCCCCCTGGCTTCCTGGTCTCCCCGTCCTCAGCAGCACCGCTCGGCACCCCTTCCTGCTCTGTCTGTAAGTCGTCTGGGCCCGGGACTGTCCGCAGGGACCTTCTCACTCTCCTTCACCCCCAAGCCCCACGCCCTTCGCCCCACACCTGGCCATCGGAAACCCTCTGTACACATTGTTGAATGAAAGACCTCGTGTTTGGTACATGACCTTCCAGACTTTTTCCCTGGGTAGTCACCCCCTTGAGTGGTTATCTTTAAATAACCTAAGTGGTCAGCATTTCTGGCCTAAGCTGCTCCTGTGCAGCTGTCTGTGCTCAGGGGGGTTGGGTGCGGTTGCCGGCCCCTTTCCAGCCTCTCCGAGCAGCTCCTGAGGCCTTGCGGTGGTGGGCGCACCCCAGCTCTCCCAGGCCGCACTCCCGCCCTCCCCTCGACCCTCTCGTCCGCCTCGCCGCCTCCGTGACCTGTCTCCCCTTTCCTGCTATGTGGAGAGCTCCTGGGCTACCGGGCCCTGTCTCATTACTAACTTATTTCACTCCTTCCCTCAGCTCTTAAGGTTTCTGGCACTCAGAGAGTAAATGTTCTTAGAATATTGGGGAACACGTATGTAAAATGATAAAAACATCATTGTTTTGACTTAATATCATTTTACTGAGTTTATCAAAAATAACTACATGTTTTATTGAAAATGCATACAAATTTGGGACACAGGCTATTTCTTGAGCCAGCCAAACTGACAGATGTTTAATTAAGGATAGGCTCTTTCTGCCTCTGTGTGTTTGTGCATGCACGTGTAAGGTGTCCCAACACGTGTGTATGGTGTGTGCCTGCATGTGTGAGTGTGTGTGTTTAGTATTATCTTTGAAGTTAAGATAGTAACTAAGGCATCTTCTTCAGGGTTTCTCAGATAATACTTACCATGTATGGTAATTGGGAATTTTATTATACATGGAAATGTCATTAATCTTTCTTCGTTGTAATCTGGTAACTGGAAGTATGTATTAGGCAGGTGGCATCATGGAAAATACACAAGAGGCTTAACATGGCTGTTTTTAGTTTTGTGTTCCTGGAGTTTTCATTGGCACAACTAAGGAATGCATGTTCAAGGTCCTGCCTGCTCAAGTGGTATCTGCCCTGCGGGGTGGGTCGCGGCCAGAGGGATGGAAGGATCTGTACTGGGGACAAGCAAGCAGAGCCGGCATTTGCCGAGGGCCTAATGTATACAGTCACTCACATATATGTCGTGGAAATGTCCTGTAACTTCCCCATGCAGTAGGTCATCCATGTTTATCCCCATTTTATAGATCAGAAGAATGAGGCTTAGAAGTTAAAGCTTGCCCCTGTCACAGCTAGTTCAAACCCTGGTCTTTTTCTCATCCCATTTAAGGAAAACTTTTGCCATTCACTTTATGTTTGGTTTTAGCTCATTAGTTTCAGTTAGTTGGTTGATAAGTGGGTTCCCTGCTCATTTTTCCAAATTACTGGATCGTCCTTCATGCATGTGAGCTTTTTAAAAAATCAAACTCCTGTCAAGTTAGACTCAGTTGTCAGTTTGTCACGCCAGGTCCAAACTGGCCCCGTGTTCTTCTCTAGCGCAGGGTGCTCTGGTCCCGGCGTGGATGTGTGCGTGGGGGGACAGTGTCTTGAGGGTGGCTCTATAGTTGAGTGCAGAGATACCTCCGAAATACTGGAAAGCCAAATCCGTTTGTGGTTCACGTGGCTTTTTTTAACTTCAAAGGTACATGTTCACGGCACTGCTTGACAGGTATTTGAGCTGTTCAGTTCCTGCCAGAGCTCTGGTGGGTGTGATGTCTAGCCAGCAGTTTCCCAGCCTTCTCAGTGGCCCCTTATCAGGATGTGCTTTTTATTGCTGGTAGGTAGATCGGGCAGAAGTCACTCTGCTTGTAGCATAATGGGTGACCTGGGCTGGCACCCTGCCCTTTGTAAATTCTCTCTCCTCTCTTCTTAAAGCCACCTCCGCGTCCCAGTGCTCGCCCCCAGGACCTGAGTGTCCCTGCGCTGTGTGGGTGTGTGCCCCAGCCGCTTCTCTTTGCCGTGCAGGCTCCTCTACCTGGAATGCCCTTTCCTTCTTCTCCAGCTTATGGTTCTCACTGGGATGCCAGCCCTGTACGCTCCTTCTGGATCCTCCTGTGTGATCCCATAGCATTTGTGCAGAATCCTCTCCAAGTACTTGGCACTGTGCTGGAGGAGTTTGTCTAAGAGCCGCAGCCCATGAGAAGGGGAGCCCCTCAGCGACCGGGCCTGGCTTATTGGATGAGGCTGGCCCATAGGCACCGCCACTCTGGCAGCCACGGATTCTCAAAGACCCCGACACTGGCACTGTGCCACGTCCCAGGCAGATGCCATTTGATGCTCATAACCTCCAAGGCAGATTGGATTCCATTTTACAGAGAGGCAGTGTCAATCACAGACCTCTGAAGTATTTTGCCAGAGGTGACTGGCCCACGCAGGGTCACGCCAGCCTGTCTCGTAGCGTGGATTACAGACACTCTCTAGGTTCATGCACCAGGCGTGTTGTGACCTTGGTGGTGGTCTCTCTTGCTGTCTCTAGTTTCCGGGTGGTGACTTCCGCCCTTCAGCCAGGGCTTGCAGCCCCTCTAGGGGATCCAGCAGGGCTGTGCGCTCAGTCAGCCTTGAGGGGAAGAGCCCCAGCCATGCTACTGCAGGGAACTGCCCACAGCGGCCCTTTGTGGGCCAGGAAGTCTCCTTGAAGTGGAGGGCTTGAAAGGAGCCAAGTGCTGACCTGAGGCCACTCTGACTCATGGGTGTCGTTACTAGTGCCCTTTGTGGGGTCTTGGGGACCTGCTGAAATAGCCCTCGGAGTCGGCCTCAAACTGCCTGGTCAAGCATCTCTCCCTCTTTCCCTGGCATGTCTGTCTTTATTGAATGGCCCCATTTTCTTGCCTGAACAAAAGACAACCTCCTGACCCATTCTGTAATTTTTCCTTCTACTTTTGCCAGAAGAATCTGTCTCATCTTGGCCTTTGTGACCTTTCTTTAGGGCTTAAATGTAGTCTTTTGACTGGGAAAACTTGCAGCCCAAGGAAAAGTATCCCACTGACAAGTGCTTCTGACTGAGAGAAGGAAATCTTCGGGGAGTCTTTTGATGTCCCCTGATGGCTGACTGTGGTGGCACCCCTCAAAGACTGCCCCCCCCCCATGGGGAGTGGTGCTGCAGAGTCTTAGGGAGTAAAGATGAGAAGCAGGTGCTCGAATCCACAGCCCAGGTCCCTGCAGTTTGGTCATACACATCTCTGGTGTCTGTGTCCACCTGTCGCTTGGTAGGTATCGCGGTCAGGCTGCAGGAACTTGCTGGCTGAAGTGAATGGGGGGGTAGTGGTGATGAGCTGATGTGTCCTCATGTGCCAGACCCTGACCACCAGCTGGACATGAGAGAGGGGTGGCGAATTTCCAGAAGGGGCATGTGTGCATGTGTGTGCATAACGCTGCTGTGTGAGGGTGTTCTGAGATGATGTGGGGGGTAACACCGCTTCAGTCTTTGGCAGGCTGCTGCATGTGTAACTGGGGCTCCTTGCTGGGTTGACTGGTGGCCAGTCGAGGAGCACTTGTTCCTTAAATCTGTGAAATGAGTCTTTGTTGAACGGGGCTGCCTGGCAGGAAGTGTAGAATGCTCACACCCGTGGGGCAGAGGAAGCCACATCTGGTGAGGGTGTTTAGTCATGGCTAATAGATACTTATTCAGATTTTGGTGACCATAGGTCATAACCCTTTTCCATATTTAGAATGGTAGAAAACCAGAACTGCAAAGACCCTTGTATCCAGCCCTCCCCCTCAGGGTTGAGGAGGGGCGCGGTGTGTCAGCAGGTGGAGTGGGACAGGTCGCGAATGACCGCGGCCACCTCCCCATTCATGTGCTGAGACCTGGGGCCAGTTACTCGGTGGCTCAGCCTTTGTTCGACCGCACACCAAGCAGGGCCTGCTACAGACTTGCTGTGAGTTCTAGGGGCTGCATGTGGGATGGCCTGGGGTGTGGCGGGCACCCTGCATTGCTGCTGTCACCCGGTCAGGAGCCAGGAGGGCCCCGTGGTGTGTGCTCAGCTCTGGGGCAGTGTCCCCTGCTCCATTCTTTGCCCTTAGACTGTGCTGGACTCAGGGCATCTGTACTTTTGAGGCCACCCTGGATTACATTAGCTGCATTACATCGTGCTAACACTCAGTTTATATTGTATCATTCATATTTTGTATCACGAAACTAATTGAAAGGAGTTTTGTAATTTTTCTTTTGAAACTATTTGCTCTGAGAAATTAATCCTTCCTCCCCTGATCCATTTGTGTATTTGTTCAGTGGGAACAGCACGTGAGAAGACAGGAAGGCGAGAGGAGTTTGGGGCTGTGTGCTACTACCTGTGGGGGGTGAGTGCAGTGTGACTGGAACACGGTGCATATGGGGCAGCCAGAGGGGCCAGTGGGTAGAGCCAGGAGGCCCTGCTGGCCATGATAAGACGTCTTGGAGGGATTTCAAGCTGAAGCATAGCCTGATCATACAAAAGACATGCCAGCCACCATGGTAGCATCATGGAGAAAGAAAGGAGTGGGGCCAGATAGCAATCAAGGCAAAAGGTGGTGATGTCCTCAGCACAGGCAGCTGTTGTTGTGGGGATGGGCTGAGCAGGCAGATTCAGGAGGCGCTGTAGTAGTGCTGTCAGGGCTGGGAAACTATTAGCTGTGGTGGGGCTGGGTGTGGGAAGGAAAGGAGTTTCTGGCTTGAGCAGCTGGATGAACGGTGGGACCATTTCCTGATGTGGGAAACCCAGGGGCAGGAGTGGGCTCAGGGAAGGTAGGAAATGGTTTGCAGGACTGTGTGATGGCCGAGTGGAGGGCTCCAATAGGTAGGCAGATGTATGGGTCTGAGGTTTTGGGCCACAGATATAGGTCAGGGGTCATGAAGTTGAAGGTGGTTTGATGTGTGGAAGCAGAAGGCCTTGCTTAGGTGGAGCGTGTGGATAGAGTAGGGCCCGGGACAGAACCCTGAGGAACTCAGCACCCAAGGCTCGGGCATAGGAGGAAGAGAGAAGTCAGGAGACGCAGTGCTTTGGACGCTGGGTGTGATTGTAGGAGGAGGCTGCGGGAGGTGCCGTGATGAGACCTGAAGGGGCCAGGTGGTTTCACCCTGGGGAGCCCAGAAGCATCTGCAGCCTGACACCACAAAGGTCTTGGGCTTCCTGTCTGATCAGCTTCATTAGGGAGGTGGGAGAGAAAGCTGAGGCAGTGAAATGAATGGGTGGAGTGAGGGCTGGAGAACTCGAGAGTGGGTGGCTCTGGTGGGAGCTTGGCTGGGTGGCGGTTGGTGGGTAGACTGGAGTTCTTTGGTCATGGGAGGAGGTGGGAGTTCAAGCCAGTCTCAGACAGCGCATGGAGAGGCCAGCCTGTATGTGCTGACACCCTTCAGTGGTGGCAGGAAGTGAAGGGGTTCTGACGTCTTGCTCGTCCATGTTCCATGGGAAGGAAGGGAGATAGCTAGGGAGGAGGTCTGCAGGGACCTTGTGCAGAGCTGGGGAGAGGCTGAGGGATAGCGCAGTGGGGAGGACCCTCTAGGAGGTGGGAGTTTGCTCCAGCACCCAGCAAACTGCTTGTAACTGGGGAGGAGGGAGGGCTGGTGGTATGGTAGGTAAAGGGTGGAGTTTTCAGCAGGCAGGTGGAGGGAGAGACTCAGGGAGCTGACGTTGTTAATGCCAATGGTGCCCTGAGGGTAAGCAGTGTGAAGACAGGTGGCACCGGCCAGCCCAGCCCAGCCCACCCCGGGGCAGAGGACAGGGAGAAGGCGCAGTGGGGTTTAAGGCGACAGGGATAAGAAATGAGGAGGGTTTGTCTGATGACAGACAACTCACTATTACTGCTCGGAATTTCTGGTGAATTTTTTTCCATCATTATGTATATTAGTCCAAAGGAAGAAGCATGCTTTTTATAGTTACAGAAGGAGGTTCTATGATTACAAATCGGGATCATTCCAAAGTAAATGCTGGTGAGGTCTGAGAAAGCGTCCCGGAGTCTGAATGCTGATACCCTGACTGTGTGTCCCAACTCTGCTAGGCATGTTGGCATCTGCCAGACAAGTGAGGTGGTTCAGAGACCTCCTCGGGGCCTGACCCTGCTTCTCCCTCTGCCCAGCTGACAGGTGGCCTGCCAGCTTCTCCTTGTACTTCGGGGCCATCGCTTACTGAGGATTCCTTCCTAGTGTTGGAGAGGTCCGATTTCTTGGCATGAAGTAATGACCCATTCCCTTGAAATATGAATCCAGCTTTGTTATGTGAAGGAAGAATACTATTTCTCTCTCCCTGATTCACATACACACATCTTGAAATGTACACACTGAAGTGGTTTCACAGAAATAGGGAGCCCAACTCCATCATCTATGGTCTCCCCCTGCCCTCGCCGCCCCCAAATGGGTTATTTGTTGGTTCAGACATTCAGTCACTTAGCAAACATTTGAGCACTCTCACACTAAGCACCAGAGATGCAGAGAGGAAATTACATAGTCCTTGCCTTTGAGGTTATGGGTGATGAATATCTGCACTGCCTTACTCTGCTTGTTTCACTTATATCCAGTTTTGGATGTGAAATGGTTCACCTTCTTGTTCTTTGTAATGGCTGTGTGGTGTCCACTCTCTCAGTTCACATTGTTTTCCCAGTTTGTGAGAATTTGACATGTCTCTAGTCTTTGCTGTTAACAAATATTACTAAGATGAACATTTTGTTCAAGCCGTTCTTTTCCTTGAATTTATTTATTTGCTTGGGGCATATTCCCCAGAGTGGGTCTACAGGGTCGGAGGTTGGTAACTGTTATCTGTCTTGTTCCATGTTTCCAGATTTTTCCATGAAGCTGATCAGCAATGTTAGAGTACATTCCTGTTTTCCTGTAGCCCCACCAAAACGGGTGGTGTCATTTAAATTTTTCTTTTTGCAAGTTATTCCATTTTTTAAGGAAATTGTGCTTTTTCCTTTGTCAGATTTGGCTAGGTTATGCTGCAGTAACAGGTGAACCCTAAATACCAGAGGCTAACATAACAAAAATGTCCTTGTTTGTTCTGCATGTCCCTTGTGCGGTTCTGGAGGTGCAGCTCCACCCGGTCACTCCGGGGCCAGGCTCATTCCGAGACTCCTTCCTCCTCCAGCTGCGGCTCCTCCTCAGTGGGTGACAGGCAGACAGGAGGGGGCGGGCACTCTGCACCGTCTTCCCGTGAGTTCCGGCTTAGCAGACCCACCTTCTGGAGCATTCCCGTCTGTGCCCAGCTGCCTTGTCTCCTGCGTGCTCATCTGTGACAGGTTCCTGGTGCAGTGGTATTGGAGCCTCAGCCTTTGTGTCAATCCTTAATGCACTGTCAGTAATAAGATGTGTATCAGTTGAAAGATTACCTTTTATTGTGCAGAGGTTTAACATTTTAAAGGTTGAAGTTTTGGGCATATCCATCTTCTTCTCTTTTTTCTTTAACACAAATTTCTCATTTTCCTAAAGCCAGAGACTAAGCTATTTTCTTTGAGTTGCTTAAAATAGGTTTTTTTATCTGGCTCCATATGATGTTTCAAACTCATCCAAGTATATAATGCCAGGGGTTTTAATCTAAGTTAACTTTGGTCCCTAGCGATACCTGTTTGTTCTGTAACATTAAAAAACCCAAGCACAACGATGCAACATGCCTGTGTGATAAGAACACTCACCAAAGTAGGGACAAGGGGAACTTCCTTGACCTAGGGAAGGGCATGAATGAAAACCCACGGGGCTGGGAAGTGACAGGCGGACAGGATGGGGTGTCTGCTCTCACCACTGGTGCTCATGGCGGCAGTGCAGTCAGACAAGGAAGAAGAATGAGAGGTACACAGATTGAAAGGGAAAAGTAACACTATCTCTGCTCACAGATGATGTGATCTGGTATGTAGGAAATTCTAAGGAACCTGCTAAAGAATCTCTCAGAACTAACATACATTTTCAGCAAGACTGTAAGATACAAGATCGATATACAGAAACAACGGTATTTCTGTACACGAGCAATGGATAAGTCAAGAATGAAATTAAGAAAACAAGTCCATGTATAATAGCATCAAAAAGAATAAAATATTTAGGAATACATTTAACAAAAGAAGTACAAGACTTGCCCCTGAAAACACGAAAACTTGTTGAAAGAAACTAAAGGTAACCTAAATAAATGGAAAGATATCCCACATCCATGGATTGGAAGACTCAATAGTGTTAAGGTGGTGTTACTCCCCAGTTTGATCTACAGAGTGAGTGCAGTCCCTATCAAAATTCCAGGTGCCTTTTTTTTTTTTGTATAAGTCAAGAAGCTGATTCTAAAATTCACATGGAAATGCAAGGTACCTGGAACAGTAAAAACGATTTTGAAAAAGAACAGTGTTGGAGCACTCACACTTTCCAATTTCAAAAATTTCTTTAAATCTATGGTATTTAAGACAGTGTGTTGCTGACAAATAGGAAAGACATAGAGCTCAGTGGGTGGGATAGGAGAGACCAAGAACAGAACAACCCTTACATTCACGGTCACTTGATTTTGGGCAAGGGTGCCAAGCCAGTTGAGTGGTGCAAAAAAGAGGGCAACTTGGTATCTACACGTAAAAGAATGAATTTGGACCTCTGGGTCACATTACATTACAAAATTTAGCTCTAAATGAATCAGAGACCTGAATGTCAGAGCTAAGTCTATAGAAGTCTTAGAAGAAAACAGGCATGAATCTTCATCACCTTAGATCAGGCAGTGGTTACTTAGATACGACACTGAAACACAAAAGAGAAAAGTAAATTGGACTTCATAAAAATTAAAAACTTTTGTACTTCAAAGAATGCTATCAAGAAAGTGAGAACACAGCTCACAGATTGGGAGAGAATATTTTCAAGTCATTATCTGGTAAAGGACTTATACTTGGAATATATGAAGAACTCAGTGCTCACAGTAAAAAAACAACCTAATTTAAAAATGGGCAAAGGATCCGAGTAGTCATTTCTCCAAAGATAACATACAAATAGTCAATCAGCACATGAAAAGATGCCCAACATCATTATTCATTTGAAACCACAATGAGATACCTCTTCATACCCACTATAGTTGTTATAATAAAAAAAGACAGTAGGTGTTGGTAAGATGTGGAGAAATTGAAACCCTTTCACTTGCTGATGGGAATGTAAAATGGTGCAGGTGCTTTGAAAAACAGTCTGGCCGACCGTTGGAAACAACTAACTTTGTAAAACATTTCCTTGAAAGCTTAAACATAGTTACCGTATGACCTAGCAATTCCACCCCCAGGTATTACCTGAAAGAAATGAAAACATAATGTCCACACACTTGTACACAAATGCTTGTAGCAGCATTATTCCTAATAGCCAAAAAGTGGAAACAACCCAAATGCCATCAACTTGGTAATGGATGAACAAATTGTGGAATATTACTATTCCATTCCTATACAAAGGAATATTATTTGACAGTGAAAAGGAATGAAGTACTGATAGCGACAAAAACATGGTGCTAACTAAAAGAAGCTAGTCATAAAAGATCACTTACTGTATGATTCCATTTGCAAGATGACAGAATAGGTAAATCCAGAGAGTCAGAAAGTAGATTAGTGGTTGCCAGGGGCTGGGGGAGTGGGCAGAGGGGGGCTCTCAAAGGTACAGGGTCTCTTTTTGGGGTGATGAAATGTTCTAAAATTGGTGATAGTTGCACAGCACTGAACACACTAAAAACCATTGTGTACACTTTAAATGGGTGAATTGTATGTGAATTATATCTGAAAACTATTAAATAGCTAAAGTTTCAAGTATGTTATTTGGCCAGGAGACATTGTGGAAGGATAATGTCTTGTGTTCTTGTTCTTTTCATTTGTATTAACAGAATTTTATTTTTTGACCCTCCTATATTGTGACTTCCATGATTAAACACAAAGCCCCCAGGGCATGGGTGGAGGAGGAGGTAAGTGGGCTGCAGGACAGGTGGGGACTGGCAGCCGGGAGACCCAGGACTGGTGGGGCCCCACCTCCAGGGCACACCGGTTTCCCGGCCCCCAGTGCGGGGCTCCTGTTCTGGTGGTGCCCTTTCCTACCTAAACTCCCTGGCCTTGGGGACCCAGCTTCTCTCCCCCACTCCCACACCCGTGTTCAAGGAGGATCAGACGCTATAAAGAAAGTGGGGAAGTGCCTGGAGCCCTCTGCAGATAACCTTCCTTCTCGTCAACAGTAGCCCACGGTACTCAGTCAGCAAACCCTAGTGATCTCTGCCTGGAGCGGGTGCTGAGATTCGGGGATGAAGGTGACGCGGGCTTGCCTCGAGCAGCCCACAGTCTAATGACTTACATAGTGCATTTCTTTCCTTTCATCACATAGAATATAAACATTTTTGGAGTAAAATGCCATCCTAATCACCCAGCAGGTAAGAGGGAATTTGAGTTTTTTACACCAGCATTATTTACTGCCATTTAGTTGTAATTTCTATTCTTTAATGGTTCTGTACTAATAGGAATAGATAGCATTCGTTAGTTGATCACAAGCACCCTCCTGCTCAGCCTGACTCCCTCCCGAGGAGCTCTGCGGCAGGCCGCACTCAGGCAGGGGCCAGGGAAAAACCCAGCTTCAGAGACCTAGTAGTCGTGTCATGCTGAGTGGAGCATTCTTGTAGTCAGCATTTTATTAAAGGCCTTGTATGTGCAGGTCCCGCCAAGCTGCAAGCTCTGCAAAGTCAGGGACTACATGTGGCCTCGCTGTTGCCCCTGCACCTGGGCCAGAGTAGGTGCTAAAGGTGTGTTGGGAGGGAACAGGTGAGTGGCAGGACTGACCACAGGGGCAGTGGTACTGTTTGGGCAGTGATGCGTTACAGTCCCTTCACCCATCTGAGAGCGAGGCAGAGCAGGGGATGCGTCTCTCTTCTAGTAGGTGAGGACACTGAGCCTGGCTGGGACGTGCAGGTGAACACTGGAGCAGGCACTGCAGTTTGGGACTCCTGGCTCCATCGTCCCACTGTATGTTCTAGTCCCACTCAACCTTGAAAGCAAAAGTGGATATATTTCTCATTAAAAAATTGCCTGTGGGATATTGTCCCACTATGGGACATAGTGGAATAGTGTCCCATTCCCACTGCAGAGTTGGCCCCTCCTGGGAACTCATGGTGTTGGGGGAGTAAGTGGAGCTGGGCTACATATTTCTGTCTCGGCCAAGCCTGCTTTAAATAGGATTTCTTTGCAGCCTTCCTCTACATTTTCTTGCACCATGTTTGCATTTGCACATTAATACCAGACTTGACGATGTGTCATTTTTGTCCTTTCTAAAAGTAAACTTCTCTATTTTTAAGCTTTTGGAGCATCAATATTTAGCTGAGGGAAATCTTCCTGAGTCTCCACGTTCCCAGGGTGCTTGCCAGCCAGAGATCTAAAGAAGTATTATTGCAAAAATGAGTGCAAGGCACAAACCTGTCAGCTGACACATTTCCATTACGTAAGAAAAATGAGTTTTGGGGACATGTCTAAATGCTGTTTCCTCCAGCTCCTTGTTGAATCACATAGGTGAACTAAAAGCTGATGGACTGGCTTGAGACCAGGTGGCTTTGGGTCCTGTCCTACCTTTGCTGCCAATTCACTGTAACCCAAGACAGTTAATACCCAGAACATGAAAAGCCAGCTGAAGATGGCCAGGGAACTAGCCATCAAACTTGTTTTCTTTGAACTATTAGGATATGAAAGATGCCAGAGGTGAAATATGTTCATCTTAAGGGTTATTACATGACTCCAAATCTCGTATTTTTTAATACTAATTTGTCACATAGAACACCTGTCCCCTTCTCTAATCAGGATCCAGCTCAGACTAATACTTCGTCTGTCCCCTTCTCTTCCTGTCCCTTGACTCATTTCTTGAGCACCTGTTTTAGGTTATACATAAATAAAAAGAGCAGAGCCCCTCCCCTGCAGCATTCCAGATGGAGTCGAGAAGGACCTCTGTGAGCCTGCAGGGCGGCTCGCGGCTGGAGTGCTGGCACTGCCAGGCTCTCAGGAGGAAATGGCAGAGCCTGAAGGACACTGGGGAATTGTCAGGTGACCTGTTTGGGGCCTGTTTGTGTTTGTCCACCCTCTGCTCACTGTGGTGCTTGGCCTGGCGGCTCCGTGAGTTCTTTTGAGAGAAAGCACTTCCCTAACTGCTTCTGAAGCCTGTGTATGGTAGAGCAGCTCATTTCAGGATTTGAGTTCATTTCCTGTCAGATAATCAGAAAGGAAAGGTCAGGCCTTTAACACCTGCTCGCATATTCCAGAAGGTGGAGGCTTTATTGGGTATTTTCTGCATCTGGGGCTGTCCTTTATTCTTTAGGCCAATTTTAAGAATAAAGAATAAAACAGACATACTTTTCTCTGAATCTTCAGAACCACCTTCCTGTTCATTCTTAGGCCTTAGGAATTCCCTGCTGGGTGTTTGCTGTTTATATCTTCTGCTTGGTGAGCCCAGGGAACAGTTTAGAAACGAAACCCCTAGAGCAGATAAAGAGCAAATTATTTCAAAAGATGTTACCGAAACTTAGCTAAGGTGGATGCTTGCTGCTTCAAAAACACTTTACGTTCTGCTTGGTTTAAATGGTGTCAGCTCTGAGGGTTGTCAGCTTGAATCTAGTATTTAACCAGATGATTTCGTTTCACTCTGCGCTAGCGTGGGGAAGGGGTGGTGAGGAAGTGAGCTGGGGCAAGTCTGCGGGCAGGAAGCGCGAGACCTCTTCCTCCTGGTCTCAGCCTGAAGTCACTGAGTGGAAGAGTGAGTGGCCAAGATGGGGTCCAGGTTTTCTCCAGCGGGGAGGACCAGCTGCTGGGGCTCTGTGTCTCTGCAGCTGGCCCCCAAACACCGTGGGGCCTTCAGGGGGACTGGGCTGGGCTGCTTCCTGGGGCTGCACGGGTTCAGTGGGAAGGGTTCAGGGTCCACGTGCTTAGTCCTCACACAGGTGGGCCTTGAGCAGGTCTGGGTCAGGGGGAGCCGAGTGCTAGGGACCTTGCTGCTCAGCATATGCTCTGGATGCCTGGCCAGGAAGCCTGGTCGGGGTTGGGGTGGATGTTGTGGTGGAGAGAAGTTGAAAGGATGAGGTCATTTTGTTTTATGCTCCATGTTCTCTCAAAACTCACACGTCACCCCTTCTGCTGCCTGCCTGCCCTCAGCCAGCACCATCTCTCATCGGGAAGCACCGCAGGAGCTGTTCCACTGCTCTCAGACATGCCAGGCAGGCCCCCGGCCTCCCTATGTGAGCCTCCCTTTGCTGGGTACCTTTCCCCGGTGGCCTTCGTGGCTTGCTCTCCCTTTTTGTCTGGGATGTCACTTGTCAGTGAGACGTTCTCCAACCACTTTATGTAAGAGCACAGCCTCCTTTCTGCTTCCCCCCGCATCCCTTTTCCTCGCTTTATTTCTCTGCATAACACATACCATATGATTTATTTTCTTTGTCAGTCCCCTGCAGTAGAACATGAACTCCATGAGGGTGGGGATTTTTGCTCCACACCCTGCTGGATTCCCCAGCCCCCAGAACATCATGTGACTATAGGTGTTGAAAGAATGGAAGGTAAGTAGTAGAGTGGGTAGATTGCCAAAGCATTCCCAATGGATATACACGAATTTAATGAAAAGTAAAACTCCCTTTTGACTGCTGCTTTATTATAATACAAAATCATCTTTATTTCTTATTTTGACACAGAATGCATAATACACATTTTCACTTAAAACTGAACCATGCCAGTCCCAGTCCATCCTTAGCCTATGCTTCCAGTCTCCCAGAGTCTGAGCAGAATTTGAAGGTCACCTGTTTCATGAACAAAGAAGCCGACGGCCCAAGGAGTCTTGTGCTGAGTCCAAAGTCATTCTGCTCCAGCTCATGAGATTTGCAGCAGAGCCTGGGGAGGCAACCACCATTTACAGTTTACTACACAAGAGACAGGCACTTCCTTACCTTATCTAAGCTTTTGCTCATTAAGAAATCGGTAGGATGTACATTCCATCCCTGTCTTACGAGTGCAAAACCAAAGTCACAGAGCAGTAATGAGGTTTTCTTGGGTCACATGGCTAGCGAGACCCAGACGGCTAGGTCAGTCCCACTCCCAGCTGGTGCGCCTGGTGACACCCCTGGAGGCCCTCGTGGGATGCACGGGGCTCTCCTCCCTAGCCCTGCTGGGGA
This sequence comes from Phataginus tricuspis, assembly GCA_029783875.1. Classification (NCBI taxonomy): domain Eukaryota; kingdom Metazoa; phylum Chordata; class Mammalia; order Pholidota; family Manidae; genus Phataginus; species Phataginus tricuspis. The sequence continues at coordinate 30,879,971 of JAQQAC010003639.1, read as the reverse complement.
GCTTCTGGAGCCTGCTCTCCAGGTGTTCTGTTGTTGGGTGCTGCCGCTAGGCTGCTCACCTGTGTTGCCACTGGCCCAGCACGTTCCCACTTTCCTGCCGTGAGTGCGTTCTCAGGCTGACCTTTGTCTCTGTGCAACACTTTCCTCTGCTCAAAGCCAGTGTGTGTTCGGGTGGGTCTCCTGGGCCTTTGGTAACAACCTAACTGAAGTCTCAGGCATTATGGGACTTGATAAATAATTTGTGTTACAAAAGATTTTTAAATTAGCCCTGAACAAAGTAAATATTAAGGGGTCAACTAAGTACAGTTACTTTGTTGAAACTTCACCAATTGGCAGCAAAACTTTTTTGCAAACAAGATTTTCTGGTGCTCTGACTGCAGACAGAATTGTAGGTATCCAGAATAGGTCTTTGGGCATGTGGAAGAGTGGCAGTTTGCATGGTAGAATGATTATTTTCATGGGAAAAGGGGAGAAAAGATAATGGTGAGTAGGGCAGGAGAAGGGGGAACAGAGAGGAGGCAGGTTCTGGGCTAACAAGAAACATGGCACATACACCCCAGGATTCTGAGATTCCTGGGAAATCCATTTATTCCCATTTGCATTTTTTCCTTTAGCCAGTGTCTGAGCAGCTGCAGGTACCATGATAAAACCAGAGTAGCCCAGGAGCTAACCACCTGGTTGTGGAAATAGGGATAAAGTCAAATAATGGCTCAGGACAGTGGTGGGCAGAGAGTCATTGGCATGGTTGGGGGGCTCCTCACAGGAGGTGACACTCAAACTGGGCTTTGCAGGATGGGTGGGAGTTGAGGGAGAAGACTCTCAGGCAGCAGTGTTCTGCATGTGTGGTTGTTAGGGCCCTGCAGGAGGCTAAGGCCAGCTGGGCAGGTAGGCAGACCAGGGGGGCACCCAGGGCTGAGACCTGCGAGTTTATTCCACCTGTGGGTTCTTCTGTGTGCACACATTCAAAGGTGTGTAAGCGTAGTAGAGGACATGCAGTGGAGATGGGGCCCAGGGGAGGCAGGTGGGGCGTACACATAAGTGAAGAAAGGGGGGAGGTGGTCACACACACGCACAATGCCTTAAAAGGTTGTATATGAATGACAGAAATTGTTCTGTAGTTGTTTATCACAATTGCTGATGTTTGAGAACTCAGTGGAGGACACTGGAGTCTCAGTTATACTTTTTGGATTTAGTTTGATTTTTATTAAAAGCCTCAAAACAATTCTCTCTGCATGAATGTACATTTCCATACTCCCATCAAACTCCAAAACATATAAGGCCGTATTCATATCAAGTTGCTGGTAAAATTAGAGAAAGTTTTCAAAGCTCTTTGTCTCCTATTTCTCCACTGGGGGAAAAGTCTGGAAGACTCTCAGAGAACTGGCTGTTCTCATAAGTATTTGAGTCATTGTAGCTTTTTGCTGGTATTTTAGTATCCGGTTTATTTTTAAACAGTTCTGTGCAACTGGAGTTTCTTCCCTGGTTTCTGTTACCATGGCTCCATAATATTTCCTCATATCTGCTTGTTCATACTTTCACACACTTCAACATCAAGTCTACAATTTCTTAGATTCAGAATATCTTATTCATGATATCCAAGAATGTTTCTCCAGCTGCAATAGCATTTTTCTCCAGATTGGAAAAGTTAGTTGTTTTTCCTATCAGAGAGAGGAAGAGAGGGTTTTGTTCTGTGAAGGAGAGTGCCTTGAGTGGGGTGGGTGGGAGCTCTCAGAGGGCTCCCACTGGCAGTCCGAGCAGGGGACCAGTGTATCTGCGGAGCCACTTCCCCTGTAGGTCCCGCGGTGCAGGGTGTAGGATGGTCAGGAAGTGCTGGCACCGGACATTTTGGTCCAAACATCGAGCAGACTCTTGGGTCTTGATTCTCCTTAAGCATGAGTGTGTATTTGTTCTCTGGCTCTTATTTATTTATTCATTTATTTTTGGACTTGATTGAGGCTTCCACTTTGGGAAGGTCTCTTTTAAGACTTTTCAGTCAGAAGAAAAATAATGTTGATCCTGGCTGTCACTGATGAAGTTTGCCTTGCCCTTTATTCCTGGCATTCAGGATTATTCAAGGAGATACTTTTGTGCATTTCATTGCTTTGAGTAATATGTATTTCTTAAAGGATTGTTCCGAATTCAAAGAAAGTCTTAGAGCAATTTGGGATCGCAGAGATAGTTTGTTTCCAATCTCTTACATTTTTGACCCCTTCTACTTTTCAGGGATAACCAGGTTTTCTTCTGACACATAAAGTTCTGGGCTTGTCCTTGAGGCTTATTATAGGGAACTCATCTGACCAAGTGTTTTCAAATGCTGTAAATGTAAATACTGACTCAATGGTAGAGCAACTCCTAACACTTGAGGATTTAAAGTGTGGTGTGACTGACTGGATCTCTGGTTCCTGACACCGTCGCTTCCTCTGTTTCAGAGAGGACCCGTTTTCAAAAAGAAGAACAAAATAAAACATGTAGTTTTGGGTCCTCTGGAGGCTCCCCAGGAAGCTCCAGGGTGGGAAGGTCTTCTGACTGAGTGACTGTATAAGCTGGCCATTGTAGAGGAATTGACTTCTAAGAAATACTTAAATATTAACTTTTGCCCTCATCTCAAACATTTGCGGTTAATCATCTGAGTAGTCTAATCTAAAAGAAGTCAGTATATGGCTTCATGAATGAAACTGCTAACAGCAATACATGATTGTAAAGATCTTAAAGGTTTTATAGAAGGGGAGGTGGGGCTGGATGAGGGGGTGCTCAGGGAGGCTTCCCTGAGGGCCTCTGGGCAGAGGGCCCATATGGCGTCCGGGAGCTGGCCATGCACTTATCTTGGGGAAGAGAGCATTCTAGGGAGAGGGAAAGGCATGTACAAAGGCTCTGAGGCAGAGATGAAATCAGTGTGTTCAAGAACCAGCAGGAAGATCACCGTGGTTGGAGCAGAACAGGGCCAGCCAGTGAGGGTGAGAGAGAGTGGAAGGGGACAGGCAGGGATGGTAGTGGGACTTGTGCAGAGCTTAACTCTGAGTGTGGTAGGCGACATGACTTAAGCACTTAAAAAGTTGCTCTGGGGACATTAGAAATCCGAAGTGAGGGTGGATTTTCTGTTTTACCTAACATTGGAGTTCCTTGGGAAAACATTAAACTTTTGTTTTCATTTTAGCTTTGAAATTTTAGAGGTATTAATACCACCTGTATTCCCTGTGATTTGGAATTTTGGGATTTTTTGGGGCCCTTTTTTTTTTAAGAGAGGTATTGTTTAAGTAAATACACTCTGGCTGTTAACAGTAATAATAACAAAATGATCTCTGTCTGGTCCTGCCAATTAAAAATTATAACTATTAATAGTGTATAAAATAGTTCTCAGCCTAGCCAGCGGCTGGAAGAAGGCAAGTTGTAAGAAACTCACCAAGTTCAAACCACATGGGGATTTTTGTGTAGAAATGTGACACCAGGTCCTCCTTCCTTCCTCGCTGTTGCTGTCTCCAGGTGGGCGCTGCCATGCCGTCTAGCCCTCTGAATCCGGTCCCATCGACAGGGCTGTGCCTCCTCCCTGCGCCCGTCTCCCCCACACCCCCCATCTTCCCTAAGGAGCCTGCTGTCTGGGACTCCCTGCCCAGCTGACTCCTGTGCACCTGCTGATTCAGTGGCTCCTCAGGATTCAGGTGGTGGCCCTGGCTGGGAAGCCACCTGTGCTGGACGTGCTCTTCCTGGCTTCTTCGGCACCCTGCTGGACAGCAGCTGCTTCCACCCTCGGTGGAGCTATTTCGTCTGCCCAACAATCCCAAGCAGTATGGGCAATATTAGTTTTACATTCTAGATGAGGACACTAAGGCCCAGAGAGGTTAAGTGACTTGCCCGTGGTTATCTAATACGTGGTGGGGCCGGGATTGGTTCATCATTCTCTCGCTCTCTCTCACATATTGTTGCCTTATTTATGCGGGGCACCGTGCCCACCTCTGGACCGTGCCTGTGTTCAGGCAGGCATGGGTTACATGTTTATCTCCCTCCCACTCTGAGCAAACATGCATTCAGAACAGGACTTCGACGTGGATGCTCAGTGAATGAATGAATGAATGAATGAATGAATGAATGAATGACTGTGGACATTCCATTCTTATTGGAGCCTTACCGGGCTGCCGCCCCTGTTAGGCCCCAGACCTTTTGTCTTGTTGGAGTCACGCTCACATTATTCATCTCTGCCTCCTCCGAGTCTTCCATCCGGCAGGCGGTGTGGTCTGGCAGTTACAGGGCAGGCTCTGCTGTGCCTTGCCCGGGTTTGAGTCCCAGCTCCGCCGCTTACTGGCTGTGCGGCCTTGGTCAGGCTGTCTAAACGCTCCTGTGACTCTTCATCTGTAAAATGGGGGTGATAGCAGCAGCTGCCTCACAGGGCTGTTCTGAGAATGAGTGGTGCTGGCACCTAGGAGGTGGTCAGTAGACATTACTGTTACTGCAGTTCTGCTGTCTGCTGAGGACAGAGCAGGGTCCCTTGCGGGCACTTGTGAGCACTACTCCCCCACCCCCCATTCTCAGCATGGTATCTGGCACTCCGCCAGGAATTAAAAAACAGCATAAAAGTTGGGTGAAGGAAGGAAAGACAGAGATAGTTACAGGACTCATGGGGACTGTCCAGGGAAGAGTTCCACGTCCGCTGGGGTGCTTCTCATGGCCACGGGGCACACAGGGCACAGGCCCTGAGAGGCCCTTGTGAGGGGCGGCACTGCCTGGACTCTGGGCAGCTTTCTGCCCTGCTTCCTCCTGGATGTCAGGGGCTGACAGGGTCCTTGTTTTGTCCTCATCTCTTCCCTTCTTCCCACCGCTGCCTCTCAGACTTGATGGTCGTCCACGAAATTATTCAGTCAGCTCAAGTGTTGCCAGGTGCCTCTCAGCAATAGTGACTGTAATGGCTCCTCACCTCCTACTTTGCTCACATGCATCTCTATGTCTAGATTAGGAATATCAGTAAGAAATATAGTTACTTCAGGGATAAATTTACTTCTGAATATGAACTGTCAGAAACTTTCACTTTGTAATTCTTAAAGTTTCCCATTGACTCAAACCAGATTAAGAGATTTGGATAACCCAAACCATGGAGGTGTTTTTGTTTTTTTATTAGCATGCTGTTTATTCTTTTAAGGTGATTCTTTCATACTCCCAAATGCATTTTTCAAGCACTTCAATGAAATTTAAAGTAAGACGGCATTTAAAAAATTCACTTATTCAACAGTGTCCCCCTTTATCTAGTGTTGCGTGAATGTGGGCATCCATGTACTTCCAAGGTGAGGATTGACCGGGGGTCTGACCTGTGCTAGTCCTGTGAGCCATGAGGCCCGAGGGCTGGGTCCAGAGAGGGGCAGGCGCAAGTGGCTGCGGCAGTACTGCGTGTGCTGGCTTATTTCCAGCACCATGTGGTCCCTGCCCTCAAGGATCCTTTGTCTCGTGGTAGAGACATGTGTGGATGACTGTCTGCATGAGCTTGAATGCAGTGAGTCCTGTAAGAGAGGAACACAGTGCCCAGGGTAGGCCAGGCAGCAAAACTTAATTTTGACTTGGCATGCAGGAAGGATCCATGGAGAGATGGCAGTTGATCTTGACTTTGAAGAATAATTAGTACCTTGATAGTTGTCTGGGAAGCTGTTCCAGGGAGAAAGAATAACGTGAAGGGAAGTGCCAGAGCCTGAAAGGGCTACACTCTCCACTGGCCCCAGGCGTGGGGAGAGTGGGCCTCGGGGCCAGAAGAGGGTAACTCTTCTCATTGTCCCAGCTGGGAGAGGGTCCTCTTCTAGAGATTGACAAGATGGCAAGGTGTTCCCAGCCACATGATCTGTATGAGATCCGTCCTAAAAGGCAGACAAACCAACCTTTAGAGATTCCTTAAGGAATCGTTTTGTGGGATGAGGAGACACTCTTTCTTTTACTCACAATTTGGAAGCAGGATTCAGCTGTTTGCAAATATACTGCTCTGACCTAATGCTTTACAATCCACCAGAACCCCCAGAATTGTCCCTGTATTTGACCTGCCAGCAACTGTTGATGGGGTCTTCAGCAAGAAGCCTGGGACCCAGGGTCAGAGCGCCTGTCATAATGCCTGAAGCTGTGATTACTGACAGTCCTGCCTCTTTACTTACTTGTAAAATACATGTTAATTGCTATCGATTTTCCCTTTAAACGTTAGCATTCGTCTAAATGAATGCATGATTTACAGCAAGGGTGACGGGTAATTTCTGGGATGTGTGCGTGCTGGGGAAGCCCAGGCCTTACGCTGACTGAGGCTTGTTTCACAGCGAGCCCCTGAGAATGAGTTCAGGCCTGGACTTTGGGGTCCCGTTGAGGACACCCTCAAGGTGGCTCTAAAAATCTGATGAAGTAGGAAAGAACTTTGCAGCCCTGAAGATCACCGCAAATGCTTTTAGACTGACTTGGCCTTAATCCATTCACATTCTCTCAGTCTCTTGCCAGCAGGAGGCTCTTTTAAAACATTATAAGCTCAGAGAAATCTAAGAGTTGATTTAATCCCACACTCTTTGGGTAAAGGAGTGGCATGCTGACAGATGCCAAGGTCCTGCAGCTGTTTAATGGCAAATTTGGGAGAAGTTTTCCAAATTTTGGCCCTGAGAGCTCTTTCTAAGAGTAAAAAATGACTTCTGAATCATGAAAAATTAAATCACGTTCAGTGTAGCTGTGTTGGGTTTGTTTGTTTATTTGAGGTATATGAATATTTGTATTTTTCTTTAAAACTTGGCATTCTCGCAGAGTGTACCCACTGATTCCCTAAATACTGGTGAACCAGCACCATCGTGGCCACCATTCTTGCCTCTTGGGGGGGAATTAACTATGTTCAAACACTCACACCATCCCGCTGAGTTTCGGGGACGTTGGCCCACCAGGTATCCACGTGGGGATAACTAGTGACCACGGAAGGTTGGATGGAGTGAGTCCTGAACGCTGAAAATTAATGCATTAAAAGAATTTCATATCTGAGATTTTATAAATGTTTATTTACTGGAAGTTTCTTAAAAACAAACAAACCCAACCCATCTGATTGCTGTATTTGCCAAGCAAGAAATCAGAAGCTGTGACAAGGCTCACTTGTCTCTGCTGCCGTGGAGGTCTGCTTGTCACGTTGGCTCATCCTTTCAGTTCCCTTTTCTGTGCATTTCTTACCATGTACACTACTGCGGGGGTCATTTCACTTCCTAAAGTGTTCTTAGATTCGCTGCGGGAAGCAGGACCCTGAAGACAGCAACTTTTTTTATCAAGGTATGTTGTGAGGCCATTTTTTCTCCTGTGCCTCTCAGGGTATGTGCCCATCCTCTTTCATGGCATGTAATCTGCCCCTTAAATGTAGATTGAGGGTGACAAATTGAAATCTTGCTTTTTAAACTGTATCCAGGGTGTTTACCAGCTGTGGTTAGAATGCTCGAGCCCAAGAGCCCCCAGCGAGTAATGGGACAGAGCGGGAAGCTGTGCGCCTGTGACGTTCCCCCACACGTTTCCCTGACTGGGAAAGACCTGGACCCCTGAGATCTGACCAGGAGGGCGCGGTGCAGTCGTGCGGGTCTATGGCCGATGTCACACAGCCATTAGGAGCCACAGAAAGACAGCATGGACGAGTGAGGAAAGGGTTGTGTGATTGAAGAGAGCAGTCCACAGGATGGCTTGTCCGCCGTGACTGCCGTGACATCTGGCCGTGGCCGCCAGGAGAGGAGAGGGCCGAGGAATGAGAACCACAGTGGAACAGAGCCCGGCCACAAGCTGCTCTCTGGGTTTGACAGCCCCGCACTAGCCAGAAGACCAGTTGTTTGGCCTTGAAACCATCACACATTTAGCAGTAGGAGCAGGTTGGAAGCCAGGGTCACCCCTGAGTGGGAACACAGGGCTGAACCAAAGTGGCACCATGTATGATGTTGTGGAGTAGCTTCCCTGGTTGATCTGTTTAGAAGAATTTGTTTTTCTTTTCACCTTCCCCAACATGAGTTTGTCTGTGGGAGGAAGAGGGCTGCTCTGTAGTGTTGACTAAAACAAAATAACATGTTTTCCCTCATTCTTTCACTCTTTTCTTGCAAACCATAGTATTCAAGAGTCTGAGCCATGTCTGTTTTCAGCAAAATGACTCTGTGTCTTAGAAGAGCTCCTAAAACCCCCTTCCTCTCACAGCTCCTTTTTCATTTTGCAGTGGATAGTCCTGGGCCACCAAGTGTCTGGGGAATCCTCTGCTTTTCAGGACATGGTTTCCATGGCAACCCCAAGCTCTGTCTGCCAGAGATGCCAACTAATTTTTTTTCAATTTTTGCTACTCTAATTAGTTTAGAGCATTATTGTTTTAATTTGCATTACTGTTTCTTTTTATTAAGGTATCATTGATATACACTTTTATGTAGATTTCGCATGAATAACAATGTGGTTACTACATTCACCCATATTATCAAGTCGCCCCCCATGCCCCATCCAGTCACTGTCTGTCAGTGTAGTCAGATGCCACAGACTCACTGCTTGGATGCTGACGAGTCTTTAAATCTCTGGAAGTCCTTTGAGTGTGTTCGGCCCACACTGCCCACCCTGGGGGGCGCTTCTGGGAGACCTTTCGCTCCCCACCTGGGGCCTGGGACTTGTGGAGTCGCGGGCCTCTTGTGCGTCCCCTCAGAGGGGCGGCCTCTAAGCCTGGCTTCCTTCAGTGCACAGGCTGGTTCCCGTTGTTGAGGTAAATGCACTACACAATGTTCCAGAGAGTTAAGTCATCTTATTTGCTGATCTCTATCTCTTCCTTTCTTTGAGGAATGTTCACTTTTCCAGATGAAATCACTGGGAACAAAATAGTTGTGCCAGATATTTGAGCTGTTAAAATATCTTTGCTGATGTTGCAAAGCAGTGTATCACCTCAGGCCTTCCCCCTGGAGCGGCCCAAGGGGGAGGCAGCCGAGCTGAGGCTAGAGACGGGGAGGACCCGCGAGCCTGAGGCCCCGGTGCTGGTCAGGCTGTGGAGTGAGCGGCAGAAGGGCTCCCGTGTGGCTGGGGGAAGGCAGCTGGGGGCTGAGCCACACCCCCACTGTGGTTGCTGAACCCGCTTGTGGTTGAGTTTAACGTGTGCAGTAGTGTTTATAAAAGACTTCTAACCACTGAAGTTAAACATCTTCACAAAATGCTCCAATTATCTTCCTTCTCTGGACCCTGAGTCTGTATAAATCAAAATTACCAAGACTCTTCAATTCGACTTTTTCATCATGAATTTATCCAAGTTTTGATGGCATGACTGCCCTGTGTCAGACCCCGGATGCTGGGGCTGTGGCAGTGAAGGGAACACCCACATCCCTGCCTCTGGAGCTCACGTTCTAGTGGACAGAACAAGCGAGTGAATGACATAGCTCGTGGGAAGTAAGTGCTTGGGAGAGAGAAGCAAAGGGAAGGGGTCTGGGAGGGCCAAGAGAAGTGGGGTCACGGGTAGAGAAGCCCTCCCTGGGGCGATGGCTGATGCAGGCCTGACGGCTCCAGTGGGCTCCCTAGAGGAAGATCTCTCCAGGGAGTGCAGGGCAAGTGTGCTGTGCCCAGCAGGGCCATGGCCGGCAGGGGCCTGGTGGCTGGAGCAGGGCCAGGGAGCGGCAGCAGGGCATGAAGACCGAGGAGGAGGTAACGTGGAGGCCAGCACGGTGAGCTGCACTCTGCATGAGTCTCCGCGTGACAGGGGCAGCAGCATGTGACTTGAGTTTTGAAAGGGTCACTGATGAGAATAAACCGAAGGGACAGGGGATGATGCAGGGACTCCGTTAGGAAGTTCCTGTGATCATGCAGGGGAGAGATGATGTGAACTGGACCCCTGGCAGACAGAGCCGTGGGTGTGCGGGTGGAGGTGGGGGAGGGAGGTGACAGTCCCTGAGGTCCTTGAGGCCATGAGCAGCTGTGTGGTGGTGCAGAGGACCCTCCCTTCATTCCAGCCAGGCCATTAACAAAACAGAACAGGGTATTTTTAACTGGTTTTGTATTCTACAAGTATTACATGCCGTTGGTCAAAACTTTGCAAGTATTTTATACGGTTTCGAGGTGAAATATGAAAGTTCCCTCTCTGCCCCCATGGCACCCCTCAGAGTGAGTCTGAGACCCACTGGGACTTCGTGTGCAGTGGCGTACTTGGGGGGATGTACCTAATTGCTTTCTAATACCAGTGGGATCAGACTGTATCCGCCGAGCTACAACCCACTGTTTTCTCTTGCTCTGGGGGAGCACCTTTCACATCTGTCCACACAGTCCCCCATCTCCCCTCCTTTGGCCACCGTGTTCCACTCCAGAGGGGAATGGCATTTTTATTCTTGATGGACAGGAAGTTTTCAGGTTTTTTTGCTGCTATTAAAAACAATGCCATTGTGAATGCCTAATTTGACTCTTGGGTGAATTTATCTGTAGGTGAAGTTGTAGAAGACATAGATGGGCCAAAGGCTTGACGTTTCTTTTCTGTTAAACATCACACATTAAGAGGCCTGGAACAAGGCATGAGGACAGGCATGAAATGACTGCACATAAATGCTTGATTTTCAGTAGCCTGTCTTACAAGCACTTGAGGCTTGTGTTTTCACCAGTAGCAGATAGAAGATTCTGGGTTCCCGTGCGGCTGATCAGTGATGCCAGGTGCCCCCTCCCCGGAGTCCTCAGTGTGCCTCAGGCTGCCATCCTGCTGGGTGCTGCCACAGGCCCAGCATTCCTAGGGGCCTCTGTCCTCCACCTCCCCTGCTAGGACACGCCCACTTGCCATCCACCATGGGTCCTCTGAGAGACCTGACCATCCTGCCTCCACAAGCGCTTCCCACCTCTCACCCTTTTTTTTTGGTCTGTCACACTTGTATAATGCATTCTTTATCTCGGTGCTAGCACTTTCTACACTCTGTGGCTGTTTTTCTTTATTGCATGTCCATCTCCCCTTTTAGGACATCAACCCCAAGCAGGCAGGGACCATGTCAATCTGCTCCATGCCTGGCACATAGCAGATATTTAAATACCTCTTTGTAGAATGGATGGGTAAATATACCCCATACTTTATGGAGGGTGTCCTCACTCCAGGCCAAACACTGGCTTAGAAGAAATTATAGTCGCTTCCCAATTAATGAATTTCCTTCCCTGGGTAATGAAGAAGAAACAAACCCTCAGTCCAGTGGGTGCTCAGTGAGGCCTGCAGGGCTGCGCAGAACCAAGCCAGCAGCATGAGGGGCAGCAGCGAGGGCGCCTTCTGTGCTGCCCTCCACGGGTGCAGAGGACTGAGAGGGCTTTCTCCCGAGGCCGGCTCTCGGGAGGCAGCAGCCAGGTACCTCCACTCAGAATGGTCTTGCTTTATACTAACAGCCTTTGGCTTAATGATCTGTTCTTTTTGGAACAAATTAAGGGTATTAAGAGGGAGCTAGATGTACTTAGGTAGTTTTGTACCTTTTGTTGACCTGATACCTGTTATCGGGCCAGAGGGAGGAAGGTTAGGCCAGCTTCCAGGCTGGGCCAAGGGCACCCCTGGCTGCCTCCATTAACCTCTGGGACTCTGCACACCACTTTAGGAATGGTGTTTCTCTGACTCACCAGTGTTTACACACATAAGAAAGGCTGGAAATTAATGACCTGAGCTTGCATTTCCAGAAATTAGACAAAGAACAACTTGAAGCCAAAGATGGTAGAAGGAAAGAAAAAATAAAAGGAAGAAATCAAGGAAAAAGAAGACAAGTATTTAATAGCAGCTGAAATGAAAGAAGGGAAAAAAAGCTGAAGTTTTTTGTTTTTTTTTTAAAGAATAAAAATTGATAAAACTTTGTTGAGACTGATCAAGAGAAAAGGCACAAAAACCTAATGTCAGGCATGGAAAGGGGAACATTACTCCAGATCCTTCATCTTTAAAATGATATGAGGCTAAATATGAGCAATTTCCTGTTAATATGTTTGAAAAAAATGAAATGGATTCCCTAGAAAACCACAAGTCTGCCAAATCCATACCCAAAGAAACAAAAACCACGTCAGGAGTCTTCTACCCTTTAACTAGAATCTGTGATTAAACCTGCTTAAAGAAAACTTCAGGCCCAGATGATTTCACTGACCAAGTCTGCCAGCCGTTTAAAGAGAAATAAAGCCAGTTTTACACAAATAGCCACTCGTGATAAAAGCTTTTAGTGGCATTGTAGTAGAAGGAAGCTTTCTTAACCTGAAAAGTGGTACTCTAAAGAAATCTTACAGCAAACAACATACTTGATGGAGAAATACTGAAACCTTTGTCTTTGACACTGGAAAGGATCTCTGCATTTTATTGGAGGTCCTCTCCAGTGTTGTAAAGCCAGAAAAAGAAAGAAAAGCCATAAGAATGGAAAGAAAGAAAACTGCAATTTTTTGAATATGACATGAACGTGTGTCTGTTGGGTATTTTATGCCTTGTCCCAGTTCCCTTTGTAGGACTTGAAGTGACTTTGCTGGTTTCTGACCTCCTGAAGGAGTGACCGTTCATAGACCCTGTGGAAGGTCTGGTTTGAGGCTTCAGAAGGAGAATGTCAATTCTGAACTACTACAGCCAGAAGTGTACAAGTACAGAGCTTCCAAAAGTCATTTATATTGGGTCTGGAATGCCTCGTACAATTTCATAAAAAGAGATTTTGCCTTTCTAATTTTGTTTTACTTAGATTAATAATGACATCCGTAAGCTTGGTGAATGTATAAGTTGAGGGGTGGGGAACCAAAACTGAGTAATCTGTGCAAGGGGGCTGTTCAGCCTCAGAGTGAACTTAGATAGCACTAGGAGGAGAGTCGAGCTGGCTGGGCTGGGCTGCTTGGGGTGCCCGTGGGGCAGCTTGGCCGCGTACAGGTATGATTCTGGGGAGGTTGCAGTTCCCAACAGTGTTGTGGTGAAAAAGGGGCCCTGGCCTGATGGAAAATGACCTTTATGACTTGGGTAAGGAAAGCTGGACTCGCCTTGCTCCCTGGGCAGCTCAGAGTGCACTTCATCTCCAACGCCCTCTGCAGCTCCGGTGTTTCTTGGTTTTGTTACTTGGCAGGGCATCTCTACTCAGTGATTCAGGTTCTTACTCCTAGGAGTGGGCTGTGTCTTTTTGTGCTGAACCCAGTGGCAACTTCTTGCCTCCTAATAAATCTTCCTGACCTTCCTGATTAGTGTCTAAACCATGATGGAACACAGACAGGAAATAAATTCCTCTGCCCGAGCCTCTCAGGTGTCAAGCTGCTTCTCTGTCCAGAGCAGGCGTCCGTTCCTCCCCGCACCTGCTCCTGGAGCTGGCCAGGCTGCCAGCCAGTGGCTTGATTGGGCCACTTTGAGGCTTGTCCCAGCCAAAAGCCCAGATGCTCCCTGAGGAGCCTGGAGCAGAGACCAGCTGCTCTGGGCGCAGGAGGCCTTTGGCTGTTACAGACATAGGCTAGGTACTTCTAGGAGGGTCCTGTCTAAGTAAGTTTAGGATCCCATAGAAAAAGGGAACGCTGTGAAACGTAACACCAGGACACAGGCCAGAGTGGCCTGTCCAGCCTTTGTGGTATCCCAGGGGTTAAAATAACACGCTGCCCTGTGATTACAGAGCGGAGATCCAGCCAGCGTGCCGTCAGGAGCGGAGTCAGTCAGCATGGCGCCCACGCGACTGTGCCTGGTTGTAGTGCGCGCCGGGGTTCCTTGGCTCTGACCCAAGTACCATCATCCTTCTTTCCTGTGAGCTAATTGGCCATGTAGTGCTGTGTTCAACTGCAGAAGCTGTGACATCTGTCAGATTGAACCCTTTTAATTAACAACTAGATCTTAGGTTAGAGGATGCCTGATTTATTTAAATTTGAGATAGGTTTTGGAAAACACCATGGTGTGCTGGAGAGAACATTACCTTAGCAAACAGGCAGAGCTGGTGTCAAATGCTGGTCTCCACCACTCATTACTTGGTGGCCATGGGCAATAGTTGTTGGCCATGGACGAGGTGCTTAACCTCCCCCAATCATCAGTTTTTTCAACTGTAAGAGATAAAATAATGAAGGTAATAATAATTACTAGCCAATACTAATTACATTATAATTTATTATGTCCATAGTGCTTACTGAGGACCGTATGCTCTTTACCCCTGTATGTATCGCCTCTTTGACTCTCAACAGTAATTCTGAGATGTGTGCTCCATTTTTGTCCCTCTTTTACAGATAAGGCCATTTCAGGCGCAGAGGGGTTAGGTAATTTGCCCACTCTTGCCCAGCTAGTGAGTAATGAGTCTGGAATTAGAGCCCACACAGCCAGACTCCAGAGCCTGTGTTCCTTACTGTATTTCTAGACTGTCTCCCAGGGAATCCTGAACCTTCAGTGTGGTAACAGATGGAAGAGTAGTCTTGCACTTTGTAGGTGTGACATTGTAGATCACTCTGCCTACCCCTCGCCCCCACCTCCTGTCACTAAGCTGAAGCGTTGAACTCCTTCCCGTAGTATTTAGGAAAGTCTCAGATCTCTGTCTGTGTGACCTGAACCCAGGGTAACGTAAAGGAGGATGGAGCCACCTTCTCACCGAGAAGTCAGGGAGTCTCATCTGGTTGTGGATGGTCATTCCATCAAAGTGATTTGTGCTTATGAATGTAGGAAGGGCCCTCCAGCGTCCTTGAAGGACGGAAAATGAGCACCCCTTTACCATTGCCTGGGTTTAGAACATGGACTCTTTACTCAGAAGTGACTGATTTAGCTTGTCTTTACTCCTAGCTGACCCTCACACAGACAGTGTTGGAATAAACTAGTCTGGATCCCTGGCTTCAGGGGCTGAGATGAGTCAGTCATGGGAGGTGGGGAGACAGTGCCCAGCACGAGTGAAGCATGGTGATTGGCGGAGAGTGGAGTCGGGTTGAAGATGGATTATTTCACTCACATTTTATCCCAGTCCTGGTCCTGCTGGGTGGGACAGGGCAAGTCCAGAGATGCAGGGACCCTGCCTGCTTTGGCACGTTCTCTGTCCATTTCTCCATGGGATGAGGAAGATTAATTAGTAGGGCTATCTAAGAACACAAACCGTTGTTCAGAAAGCACTTTGAGCTATTCAGTAAGATGTTGAGGTTTACTTGTTACCGAGAAACACACACACACATAGAATGTGCACTTACCTGTCAATGCCCAGAGTGAGTCTGTGGACTTTCTCCCTTAAAGAAAACATTTTAGACTGTTTTGTGCTGAAGGCAGTGATGGAAATGGAATTTGTTAAGTGGAAATTGCTTTTTTACCTTGGGAATTCGAAACCCACAATGATACGCTTTTCTTTTCTATCTTCTAGGTTCGTGTGCAGATTCTGAGTGTCTGACATTGACCTCAGAATTGCGCCTTCGCTGCCGTCCCCTCGCCTTTTGAAGAGATGTCTGTCACTTACGATGATTCCGCTGCAGTAGAAGTGTCCAGTGATAGCTTCTGGGAGGTAATGCCTGGGTGTTCTTCCTGATGAATGCAGAGACCAGGACGATGTGCCTGACAGGCTTTTTTTTTTCTGGAATTGGGGAGGTGAGATAAACATACCCCAAATCTAGCTGGGCATTGTGGTCAGATTTCGATGGCCACAGGTGAGGCCGAGCTATCAGTGAGGTGGTCAACTTACCTTGCTGGAAAAGTCTGACACCTAAAGAGGTTAGAGGTCATTGAGGTCTTGTCAGTTTGTCCATTCTCAGCTCTTCCTTTTCATGTTTGGCCCTGTGACTTGGAGCGACATTCACTAAGTACCAGCCTCAGCCTGAGCAGCAGCGTTACTTGTGAGTTTTGTATAGGAAGTGGACAGTGGTGATGTGACATCACGCTGGACGGTGCGGGCAGGTGGCCAGACGGCTGAACAAGCGGCCCTTGAGTTTGTTGGAACGTCTTCCTGTTAGTCTGCGCCCATAAGGAACTCCTTTCCCGATTATTTTGCGGGGTGTTTGTTTTTGGAAGTCATTCTTCCTGAGCCCCACTTACTTCTGCCTGCCGGTTAAAGGAAAACCCATTTTTATCCAATCTTGTTCTTGTGGCAAAACCCCTGGAACTTCCCTGGCAGCTGAGGACTTCATGGAAAGAGCCTTGGCTTTGCAGCTGGGAAGATGGCTTCTGATCCCAGCTATGCCATGCCTAGCTGTGGGATCTTGGGCAAGTTGCTTGACCGGTCTGGGCCTCAAGGTCTTCATCTTTAAAGGGGGAATGATTCTGGCATTTGAGGAGGCTGCTAGGATGAAATGAATGTGGAAATCAGCACCCACGTGGGGGCTTCCCTGACATAGGAGGCTTGAGTGGTGCAAGAGATGAGGATGACCTCCCCCCGGGGACTAGCACAAATTAGTTTTATAAACTTAGGTTAATTAGGCGTTTCATTTTGTCTGACACCAAATACCATCTGGAATTATAGTCTAATAAAGAAAGACACGTGGTCACAGGGGACCAAGTTTAAAAAGATGGGGAATGAGCTCAAAATTCTATCAACACCTTTTTTTCTTTTGTATTGGGAGAAAGGTCATTATTGAGTTTCATCTGAATACCTCATTTTATTTAAAGTATCTATTTATTGAGCACCTACTGTGTGCTGGGCCCTGAGACTCCAGTGAGGAATGGGACAGCTGAGTCCCTATGCCTCAGCTGGCAGCAGCCTTCCCATGGGTATCCAGTTCAGAGCTCAAATTTCAGCAGGCCAAGAGGCACATCTGCCCTGGGAAACCTTTCACAGAAGGCAGCAAGAGGCACGGGGCAGCGATGGTCACAGGCATTTTGCAGCCACTTGGCAGCAGCGCTCCTGACACGGTGAGCTGCATTCCCACAGCGTGGGGGCCAGGCTGGTGGGGCGACTAGGTGCAGCTGTGTAGGAGCAGGCAGTTACAAGAGGCAGTTTGGAAGTCCCTCTGAATATTGCAGGAATTCAGGACTGGCCCTCTGCCCCCACATGCGGGTCCAGGTTCACAGGCCCCCAGGGAGGTTTGCCAGCACTGTGCTCAGAGAGCCAGCGGTGGCTGTGGGGAGCCTCCTGTGAGCCCCTGTGGGGCTGGCCTTTAGAAGTGCAGCTCCTGGTTACTTTCAACACTGAGCCAAAACTATATATCGAATGCTTTGGAGGCATGGGGAAACTTTCTGCTTCGGAACCGTGGGGACATTGCCGTCTTGAATTAATCAGTACCTGTCTTGAGCTAGGCGGTGGTGTGGAGAGGCCAGCACACGCAGAAGGCCTCATGAGTGATAGAGCGTGGAGGCGACGGGACAGAGTCAGGTGCATGCTTTGGAGCCAGGTGGCCTGGCTATGACTCTGCCTTGTCACTTACTACATTTGTGACTTTGGGTCACTCCTTAATTTTTCTTTGTCTCAATTTCCCATCTTGTAAAATGTGGGTAACAACAGTACTCAACCCCAGGATTGCTGTGAGAGTTAAGGGAATGAGCACGTGTAAAGTGGTGTAGGCAGTGCTGGCTGGGCGCTCCCTCCCTCCGGTGCAGGAGGTGGGGGCCGCCAGCACACACTGCACGTAGTCTGCTCCTGTAGGGTGTGCTAGTCAGCATTGTTTTAATGCTGATGATGACAGTTGATGGCAGAAACTGCCCTGGAAAAATTAAGTAGCTAAATGTAGTGGTATTACAGAAGTCTTCAGCCGCTTGTTAAAAAAAAAAATGTATGTGGAAGTTGCTGGTATATATTATCTGCATATATTAAATCACTGAGCTTTAACAAGTCCTGTCATTGATTTCAGCTCTTAGGCTCCCTGTTAAATTCTTAGTTGCAGTGATGTCAATAAACATGAACGTCTCCTTTTGCCTAAAGAATGCTAAGGCAAGTAGGTTATTTTCGAGGCAGGCTCTGCTCATCTTCTGACGCTGTCCCTGACGTTACTCCTCAGCCCAAATAAGTCGGCAGGGCCGCCGTGTTCTGAGGTGCATGTTCGCTGAATGGAGGAGCAGCCGCTCTGGCCCAACTGGCCCTGCTCGGCACTGTCAGGTGCACGCTGCCAGCTGTGCCTCTGTCCAGACCCCACGGAAGGCACCTACTCACTGGTGTGCGACCCGCAGGCCTGTCCATATCTTAAGAAATCCTTGTGGTCCTGAGATGGAAAAGACTTTTGTAGTTACTTTTACTCCTTTCCATCAAAAGGTGCTAACTGGAGTGGGTCATTTCAGAGCCATGTCTGAGTGCCAGCTATGTGCCTGCCTAGGAGGGACATGGCCTCACCCTCTAGGAGCCTTTGGCTATGCCCTTTAGAAGGCGGGAGGAGACAGAAGCTAGGCAGATCATTGTGTGAGGTGCTGTCAGATTTGCTGGGATACACGGGGAAGTGGGGCCCCCCCCGGGGGGGCAGGGAAGGTGGTACAGAAGATGAATGAGCAAGATTCGTACTTCCTAAGCACTCAGGTGTTTGCTGAATGAATGAGTGAGCAAGTCCTGACCTGTGGGAGGAGAGATTACCCACAGGGGAACAGTATCAAATTGAAGTACTTTGCAGGTGCAGGTACACCTCATTTTATTTGGCTTCAATTTATTGCATTTCACAGATATTGTATTTTTTACAAGTTGGAGGTTTATGGCAGCCCTGCATCGACCAAGTCTGTTGGGGCCCTTTTTCCAACAGCATTTGCTC
Organism: Phataginus tricuspis; assembly: GCA_029783875.1. Lineage (NCBI taxonomy): Eukaryota > Metazoa > Chordata > Mammalia > Pholidota > Manidae > Phataginus > Phataginus tricuspis. The sequence continues at coordinate 30,861,446 of JAQQAC010003639.1, read as the reverse complement.
ATGTCGTGTCTTTGTCACATTTTGATAATTCTCACACTATTTCAAACATTTTCATTATTATTATTATTGATCTTTGGTCAATGATTATGACTCGCTGAAAGCTCAGGTGATGGCTAGCATTTTTTAGAAACAAAATATTTTTAATTAAGGTATGTACATTGTTTTTTAGACATAATGCTATTGCACATTTAATAGACTATAATATAGTGCAAACAACTTTTATATGTACTGAGAGATCAGACAATTCATTTGACTTGCTTTACTGTGATACTTGCTTTATTGTGGTGAATGCTGAAACAGAACCCCAGTATCTCTGAGATGTGCCTGTATTTGGAGACACCCTTCCTGTGTCACCCCCCTAACTACAGGAGGCAGGGAAGGAGGCATGGGAGATGCACCGGACTGATACTTACTCAGCACTCAAATGTATGAGAAAAAAGGAGGGGCATCTGATTTCCACCTGGAAAGTGTCTAGAAGAGAGGATGGTAGCCTCCATGGAGTGTGAGGGGAGTGGGGCCAAGCCACAGCTCTGCCTCTCACGGTCATGGAGTTCAGAGGATGGGGGTCTGCTGGCTGCCATCACCAGAGGTGTAAGGAGTAGGTAGGGCTCTGAGCTGGAGCAGGGAGAAGGGATGGCATTTTGGGCTGGACTAAGTCTGGAGGCTGGAGGGAGGCTGGCTGTGCAGAGGGCTGGAAACCTTGAATTCTTTGAAGCCCAGGGCCTGCTTTGAGGTCGAGAAGACAGGCAGGTTTGGGTAAGTTGGGTTCCTGTGGGGGCTCTTCCCCAAGTGGGTGGCTTCTTCAGCAAGTTGGAGCCTGGCATATATACTGCCCGCAGGCTTTCCGGTGGGGCGTGGGGCGGCTCCATTACTTCTGGCAAGTCTTCCAGCTCACTCAGGGAGCCCGCGGGCCCTCCCACTACATCCCCCACACCCAGGCCCTGCCTCAGTCTTCTCTCCGGTTTGCGGGCTGGTGCACAGAGAGCCCAGCTGCAGGCTGTGCGGCTCTTCAAGTGTCACCACTACTTCCTAGGAGAGCCTGGCCTCCTCTGCCCGTGGCGGGCTCTGGGCGCGTGATGCGGATTTGTTCCCCACAGGCCTGAGTGCTGCTGCCTGACCCTCCCAGGGCTCTTTGGGGGCTAGGCTGGGAAGGTGAGCTGCTCATTTGGGGAACTGGGCCCAAAATCTGCCTCCTGCCTAGGCTGTTGGCAGTATGTGTGTCCAGAGCTCAGTCTCCTGAATGGAGCCAGGCGGGCACTGGCCGGAGCTGCACTCTGTGTGGGCTCAGGAGCCTTTGAGGAGACAGGCATTTGGGGATGAAGAGTACATCGATATCTTGCTGTAGAATGTTTGGGGAACGTTAGCCTTAAAGAGTCGGCATGTGGCTCTGAGTGTTTACCGCCTCCTTCGGAGGAGGCTTCCTGCAGGCTCCTCTCAGACCCGAGCGCCGTGGGGACAGAACAGTCCCCCTGCATCACTGTTTTGCCTGGGAGGCTGTCCTTGTAGAATGGCATACGCTCTTCCCATCCCTCTCGGCTAGTTGAGTAGGTAACATATTTAGAAGATGCCGTTGCCCCATGTTCATGGGTTCCACAAAGCTCGATTTGGCACCAGACACAGTCTGGGCCCTGGGCTGAGTGCATGGTCTCGGGCCCAGAGCCAGCAGTTGCCATGGTGGGAGTTAGGGGGCAGCAGGGCCAGGGTTGCGAGTGGAAGCACAAGATGTACAAAAATGAGTGTCACCACATTGCTGCTCAGCCACGTGATCTGTGCCATTTGTTATCTGGCTGCCCACATATGCAGACCTGGGCAGATTTCCCTGTGTCGTGTCCTGCCTATGAGTGCATCAGCTTCATTGTAAACCCACTGCTGGGACATAGCTCCTGGTAGGCTGGTAGTGTGCCTTAATTTCCCTAAACCTCTAAATAGAACCCTTAAACCACTCTTTCAGGCAAACTAGTCTGCCGAGCTGTGACCAGGGAAAAAGGCCCTGGCCTGGCCCGTGCTATGTCTGTCTGTTCCTTGCTCTGGGGCCACGGAAGCCCAGCCAGGGGAGCAGGCGTGCATGACTGACTCCCTGCCCTGGGTGGGAGGCTTCAGTTTCCTGCATCAACTTCAAAGTAAAACCATACTCTTTAGCATGACTAAGACGTGAGCACGTGTTGGCAGCTGCTGGATCGCCTGGCTCTTTGTGAGGAGCTGTGCCCTGGGTGCCCACCAGGCTGAGCCCCTCCAGGCTCCTGTCCGTGAAGAGCGCCTCTCTGCCTGGGAGGGGGAGGCTGAGGGTGGTGGTCTTTCCTCTAGCCTGACGTCCAGTTCTTTCCCTTGAGGGCAAGGACGTGCTTCTCACTCTGGCATCTGGGCTTAGCACAGTGCCTGACACATTGCGCTAAATAATGGCCGATAGCAAGTGTATCGGCAGGAAGAGGCTTAATGCTGGGGAATAAGGCATGCCCCACTCGTAAGAAGCTTACAAACAAGTGTTTGGAATTAAAATATGTAAGCAAATAAGCATGATACTGAGCAGAAGTCATTCTTTCAGTAAGTTATTATAGAGCACCTACTATGTGCAAGGCCCAGTCCTAGGCCTTGGGGACACAGCATGAATAGGACAGACAGACGTGACTTTTAGATGGTCCAGATCAGATGCTGTGAGGATGCAGATGAGGCTCTCCCTCCTGACCGGGGGTGCTGGAGCTGTGTCAGAGGTGGCCCTAGGAGAGCAGCAACTCTGTCCTGCCTCGTAGTCCATGCATGGGTGTGGACGTTGATAAGTCACCGAGCTGTGGGCACACAAGCTACATGTTTATAGTCTGTGTACTCTTCTGTGGGAATGTTAGCCTACAGTAGGTTTAGATATAAAGACAGTGATTACAGCTAGCAATTATTGCATACTTGCTCTGTGCCAGACCCCTCCTCTGGCTTACATGAGCGCTCAGTCCTCACAACTGCCTTTTGAGGCTATGGTCTCCAGTTTACAGGTGGGGACACTGAGACTGAGTGGTTTGGCACTACCCGATTTCACGTAGTAGGTGATGAAGCTGGGATTCGGGCCCTGGCACCTGCTCTCTGGAACTGTTCTCCTGCCTCTGCCCTCAGCCTTCAGGGAGAAAGGTGTTTCTCTGCAATGACTGCCACGTACTTCAATGTTTCTTTCTTCCCGGACACGAAGAACTGGAGTCCTGTCTGGGCTCAGACCCCGGGGCTGCCTTTCACTGTGTTTGGCCCTGAGGGCTCAGAGGAGTGACATACTGCTCAGTTTCCGAGGCGGCAACACAACATCGCTCGCTCCTGTTCCTAGGCTGTTTGTGAGAATCACAGATGGCATGTGCAGGGCCAGGGGCCCAGTGGTGTCACACGCCACCTCCTCGCTTACTGCGTTTCTCAGCCACACGCATGAGCGCTGCACACGTGGAGACAGGCAAAGGTGGGTGAGTCAGGCGGCCTTCCCTCTGGCCGGTGCGGGCTTGTTCCTCCCAGTCTAAGGGCCGTTGTTCTACGTGCCAGATACAGAGCAGTTCAGGGTTTTCTGTGACAGAACCGAACACTCAAGGTTTTTTGCTGTCAAGCTTATCTTCTGAAGATAAATTATTTTCTGATATGATTTCTGTGCTGTCAGAATAACTTGTTTAAGCCATGCAAGAGAAAACATTTTCCCTTTTTATGGATTAACAGAATTCCCCGGTTTTAGAATTGAAAGGGTCTTGCGTGCTCAATTAGACCGGTGGCTTAGCTCCATTGGGACATCTGTATGCAGCTGTTTGGGGTGGGCATGGTGGGGTTGGCACTCAAGGACCCAGACACGGCGATGGGGGCGAAGGAGCTCCTGGTTGTGTGCGTGTGTGTTAGAGTAACAGGCGCTATGAAGGAAAAGCCAGGAGTTCTGATGCAGGTTGTTGCGGGAGGGGTGGACTCCCCGGGAGCAGCAAGTTGGGGGAGGGTGGTGAAGGGGCTCCCTGGAGGAAGTGCTGTTCCCACTTCTCCAATCCGGCCGTTTCCCTACTGGGTGATTTGGCTTTGTACCCTGGGTGCTCACCCTGATTCCAAACATCCAAGCGTTCCGAACTGTTGCCATTCACTGTGAGTTTCTGCTGGAAGCTGCCAGTCTTCCATGAGCCCTTACCTACAGACCCGGGGACACGATGTCACCGTCCAGGTTGGTGGCAGCTCTTAGAGCAGGGAAGTGCCACTCATCCAGCACCTACCTGGAGTAGGAGGGCGTATAAGAGGGGCTGTGACCCACTCACTAGGCAGCCATGTGTGTGCTCACGTCCAGGATACCGAGAGCTCCAGGGCAGGGCCTTAGGGGTGATGGCCTGCAGGTGGGGTGTGTGCTGGGCTGGTGCACAAGCCCACTGGGCACTGCGTGCCGAGGGCACAGAGCATGTCGGACCAGGCTGACCAGCTCTGAGGAGGAGCTGCCTTCTAAGGTCACTTAGTTTACATACATCCTTCCTCTCTGCATTGTGTTCAGCCTTTGGAGTTAGATCTGAGAACTAATTCTAATTAGAACTTCCATTTCACCAATTTTTAAATTTGTGATTTTGAACATTTAAAGATGAGGAATGTAATTGCTCTTTAAAAGTTGTTGAAGTTTGGGATTTGCATTTTAAAGCCAGCACAGAGTACCTTTGCTAGGTAATGAAGCTCACTTCCTTTGTCCCGGGGGCAATGGCAGCCTCGTGGTGGGTCAGTGAGCCAGAGTGCCCAGACCAGGTCACCGTGGCTGGGACCTGAGGCTGCTCATCAGTGATGGTGGGGTGGCCGCAGGCCAGTGGTGAGCTTCAGTCCCTGACCTGGCGGAGTCAAAGAGCGTTACCCCGTTCAGAGTGTGGGGAGCCCAGTGAGGTCCGAACTAGTCCAGGTGCGGTTCAGAGGAGCGTCAAGGTCTGCAGTTCCCAGACTCTCGGCCATACAGGGTGAGGTGGGAACACAGTGCTGGGCGAGCCGGGAGGCAAGCGGGAGAGCCTGGAGAAGCAGCATCCGGTCGCAAGGGCTGCTGGAGCCCAGTTTGCAAGCAATGGCCAGGCTGGTTGGTTTTCCAGAAACCCCCATCACTCCCTGGTGTTTTCGGGCACACAGGGCAGATGTCACAGCCCTAAGATGTGTGGTGACCCTCTGTTTGGAAAGGAAGGTTCAGAGTAGGGGTTGGGATAGGTTGTAAGAAAAGTGCCTGGGGAGGGAGGCTGTCACCATGGGGACACCCTGCCTGTGGGTACAGATACGGCATCTGCCTGGTCCTTGCACTGTGCAGGGAATGTGGGTGGGCAGTAGTGACAGGGCAAGGCCCAGCCCCGGAGCCCTCCCAGCCTGCCTGGAATGTGGGTAGACTTAGGGATAAACTAACTTGGATCCTGGTTTTGACTAGAAGCCTTGTGAGCTCCAGGGAGACTGCGAGGCTCTCCTGCTCGTCTGCGGCTCACTGGCTCTTCCCGGGCTGGCGCGCATGCCAGCTAGTTTGGCAGCAGGGTCATCATGTGATGATGTGCTGATGTGATTCTTTTTAGCTTTTGTGGGAGCACTTAAGTGACTCAGTGCATCAAGAACTTGGTAAATAAAGGATCGTGAGCTACCACGTTGCCCATGCCTCTGGCTGAGCTCTCAGCAGCTTCTCAGCCCCCACCATCTACGTGGGACTCGGGTGTTGAGAAGTTATGGGGTGCCCTCTGCCTGGTGTGGAGGAGGAGATAGAATAAAGGCGCAGTCTTTGCCCTCAAAGCCTGCATCATTGCCACAGTTAAGGGCGGGACAGCAGGCGTCCATGCAAGGGTAACAATGGAGGAGTGAACTGGTGGGAGACATCACTGTTGCTCTGCCACTTCGATATCCTACCGCAGGCCTTCAGAAAGCAGCCTTGCCCCAGAGGGCCCTTCCGCTTGTAGCACAAACATTCCTTCCTCCAGGCAGCCCCAACCCAGAATGTTCCATCCAGAACTTGTCACTGTCTGTAATTGTGTTACCATCTGACCGTAAGTCCCACAAGGGTAGGGACCATGACCGTTTGTTCCTCGGCACATGTAGGTGTTCATTCATATTTGTGAGCGGCAAGAGGGTGTTACCAGACCTCAATAATTGAAAGATGTGAGTGCTTTACAGGGCTGGTGACACTCCCGGCCTGTTCAGTGAGAAGTCCTGGGGCTGTGAGGGGCCCTGGGGGGTTGTCTAGTCCCATCCGCACTCTTCGTTTTGCCTCTGACCGGACTGGATGAAGAGGCGGCCTGGTCCGTCATGTGGTGGCTGTGCCAGGCTGAGCGCCCCTGGCTGGGAAGAACCCCCGGCAGAGCTGTCAGCCCACACCCATGCACCGGCCTGCACAGTCGGCCTGCCCTGCAGCTGAAGGGACAGAGATGCCAGGAGAGACATGTATCCGGGTTGTTATCTCCGGGCAGGGCCAGATCTTTGCCACTTCCCTCATGGGAGGGGGCAGAAGGAAGGCGGCCTGGTCAGGGAGGCCAACAAGGCAGCAAAAGCTCACCTGGCAGATCCTGTCGCCATCCGCGGGACTCCCAGAAGGTCATCTCTCAGCCTGTTCTTTCTAGCTGATTGAGAATATCCTAGAGCCTCTCATGTACTTCATCAGCTTTTGATAAAACATTGACTCAGCCCCCATGGGCCCTGGGGCTTTCCCTCTGCCCAGCTGGCTCTCCCTTGAACCTGCCTCTCCAGGGTGTCAAGGGAGCAGCTGTGCTTGGGCCCTGAGGGTCAGAGGTTAAAGGGCACGAGCAGTCTGAGAGTAAAATTGAGGTTGTCTTTGGCAAGCGGTCGTAGTAGTTTACAGGTCTGGGGTTCCCAAGCTGAGCCTCGCCTGTGCACAGTAGATTCAGCAGGGCGTACATACTACTTTCAGGCTTGCACTGTCCGTGGCCTTCCCTGGAGCCCACAGGGCTGGTCGGAAACCCCCACATCACCTGATACCAACCCATCAAGTCTTGGCTCTGCGCCTCTTCTACAGGAGGTTCTGGAAGGTGGGCTCTGCCACCTTTTGGCTGCATGATCATAGGTGACTTGCCTTTTCAAACCTCAGTTTCCTTTTCTGTAAAAGGGGGACACTACTAGTACCCAGTTGTCACCAGATTGGATGAGGTGGCCCGTGGAACTGTCAGCACGCTGCCTGACAAGGCACAAGCATGCTCCATCGTGATGCAGCTGCTGCTGAAAACACTCAGCACTGCCCGGGCTTGCAGTCCAGCTGGGCAGGGATGCTAACATGTCTGGGACAGGTGGGGCATGAGGACTGTGTTGGGAAGGGCCCTCGTGGCCCATGGGTCAGCCAGCAGGAGCCTTTGGTGGGGAATTGGTCTCGCCTGTCTGCAAGTGCCGATGACCCAGGCGCTCCTCGCTCTGGGCAGTCCTGCAGGGGCGGCAGACGTCATGGGGGCCTCCGTGGGGCGGAGGAGCTGAGCCTTGGCAGGGAGCCGGAACGGGGGCAGGTAGGATGGGACGTGTTCACAGCACCCAGCTCCTTCTCTTTTCTCTGCCCGCCTTTGACACTTAGTTCCCCACCCCCCCTTTCTGATGTTATGGCTTGTGCAGCACGTGTCCCACACCTGTACTCTGTGTGCACCTTTTTCATTCAGGTCAAGGACATTGTGCTTCCTGTCATCCTTTTTCTTTTTCTCTGCTTGGCACTGTTCATGGGGCCTGTTCGGGCTGCTTTATGAGGCCCGTTTGGGTTGCTTGTCTGCTCCTCATCCTCCACTACCTTCCCGCGGCCATGCTGCGTGCCACCCGTGTTCACCCACACATCCCCTGGGAGGGACTCCTGCGGGCCTGTGACCCAGGCGCCTGCTCTGTGGGGCTGTAACTTGGAGCCGCACTGCTGCGTCATAGGGCAGGTGTGTGTGTGATGAGCTCGTCGCCGGGCTGTTTCCCACCAGTGCGTGTGGGAGGGTCCCGCTGGCCGGTGTGTGGGGATCAGGTGCTCCTGGGCCACTCCAGGTCCTTCCCTCCAGGCCCACACTGGGAGCGCCTGTGCCTGCCCTTAGCCCTTCAGACTTGGACTTCTCTCTGAAATGGCCTGTTCACACCCTCCACCCGACTGTCCTCAGGACCTGTGTTTTTCATGTTGTGTAGGACGTCCTGGGATCCAGATTTTAGTCCCTTGCCAATGTAGACATAGAATGGGAAAAAATGTTTGCAGTGCACCTGTTAACTTGTTCAGTGTTGCTTTCTGCACAGAAACCCTTCAGTTGTGATGTAGTGACATGCACTTAAACACACATGTAGCAGCTCTTGCCTTTGGAATCTTGCAGTTTACAGATACGGGGTTCTCAACATGAGCCTCGCCTATACAAGGGGGACTCACCAGAGCCTACATGCTACCTTCAGGCTTGAACTCTGTGGCTTTTGCTTGTGGAATCTTGTTTAAGGAGTCCTGCCCTGCCCTAAGTCACAAAGATACTCACCTACATTTTCTTCTTGTCCCTTTATGGTTTTACCTTTTACATCTTGTTCAGTGCCTGCCATGTGGAGACCCAGTGGAAGCAGTGGAGAAAGAGCAGTGGACAAGGACAGAGGTCCCCACCTTAGGGTACAGAGTTGGGAGGCATTTGGGTTGATGGCGCACTGTGTGCTGCAGGCCCTTGTCTGCACGGGGCTGGGGCATGGCAGAGGGGCTGATTCCGGGAGGGCAGGGTGGTCTGGGAAACAGGCCTGAGAGCGCCCTCTGGGTGGGGGCTGCCTCCCCCCACTGTGCTGAGCTCCGAGTCAGCAGTGAGCCAGCCAGAACCTCGGTGTGACTCCTGGGGGCCTCCGGAGTCCCCTGGAGTTCCCGGTGGTGGGGACCTGAGCTACAGGCAGACAGAGAGGGCTTAGAACACACAGGGTGGGAGAGCCTGAGCCTCAGAGCGGCCCTGCCTGGTTCCATTTGGGCCACTGGTTTCACGCTGGGACTTTGGTTGTCATCAGGTGATCTATGTGTGAGACGGGCCTGATGGTCACCAACCAAAGAGGAGGGCAGGGTTAGAAAGAGTAGACTGTAAAGTGGCCGCTACATGGCACCCTATAGGTCCCCTGACCGGCGGGTGTGCGGTTAGCACAGGTGGCTGCAACAGAGCCTGCACTGGGGCCTGGCCCTGGCAGCGGGGCTGGCCGATGGGACACTCATGGAGCTCCCTGTCTGCTCCCACTTTCCCTGTCACCCACCTGGGAGCCCAGAGGCCTTGCTGGCCAGCTCCCAAATCCTTCAGCTTTCTGTTGCCTTTAGCCACTGTGTTCCACAGAGAGAACGTGGCTGCGATAAGTAGGCTGTAAAGTCAAGAAGTAAACGCTCTTCAGTGTCCTTGTGAAAGGCAGTTCCGGATTGCTTATACCCAGAGGATGAGGAGCAGCTGGGGGGACCTGTTTGCTAGCCCTTCCCAGCACCTCCGTAACTGTAAACCCGCAGGGTGTTAGGCAGAGCCTGCCGTCTCTCCTCCCATGCCCGATGACGCAGGTGGCTTTGCGTAGAGATCAGTGCAACTCCAGCCCCAGGCCCTTCTTAATCTGGCTGTACATCCAGCGCTTGTCTGACCCTGGATTCTCAGGACCTGGCAGAGGAAAGCCAAAGGGATGGTTAGAGCCAGACTTATAGAACGGCTGGTGGGCACTTAGGGCAGAGCAGGCAGCCAGGACTCTGGATGGGTAAGAATTCTGTGGGCAGAAAGGGAGGACAGAGGACAGGCTGGGCAGAGCTTGGCGGTTGGGAGGAACATGGCCCCTTGGAGGAGGGAGGCAGAAGAGGCTTCTGGAGGACTCCAGAAGGGAAGTGGTTGGGCACTCTGAGCCCCAGAGAGACAGCCCGCGCGGGTCTGCCCGAGGCGCCTGAGCCCTGGGACCCCCTATCTGTCCCTAAGGATGGAGCAGCTCCCTGCTCGCTCCCTCAGGAGCCTCATCCTCTAAACCCCATCAGTCCCAAGGCCTGATCCTCACTGACCCCACTTCCCACCCCACCCGCCTCACTGACCTGGTCGAGTCTGCAGTCTGTACCGGCATTCTGTGTTCCATGTTCCTTTGCCACTTGATTCCCAGTGCCCCCGCGTCTCCATGCTGTCCCGCCTTCTTTTCACCAGCACTGCATCCTCTGCCTGGCGTCATTTCCCTCTCCTCACTTTTAATCCCACCAGCTTCCTACTGGTCCTCGAAAATTCAGTTTGGATGTTGTCTCCCCACCCTTCACCCCTCCTCAGCCAGCCAGCCCTGAGGGAGGCCGTGTCTCGGCTCTGCACCCAGGCACATGTATGTGGAGCAGCTCTCTTCAGCATCTTGGTGCCTGAGGGGTGAGCCTGAATTTAGAGGAAATTAGCAGCATAGTTTTAAAAAAGGGTATTTTCATTTCAAACCTAGTTTTTCAAATGGGCATTTTGTGAACAAATCAATTGATAATAAAGTTTGGAAGAAAGCTTGTTTATTTTCAATTCCTGTATAAAGTTATCTGCCATTTGGCCATCTCAAAATAAACTAGTATTTTAAAAAGCAAGAGAGAAGCTTTTGGAAAACTATAAGGAGAATGGGTGTTATTTCTTCTCTATATGTCTGGTAGAATTCAGAGGTGAATCCATCTGGTCCGGGGGTTTTGTTCTTGGGTAGTTTTTTGATTACCGATTCAATTTCGTTGCTGGTGATTGGTCTGTTTAGTTTTTCTGTTTCTTGTTTGGTCAGTCTTGGAAGGTTGTATTTTTCTAAGAAGTTGTCCATTTCTTCTAGGTTTTCCAGCTTGTTAGCATATCTCATAATATTCTCTTATAATTCTTTGTGAGAGAAGCTTTTATATTACAAAAACAACCATGTATGTCCTGATTTTAATATATGATCAATTTGTCATGTATTTGGAAATTAATTTTTCTTGCATTTTCAAATATACCTCAATTTAAAAAATGTATTAAAAATAGAACACAGTCTACCACAGGATATATACAGACAGCAAACAGGAACAAGAAAATACGCTCATTAGACATTAAGAAACCATTAGACATTGGAAAATGCAAGTTAAAGTCGCAATGAGGTATGGCTACATACTAAACAGAGGGGCAAAAATAAAATTTCATTTTAAAACATGATGATACCAAGTCTAGATTGGAGCACTCACACATTGCTGGGGGAGAGCAGAACGGACAGCCATTCTGGGTAAGTGTAGCCGTTCCTCAGAAAGTGCACACCATAGAGCAGTTCCACTACCCAAGAGCAGCAAAGACATATGTCCCCACAAAGGCCTGTAGGTGAATGTTACAGCTTCTTTACACCCAATATGTCCTTCACAGGATGACAGGATAAACAAACGGTGGTGTACACACAGCAGCATACTTCTTAGCAACCAAAAGGGATAACTCTGACCCAACAACATGGACCAGTCTCAGAAGCCAGGCAACAGACTATGTGATTCCATTTATCCTGGACATCTTGGAAAAGAAGCCAGGCTACAGACTGTGTGATTCCGTTTATCCTGGACATCTTGGAAAAAGGACAGAGATCAGACCATGGTTGCCAGGGGCAGGTGGGGGAGGAGATTGACTGCAGGTGGGCACAAGGGGCCTTTTGAGGAGATGGAAATATCCCGTACCTGGATGTGAAAATGGGTCTACACGGCACACATTCATCTGAACTCATCTAAGTGCATACCTGTAAAGGCTGATTTGGTCGTACTTAGGTTATATCTCAATTCGGAAAAATAGCCGTCAGTGCTCTACTCTTAGAACCACTGCCAGTGCCTCGCTCAAGGGAGCAGGCAGGCCACATCACTGTTGCTGGGGGGTTTATGGAGATGGACACATGGTGCCTGATGAATGTCCTGTGCATGGACCAAAGTGATTGTCTGTCACGAGCCCAGATGTAGCCTTTCCATTGAGCAAAGAACAGCAGGGCAGATGTTGCTAGAGCATCTCAGTGTATCTTGAAATGGGCATTCCTTTCTTCCCTTGGCCTCAGCAGTGGTCACGGTGTCAGCGTTTAAACCTAACACATGAGCTTCTGGAAACATCTTCCTGTATTCCTTGCTGCTTTACAGATTTCAAAGATTGTCATTTAAATATGATCGGCAGCTCCATTTTGTGCTGATGGCTTGTACCAACACGTGCCCCATTAAGAAATAATTCTTTTCTTTTCCCTAAATCTTTTTTACAAGGGTTTTGAAAGAGAGGTAGGCAGGTTTCTGGAGAGGCAACATGTTTTGATGTTGACTACCAATTTGAATACTGTTGATTACTGAGGTGAAAAACAACCTGCATCGTGATTCTGTGGCAACTGGCAAGTCTGAACCTAACTGTGATTATCTTAGCTTTTCTTGCCACCAACTCAGCAATACTGACTTGTGTTTTGTTGGTGTTGTTTTCCTCCTGCTGTAAATTTCAAAATGACAGCAAGGCCCTATTTTAAGGGAAGTGAACAGGTGATGTCATTTCCAACTTGTGAAGTGCTTGCTTTTTGCTTTCCTAAAGAGGGGCTGCTGAAGGAATCAGCTGGATGCTCGGGGTCAGCTTCTGTGTTGGGTGGGCTATTGACCCACTTTCCCTGCTGAGCAGGCCACCTCTGGGCTGGAGGGGTCTGTGGCGGGCACAGTGGCAGGGGACGGGGGGCCAAGAGCTGTTCCTGCACTTCAGCAAGCCTGCTGGAAGTCTTCCCAGGCCTCAGGAGAAGGCTGCCCAGGCTACCTGTCTAGCAGGGGCCCTTGCTGTTGCCCAGGATTCTGGTTCCCATCTCAGCCTGTCTGAGAGCTCTGGCCTCAGAGACTGCCCTTCCCCCATTGCCCGTCTCCATGCAGGGCTCATGTGTTCTGTCCCTTGGCAAGGTCTTGCCACTGCTTCCTGCACGCTCCTCTCCACCTGTTAACGCTGCTCAGGATCAGAAAAGCTCGGGGCATTTGAACTGTTCATAAATCAGAGCTGAACAGGCTGTGCTCTCCGTCTCTGCAGCCTGCGTGGCAGAGAGGACGGTGCCCTTTCCTGTAGAAGTGGAACTAGTCGACCCTGTTCTCCAGGAGCTTCTGGATTGACTATAAACAGATGAAATATGGAAGTGATCGCCGGACAGAGACCTTTAGAAACAGTAAAACTTAACAGAAGGCTGACTAAGATTTTTGAAGACAGCAGGAGGAGAGGGTTGACGATATAGATGGTTTTTCTGTAGTATTTCCTGCAGTTGCTCCAATAATACCAGCTCCACGCTGTCTTTTCAAATCAGTGGCTCACAGAATGAAATGTAACACTTCAGTTTTCACTCCAAATTAGCCACTAATGTTTTCTCAGTTATTCTTTCATTATTTATAATTGAGATGAGCTAGTCTTCCCTTTCATGTGAGAGAAAGTAGTCAAAACTCCCCATGGCCCTTGTCAGAGCAGGTGAGAGTCTGAGCTTGGCTGTCAAGACTGTCCTGCCTGGAACCGTTTGAAAAACTGCGTCAGCTGCAGCCCAGCCTCTGCGACTGTGGGGACTCAGCCAACTGTGTAGCTTCTCTAAGGCTCGGCTTCCTCCTTTAAAATGGGGATAATTATTCCAGCTTGTTAGGGCAGCAGCAGTGTTTGGAGGTGTGTAACACCTAGTGTGGTGCCTAGCACAGAGTAGGTGCTTAGTAAACAGGAAGTGGCCTTCTGTACTATATTTGGGAGGTATTACTAATCCAGCATGTGGTGACCTCAAAGCAGAAGGCCTGTGAAAACATGTTTATACCAGTGCAGATCTAAAGGCCTTTAGCCAAGTCTACAATGTTAATTATTAGCTCAGTTTAATCTGAGTTACCAAACATTGTTTTTGTTTTTTTAATCTCTCTAGGTAGACATCACTTGCCCTGGGAAACTGTCCCTGGCCCCTCAGTCTGCTTAAGATACCTGCTGGCGCCCCCAGCCCCTCATTCCCTTTCCCTCCATCATCCCTTCCCGCTCTGGCCTGTCTTCCTCCCTGACCCGCGGTCAGAGTGTGGACATTGGCCATATGGATATTAAGCTCCAGTTTGCTGTTCTGTGTGTTCCCGGAGCTTGTCCTGTCACAGTGCAGGGTGCCTCTCAAATGGGACAGCGACAAGCATCTGGGAGCCCTGCTGGCATGGAGGCTGATGGTCCAGCCACAGGGATCATGCTGCCCTGGGCCCCAGCCTCACAGCGTGGTTCTGTCCCCAGGTTGGGAACTACAAGCGGACCGTGAAGCGGATCGACGATGGGCACCGCCTGTGTGGCGACCTCATGAACTGCCTGCACGAGCGGGCACGCATCGAGAAGGCGTATGCGCAGCAGCTCACTGAGTGGGCCCGGCGCTGGAGGCAGCTTGTGGAGAAGGGTAGGGAGGCCGCTGGCTCTGGACAGACTATTGACCCCCTCTGTGCCAGTTTCCTCTCCTGTAAGGTCAGGCCAAGAGTGCGCCTTGCAGTTCTGGGGGTGGCGATTCGTTGGGGGGAGCAGGGTAGTGCCATCACCAGCACCACTGCTGTGGGAGCTCGCCTCCCCATTCTCCGGGACACTGGGACCAGTCTCTGTGAACAGCATCCCAGTCCCCCCTTGCAGCCCTCAAGACCCATAGGATGCGCTATGCTTGTTGATTTCACTCCAACAGCCCCTCGAGGGCCCAAGCTCCAGCAAGCTCCCATCAGATCAAGGGCGTTGCGCTCAGCACTATGGTCTCCTAACACTGAGAACTGCTGTTTGTAAGCTTGACCAGGTAGCAAGTCAGGCAAGACTAGATGGTGACACCCTGCAGGCTTTCTAATTTTGCATTTTAACGGGATTAGCTACAGGTGTTGTGTGGTACAGGTTTTGCCCCCTCCTTTTCGAGCAAAACTGAGAAGATTCTGGAGCTTAGTGACAAATAGATGGTGCTCACAATGCACTTTCCAGCACTAGAAGGGGAGCTTGATTGATTATGGGGTTTCCCGGGACAGGAGCAGGTTAGTGGGAGTTTCTCAGGGTGTGCTGTAGGACAGACTCTTCCTCCAGGACCAGCCGTCGTCAGAGGAGCCAGCTAGGGGAAGTCAGACTGCTGGGCTCTAGACCAGCTGCCTGCCTTTCCTCGGGTGCTGAAAAGGTCGTCTGTGCAGCTGAGCACAGTGCCTTGGTCAGAGTAGGTGCCGGAGAGTGGGTGGCCCTGCGTGGCAGGGGGCTGGCTGGAATGGGTCTGTCCTGCTGTAAGCAGGAGCTGCTGCTATTTTATTTCCACCTCCCAAGACCCAGCTGCCAGCACCGCCCCTTCTGTTGATTCAGAACCGGAGGCTCACAGGGCACTCCGCCTCTCACCTTGTGGATGCCACCAGACAGCACAGAAATGGGAACGTTTTTAGACGAAGGGATTAGAGGTTCAGGGGCTAACCTTCCACTGTCATTCAGTGCCCCCCTGCCTCTGGGTCATTCTCCAGCTCAAACAGTCATTGCCCCTGTGAGTGCCTTCAGGGCAGGACCTGGCTGCCCATTTCCATGCCCAGCTTCTGGCATGTCCTCTTTCTCTCTCCCTCACCTGGCTCCACACCACTCTACACCCTCAACAAAAAGGGCAGATCACAGCTTCCTTACTGAGCCCAGTGAATGAGGTGACCCCACTCCACTGTCTAGGGATTCCCATCTGGCCAGAGCAGCTCCTGCCTGCAGCTCTCCTTCCTCCCTGCAGACAAGGCTTCCATTCTGCTGCAGGGCAGCCTCCATCCAACAAGCCATTCTTGGTTTCCCACTTTGAGCTGGGCTCTTCATGCCCCTGAATAAGAGGTCCCAGCCCAGGAGAAGCTGTGGTCCATAAGGGCTGCCCAGCCCGGGGAAGGGAGAGAGGGCTCAGCGGGTGGGAGAGAGGTCAGTTCACTGCAGGAGGCACCCCTCTCCTGCCAGCCTTGAGCAATAGCACACGCAGCTGTCTGAGTTCTTAAAGACTGAGACGAGAAGGAAGCATGTACAACCCCCAGTCGAGAAGAAGGAAACCTGTACAACCCCCAGTCTCCCTGACAAGGCAGAGCAGGTCCAGCTTCAGTTCCTTATTCTTTCTTCATTCCAGGAACTGAAAAAAGAGCAGCCACTGGGAGAAAAATACTTGAAACAAAGGAAACCTCCCACTGCCAGGCAGCCGGACTGCTGGCCTACAACCCTGTCCCAGCCACCGAGCAAGGTTGGCAGAGGAAAGCTCCACCCAAGTAACCCCCCTCTCTCTGTGCCAGGGCCGCAGTACGGGACCGTGGAGAAGGCCTGGGTGGCCGTCATGTCTGAGGCGGAGAAGGTGAGCGAGCTGCACCTTGAGGTGAAGGCCTCGTTGATGAACGAGGACTTCGAGAAGATCAAGAACTGGCAAAAGGAGGCCTTCCACAAGCAGATGATGGGAGGCTTTAAGGAGACCAAAGAAGCTGAGGATGGCTTTCGGAAGGCGCAAAAGCCCTGGGCCAAGAAGCTGAAAGAGGTGCCTCCCTCCGCCCTCTGTACTCCTGGGAATTCCCGCTGGCTGCTTAGGCAGAGGGTACTGACCCCTCAGAGTCTGGCCAGCCTTTACCCCAATTCAAGACACTTTATGTGCATTCTTTAAACTTAATCCTTATCAACACATTTTACGGTCATGGAAACTAGGATCAGAACCACACACTGGTGGTAGAGCTCAAAACCCAAGCTCTTAACCTCTAGCAGTACTGCTCGTACCCCTGGGAACTTGTCTGCTAGAGAGACTTCAAAGTCCCTGGGCTACTAGAAAGAATTAATTAAAATTTTTTCTTTCTGTTGTATGAGTTTATCTCTCAAATTTGCACCTGATACCGATACTTGTTTACTAAAGTAGCATGAAGCCATTGAGCCTTGCCCAGCCATGGCTGACTGGGGGCTGTCATGTGCCCCCAGCCCTCAGCACCTGAGGACCCCCAGCTGCAGCCTGACTTAGCCTCAGGGTGAGGTGTGCATACCCTCCACCCAGCTCTTCTTGGGACCTCTGCTGCCGCCTTCCTCTTCAGAAGTGCCTGGAGCAGGCCATCTTCGGGTTCCAACGACAGGCTTTCCTTCTTGTCTAGGCGTTCGTCTCCTTTCTCTTCCTACTTGTTCCTGGCCCCACCGCTAGTGACACTGACCCCTCATGAGGCCATGGCCACAAACACCTCCCTCCTCTCTAGAATGAAATCTGTGATTTTGGGTCAAGGAAGGAAGCTTCTGCTAAATAAATGACATACATCTGCATACATAGGACCTCGTGTGTGTGTATGTTACATGTTTGTAAAATAGCCTTAAAAAATAGGAAAGTGTAGCCTCTAACCCTCCTCCCAATGTGACCCCCTTTCTCACGTCAGGTCTAGAACTGCAGAGTTTTCTTCCCAGTCGCTGTTCAGGTGCGTGGCGTGCTCTCTTGGCCGCACCCACCTCACATTCTTGCTCCAGGTCATCCTGGCCGGCTCTCTCCAGCCGCTCAGTGTTCATTCTAACACCCTTCCCCCACCACGCTGCCCCCTCTCTTCCTGTTTTATTCTGCTCCTTGGCACAGCACCTTCTCTGTTCCTCGGTACTTTATTCTCAAAGTTGCCTCTCCCAGCAGCCTGTCTGCTCCGTGAAGGCCCAGGTCCTTCATCTGGTACTGCACCCTGCTACCTAGGACAGTGCCGGACACCAGGCAGGCAGTCTGTCACTCTTTGTTGAGTGACGCCTGTTAGGACCAGTGGTAATTACCCTGAACATACAGCTGCGCACCTGCTCTTTCCTCTCCTCCTGAGAGTGCCAGCATTTCCCGTGGTCTGTGAACCCAGCCAGGACTTTGACCTTTCACAAGTGTAATGTTCAGGAATTCATTCTCCCTGTAGGTAGAAGCAGCAAAGAAAGCCTACCATGCAGCCTGCAAAGAGGAGAAGTTGGCCATATCACGAGAAACCAACAGCAAAGCAGACCCATCCCTCAACCCTGAGCAGCTTAAGAAATTACAAGACAAAGTAGAAAAATGCAAGCAAGATGTTCTCAAGGTAAATTGCACACTTCTTTTGACATGTTCATGTATTTGGCACACGTGAGACACTGTCATTGTTTGCATAGATAGGTGGATACATGGATACGTCAATAAAACACATTCCTACCCACGCGGCCCCACGGTGGCACCTTCCCTGACTGTAGCTCAGTGTGCCCACCTCAGGCCTGGGGCAGAGCTGGGGAGCCTGGATGCTTCCCATGCTCAGGGAGCAAGGTGGTGGGTGGGGCTTGCTGCAGGCAGAGAAGCGGGAAGGAGCAGCCTGGGCGGGCCGTGGAGGTGGGATGTCAGAGGCAGGGAGCCACTGTGTGGGCTGCGGCCGTGTTTGCTGTGAGGACCAAACTGCCAATGGCCTGGGAGGTCGGGGGAGTCAGGACTCGGTGGCTGATGGAGCCGCTGGAAGAAGGCTCTAGAGCCTGGGAGGGGACAGCAGAGGCATAGAGGACCAGCATGGTTCAGAAGGATTACTCTGGTTGTGAGTGGAGGGAGTGCCCTTGGAGGGCTGGAGGCCAGGAGAGGGACTTGGGGGGCAGGGCGCCTGGATCACCCTGGCAGCCTCATGGGTGAAGTCCCCAGGGAGCCAGGTGCAGACGTGGTGGGACAGAAGCTTCCTACCGAAAAGGGATGGTGAGCTGGCAATGTAGCAGCGTGGGTGCCCTTGTGCCTCTTCTGTTGTGAGCAGGGAGGCTTCTGCTGCAGGGGCTCAGTGAGGTCAGATGGGACGGTATGTTCACTGGGAAGGGCTCCATGGTGGCATTCTGCTGGAAGGTCCAAGTTGCAGGACGTGTACACACTAAGCTTCCGGGAAGTAAGGGCCGATGTGAGCAAGGGTCTGGACCTATGTGCCCATCTCCCGGCTTGGCCCCTGCCCCACTGGCCTCCTTTGCTCTGTTCTAGGGGGCGGGAGGCTGGAGGCATCCACTGCTCAGGGCCTGCCTGCTGCAGTGTTGAGAGAAAAGATGTGCAGCCTGGATTTGGAGAAAGAAGGGGTGGAGTTGGGCAGGGGCTGCACCCCAGGAACAGGACGTGAGGCCTGGAGGGGAAGCCGGAGCCGGGAGTTTAAGTCCTGACCCCTTAAACCTGCCCACCTTCCCACCCACATGAGCGCCACTAAGTCTCAGTGAATGAGGTGGTGGCATCTCTGTTTTGTGGCTGAGGAACTAAGGTCAGAGAGGTTTGGTCCCATGCTGCCTAGTGGTGTGAGCAGGAAGCCCGTAGCTTCTCTCCACTGCTGCTCACCACTGGCCTGGGAGGGTGGTAGTGTTGACAGAAGAGTTTATTGCTCAGAGCAGGCATCAGGATCCCGTGGGGAGTAGCCCTCTGCTCCCTACACCTGTCTCCGGAACCGGGGCTGGGGCCGGCACTCCGGGCTGCCCGCCAAGCAAGGAGGGCACCTGGGCTGGGGGAGAGGAGCACCAGGCTGGGGGCTCTAATGGCTGCCTGCACCAGGTACCCAGGGAATCGGGTGCCCAGGAGGGAGCCTGGAGGGGAGACGAGGCCCCTCCATACCCAGGGGTATGGGTGAGAGGCAGAGAGATGGATGCATGACTCTCATGTTTTATAATCACCAAGGACAGACTCCACCAAATTGCTGCTTTAGCAGGACAGAACCACAGGGCCACAGGTCAGACACACGGCCCCCAGCAGGGTGACCTGGTGCTGTGTAGATGGCTCCTCCCAGTCCCTCCCTGCCTCTATGGTCTAGCCAGTGACCCTGGGGCACTTCAGTCCTTGCAGGCTGAGAAGTGAACCTGCTCCTTCTTGAAGCAGTTTCTAACAACCCGCGCTGCCTGGCTGCACGTTACCCCAGGAGGCTACCGTGGTCCTACCAACTGTCAAAACCATGTGGCCAGCAGGTAGTTGGCTTGGCCCCACTGTGGGGAGGGGTTCAGGAAGACTGGGTTACTGACCTGCAGGGTCACCCCTGCCGGGTGAATGTGCTAAGGCTCTTAGGGACGTCAGACAGTCTGTGAACACCCTTGAGATTGGCTGTGGGCTGGAGGACAAGGGGACTAGGACTTTCTTGAATGCCTGCCTCGTGTAGCTTGGTGCCCACTGTGGGTCCCTCGTTCAGTATCAGAACACTGAGGCAGGAAGTACAGGAAAACCTCAGAGAGGTTGTAGGTTGGTTTCAGGCCACTGCAGTAAAGCAAATACCACGATGAAACAAATCAAATTTTTTGGCTTTCCAGTGTTGTAAAAGTTATGTTTACACTACACTCTATTAAGTTTGCAATAGCATTATGTCTAAAAAACAACGTGCTTACTGTAAAAATACTTTATTCTGAAAAAATGCTAACCATCATCTGAGTTTTCAGTGAGTCATAATCATTGGCCACAGATCACCAAAACAAATATAGTAATAATAAAAAAGTTTGAAATATTCTAAGAATTACTAAAACGTGACACAGAGTGACCAAAGCTACTGGGAAGATGGCACTGCTGGGCTTCCCCCACACAGGGTTGCCACAAACCCCCAATTTGTAAAAAATGCAGTATCTGCATACCTGAAACTGATAAAATAGTGTGTATTTAACTATACTCCAATTTAGAAAAAAGCAGTATTTGCAAAGCACAGTAAAGTAAAGGCAGTAAACCAAGGTGTGCCTGTTTTCTGGGAAGGAAAGTGTGGTGCCAGGGAAACGAGTGGCACGGGTTCGGCCCAGGCCCATCTGGCGCTCAGAGCCCCGGGGCCTTGTCTGTAAGACAGCTACTGGACCACTGCCGCTGGGCGCAGGATCTGAGGCTCTCCAGTGACCCAGCACAGCTCTTCCCTGGCCCCAGGAGACCGCCCTCCCCCAGCAGCCGCCTGAGAGGCCTGGTGGGTGCCAGGGGTGGGACTTGCAGTTCAGGAGTGGAGGGGCTGAGACCTGAGCTGAAAGTCTGTCAGGTTCCAGAGCTTGTGCTCTTTGCATTTTGGAATCTGGGAAAGGCTGAGGAGCTTTCTCCAAGGATGCCATTGGTGTGGAGACGGCATCCGAGATGAGCCGGGAGACCTGGGGTGTGTGCTGAGAAGGGCTTGTTGCCTGAGTCTCTTCCCGGGATGGGGTGGAAGCACCCTTTAGGAGCAGAGGGGCGGTGTGAGTCCTCTGGGCTGGACCCCGGGGGCTGCAAAGGACACCGATTGGGGCACTCCCTTGGGTGCTGGGTCACAGCTCTGGGTCCTTGTAGAGTCACCCCTAGGGGCTGGTTTAATCCTGTCACCTGAGAAGTCAGTCTAGGTGCTGAGGAATTCAGAAGTGGCGGGAGGAGACAAGGACTGGGTGAGGAACAGGGTGTGCAGAGCCCAGCTCAGTCACTTGCGGCCAGCAGGGAAGTAACCTTTGTCTTACGGTGCCTGGCTTTTCTTGTAGACCAAAGAGAAGTATGAGAAGGCCCTGAAGGAGCTGGAGCAGGGCACCCCCCAGTACATCGAGAACATGGAGCAGGTGTTTGAGCAGTGCCAGCAGTTTGAGGAGAAGCGCCTGCGCTTCTTCCGGGAAGTCCTGCTGGAGGTCCAGAAGCACCTAGACCTGTCAAATGTGTCCAGGTAAGTGTCCAGGTGGCCAAACAGCACCCCACAGTGGCGTCAGTGGGACATTGCTTTTGGATACAGCGTGTTGCTGCTCTGCAGATCTGGGGCGGCAGTGTTCGTCTCTTGGTTGTTCAGCTCTCCTGCTGGGGTCGGCCCTCTGCTCTGCCTGCCCGTGTACAGTACTCTGGGCCTGGGCACAGCCTGGACCAGCTCCCACTGGCACATTGGAAATCAACTTGGGAGCATTTTCCTGTGTGTACTGGGCTGGCACACCCTGTCCCCAGAATAGTCTTCCTTTGAGGTTCTCCACGAGGTGCTTTCCTTTCCAGAGCAGCTGGCCTCCACCTCCACCCCTGACTTCTCAGTGGTTCAGGGCCCTCTGGCAGCACAGGCCCTCGGAGACTCAGCTTGGAACCATGTCATAGGGGCTGTGATACTTCTTCTGCAGCCCAATGACACCTTCATCAGGTTGAGGTCTGGGGGACATGAATGTAGACTTCTGTTGTCCTCATGGCAGAATTGTCCAGAAACAACTCACAGTCTTGTTAACAGGAAATTAAATGCCCTTTGTCTCCTTTTGTCTAAAAACATTGATGGCGACAATTACTGTGCAGCTACTCAGCCACCATCTGGTCACTGTCCGTGACAGTCCACGCAGGAGCCGGCATTATTCCCCGTCTTACTGGGGAGACAGTGAGACGACCTGGCCAAGGCTGCACAGCTGGGGGCAGGGCTGGGGTCACGTAGACTCCGGAGGGCCTCCGCCTTGTACGCCTTGTTCTCGGCTGGCGTGCCTTTCCTCGCTCTGTCCTCCCCACCTCCCTGGGGAGCAGATGGGGTGTCAGTGTCCTGGGGCTGCTGCACCAAAATACCACAATCCAGGGAGCTGTGGCCACAGACATTGATTCTCCCACCGTTCTGAGGCCACAGTCTGAACTGAAGGGGTCAGCAGGGCCTGTTACCCTTGGCGGCTCTGGGGAGGGTCATCCCTGGCCTCTTCCAGCTCCTGGTGTTCGCTGTCCATCCCTGACCTGCCTTGGCTTGTAACACAGCCCTCCTCACGTGGCCATCTTGTCTCTGTGTGTCTTCACATCCCCTTCCTTCTGTGTGTGTCTGTGTGTACACATTTCCCCTTTGTTGTAAAAAGGTGCCCATAGGTCAGCACCCACCCTAATGCCTCATTTTAACTTGTTTACCTCTGTAAAGACCCTATTTCCAAATAAGGTCACATTCTGAAGTACTGGGGGTTAGGACTCCACATCTTTTATGGGGGACACAATTCAACCTGTAACAGGTAGCATTATGTGCACTCAACATAGGAGGAAACTGAGGCCCCTACGGGGTAAATGATTTGCTGCCCCCTAGATTAGAGGTGAAAACACCAGGACCTGCAGTGACCCAGGCCCAGGAAGGTGGGCTGGCATGAGCTGCCAAGCAGAAGGTGTGCCCGGCCGTAGGTGGCAAGTGGGTTCAGCAGCTGCTGCAGCACCGGGCAGTCTTCACTTACTGCCTTTGCACATCTGAGTGGAGACTGTCCTGCCTCTTTGAAAAGATGAGGGGCAACTTCCCTGACACTCAGTTCTGGGCCTGATCAAATGGGACCACAGAGATCGGGGCTCTGTGTCCAGATGCTAGCATTGTTTGCATTATCTGACACGGAACACGATTAAGGTATTGCTCCCTGGTTTGATTTAGAGCTGATTTGCCAGAAGCCAACATCTAGCTTCCACAGCGTGCGGTCTATTGACCCCTTCTGTGCCCATCAAGGCCAGATGAGTGTCCAGCCATACCAGGGTGGGGCACCCTGACCTCACTATGATGCCGACCTGGGTGCGGACCTACTGTGGCGGGCCCTGGGCTGGGGCAGGCGGCGGCCGTCACCACCTTCCAACAGAGCCGTGCTCCTCCTCTTCCCAATTCAGCTACAAAAACATTTACCATGACCTGGAGCAGAGCCTCAGAGCTGCTGATGCGATGGAGGACCTGAGGTGGTTCAGAATCAACCACGGGCCGGACATGTCCATGAACTGGCCCCAGTTTGAGGTAAGAGGAGGTGCGCTGTGGCCCTCTCAGCCTGGCAGGGGCCCAGACCCACAGCATCGAGACATACGCAGTCTCTCTCGTTCCCACTCTGTTGGCCTTTGCCCTGTTTATGAGGCAGCCTTTCAGCATAGCTACTCTAGAAACCACGCTGATGCTTAGGGTCCAGGGGGGTCGGGGGGGGCTCAGGCATTACCGAAGGGCCTTCTGGGTCTCTAGTGGAAGTGTCATTATGTTCTTTTGTGTTGAGAACTTTGACGGTCACTTGCTGACCACTGTCCCTGCCTTCTTCCTGGTGAGTCCCAGGAGCCGCAGGGCACATGGGAGCCCTGGTCCCCGCCCAGCCTGCAGGACGGCTGGGGCGGGAGTGGCCACACCAGCCCTGGCAGGCCAGGGGCACCAGCACAGCAGCCCCAGCCCCGGGCGGGAGGGAGAGAGCGGCCAGGCTGCACTGTGTAGCTCTTACCACCCCTCCCACGAGGGGACTTATCCCTATTTCAGACAGTAAGTTCAGCCAGTTTCGGTGCAGGATTAACTGTCTTCTTTTCCAGTTGCCATGGGCCCGAGCCTCCCAGTGTCTTTACATACAAGGTGCCAGGGTCTGGGCTCCGGGCCTCTTCCAGCCCTAGAGCTGGGTCTCCAGCCCCCTGGGCCCTGGTGGAAGCGGACAAGCAGGCCATAAGCTCTGCCACCCCCAGTTCTCTGAGGAAGGGTTCTCCCCACCTCGTGGAAGGGCTCCCAGCCCCAGGGCGGACACCAGAGGCCACCACCTCTGCCCTGGGCAAGGGCTGGGGGCTTCCCTGGGCTCAGTGGTGTCCAGAGCCCATGCTACACCCAGACCCAGCCTCCTCACTTAGCAGCTGTGGGATGCTGGACGAGCCATTTGCCCTTTTCGTGACCCAGTGTTCCCACGTGTAAAACAGGGATGGCCTCAGGCCCCATCTCCTCGGTGGCTGGGTGTTCAGTGGCCTGGTCCATGCTGGTATTGGCCCTGATGCCACCCAGAAACCTGCAGTTTCATCAGCGCCTGTGTGTCTGCCTCTTCTCTGGAGTTTCTCAAGAAGGCTTCTCCCAGTGGCCGTGTGGGCCTCCGGCTGAGCATGCCTCTGCACGTCTTTGGGACATCTCCCTGCAGAGGGTAGGCGCTGGCTGTGTCCCTGCCACTGAGGCCCGGAGCCCTGGGGCCCTCCTGAGGGGAGGTAGGCTAGAGGAGAGGGCGCACAGCCCCGCCTGTCCTCCGCTGGAGATGGCACAGCGGGGAGAAGAGAGCTGGTGATGTGGCCTGTGCACACAACAGGGATTTCATGGGGACAGGGCCTCACTGCTTCCTGGAGGGACTCAGGAACTCACCTGGGTGAAAGGCTCCATCCACTGCCCATCCTTAGGGCTGTCCTCTATTCCCAGAGGACCAAATGGCCTGGGAAGAAACCCGTGGTAGGACTGGGGTGGGTGACCCAGCCAGAGCCCACAGTGGCCCTTCTCTGTGGACCCTACGTGTGGCGGGTGCTCGTGGTTCTGACCGGCTCATGCTTGGCTTTCTCTAATGAAATTATTTTTTTATTTTCCATGCCACAAGGATGAAGTAAGTTCCTATTTTATGGCTACTTTATTGAACTCCAAACCTCCCACAGTGTGTGTCCAGCCCACGTGGGTCTGTGTGTGGTGTCTGCAGCCTGGTTCTGGCAATGCATGCTGGTTCAGCCTATGTTGTCCAAGTTAATGGCTGGCCTTTCCTTTCAAAGTCGGCTTGGCATTGATCCCATTGGCCCTTGGAAGCCACCTAGACAGGGCATATTTAAATTCAAAAGGTCACTGTGGGGGCTCTAAAGTTCCAGTTGAGTTCTCAGTCAGCTTATTTCGTCAAAGTCATAAACAGTTGACCTGGGTCTGGAGTCGGGCAGTTCTGCCATCAGCTCTGTGTGGGCAAGTTGCTTTCTTTCTGGGCCTCAGCTGACCAATTGGCAGGTTAGACTTGATGTTTCCAAGATGACTTTTGACCTTGAAACTCCAGTACCTGTGAGCCATGCTGTGAACTCAGTCATGCCAAGTGCTGACCCAGCCAGAGCTGGGTTTTGTCGTGGGTGGGGTCAGGGGCACGTTGCAGCTTCTCTGGACAGTCAAGTCCGAGCCCCCTTCTTCTTTCCTGGCTCCCGGTGCTTTTCAGTGCAGTTGAGAAAAGCCTGTTCACATGCTGGGCCTAAGAGGGCTGGAGGCTGAGTGCCACGTGGCAGGGGAGGCTGGGGGCTCCCTGGGACTGGGGTGCAGGACACCTGAGTGTTGGCCCTGGCTGTCTCGTCATCCACCGTTGCTGGGTAGTCAAATCTCCTCCCAGAGGCCAGGCCACCACAGGCTGGAGCTGGGCCTGGTGCTGGCCTCCAGGCCCCCTGAGGAGTCCTCTCCTTGAGGAGTGAAGAGGGGTCAGGAGGTGGGTGTCAGGAGCCTGAGGTCTGCCGGGAAGCAGAGGGAGTGCAGGAGCAGTGAGGCTAAATGTTGCTGAGTGAGTGGGGCAGGCCACTGGCTCAAGGACCCATGTTTTAGACAAGGATGGCCTCAAACCAGTTGTCCCATCTCTCTCTCGGTGCCTGTTGCCCAGGAGTGGTCTGCAGACCTGAATCGAACTCTCAGCCGGAGAGAGAAGAAGAAGACCACTGATGGCGTCACCCTGACAGGCATCAACCAGACAGGCGACCAGCCTCTGCAGAACAAACCCAGCAGGTGGGCGCCGGGCAGCCTCAATCCCCTGAGGAAGGTTCCCTGGGTCCTCCGCATGGGCCATGGACGCCTGGCAGATTCCCCAGGGGGCCTTGCAGAGAAGTCCCTGCGCACTTGAGCTGGGGAGGGCTGTCAGTGCGCCTGGTGACAGCCGTGCAGAAAGGTCCAGAGAGGGAGCCTTTGCCACAAACGTGCTTCAAGCCCCAAGTGAGGAGAAAGGCTGATGTCAGGAGCTGGTTGTCACGGGTCTCCAGTGGCGTACACAGGCAGGTCCCTGTTGCTGGCGTCCTCCAGGCAGGTTCACGTAGTATCCTGGCTGCAGGTACCTGGGCTGGGCGTGAGCTTGGGGTTGGAGCAGGAAAGCATTGTCAAGTGTCCCCTTTTCCAAATCACCTCTTTGCTAGATCAGGTTGGTTATTTCTGACCTCATTGTTTGCTAACACTGAATTTGCACAGAAGGGGTGCCACTGAGGTCAATAGAAGCCCCTGGAAAGTCTGTGCTAGGTGAGGCTGGCCCCCAGGCCTTGGAGTCCCTGCAGACAGGTGTTGCTATCCTCTGCAGAGCTGACTGCAAGCTGGCCCTCCTGGAAGCCATGCTTACCCACAAACTCCAGGCCCAGAGGCCTCTGTGTCCACCAAGGGATAATGCATCTCATGACTGTGGCCTCCTGGGAGGGTCAGCACAGGTTCCAGGGGCCCTTTGTAGCCCCAGGCGCTGAGGGCCCCACCTGGGCTCCCTCGGCAGAAGGAGCACCCTCATTCAGCTGCTGTGCCACGGTCCGGGAGGTGGACTTGGGCAGGTGGCTAGAGCAGCAAGTGCCATCCCACATACAGGCCAGCACCTGTGTGACTCAGGGCAGAGGTGGGGAGTGAGATACACCCCCAGAGGGACATCTAAGTTGGCTGGGGATGCCGCACAAGTCCAGCACCAACCCCACCCGTCTCAAGAAGTCAGCTGAGAAAGGCACCAAGGAGGGAGGAGGGCCTGGTGGTCTTGGACATGCAGCGAGGATGTGGGCAGTGGGCAGGCTTGAGTCCAGTGACCCTCTCCAGGCCTGAGCCAGTGAGGCAGTTGGTGGCCACTTGGGGCCATTGTGGTGGCCTTGGAGGCATTTCCTTGCCTCCCCAGCTCTGCCTGAGCTGCCCACCCAGCACTTTGAGCAACAACTCCCTGCAGCCCTGGACTTGGAGGCCAAAGGTGGTGCGGATCCCAGGAGCCTTGTGCTGAGACTCAGTGTTCAGGTTCATGAGCTCTGGGTCCCCAGGCGGGGGTGCCCTGGTTCTGGGAGCCTGTCTTGTTTCTTTCCCATTTCATGTGCTTCACACCTGCAGCCACTGCCTCCAGTCACCCAGGCCGTCGGCCCTCAGGCCAGGCTTGGTTCACATTCTCTCTGACCTCTCTGGGGGTGGCACACAGGAAGCAGTTAATGTAGTTGTAAAGATTTTCTCTCTCAGGAGCACAAAAGGGGTCCTTCTTCTTCCTAGAAGGGGCTGTGTAGCAGGCTTGGTGCCAATTTTGGAAGCTTCAGCCCCAGAAAAAGCAGGAAGGAGTCCACTAGACCCTTTTGTAGTCAGGGTGCACTGTGCAGGGGGGTCTGGAAAGCTCCAGGAGCCTTCCCGGCTGTCACCGTCCCCAGGCTGAGCCCCGTAGGCTGGCTGGCCTGCCAGCTCACAGCAGTGGGAACAAGGGCCAGATCAGGGAGACTATGAGACACACCCCAAGCCCGGAAACCACCGGTGCTCCAGTTGTAGCCTGTCCCCGCCCAGGGCTCTGTGCAGGACAGACTGCATCCAGATGCCAAAGAAGGAAAAGAAAAATCTTGTTCTTGTTTAGATGCTTTAAATGTACTTAACAGCCAAAGTATCACCAAATGTTTTACTAAAACAGTCTTCCTGCTCAAACAACACATTCCTCCTATCCGAGCGGGAGCTGATTTGTACCCCCAGACCCTGGTCCTGCCATCCTGCATCTGGGAGCACCCAGGACTATGGGGGCCACTGAGCTGGGGTCCCCTGAAAGCTCTCTCTCTCCCCTTAGTGACCTTAGTGTCCCAAGCAACCCCGCACGGTCAGCGCAGTCACTGTCCAGCTACAACCCCTTCGAGGATGAGGACGACACGGGGAGCACCGTCAGTGAGAAGGAGGACATTAAGGCCAAAAAGTTGGTGAACAAACACTTCCCTCTGGTTCCCACCTCGCTCGCTCTGTCTCTCTCTGTCCAGGGTCTCACCCCTCTGCGCTCAAAGCAATGCATGAGGTCTGCAGGAGAAGGCCCGGCTGCCAGCTGGGGGACTCTCCCTGGCTCCTCGATTTCTCCGGGAGGGGGGCACCAGTTAACAGTCTGTGGTTGCTTTTCTCTGTCTTCCCTTAACCGTCGTCCAGGCCCCGCTCACCACTACAGGAAGACAGGTGTGCTGGGCAGCCCGGCCTGCCTCTTCAGGACACTGGTGTGGGCCCCTGACTGCAGTGTGATGCTGAGGGGCGGATGCTCCTGTGGAAGTGGCCCCCGGGCTCCTGTGGCCTCCCTTGGCAGGGCTGAGGCTCCAGGCAGGGCCTCGTGCCTCCGCTGGCCCTGTGCTCAGACCCTCATCCGCTGTTCCTTGCAGCGTGAGCAGCTACGAGAAGACCCAGAGCTACCCCACTGACTGGTCAGATGACGAGTCCAACAACCCGTTCTCCTCCACGGATGCCAATGGGGACTCCAACCCATTTGACGAGGAAGCCACCTCAGGGGTGGAAGTGCGGGTCCGGGCCCTTTATGACTACGAGGGGCAGGAGCAGGACGAGCTGAGCTTCAAGGCCGGTAGGTGGGCTCCCCGGCAGAGCCCCGTTTCCTTGAGTCTTGTAGAATTCCTGTTAGTTTCATTTGTGGGTCTCCCCATCCCCATTTCAAAACTAGCAGGTGCCCAATGTTAAAGCTTAGAGACAGTGAGGTGCCCTTGCAGGGCTGAGCCTGGGCACAGCAGGGCCCTGGAGCAGGAAATGCTGAGCGCCAGGACCCCACTGCCCCAAACACTCTCTGGAAGCAGCCAGTCTAGCCAGTCTCCACAGACCTCAAAGAAACCTTCCCAGAGGTACCAGCTGGCAGAGCTGCTATGCCAGACCCCAGAGTGGCGCTTGGCATGCCCCTGGGCCCACAGAGCCTTGCTGTGGGGCAGTGCCTCTCAAACTTGCTCCCACAGCCACACTGTGTACAAACCTGCCACCATCCCACCTTTCTTTCCAGTAGCTGAAACCTTGGTTTCACAGAATAATCCGGATCCTGATCATGTGAACTCTGTGTGAGGAGATTCTCTATCCTGTCTTTTTTTTTTTCTTTATATGGTCATTGTAATTCACCAGAATGGGTTGCAACCCTCAGTTTGTGAAACACCACCCTAGAGCCTAAGAAGGTTTGGGTGGTCTGGTGCCCAGGTGGGCCTGTGGAGAGCCAACTTCCCTCCTCTGCCCGGCTCCCTCCTTGAGGCCACCCCAGATGCAGCATCTAGCCCTCCGGGGGGAGGCTGGGCCAGAACTCAACCAGCACAGGCGGAGGTGTGCCCCCCGCTCAGGCTGCACCTCTGTGTCCAGCTGGTGCTGGGGTGGCGCTGTGTCCCAAGCCTCCAGTCCTGATGCATCCGCGGGCCTCTGGCCCTCCGCGCTCAGCTGGCCAGCCTGCTGTCCCCAGACACTTAGCCCCAGGGTGGATCAAGCACCCTGGCCAGGTGTAGAAGGGTCTGTGTGCCCTTTAACATCTTTGTCCAGTTTCCTGATATCTTTGGTTGGGATTGCTTCCCCCCTACTTTGTTGATTTATTTTTTATTTCTAATCTTTCTCAATATTACCTGTTGGACTTGTCAACAATTTTATAGATTTAAAATATTCCCTTCTGCTCAGAGTAAATTGTCAAAAGCAGACATTGAAATGAATGTTTCTAATCACCAATTTGCATTTTTACATCTTGAGAGCTGTCCTCCTTTCGTCTGTTTGTAGTGTTATTTTTCTTTTTTACAGTGTGACATTAGTTCACATCCAGGGCTGCCCTCTGTCTTTGCACACTGGCTGTTCTTCGCTTCTTGGGTCTTGGGTGCCTGCAGAGGCTTTTCTGGTGCACTTTCTGCCATATGGAAGCACCACCGAGCTGGTGTCCGGCCGCGGCCCGGGAGCCTCAGCAGGCCAGGGCAGGCCGAGAGAGGCCAGCTGTCACCGTGCCGCCCTGCCCGCCGGGGCCTGAAGTGCTGGGAGAAGATGGAGTTTTACCATTGGTGGCACTCACCCTGTAGCCCCCACATCCATTCTGGTGTTGCTAAGTCGGATTTGCACAAGAACCCGTGCCGGCAGAAGGAGCCCGGGGCCGTCCGGGTGCAGCAGCAGGGAGGGCACCATCCCTCATGGGGGAGCACCAGCAGCCCAGGCGTACCCGGCACTCACCACGCGTGGGCCCATCCCAGAGGCCTTTCACCACTTAATGCCCCCAGCAGCCGGCCACACAGGCGGAGGCCAGGCCCCAGGGTGGAGCAGTGGGCGGCTTGCCCAGCCTGGGAGCAGGGCTCTGGGATTTGAACCCAGTAGCCCCGATATTGTCCTCCAGGCACCTTGATCAATACTGCTGCAGAGCAGAGTTAGGGAATTGTTGCTGAACAAGGCATCACTGGGGAAAACTATAACTCAGCCTGGAAAAGGGACCCAGAAAAATACCAACAGGAAGTGCAGACTGCAGACTGGACAAAAGACAAAGCTGTGCCTGGGGCTCCTGTCTTCCCCCCGGGCCCCACCCTGAGAAGGTCTGAGCTGGCAGCTTCCCCAGCCCACTCTGCGAGGTGCCCAGCAGCCAGGCGGCCCCCTTGCCCACGTCTGGCCCTGGGTGGCTGTCCACCCTGAGCAGGAAAACCCCAGACCTAGACCTTCCCCCGCCAGGGCCCTGGGCCTGCCTTTGGACTTTGCCCTCTGGATTGTCCCCCTCTCGTCAGCATATCCCCTCTGCCGCCCAGGGCCTGGCCCAGAGCAGGGGCGCCTTCATGTTTGAACAAGACAGATCAAACCGCACCAACACGGAGCTGTGGGGAGATGCCAGAACCATGGGTCCCCACCCCTCCCACCATCTGCAGTGTGGACACAGATTAAATGAAGACACCGAGACCATGGCAACATGTGCTGGGTGGGCCGGCGCCCAGGGGCAGGGGACAGCAGGATGGGGCTGTGAGGGAGGCGCCTGGGCCCTGGGGAGGATCCAGCGGCCTGGCCCAGGCGGTCGGGATGCAGTCTCTGTGAGAACTGCTGTGGCAGCTGACAGCTGCTGGCTTTGGGGTCACTGTGTGAGGTGGCAGTCTTTAGACCTCTCGGGCCCCTATGGCCAAAACAGTTTAAAATACAGTGTCCTTGAGAAATAACCAGGCCTCTCCCTGCCTTGTCTCTAGGAAGATGCCTGCTCTGCCACCCTCTGTGTTAGAGACCCTCTGTGGGCCCAGGGTGGGGGCTAGGCCCTGAGGGTGACTCTGGCCCAGTGGCCAGTGTGCTGCCCGCCTGCCCACCAGGGCCACGCCCTTTGTGTCTTGCAGGGGACGAGCTGACCAAGATGGAAGATGAGGATGAGCAGGGCTGGTGCAAGGGACGCCTGGACGACGGACAGGTTGGCCTGTACCCAGCTAATTACGTCGAGGCAATCCAGTGATGGCCAGTGGGCTGGTGGTGGAGGGATGGAGACGCGGTCCCAGGAGCTCCGTTAGCTGTCGCCTGGCATCGCACCTCCGGCGCCTCCAGCCAGCCGAGTGGGCGTCCGTTCCTTTTCCTGCAAAAGATGATGGTTCCGTTGCTCTTGGCTTCATGCTGTCTCTCGAAGGCAGACGAGCTGGTCAGTTTGCCGGGGACTCGGCACCCTTTGCGCTGTGCCGATGGAGAGATCCGAGCACAGGAAGACGCAGCACACCACTGTGTGCTGGCTCGCCGCCATCTGTGTTCTTGGCCGGCCTCTCTCCTCTCCTCCCACCCCGACTGGTTCCTCTGATCTTTTTTCTGTGACTTTTCTTTGACGAGTTCCATCACTCACAACTTAAATGAACAAACTTACGTGCCATTTTCTGAGTGAATACTTCAAAGTTTTTAATTTAAAGGCTGTGTACAGTTATACATTTTTAAATGCCTGTTCTTCCATTTATGTGTAAATTATGGCACAGATTGATATTATCCATCTTGAGGAAATATCTCTATTTCCATGTTGTACTGTTAATCCGCCAGGCCACTGCCTGGGGTCAGCTGCGGGGTGGGGCTCACTGAGACCGATGCAGATTGAGGCTGAGCGCAGTGGGGAGCGGGGGGCCATGTGGCTGGGGCCCCCCCCTAGCGGGAGTGCTCTGCGCGGCCGGGACAGCCAGACGTGAGTTTTGGAAAACCTCACCCAGTGCTCCCAAATGTCACCATATTTAAAAACTACTTTCACTCTGTGCTTAAAACTTTACTCTTGCAAACT
Organism: Phataginus tricuspis; assembly: GCA_029783875.1. Lineage (NCBI taxonomy): Eukaryota > Metazoa > Chordata > Mammalia > Pholidota > Manidae > Phataginus > Phataginus tricuspis. The sequence continues at coordinate 30,828,876 of JAQQAC010003639.1, read as the reverse complement.
AACAATTTTATCCCTGATTTGGAAGGTTAAAAAGACTAACTTTTCAAGAGAAAGCATCTGTACATGAGAGTGCTTTATATTACACTGTCATGTCTCGGTGTAGATCTGTATATGCTATTTGATACTCAGAGAATCTAAAGAGCTCGTCTACTGTTTTCATGCGATGTACCGGCCCTTGGCACAGTGGCTTTCATTTGTGAACTGCTTGAAGACTGTGACATTCGGGCACAGGCCCAGCTGCTCCTCCCGGCTCGGGGCGTGGGCCCTGCACCTCTCTGAGGTGCTAACTGCTGTGGGCAGGCTCCCCTCACCGGGCAGCGGGGGTCTGGCGTCTGACTAGCCTCCGTCCCTTCTGTAGCAGAACACTGTCACCCCCCACAGCCCACCGTCATCATGCCCTCTGAGCAGACAAATGCTGGGTCTCACCCCCCAGCGCAAGGGTCTCTGCTGAGCGTCCTTAGCTGTCAGGGAGCACAGCGCTGGGGCAGGAAGCCTCGCTGTCATCAGGGGCAGGGGAGGGAGGGAAGGAGGGAAAAGCTTTATTTTGTGTAACTCAGACATTGGTGAAGTGGCCGCCGCCATCACAAGCTATGCATTTGCTCAGTGTTCCCAGTGAGCTCCATGTCTTGCTTGGAAAGTGAATGTGTGTGTCTGTCTGTGTCTGTCTGTCCTTAAAACTTACCAGCAGAAATCCTCATTCCTTTGCTACAGATTTACCAAAAATTGTCAAGTCTTTCAGTTCTGCAGTTTCTTTAAATGTATAGTATTTTAGAAAAAAAAATCAATAAATGGTTGATCTCGTGAGTATGACGGTCTCTGCCAGGTGTGTGCCTCGTGCTCACACCAGCTGGCAAACGTGTCTTCGTTGGCATCGACCAGCCCAGGCTGGGCAGAATCCCAGGCAGAAGACTGCTGCCCCTGGGTCCCCGTGTCTCCATTCCACTGCCCCCATCAAGCCAGAGGGTGGGGCTCTGAGGCACCAGCGCCCCTCCCGACCCTGCTGCTGTGTGGCCTGGGCTTCCCCAGTGCGGGCAGCAGTCCTGCGCCCCCCTCCCTCCCCAAGGCCCAAACAGCAGGACCAGCCGGGAGACCACCCATCGCCCAGGCTCCTTTGACCGTATCTCCCAAGCACCTACTGTGTGCTGGGCCGTGGGCTCTGCTCCGCTCTTTTGTTATCTGCATAGAATGTGCCCACCTCCAAACATCCCTGTAGGTGGGAGGAGTCTCCCCAGTTCCATTTTACAGAGGAAGAAACCATCTCCAAGAGTCAGGCTTACTGAAGGTCCTGTTGGCCCGGGCCGCCGGGTATACCCCCCATGGAACCCTCACCCTCACTGGGTGTTCTGAGTTGAAAGGAGGCCAAGGCAAGGGGAGAAAGAGCTACACCTGTGGCCAGACTCACCAAACCCTGGTAGGGCCGCCCAAAAAGTGCCCCGTGTGGGCAGCAGGCCCTTAGGAGCTCGGAGGAGCGAGGTGGGCCGACACGTGCCCCTCAGGCAGGAGATTCAGCCACCTGCTCGGATGTCACCAGGTCCCCATCTGCTTCTGAGGGGTTGGAGCCCATCACAGCCGCGCACTTCCCCGGATCAGACGCTAGCTTCTGCCTCGCCACCTCCAGGCTGCCTCAGAGACAGGGCAGGTTAGGGCGGAAGGGAGAAGTCAGAGCAGTGTCCCTGGGCCTGGTGCCTGAGCTGGGCCGGGCCAGCTGGGCTGGGCCTGCTGGGCCGACTGGGCCGAGGCATTCGGTAACTCAGGCATTGTCACAACAGTGGGGGGTGCCGGAGTCACCCCACTAAAGCTAAGAGAACGTGGAAGGTCTGGAGACTCAAGTTGAGCGGCTTGTCAAGGCCCCAAGATGGAACCATGATTCAAACCTACAGGATACCGGAGGGGAAGCCCTTCCTCACCCCCTCCATCAGCAGAGAGAAAGAGGGAGGTCAAGAGGGACCCCCAAAAGGCAGGGTGAAACCACCTCTGCTCGGCGAGGCCTTTCCTCGGCCTCCCGACGTCCACAGCGTTTGTGCCAGGAGTCCTGAGGGCCCTCATCGTCCACCTGCCTCAGCTGTCCTGGCTCTCGGGGTGAGTTGGGGAACCTTCACTCACCCCTCTTGGCCTCAGTTTCCCCAGGCAAGAGTAGTGCCTGCCTTCCACCACTGGAGGGTTAGGGTAAGGGGTAATCGGCCACAGGCACTCAGGGTAGTAACTCCTGGCATCCTTGGCTGCCCCGCCACACCCTCCATGCTGAGCCCTCCAGTCCTTTGTCCCTCTGTCCTTCCCTGTAATTGCTGCCAGGGGCCAGGCTGCCCCTCTCCCCCTGGATGTCTGGCCAACCTCGGGTCCCTGGGGCCTTCAGGAGGGGTTTAAAGGGTAAACCTCTCCAAGCCCCCCAGTAATGCCCCGAGGGCAAGCGATCGCTGACCAGGTGGCCCAGACAGGCATCTGGCCCTGCTGCAGCTCAAGCTGAAACCCTGCTGGGTCTTCTGAGTTCCCTGCGGAGGATGGGGCTGGCCTCTGTGCTCTGGGCTTCGCTGCAGGGCTTCCCTCCTCCTCAACATGGGCAAGACCTCTCCCCGTGCTTGGCCTGGCCTCTCCTAGGCGGCCTGTGGGTCTGGGCTGTGCTGAAGCCTGGGAAGCTAGGCAAAGACTTGGAGGGCGCCCACTTCCAGTGAGCCAAGTGAGGCCTGACCCTGAGCAGCCCCTGTGGCTGGGTCCCTCCCTGTTCTCCATTCCTGGGTTGCATTCATTCACCAAGCATTTCTTCAGCACCTACTGTGTACAAGACTCTGGTGCCAGGATGGACATGAAGAAGGGCCCTTGTTCACCTTCAGGGAACTCAGGGAGGGACCGAGTCACTGTGACACAGACTCAGGGAGGGACCAAGTCGTTCTGACACGAGGGTTGGTGCAGCAGGGAGGAGGGGGCAGGGTGGTTCCCTTGAGAGCATGCCTGGTGGAATCTTCGGTCCAGTCTACAAGTCTTAGGAAATTAGAACAAACTGGGGCCCCCAGCCCAGTCCCAAGGCTGTACCGTGCAGAGTACTACAGGGTCCCTGAGCTCAGTCCCCTCTTCCGGTGGGAAGTGTCCCTGCCTGGGCAGGAGGCCAGGCTGGACTGCAGATGGTCTGGGGAGGACTCCACCCCAAGCAAGTGCCTGAGCCTCTCTGAGCCTGTTTCCATAAAGTGGGGATCTAAGGGGGAGCTGGAAGTGAGAGACCTTGCCAAGCAGATGCCAGGTGTCCTACAAGCTGCCTCTCATCCCCGGCCCCGCAGCCCCAGCCTAATCCAGGTAGTGGCTTCCCCCTCAGCACGTCTCCCCAGCCCCTTCCCCACACCTCTCTGGGCCTCATTTTCCCTTAGAAGGGTGGGAGGTGACCCCAGGCTGGACCTCTGTGGTCTCTGTGGTGGGAGTGAGCAGAAGGGTCTGGCCACAGCGCCTCAGTGGACAGACCTGGGGCCCCTGCTAGAGAGACCCGGCCAGGATAGAGGCGACACCACTGCCCTGGGGGAGGACAGACCCAGGCTGAGCTGAATCCCTACAAGGCTCATCCCCCACCAGGCGAGGCTACTGCCAAGCACAGGGTCAGAGGAGTCAGGCTGACCCTGGCTGACCCCAGCACTGTCAGGGGACAGGCAGTTTCTTAGCCTGCTGTTTCCAACCAGCCTTGGGTTTAACGTTTATCAACTACATGTCAGGTCCCATGCTGAGCATCTTCCCTGGCAAAGGGTCATATAAACCTCCTCACAATGTGTGAATGCCCTTTTACAGATGAGGAAACAAACCAGAGAGGTCAAGTGACCTGCATCAGGTCACACAGCAAGTCATGGGTAGAGCTGGGGTTTGAACTCTGGTGCCCAACTCCTCATAGCAGGTGCTGTTGTCTAAACCACTCTTCTCAAACTTTGGGAGGGTCCGTTAAACCCAGTTTTCTGGGTGGCATTCCAGAGTCTCTGAGTCAGTAGTTTGGGGATGAAGCCTGGAGTCTGCAGGTCTAGTAAGTGCCCAGGTGATGCTGATCCAGGCCCACAGTTTGAGAACCACTGGTCCACAAAGCAGTTCAAAGTTGCCAAAGTACCAGCAATTCTGTTGCCCCTTGATTTGTTTTTGTGACCAGCAGATGCTCCTAAGCCAGCTCTGGGGCTCAGAGCTGATCCGCCGGAGCCCAGGAAGTGAGGGACGCAGGCCAGCGTGACATCCCGTTCTCGGCTGTGCCTGTGATGCCCACGCGAGGGGCAGTGGGGTCAGGCAGCAGCCGGGTAGAGAGGGGGAGGCGTCCCACCAGGGTCGATGGGCGCTCTGTGTCACCGATGAGCTTCAGGTGCTCAGGCCAGGCCTTCGGTCTGCCTGACCCTCAGTTTCCTCATCAGGAAAATGGGGAGATGGTTTCCTATCTTCTCTTTTCCCATAATCATATGACGTCAAGAATGGGAAAGTGCTTGATAAAACAATATGGGGTACCTTGTGACAGTTATCTCAACCCCGAATACATTCCCAACTCCAAGCCCATAATCACCAAAGTAGGCAGGCCTCAGATGGAGACCCCAAGTCCTTCCAACCAGTCGCAGACATGAGTGCTTCCCCCAAGCATACATCCTTATATGAAACTGTGTATGAGGAGGCTGAGTTTTTCACACCAAAATCTTGCAAAAGATTATTTTCTTCTCTGAAACTTATGATAGTCTTACAAAGGCATAAAAATGAAGTGGATAAGCACATGGACTGTGAAGGCATATTCCCTGCACTCAACTGTGTGACCTTAACTAGCCAGCTAACCTTGAGCAAAATACTTGCTTTCTCTAAGCCTTGGTTTGCTTATCTATGAAATGGGAATAATCGTAGTAAACGCCGGTATTTCACTGTGCCAGACGCTATTCTAAACTCTAACATTTATTAATTCATTGAATCCTCACAGCAGCCCCATGAACCAGGTAGATACCATTACTCCTATTTTTATAGGCGAGGTACTTGAGGCAGAGAGAGACTAGATAACTTTCCCAGTGAGCGACGGCTACCACGCAGCTCAGCCAGCATCCAGGCGCGGGCGGTGCAGTGAGGCGCCCTGCCCACTAGGCTGTGCTGTTGGACTATGAGGGCTCCTGCCTCAGCGCGCCAGGACGTGCCTGCCCCCAGTGGCGCTCAGTAGATACTCACCACCACCGGAGTTACCCCTTTACAGAGCTGCCTGACCTGAAAGGTCCTCCTCTGGGCTCTGGAGCACCACATCACAGCACCCTCCCTACCCCATTGTCACTGCTGGTATCTGTCTCCCCCAGTGACTAGCAAGTTCATGGGTGCAGAGACTGGCCTTAAATTCAGACCATCCAGTGAAACTCAGATTATGTTGTTGTAGACCTCTTCAAAACATTTGTGGAAGGGCTGAGAAATGAAGGACGAAATGAACCAGTGAACTACATAAATAGTATCACTCTCTTTGAGGAAAGGACCGCAAGGACCGCCAACACAGGCTGTCAGTGGGCTAAAACTCCCACGCAGGGAGGATCCAGTGTGGCAGCAGATGGTGGTGGCGCTGAAGAGGTAAGAAAACAAAACACTTCCCCCACACGCCCCGCCGCATCCCCAATGTCATTCAAGGCGAAACTGCAAGCAAATGCTGCTTCTGGGTCAAGACAGCCAGGCTGCTCCTGCCCCTTTATGTAATATTTTCAAATAGCAATGATTTTTCCATCATTGTAAAAGGAACAAAGGGTCAGATGAAGATTTGGAAACTAAGCAAAAAGCATTCAGAAAAACACTAATGTTACCCATGATTCTGACATCCAGAGGTTACACTGTTGACATTCTGGTGTATTTTTTCCAGTCTCTTTTCTCTATAAAGACAGGCACGTGTTTTGTCATCATCAATGTCTGTGTTTTACAAAATTGGGGTCATACCGTAAATGTACTGTGGTACCTTGCTTCATTCTGTTAACATTTGATCACCAGCATTTTCTCATGTCCCTAAGTACAACTAAAAATATATTAATGGCTACATGATATTCCATGTGTCATTGTCCCACATTATGGAGCATTTGCTTTGTTTCTCATTTTTTTTCACTTTTAAAGGTACAATTTACATACAGTAAAATACATGCCATTTAGTGTACAGTTCTGCAAGTTTTGACAAATGCCTACAGTTGTGTAAACACCACCACAATCAAGGTACAGCATCATCCCATCACTTCCCAGATCTCTCCCTGCTCCTCTGCACTCAACCCCCCTTATATCCTAGCCCCTGGAAACCACTCATGTTTGCTTCTACAGTTTTGCCTTTTTCAGGTCATATGAATGGAATCATACAATATGTAGCTTTTTGAGATTCTTTTCACTTCACATAATTCACTTGAATACAGCCAAGTGGTTTCATGTGTCAATAGTTTCTTCCTTCTTATCGTTGAGTAGTTTCCATTGAATGAATTTCTCATGGTTTGTTAATCCAGCTGAAGGATATTTGGGTTGTTTCCAGTTTTTGATGATTACAAATAAATTTGTTACACACATTCAAGGACAGGCTTTTGTGTAAACATAAGTTTTTATTTGACTTTCCAATTATTTTTGCTGTTATAATATTGCAAATATTACAGTAGAGAGGCTATGCCAAATCATTTATCCCATTAAAGAAAGTAATGACATCAGCTTAAATTCTGCTTTTTAAAGAAATCAGTAACACGTTTAACTATTTTTCCTTTTAAAAAGGGGCATTTGTACATTTCCAAGTATGTGCATATAGGCATTGGTGGAAACCAGATAAGGCTGCTCATGACTCCCTGAATTCAATTTCTAGTATGTCTGACCTAAACAGAAGTGGTGTGCCTAAGAGATAGCATTCACCTATTTTCTCATTAGCACTAACTGAAGCCCCCTGGTGTCCTCTAGGAGCCAGGGATAAGATCTGTGCTTATCTCTCACTCTAATTCATCATATGACTGACTAGGCAGGTCTGGTTTTTCCTTAAGAGTGGCCTTTGGCTTTCAGCAAGCTCCTATTCAACTGACTGAAAGTCTTGCCAATGGGTTTCAGCCCCCGGCAAGTTCGGGAACAACCCCAACTTCCCCACAATGAACTAACTTAACTGCTGTCTCACCTGGCCGCAGCCACGCCAGGATGTCATCATAAAAGACCGATAGCAAGGGTAGTACACAGAATGCACAGCGGGCCTGTCTGTTGGTTGGGTCCTTTCAAAGCCTTCCTGTGTTCTATTGTTCTCAGACCTGCAGCAAGGAATTTTTACCCACCCTCTTTTGAGGGTGAGAGAATTTCCTACCCAGGTTTGGGTCTGGGCTTACTGGCTCTTGCTTCTCCTTCTCACCTGACAGCAGCGGGCCCTGGAGGCTATCAGGGCCTCCTCCCTGGAGCGTGGATTTGCTGTGTTTACTTTAGGAGAGCAAGGACGTGGGTGGGGTTTTGTGCCCATCCTCCTGTGATGGTCTGGGTTTGTTCTCCTGGTTCTTGTTCCTGTGGTACCAAAAATTGAAAGGCAGAGGCACAACAGCAAAACAGAGGGAAAGTTCTGTTTGGATACACTTCAAGGGAGAAGTGGGCCAGAGTCGAGGTAGACAAAGGCCTGGATCTGTTGGGCAGGAGGCCTTAATATTGCATTCTGGCTAGGAGGTGCCTCTTTGATGGACAAGGTGGGGTTGTTTAATTGACAGTCCATCTCTGTAGCAATCCTCTCAGTGCACAAGTCCTTTCCTGCGATGAGGTGTGTTTTGGGCAGTTCTCAGTTTTGCTCAGTTGGCCCTTGTTGTGAGCAGGTTGGGACGTTTGGCCTGGTCCTGATAGGCAAAAAAGTTATCCCCCTGCAAAGCGTTTGTTGCCTTCCTGTGGGACTCCCTACCCAGGTAGTTTGGGCAGTTTTTTCCTTGAACTTTATTTTCCCCTTCCCCAGGCTGCTCATGTCTATCTTTCTAACGAACACTCACTCCTACAGTCAGATGCCTACCCAACTGAGCAGTTTCTCTCAGTCTCTTTTCTGTCTTACTCTCTGATGTACATGTATGGAGACCAGCTTATGAATGAATGTAAACTCTTTGTATCTGAGGCCCCTAGCTATTCCAAACTGACTGGCTAGCCCACACTTGCCTTTTAGAATTCATTACAACTTCAAGCAATTTCCTCTTGCCCACTTCTATGGCAATCACCTCTTTCTCCTGTGTTTTGCCTAAGGTGAAAGAGCTCTTGTGTTCCATCTATGGAGAGGCTTGTCTTTCTTTGGAATTCAGTTAACTTGGTTGCTTTGCAACCTCAGCTCTCTGAAGGGTTCAAGAGAATTACGATTTTGTAGATTATCTAGCCTTTTCTCATTATTATGTTGGAAGTGATTTATTTTTTGTACCTTTATACATTCTAAGCCCATTCCACACATACTGTGTGCCAGGCATTGTTCTAGGGCTAGGGATGGGGGACAGACAACAGTTGTGATCTCAAGTTTATATTCAATTGAAGGGACGCAGGTATTTGTATAGTATTACATTGCATATTCTAGCATTAGGTGGTAGGAAGTTCTATAAAGAACACTTAAGCAGATGAGAGAAAAAGACAATGATGGGTGTACAAATGGTATTTTTCCTCCCCTTATGTCCCTGCCTATTAGTAGTCCCTACTGTCTACACTTCATTGCCATTTTATTCTTCCCTTCAGGGATCTCTGTGCTGGTGTGTAGTCAATACCCTAACTATAACTTGGTAAGACTCCAGTTCCAAAAGGGTATATAGGACCATCATTCCCATCAGAAAGAATGACTGTTCCTTTAACGTGCCACGTGTTCTGTGTAGGGCCAAACTAGTACCAAGGAAGGACACAAAGTACAGGGGTATAAACTTTGACTCAACATAAGGAAGAACTTTCAAACAGAACTGTCTGCAAGAGTGACGTACTGTCCTGAAAGATAATAAATTTCTCTTTCTTGGAAAAGTTCCAGCCCTGGGTTTAAATAAGTCCACGTTCCCCACAAGCTTCCACCTGCCCGCCCGTCCGAGGGTATCTAACCAGACCGGGTAAGTGAACGTGCCTCTAAATGCAGGAGACCACTCCCAAAGGATGTGCCAGGGTTTCTGCCTGATTCTCCCCTTCTAGCCCTATTGCACACAGGAGCAAACCAATCTTTTGAGAGAAATGACCGGACCAAGATCCCAGAGATAGGAAACAGCGGCTGAACTGGGCGGGGAGCCAAGGTACCGACTTCCAAACCTGCTATCCTCTCGCTGCACCCCCGAACCGTAGGCGCCCTTTCCCAGGGCTCCACACCCACTGTTGTAAAAGAGGCGGCGCCCCCTTGTCCAGGTCAAAGCCTCCGCGCTAGGGAGGATGGCCGGCGTAGGCTGCGGCCGCGGCCCAGGGACTGTCGGGTGTTGGCCCAGCCCGCTGGGTTCATCAGATCGCGCCCGGCGCCCTCGCCTCGCGAGCCCTGCCATCTGCCTAACCTGACACCCACACTGACACTTTAGGAAAAGAATCTTCCCACCCAAGGTTCGGCCTTAGTTTAGGAAGAAAAAGAAAAGAAGGCGACTAGTGAAACTGCGGCGTGGGCACGGCGCGTGGACCTTCTTTCCCTCGTCTCCTCCTCTGTCACTGGCAGTGACCGCTTCTGTCGCCCTCACACGCAGGGCGAGAAGACCCTGGCCAAGGAAGCAGTCCATCAGGCGAAGCGGCAACCGCCCAGCCGAAGTGCCTCTGGCTCCCAACGCTGCGCAAGCGGGAAACAACCCCATCTGTCCAGGCGCGCTCAGCCCAGAGCGACCGCCGGCTCAGCCCTGCCCAAGATTCTCCCTGCGCACGCGCACGCGGCGCCGGGGCGGGGCCTTAGTGGGCGGAGCCAGCGTCTTCCCGAAGGAAGGCCTCTACAGAGCGGCGCGTGCGCCCCGGTTGTGGGCAGGGCCGGAGGCTGGGCGAGCCCCGTCCGTCATGCGCAGCCCCGCCCACTCGGCGCCCTCCCTCTCCCAGAGGCGGCAACCGCTCTTCCCGCTTGGCGGGGCCGGCTGCGCCTCGTTTTGCCGTTGACCATGGAGGACCCCAGCAAGCAGGACATCCTGACCATCTTCAAGCGCCTCCGCTCGGTGCCCACCAACAAGGTAACGGCGGCTGGGCGTTTCAGGCTTCCTAGGCATCTCTGCTGGACCCTGCAGGAGGCCCCCGTGGTGGCCTCGGCCGTGGGAGGAGGAGCCGGCCTGGCCTGTGACACGTCGCACTTGCGGCCGCGGGATCCGGGCCTCGCTTGGGGGCGGGCCGCGCGCCGCCCCTCAGCCTCAGCTAGGAGGGGGTTGGAGGGCGGGCACCTGGGGGTCCGGGAGGCGGGCAGACCCTTGTGGGTCCCTGACAGCCGGCTGGAGGCATGCACGGGGGCGGAGTGGCTACTGTGAGCTCCGCAGAGCTGGGGGCGAGCCCGGGCCCCGAGGGCGGGCCGGGGCGCCCAGACTGAGGTCCCGCGAGTGCGGGCGGACACCGCAGGCTACCTGCGGGCCGGCCGGGAAGTGCGCGGCCTGGGAAACAGCAGCCGGGCGCGCCGGGCGCTTGAGAAAGCTCGCCTCGCCCCCTCCCCACCCTGGAGCAGACCTCTGAAGTCCCTCGGGGG
>JAQQAC010003639.1:30760903-30804604 GCA_029783875.1 Phataginus tricuspis | reverse complement strand
GAGTGTTGTGACTGTTGGAGCCCATTAGCGTGAAAGGCCTTCTGAGGTTACAGGCCACGGGAGGTCCACAAAACCCCCGAGTCTAGATGAATCCGTTTGCTTTACTAACAGGAAACTAAGGTAACAAAATACAGGATAGGACAAGATTTTATTCTTGTAAATGTTTTAAAATCTACATTCTCAGCTGAAAAAGAGTTTCTCCTAAAAGGTTTTATTGTCTAGAACTCCTCCTGTATTTGCCATGGCGCTTGTCCTCTCTCTCCCCTGCCTAAGGTTTTTCTTCAGCAGTTGTTGGTCAGAGACAGATTTGCTCGATGCTGTCACCAGCATTGGGTGACAAGGTGCAGTACTGAGTAGACTTTAAGGATTACATACGGACAAGGAAAGAACAAAAGAATTGTGACAACTAGAGTGTGGGGCCCGAAATACTCCGCTTACATGTTCTCATTCTCCACTGCTTCCATGCCCGGAGCAGATCCTGGCCCACAGTATGTCATTAACCGATGTGTTGGTCCTTGTCTGGCAAAATATCATTGTTCTGACTCACTCTGCCTTGCCTACTTAAATGCCTTAATTAGAATCAACCTTTTAAATATTTATGAATGTAAAACAGTTGAGTTTCCTCTTAACTGTTCGGCCTGCCATTTCTTATAACAGCTTTATTGGCATATAATTCACACACCATGAAATTCAACCCTTTAAAGTGTACAGTTTACCTAATACACTGAACACTATCACCACTACCTAATTCCAGAACATTTTCAGCAGCGCAAAAAGGAACCCCATCCACATTAGCCGCTCCCCGTTCACTCCCAGCCCCTGGCAACCACCAGTCTGCTTCCTGTCTCTAAGGATGTGGCCGTTCTGGACATCTCGTATGTATGGAATCATACAGAATGTGGGCTTTTGATGGCCGGCTTCTTGTGCTTATTAGTATTTTCTCAAGGTTCATCCATGTTGTATGTAGCATGTGTCAGTATTCCAGACCTTTTTAAGGCCAAATAGTATTCTGCTACATGGATATACTCTATTTTGTTTATCCATTTTTAAAGTAATAAATAAAATTAAATCAATAAAATATTTTTGTAATAGAGACATAATGGAGTTCCTAACCAGGATCATTTTTTAGGTAAACTAGAAAGCAGTTTCTGGCAACTGAAAATTTAGATCTCTATCATTGATATAATTGGTATTAGAACTTATACAGATGTTAACATATATTGGGTATATGGTCAACATATGTGCTAGGTAGCTCAGAACAGTTTACTTGAAAACACCAGGTCATATGGCAGAATTACAAATGATATTTGTTAGGGGAACCACTAACATTTTTATTCTATAAAGCAACTGGATAAAAAATACACTTCTATTTTAATGGACGTTTAAATTAAAATTCTTATAATGGTAAAATAGAATATGGAGCTTAAAAAGAAAGACGACCATGGACAAAATTTGATATGTAGTACTGAGCAAATTAAAAGTATTACATGTTCAAAAACATGTTTGATGAGTGTATTTCCTGTATTAATATCAATATTTTTAACTTTCAGATGGACCAGGACCAAGTGTGGAAGGTCTTAACGTACCAACAAGGGCCGCTTTAGGTAACATGCATGAGACTACATTCTGACTGAGAGAGATTCATTAAGAAAAAAATGAATCCTGTCTACATTCTGCCTAGAATGTATAGAAGAATATGACATCATGACATTAATCTATTAGTGAGATTTTATTAAGCAAAAAATGCTAACCTGCTTTAGCTAGCTCGGTGGCTGTGACATGCGGCACCTGCATACCTGGCCAAGGTGGCTCTGGGTGCTCGCGTTTGGCCAGTTTGTGTTGGGCTGTTTGTGTCCCCGGCAGAGGTCAGAGCAGCCACGTCACTCCTATTTATTTACTCAGGAACTCTCAGCATTTTCTTCCCTTTCTGATTTTATAATAGGTGAACTTCATCTTTTAATTTTTCATTATAAGGGAATTAAAATCTGAAATTTAGTGTATATTATACTATGTTAATTGGAAAACACGTGATTTGGTGAAAAATAAAGCATTAGAAATGTCCCAGATCTTTTCATCATGTATTAATAGACTTCAGGGGGTTGGAAGCAGATTATACAATTACCACAAAACAAATCTAAAAGAAAGTGGTGGAAAGAAAAATTTCTGTGGCTATCGTTTCACACTTGAAATATAATGACATTATTCTCCCATCAGGGCAAAATCTTCTGTTGTTAGTGGTTTTATGCTCTCTTTTCTATTAAAGCACATTCTCATCTTTGTAAGAAAAAAATTTAAGATTCTATTCTTACTGGATCTCTTAAACACAGTTCTAAAAACAATATGTAATCTATGATTGAAGTTTACCCCGAAAATGAATTTCAGGAAACTTTATCTAAAAGCATCATATATTTTTTGAGCAATCGAGAGTGTACTGCTACTAAAATAATAGAATGTTTTCTATTTCTTATTGACTAATATGATAAAAAAGTCTGTATATAAGCCAAGGTGGAAAAGCATGTCACTGACAGCTCTCACTGTATGCATAATGCCTGACTAGCTTTACATTTTAAGATAACTTTGAGAGTTTTTGAAGAGTAGAGCTTAATAGGAACATTTGTTCTAATACATGCAAAAAATACTGCTGAAGAAAGCAATGAATGGGGTAAGGTCAGGCTTTTTATTTCTCTTCAGTGCGGTGTCCAAAACATGTTTTCTCCGAGTTCGGAGACCATGTGAAGACACCGAAAAACTCCATTTTGATGAAGTTCGTTAATCTAAAATGTATTCGGAAACTTGAGTCTTCTGGATAACAAAGTACCGTGGAAAATATAGTCTCCAAAATATTCATATACAGTATGTTAGAATTTTTTTAAAGATACACTACAAATGGAAAAATTAATGTATTCTCTTGGTGTGACCTTCTACATTTTATTTTTTGACAGAGGTTTCATCTATCATAAAAAAGAAACCAAATCAAGCTAAAAGAGGAGTGAGTATTATGTATCAAATATCTGGTAGTTCAGCCCTAAAATAGCTCGTGCCCTCAAGAAAGCCACCTTTGTCATTCTGTTGTTTTATTTGGAGGCATATCATATATATGTGGCTTTGATAAAGGGTCTATATTTTGTTCAATGAGGTAAATGATATACTTAGTGAGATTCTCTAGAATCAGTGTTTAACATTTCTTCTGTCATTGACAAAATGCTAAAAGCAAATCAACAGAGGCTCCCCGGGAGTTCCCGTCATGTCCGCACGCCCATAGCACTGGAGGGTCGCCACCTGCGCAGCTTTCGGATGCCATGAATCCGCTAGCGCCCCTGTCCTGGAGGCAAGCACCAGGCTTCCCTTCCTGACTTCGTCACTTAGTGGTTGTGATCCTGGGCAAGTCATTTAGCTTGCATGAGCTACAGTTCCTTGTATGTCAACTGGGGATAATCCTAACGCCAACCTCGTAGAGAACAAATGCCAAGCGTGTCACCGTGCCTGGCAGATGAGCAGCCTCCGTAACTGTCAGCCGCTGTTCGGAAGCCTTCAGTTGGGGTAGCATGTGATCTTACATCTCTTCTAGCTTGGGGCCAAAAAAGGAAGTTTGGGAGCCCAGAAACTGGCGAATACATGCTTTAATGAAATTGAAAAGCAAGCCCAGGCTGTAGATAAACTGAAGGAAAAGGAAGACCTGGCCCGCACGGCCCCTCAGGAAGAATCAATGTAAGTTCACCTTAATTGTGACAATTTGTTTTCAGGGAGTAAAACTTAAGCAACTATGAGATGGGCTTTCCAGATGCCATTTATTTTTACGTAAGTGTGTGGGAAAGGCAATGCAAATTTGGTTTTATGAAAACTAATACCAGCTGACACACAGACAGGATGGGAGAGAGAGAAGTGGCGAGGGGGAGCAGCTTTGATTTCAGGCTGAAGCTCGGAGGTGAGGGCACAGTTGGGAAGGCAGCGAAAAGGGAAGGCAGAGCTGTGTCAGGAGGTATTTACCCATGAAATGTGCTCGACGCCATCAGCCATTAGGGAAAGGCACGTCAAACCCAGTGAGAGACCGTTGCACTCACTAGGGCCCACGATGACCGGTGTTGGCGAAAACAGAGAAATTGGAACCCACATACATTGCCAGTGGCGACATAAAAAGTTAGACATAATGTGACCATAGGACCAAGCAATTCCACTGTACAGAGAAATTAAAACGTGCATCCACACATCCACACAAAAACTTGATGAGAGTGTCATAGCAGCGTTGATCCCTATAGCCAAAAAGTAGATATGACCCAGATGTCCATCAGCTGACAAATGGATAAACAAAATGTGGTCTCTCCACACAATGAATAGTATTCAGCCATAAAAAGGGAGGAATCAGTGCTTCATGCTACAGCATGGTTACATCTTGGAAAGTTTATGCAAAGAAAGAAAGCCAGTCACCAAAGACCACTTACTGTATGATTCCATATATTGAAATGTCTGAAATAGGCAAATCCATAGAGCCAGAGAGCAGACTAGTGGTTGCTAGAGGCTGGGGGAAGGGGCAGGGAAGAATGGGGATGGCTGCTAATTGGGGTGGGGTTTCTTTTTGGCGTGATGACCGTGTTCTGGAATTAGGGAGTGGTGATGGTATTTAATAGGTGAATATACTAAATACCACTCAATTGTACACTTTAAAAGGATGAATTTTATGATGTGTGGATTATATCTCAATAGCAGAAAAGGTATTTATAATATGAACCCCCATTAGACTTGGTGTCTAAGTTCTAAATATGTGATGGAAGGTTGTGGTGGTCTCTCCAGAGGGTTTGAGTCTGGATTTTGAAAGGGCTTCAGAGACAGCCTTGGCACAGAAGAGAGGGAGGAAGAAGAGTCTGGGAGAATGAAGACCTTTGTACAGGGGGACCGCCTGGATTGGAGAACTGGGGTGCTAACGTGGCTCACCGTGAAGGCAGGCTGGTGGTTAACATTTTATCCCGAGGATCGCTGTGATGAAGGGGTGCGTCTCAGAAAGTGAGCCCGGTAGTGACGTCCAGGAGAGGAAGGAGGGGAAGAAACTGGGACCGGGAGGCCAATCTAGAGACTGGATTTAGTTGAACACCTAAGGCTCTTGAGAGGTTTTAATTTGTGTTGAAAACAAGAGAAATCTGGCCATCTGGAAGTTCATGGGGCTGGGTTTAAAAGATGAGACAAGAAGGGAGTGGCTGCACCATAGAAAGGGAGGCAACTTGGATTTCTGGGGTTTTGTGTGTGTTTATTTTATTTGTGCAGCGTTTTCGCTTGCTTTCATGTGTATTTGATCAGTTTTGAGTTACCACAGAATGCGTAATGAAGAAGGTAACAATACTGATTTGATGAGTTGTTTTGAGGATTAATTTAGCGTGCTGAAGTGCCTGGCGCATGGGGAGCGCTCGGTCAGTGCTGTCTTACTATTCACACTAACAGTTTGCTAAGGGGACTTGGTAAGCAAGCCCAGATAATTTGAAATTCTTTTTTCTCATTGCCATTTACCTCGCAGAACATAGGGGGCAGCACTGAACTGTGTTTAGGTTAAGTATTGTTTGAAATGCTTTTCATAAAATTGACTTGAGTTGTGGCAGACTTCCCTTTAATTTCTCAGACCAAGCTAGCATTTTGAGCTTGGTAAAAGGGGACGGTTAAATCCAAGTGTTTAGGTGGCTTCTGCGGGTTCTGGGGAGTGGGCTCTGTTCTCCCGCATAACGGGTTCCCATAGAGTGTACAGTCCAGTGACTAATCAAAACAAAGGACAAAGAAATTGCCAGCTTCCTTCCTGCAGAGCAGGGGGAGGGAAGGAGATTAGTGTATGACCAGAAGCAACACCCTCCTTGACGTTAGCTTTCATTAGGACTATTTAATACATCAGCAGCATAAAAGCAGAGATGCTGATCATGGGGTATTTTCTGTATTTTGTTTGGGAGCTCAGTTTAACAACTTCCTTGGCCTTGTTTGGAACAGCTGCACTACTGTGCCTTAACCGCCATCCTGTCTCTCAGACTCCTCACCACTGTTTCACCAGCCCAGTGCTGTGCCACGGATGGGGGAGTGCATGCTTTATCCTGAGAATGTAACAGAGTTGCTCTTCTGCAAGTTAACTTTTTTAATGGCTGTAAATGAAGTTACTCAGTTCAGTACACTATCAGGACCAGTGTTGTTTCTTGTATCATCAGACTGTGAAACTAACGAACCATGTAGTAGCCTGATCCTTGCCTTCTGGCAGCTTCTCAGCCCATCCTCAGGGGCGTCTGTGCACACGGTCCGCAGGAAGAGTAGGAGGAGGCAGAGCAGCTACCCTTGCTTGATCGGAGCGCTTTGCAAGCCCTCCCTTGGCCAGGGCTGGGAGAGGCTTTGCAGTTCTGAGAACCATGGAGTCCAGCTTCTTATTTCCATTAGTGCTTCCAGAGCCATGTTGCAGGAAGCCTGGGTGCTCACAAGTATGCTTTGGACGAGCAATAGACCCAATCCTGCATCGGATGTCCTAAGAAGGAAAATCTTCCCATCTCAAGTCTAGAGGAACTTTTCATTCCCATCCATTCATCTTCAGAAGAATCTGTTGCTACAGTTAAATCTATTTGTGATTTTAAACAGACCTTGTTTGCCTCCAAAACTTATACTTGAAGTATTAATTTTCTGAGTAATGAAATGGATATATTACCATAACCTGTCCTGTAAAAATAATAGTAAAGAAAAACAAACTGTAAGATTAAAACAAAACAAAGAAATCCTGCCTGGCTATTAAGGCTTAAATTAAACAGCACACTCATTAAACAGCAAAAGCAAGACTATTTTTTTCTAGTAGGAAATTCTATTGTCATTCCCTGTTACTACACAGAAATGTGTTAATATTGTTATGGAATTTATTCAGTGCCTTCTTATGGGGAATTTGTGATATTTTACATAATTGTATAAAATGGCTGCTAACCAAAAATGAACAAGTGGGACTATATCAAGCTGAAAATCTTCTGTACAGCAAAGGACACCATCAGTAGAACAAAAAGACATCCTACAGTATGGGAAAATATATTTATAAATGATGCATCTGAGAAGGGGTTGACATCCAAAATATATAAAGAACTCACACACCTTAACAAACAAAAAGCAAATAATCCAATTAAGAAATGGGCAGAGGACATGAATAGACACTTCTCTAAAGAAGAAATTCAGATGGCCAACAGGCACATGAAAAGATGCTCCACATCGCTGGTCATCAGAGAAATGCAGATTAAAAACACAATGAGATATCACCTCACACCAGTGAGGATGGCCAACATCCAAAACACAAACAACAACAAATGTTGGCGAGGATGTGGAGGAAGGGGAACCCTCCTACACTGCTGGTGGGAATGCAAATTAGTTCAACCATTGTGGAAAGCAGTATGGAGGTTCCTCAAAAAACTCAAAATAGAAATACCATTTGACCCAGGAATCCCACTCCTAGGAATTTACCCTAAGAATGCAGCAGCCCAGTTTCAAAAAGACAGGTGCACCCCTATGTTTATCGCAGCACTATTTACAATAGCCAAGAAATGGAAGCAGCCTAAGTGTCCATCAGTAGATGAATGGATTAAGAAGATGTGGTACATATACACAATGGAATATTATTCAGCCATAAGAAGAAAAGAAATCCTACCATTTGCAACAACATGGATGGAGTTAGAGGGTATTATGTTCAATGAAATAAGCCAAGCTGAAAAAGACAAGTATCAAATGATTTCACTCATATGTGGAGTATAAGAACAAAGAAAAAAACTGAAGGAACAAAACAGCAGCAGACTCATAGAACCCAAGAATGGACTAATAGTTACCAAAGGGAAAGGGACTGGGGAAGATGGGTGGGAAGGGAGGGATAAGAGGGTAAAAGGGGTATTATGATTAGCAGACGTAAGGTAGCGGGGGCACGGGGAGGGCTGTACAACTCAGAGAAGACAAGTAGTGACTCTATAGCATCTCACTACGCTGAGACAGTGACTGTAATGGGGTTGAGGGGGGGACCTGATGAACGGGGTAGTTTAATCACCATAATATTGCACATGTAACTGTAGGTTAATGATACCAAAATAAATTGTAAAAATAAATAAATAAATAAATAAAAATAAAATAAAATGGCTGCTAACTTAGGAATCCTGGTAAGGTAGGTATATCACTTTTCAGGGCCCTGAAATTTTGTTGCTATCTTAATAATACGGTAAAATACCCTTGTTATCGCTACAGGCATAAGTTTCTTTCTTTATGAAAAATTATTTATAGCATTTTTGGAAATCTAAGAGTATGAGAGAGACATGGTTTTGTACATCTTTTTACCCCTTTGGTGCATTATCTGTAACAGGCATTTGGTAAGTAGATGGTCAGTGTCTGGCTGGTAGAACAGATGAGACTGTCGGCTGGGGAATGACCACGCCACTTCACGTGCGCTCAGAAGCCTGATTCCATAAAGAACCCACAGGAAATGTTCTTGTAAACTAAAGAATGCTTTTGCAATTAAGTAACCCCTTCTTCATTTATCTATCTGTTGTGAAGTCAAATTTATATATATATTTGTCTTAAGGCAAACCAATGAGACTAACCTCCTACTTCTGATGTGTATTGTAGGAGTATAATAAAATATCAGTCCAAGCAAGAAATTCAGCTATTTACATTCCTACTAGAAATAATTTCAGTATACATTCCGTTATTACATAATAGGTAGTATAAACTGGGATTATATGATACTAGGCAGTATAAACCAGAGTGGCAATGTAGGTTCAGCAGCAACCAAAATGTGGCCATAAACTTACTCAGATTCCCTTGAGCATGTACTCAAAAAGACATTTAGGAAAAAAAAAGCCAACTTGCCGTCATAATTTTTAATTATGGAAAGAAGCACGAAGCTAAGAGTAGAAGAGATGTGTTTAATTTTGCTTCGTATTTTAACTTAAGAACACAGAATTAAAGCTAAATTAAGGGGCCTTTGTTTTTCCCGGCAGCGTTTCATCATTACGTTTAGCTTATAAGGATCTTGAAATTCAGATGAAGAAAGATGAAAAGATGAACATGAGTGGCCAAAAAAAGATAGAATCAGAGAGACTTGGCATGGGATTTGGAAACCGCAGAAGGTATGTGAGACTGCCCTTTCTTGGATTTCCGAATTTAAACCAGTTTGCTCATCATAAATGGATTTCCTTGTTAATGTCAACTTTAGAAGTATTTTCTTATAATTCCTTCCTTTCTTCAGTTGTTCTGCTTTACTATTCAGTGTAGCATGAGGCATTAGGAAAAAGGAATTGACGGTCCTTAAGGGGATGCCACAGACATAACTGGCACACGTGACTGTATTTTGTGTAATGGTTACAGTCCTCACGAAGGTCCAGTATTTTTCAGAGCTTATATCTATCCATCTATCTATGCAGATAGCTTTTATTGTTCATGTTTTTAGCCCCACCAATAAATTTATTTTTGTTGAACATTCTTTGGTGAACATGAGTGTCTTCAAGAACTAGCCAATGTAATTGTTTCCATTTTATTCTCTATTTTCTCAAGTGGTATTTCACATTCGGTGACTTCAGACATGCAGACCATTGACCAGGAAACGCCAGTCACAGCGAAACCAAGAAAAAAGTATAGTGATGACCGTGATGATTCATACTTTACCTCCAGCTCAAGGTAATCTGTTAAGAATCACCCTTAGTGATTAGTATGGACTTACTAGTTTATTTGTTTGGGAGCAAATACAAAACAGTTTACTTCATTGTTTTTAAAAGCTTTGACTGGCATCAAGGGTGTCTTTAGAAGAACATTGGAGAAACATAAGTGGACAATGTTTGCTAATGTTAATATGTTAGATACTAAAATCAGCAACTAAGTTTATTAGAGGCAGGAAAGTTGTGTTTATCTAAGATGTGAAATTGGAGAAATATGTAGACTCTTGAAGGTGTATATTAATTAAGTTGCTTCATCTTATTCCAAGAGTTGGAATATTTCATAGCTGTGCCTTCTGGAGTCTCCAGTTGGCAGGATTGAACGTTAAATAAATGCTCTTTGCATGTGCTTATTTATTAATGAAAAACACTGCTGCACTCTGCGGGGCTCCCAGACTGAAGGAGGTCCCTGTCCTTCAGCTCTGGCCATCAGACTGGGACAAGTGGCCTGACTCCCATATGAGGCTGACCTTGGAGAGGGCCCTGGTTCAGGTTCAGAGTGGCCTCCGGGGCAGAGAGAACAAGTTTAAACTTGAATGGACTCACTCTGTGAGGCCCCTCTAAGAGCCTGGCCAGCACAGGCAGAGCCCTGCTCAGAAGGCAGCAGGGAAAGAAGCCTGGGCTGGAGCTGGAGGGGAAGCACCCTGGCTGTGCCACTGAGGACTGCACCACCTGCTGGTGGTTAAGCCTCGGGGCTGCGGAGTCCCCTGGGAGCTGGGGAGCCCGGCAGCATCGCCCTCCGGGTGTGTGGGGGATAAACGAGTGAGTCAAACAGGGCATTTGGTCGACTATTAATGCTACATTTAGCGGCTGTTATTATACAGAAACTCAGTTTAAGAGACACATGGCTCAGCCTAAATGTTTAATGACTATGTTGGAAACTTGAGTCCACCACAGTGAGGACCACCTTGAAGTTCGGAGTGCAGGAGGGTAGAACGTGGCTTGTCTGTCATGGCGGTGCTCCCGAGGGGCCCCACCGCTGATCTTGGTGAGGGCCTTGCTCTTGGCCCAAAGTGCCTTCAAATACTTAGCAGAAAGGTATTTCACATATGGGGCAGATAGGGACATATATTAACTATTAACTAGAGTCTAGTCATTAAATTATATATGGAGGTTAGGAATTGTATACAGAGCACTATCCTGAAAAAATTCTCCTAACATAGCCTCAAATTATTTCAAGTCCATATTTTACTGGGGAAAAAAAAGAGGGTAGTTCAGTGGTATTTCCTATCAGTGCTTTCAGAGACAGGAATGGTTTTATACTTGCCTATCATGATTAACTTGTATAACACACCAGGCAGTTTACTTAGAGGTAACTCCCAAATCATGCCTTTTAAAAGCATTTAACTACATTTTCTATGGGCTAAAATTAAATGTTTAACTTGATTTGGAAGCTGCATGCATATCAGATCACTTCAGATTTGTGGGTTAAACGAGGGAGTGAGTCTGGGTCAGAGGAACCCTAGCTTTGCAGCTTCCACAGTCGCCTGCTTGGCTTCTCCACACCTTTGTGGTTACTTCTCTGCTCATTAGCCACTCCTGCAGATGAGAGCGGAAGAAAGTAGAGAAAATAAATTTCAAGTTACATCAGTATTGCTGCATGGTAGCAGAGGTGGAAAGACAAGCAGCTACAGGTGAGGTTAGCTGTGGAAGCGGCCCCGAGAAGTTTCTGGGGAGCATCGCCGGCTCCAGGTCCCTGACAGGCCCTGTGGGGGCATTATGTGCCTGCAGAGCTTCAGGAGTCCTGCAGGTTTCTCCTTCTCCAAAAGCTGAGTCAAAAGAGTGGACCTTGAAGGCCGCCTTTACTATGAAACAGTTATTTCTGGTGAAGTCTGGACGCCAATGGTAGTGTGCAGACCACACCGACTGCACTCCTGCCAGCAGACCTTGGAGTGCGGCGTGTCGCCGCCTGAGGCTGTCTGCTCGCAGCACAAATGCCTCTTCTGGCTCTCCGTGGTCCCGCTGCTGTTGATAGAACAAGGGGACTATGGATACTTTGGCAGCCAAGGCAAGTCAGCACAGTCTCGGAAAGCAAGTATATTAGTTCCATGAAGTGCTCTCATTGCCTCCAAATTATTCATTAGCCCATTAGAACTTGAGTATTATGAATTATGAAAGAGTGCTGTTTCTATTAAAAATAAGATCACCTTTATCTCTGGTTTGTTTTTATGGAGTTCCATTATTTGCAGAATATGAACAATGTATTGTATATTAAGGACAAAATAATGAAACAGAACAGTTTTCTCAGCCTTATAAAGTCAGTGTGGCCTCTGATGGAATAGACAGTTGTCTATAGCTGTGAATCAGATATGACATAGGTTCCTCTTTTCAAGGTGTTTTAAGAGTTGGACGAAGACAGAGTGGGAGGCCAACAATGAAAGAGCACAGAGAACAAGATCTACAAATCAAAACGTTAGAAAGTCAAACAGGTTCAGAGGTGGGGACAGCTGCTGTGTTTCTGAGGACCGGCAAGGGCTCATGGCACCCCATCCTTCCTAAGTCCTCTCTCCGGGTTGTTGAATAGCGCAGTCATTTAAAAAACTTCAGTGCCCCTATGTTCCAGCATAAACACTGGGACTTACACAAATGAAGAATATTTCCTTAGGCTGATACTAAATTTGAAAAATCTTAAGTCCCAGAAGTTGCAGCCAGCTCCAGTCCATGCTTGCACCACCCCACCCCACCCCCAGCGCCCAGGGGACCATGCAGTCCCCCTCCTTTGTCCCCCGCCATCCTCTTCCTGTCAAGGTAGCCGTTCCGTCCAGAGGCAGCCCCATGAGGAACACTGCCTCCTACTTACTCATCTCCCTGGGTTTCTGAGCTCAAAGCAGCCGGCCCCACGGGGGCAGAGGCCCAGCATGTCTCCCTGCCCTATGTCCCCATCTAGGCCTGGCCCCTCCTAGGTGCTTGTTAAGTATGTTTTAAATTCCTCATTGAATTTGTCTTAGTTCTTTCCCTTGGGTCCTTGCAAATAAGTCCCTCAAATATCTGAAGATAACTTTTCAGGCCCACATTTGTCCCACATCCTTCAAATATTTCTCTGATGTGACTTCAAGTCTCTGTTGTCCTGGTCTCTTCTCTGAACAGGGATGGACTGTCTCTGCTCCTCCAAGCAGAGCCCTGGGCTCAGGATTCAGCCACCAGAGGCAGAGCCTGCCGTTTTCTAGCTGAAATCAGATATGCTGGGCCTTCCCTCCGGGAGCAGGGGGCCGATGTAGCGAGTTTTTCCCTGGTGACCTTGCCAGAGGAGGCAGAGGCCTCCCTTGGAAGTTCCGCTCCCTCCCTCACCCAGCAAAGTCACTTCATCTGCCCTGAGCAGCACGTTTATCCCCTCTCCTATTTTTGTTTTTTTTTCTGCCAGGAAAAGGTCTATTTGTTTTTAACGTTTTTCCCCCCAAACCCTAGCTCCTCTGGGTCCCTGGCCTGTTCTTACAGGTCCCTGCTGCCCTCTCAGACCCATCCCTGCCCACGGCCCCCCCGAGGAGCCGGGTTCTCTGTCTCACACCTCCCGTGTCATCTGAGCTTGGTGCTCACCTAGTTCCCCTGGGTGCTTCTGTTCCTACTCTCGGCAGAAATCCTGGGGGATATTTTTGAAAGCCTCTGCGTTCTCTTCCATCATCCTTCCTTTCCTAAGCCCTAAGCCTTGAACCCCACCTTTACAAGGTGTGTATCTGTCAGGGCTGTTTTCCATCCTGTGCAGTCATGAACTCTGACATGGCATGGTCGCTTTTTAGTAAGGCTCCAGCATGTCCATCTCGCCTGCCAACCTCTGGCTTGGCATAGGCAAGCCCTGTGGCACTTGGTCACAGTCTATCTCTCTCACCACACGGGACTGACATCTGCCACTGAGTTTTGCCCTCTGAGCAGTGCCCTGCTCAGTGATGTTCAGCTAAGGAAGGTGTGAACCCTCCCATCTCCTTTGAGATGCTTACAGATCAAGTTCATTTCAAACCCTAGAGTGGAAGACTGCAGAATGGTCCAGCGACCAGCAGTCCCAGAATCTGACTCCAGGAGGAGGCTAATTAGCATCATCTGCTTTCAGTGGTAGTTACTGTTAGGATTGGTGGCTTTCACTGTGGCTAACATGGGACGGATGGCCAAGAAGGAGCTCCTCGGGTGGCATCTGTCCCCCAGCCCAGCAACGGTATTTGTGTCTACCTGATGTGGCAGAGCTAGACCCAAGGGAAATGAAAGGTGTGACCTGTAGTGGGCAAAACACCAACATCCGGCATGCCGTCCGCATAGGCTTGGATATACAGCAGGGGCGGGTGTCCCCCCAAGTTTTAAGGGCTTAACACATGATGGTTTGTTTCTTACTCACTAAAGTCATAGGAGGGCACAGGATTGTCCAGGTTACCTTGGCATTTTAATTGTCCAGTTGGCTGGACATTTCATCTGCCCGAGGCTGCAGCACATGGAAAACATGACGTCTTCCATGTGGCAAGGGAACAGCAGACTGGGCAAGCTCTGAAGGCCTTGGGAGTGACTCTCCTTTGTCTACACCTGGTCGTTGATCAGATCTAGTCACAGGGCTGTCCCCAACTTCAAAGGGGCTGGAAAGCCTAGTCGCCATGTACTCCATGTGGGTGGACATCAGTAAGGTCCTCCAAAGTCTCTGTTCTACTCTTTTTCACGCAGGTATTTCGATGAGCCGACAGAGTTAAGGAGCAGTTCTTTTTCTAGCTGGGATGACAGTGCAGATTCCTTTTGGAAAAAAGAAACCATCAAAGATACTGACACAATTCTGAAAACCACAGACTATTCAGACAGGTATGAGCTGCAAAACCGTGGGCTGGAAATAGCGAGTCCATGCCTCTCTGGGGAAATTCACTAAGACTGGCAAATGATTTTATCCTACTATTTCAAGAATATTTTTAGTATCCCATTCCGTTTTCTGACCCTACAACTTTGCCCTTCTTAGATTGTCATATGAATGGGCTCATACAGTAAGTGGCCTTTTAAGGCTGGCTTCTTTGACTTCTCATGGTACATCTGAGACTTGCTCATGTTGTGTTCATTCCTCTTTATTGCTAAGTTTGTTTATCCACTCACCTGTTGTAGCACTGTCTCCAGTTGTTGGTGATTTTATATGAAGGACTGTATCATTTCTTGTCCACACCAGGGAGCTTGGAGAGCGCAAGGGGCTTATTCCAGGTGACGGGGGTTCACGGTCATCCCACTCAGTTTGCCTGCTGCATGATGCAGAGCAGTGTCTTGCCTGTGTCACAGACAATGCACTCAGTATTTACTGATTGATCTGTGGAGCTCAGGAGTGAAATACCAGGCCTATTTTAAATAGGAAAATTCCTTCAAATTTTGTGTGGTTTGGATAGTTATTCATTTTTTAAATTAGAATTTGCAGCCTCTTAAAGTGGCCTGAATATCTTTTACAAAATTACTGCTGTTGGCTTTTTAATAAGTAAAATGGCATGTGTATGCATTATAAATGAAAAATGCATTTGCCTCACCTCATAATTTAACCTATTTGGGCTGATTTTTGTTGTTGTTGTTCTGTCTGTTTTTGTTTTTTGTGCTGGATTTTTTTTTGTCTGTTTTTGTTTTTTGTGCTGAGAACACTTAAGATCTACTTTCTCAGCATATTTCATGTCTGTAATACAGTATTGTTAATGCTGTACTTAGGTCCCCAGAACCTACTCATCTTATAAGTGCAAATTTATACCCTTTGACCATCATCTGCCCATTTCCCCCACTTCCCAACCTCTGGGAACCACCATTCTATTCTGTTTCTCTGAGTTTAATTTAGGAATAATAATCCATTGTATATATACTACATCTCCTTTATCCATTCACCCATCAGCAGACACAGGCTGTTTCCATACCCTGGCTATTAGGAAGAATCCTGCAGTGAACATGACAGTGCAGATATCTCGTCAAGATACTGATTTTGCTTCCTTGAGATATATACTCAGAAGTGGAATTGCTGGATCATACCGCAGTTCTGTTTTAATTTTTTGAGGGACCTCCATGCTGTTTCCCATAATGGCTGCAGTAATTTACGTTCCCACCAGCAGCGTACAGCGGTTCCCTTTGCTCCAGCCCTCCCCTTACCTCTTTTTGATGATTGCCCTCCTAACAGGGGTGATCCTTGTCATTTTGATTTGCATTTCCCTGATGACTAGTGATGTTGAACATGGTTTCAAATACCTGTTGGCCATAAACTTTGCTCTTAGAACTATTTTTGCTGTATTCCATAAATTTTGGTATATTGTGTTTCCCTTTTCATTTGCTTCGAGATAGTTTTTGATTTCCTTTGTGATTTCTCCTATGACCCATTGGTGTTCAGGAGTGTGTTGTTTAATTTCCACATATTCGTGAATTTTCCATTTTTCCCATTACTGATTTCTACTTCCATACTATTAAAGTGGTATGGAAAGTGGTTGGAAAGAAACTTAATATGATTTCAATCTTCTTACATTTGTTAAGACCCAAACATATGATTGAAATTTGTTTTATGACCTAACATATGATTTATCCTGGAGAATGTTCTGTGTGCACTTGAGAATATGTGTTCTGCTGTCATTGGATAGAATGTACTGAATATGTTGGTCCATTTGGTCTAACAAAGTTCACGTCCAATTTTCCTTACTGATTTTCTGGCTGGGTCATCCATCCATTGTTGAAAGTGGGGTATTGAAGTCCTCTATTGCAGTTATTATTGCAGTACTATTTCTCCCTTCAGATCTGTTAATATTTGCTTAAAGTACTTAGGTGCGCCAATGTTGGGTGCATATATATTTACAATTGTTACATCCTCTTGATGAAATGGCCCATTTGTCATTATATAATGACCTTTGTCTCTGTAACAGTTTTTGACTTAAAGTCTGTTTTTCTGATATGGCTGTCCTTGGTCTCTTTTGGTTTCCATTTGCATGGAGTATTTTTTTCAGTCCCTTCACTTTTAGCCTGTGTGTGTCCTTAAAGCTGAAATGAGTCTCCTTTAGGCAGCATATAGTTATGTCTTGCTTTTTTAATCCATTCAGCCACTCTGTCTTTCCAATGGAGAATGTAATCCCTGTATATTACATAGGTAAGGACTGACTGTTGCATCTCACTGTTTCCTGGCCGTTGTGTAGTTCCCTTGTTCCCCTCTCCCTCTCTTGCTGTCTTCTTTGGCGATTTGATGATTTTCCATGGTGGTATGCTTTGATTTCTTTCTCTTTCTCTTTTGTGTATCTACTATAAGGTTTTGCTTTGTGGTTAGCATGAGGCTTACATAAAACATTATAGCCACAACAATCTATTTTAGACTGATAACAACTTAGACTGCATACAAACATTCTACCTTTTTATTCTACTCCCCTACACTTTGTTTTCAACATCACAATTTACATGTTTTTATATTATCTACTAACAAATTATTGCAGTTATAGTTATTTTTAGCCCTTTTGTCTTTTAACCTTTATACTAGAGTTAAGTGACTTACACACTACCATTGCACTATTAAGACTGTTCTGAATTTGACTATACATTTACCTTTACCAGAGTTTTATACTTTCATGTTACCAATTAGCATCCTGTCATTTCAGCTTGAGGAATTTGTTTTAGCCAAGGACAGGGAAAATTTTGGGGGGGGTGGTTATTAAGATATTATTGATATACACTCTTATGAAGGTTTCACATGAAAAACAATGTGGTGGCTACACTTACCCATATTATCAAGCCCCCACCCATAACCCAGTGCAGTCACTAGGACAGGGAAAATTTTTTAAATAATAATAATAATTCCTTTTAGCATTTCTTGTGAGACAAGCCTAATGGTTGGCAGGTTTTTTTTTTTTCTTTAAGCCATTTAAATATGTCATCCCACTATTTCCTGGCCTGCCAAGGTTATGCTGAGAAATCTGATAGCCTTTTTCGGGGGGGGGGGGGTCCATTGTATGGAATAAGTTTCTTTATTCTTGGTACTTTCAGAATTCTCTCTTTGTCTTTGATTTTTGAGTTTTATTATAATGTGTTTTGGTGAAAACCTTTTTGAATCTGTTTGGGGACCTATGAGCTTCATGTACCTGGAGTTCATACTTCCCTCCAGATTTGGAACATTGCCTGCCACTGTTTCTTTAAATAAGCCTTCTGTTCCTTTTTCCCTCTTTTCTCCTTCTGGGACTCCCATAATGCATAGATTATTTTCTTATGGTGTCCCCTAATTCACGTAGCTTCCTTCACTCTTTTTCATTCTTTTTTCTCCTCTGACAGGATAACCTCAAATGACTTGTCTTTGAGTTCACAGATTCTTTCTTCTGCTTGATCAAGCCTGCTGTTGGTTCTCATTGTGGCATTTTTCATTTCATTCATTATATTCAAAGCTCCAGAGTTCCCGTTTGGTTCTTTGTTATGATTTCTGTCTCTGTTGAACGTCTCGCTTTGTTCATGTGTTCTTTTCCTGATTTTGTTAAGTTGTCTGTCTGCGTTCTTACAGGTTGCTGAGCTTCCTTAATAATTATTTTTAGTGCTTCATCAGGCAATTTATTAGGGCTAGTTACTGGAAAATTACTGTGCTCCCTTTGTGGTATCATGTCCCCCTGATTTTTTGTGTTCCTTGGGGTCTGGGTCGCTGTCTTTGCATTTGAAGAAGGTGTCTCCTCTTCCAGTCTGCAGCAACTGGCTTTGGAAGAGAAATGCCTTCAACAGTCAGCCCTGCTAGGGATTCTGAAGTTTTCTCAGACCTTTTCTATGGGTATACTTATTCCCTTTGGGGTGAATTCTTAAGATGATGGGCCTTCCTTCAATCCCACCAAGCCAAGCCAGGTGCTGAGAGTCTCCTGTTTGCTTTCCTAGGATGGTGCCTGGAAATGCTTGAGTTTGTGTGCTTTCTCTCAATCCCACAGAGTCAGGCTGGCATTCTGTTCATATGCACCAACTGTCTGGAAAGGCTGGCGCTCACCATCTGCAAGGGCTGTGTTGAAGGAGCCAGCTATGTGGGGGGCTCTGGAGGGTGAGGCATGCAGTGCCCTGAAGGGCACCCCTGGGCCGGCTGGGGCTCTGCAGGTGAAGTGTCCCCGCGGCTCATGAGTGAGCCTCCTGGAGTCCATGAGGTACTTAGTAGGCTCTGTGTGCCTTGGATGGGTTCTGAGCTCTGGCTGCGGGGCTTCTAGCCTCTCCCAGCCTCTAAGCCAAACGGATCACCTCAGTATCCTGGATGGGGTGAGAAAGAAGTAGGTGTCCATGGCAGAGTCCCACACAGCTGGAGAAACCAGGCACCCACTCGTGACCCTTCCACCCCTACTCACGGGCGCTCTCTTGGTGCTGAGCTGTGCTGCCTTGGGAAAGGGGTGACACTGTCCTCTTAACGCTCTTCGGTGCATCCAGTCTCAAAGTTTTTGCTGTGATGGTGTTCTGGAACCTCCCTGCTGGAATGTGGGCCTCCCGCAGAAGGCCATCTTGTCTGTGGGTGAATGTCAAAACCAGTGTTCTGCAGGGAGATGATGGTAGAAGTTCCTATTCCACCATCTTGCTGATGTCACTCCTATTTTGGCTGTTTCTAATTATAGACCTACTGCTCGCCGCAAGCCAGACTATGAGCCAGCTGAGAATACAGACGAGGCCCAGAAGAAGTTTGGCAATGTCAAAGCCATTTCATCAGATATGTACTTTGGAAGACAAGCCCAAGCTGATGTAAGTGTCCAGAGAGTCTCTGTGCAGGCCCACAGGGCAGGAGGCAGGGGGGCCACGGGAGTTGTGGGAGGAAGTAATGGACACTGAGGTGGACCCAGGTGGCAGGAGGCCCAGCCCAAGTGCTGGAGGCAGGACTTGAACCTACGTCTTTCTGACTGATTCCCCACCTCACTGCCCCAGCTGGAGGAGTGATTGCAAGGTAGGGACTGGGTCTCATATTTCTTGCTTCTTTCTCAGTGTTTTGAATAGCCATCCATTCAGTATCTTTTAAATAAATTTCAGACAACTTTTGATACAGCTATAATTTACTTACTAATTTGTAACCATAGTTAAATGAAGTACATAGGGTTGTTTTTTGAAAGTAGGTATGTTTATTTTCTCAGAAATGTTGATGAGCTTGTAGTGGAGACTTGCTAAGCAGTAGACTCAAACGGAAATGGAGAGACTTAAGGTCTCCTTCTAATTCTGAAGTGCTAGTGCTTCCGTAAAACTTGTGGGGATACGTGTTATCACTAGGCTTCTTGGACTATACAGAGAATTATTTCCTAAAGTGTTCTGGTTTTGTTTTGTAGCAGTAGAACTTTGACCAGCACTTCCACAGGATTCAGCATTGCCGCTTGGCTGTTTCCCCGCCCCCAGAACCTGCCTTGTTGTAAAGTTGATGACGTTCAAGTTCAGTCGCACAATGACATACTGGGTCTGGGGAAGCCCTTGGGGCAGCCTTTCCTGTTGGCTGGGGAGCAGCTCCACGGCAGGGCTGTCACTCTTGCTGTTGCTGTGGGTTCCCCCTTGTGCCGGCCATCGGTGGCCACGGCATCGTCTGTCGGTGTGTGTGCTCATGACCTGCAGAGCCCGAGTGTCATGCTGTCCCCCAGGCCCGGCCACAGTGGTGGCCCTGCGCAGCCGCTGGAGAGAGAGCCAAGGGGAACAAACACATTCAGATGGCGGCTCCCCGGGGATACGTTTTGCAAAGTCGCGCCCCTTGGAGCCTGATGTGTTGTCCTTGTCCTTGTGTTCTCAGTATGAAACCAGGGCCCGGCTGGAGAGGCTGTCCGCAAGTTCCTCCATAAGTTCAGCCGATCTGTTTGATGAGCAGAGGAAGCAAACAGCAGGTAATGGGCGTGGTGGGGGCTCACAAGGTGGGTCTCCATTGTGTCTGTGGATGAGCACGTTTCCTCTGGAGGAACTTTCTACCTTTCCAAGATTGTTAGCAATTGTTATTTGATTCTCTTACCCCCGTAAGTCAGGTAGAGCAGAAGTTACTATTCCAGGCTTTGCATGTGGTGAGACCAGGTCACGAAATTTAAGCATCATCCCCCAAGTTACTCAGCACGTCGTCTTCCTGAAGCATTGTCATGGTGCTTCCTAGCACAGTGTGGCCATGGTGTCTGACTCGTGTGGTGTCACAGACTTGGACGTGGACGGCCCCGGACTCCTGTGTGACACTGACCACGACCTTGCCGTGAGACCTTGGGCATCTCATGTTGCTTTTAGCCTCGGCTCCTCCTCTGTAACGGGGGGTGGATAATGCCTGCCTCCTAAGGTTGTACTGAGGCATAAATGATGGGTTACCTGTAAAGTGCCACCTCAGAGTCTGGCCCGTTGGTAGGCCTCCCCAGGCCCCAGGGAAAGCAGAAGCAAATAGCACAGGTAACTCTGTCAGCCTGAGTCTTCCAAGGAAGACAGAATGCAGCTTTGGAAGCAGGCTGATGGAGAGGAGTTTACTGTCCCTTGCACCCCTCTTCAGGGTTCAGACCCAGAGAGATGTCCATCAGCCCCAGGGAGTGAGCTCAGAGCATGGGCCCTCACAGACATCTGTAACCATGCCACTCTCTGCTTGTATCTCTGTGTCCCTGAGCCACAGGAAAGCTGTGTTCAAGTCCTCCCCTTGATTTGAGGCCCCAGCCAGGCCCAGGGGTAAAGGAAGGGCCGTGAGTGTCCCTATGTGTCATAGACAACATTAAAAGAACCGTGGCCTCTTAAGGTCATTTCAGAAACCTGTGCAGCAGGAGAGCCCAAGGGAAGGGAGGATCTCAGAGCCCGGCATTCAAGGCCCAGGATCACCTGTATCCCCTCATTTCCAACCCTGGAGGAGCCGGGCCTGGGCATGGGGTGACCAGCACGCATGGCCACTTGGCCTTGCAGCTACGAGGACAGCTGTGTTCTGAGTCCAGAGAAAAACAGCCTCACAGAGAAGGTCACAGGACAGACTGAGTGCCTGGGAACTTGCGTGTTAGGTTTAGGGGTTGTCACAATCTGCCCTGGCCCTCCGAGTTCAGTGGACCCTACCGGAATGAGAAGGAGCATTCTTGCTGGATAGTGCCTGGGGAGCCGGCCACAGAGAGGAGCAGGCCTGAGGCAAAGTGGGCGAGCCGGCTGTGTGCTGCCCACAAGGCGGGGTGTGACTGGGCCTAGCATGATGCCCCTGGGCCGATGCTGCGCCCCCTCACCTTGAGCAGGAGGGACCTGTCGCTCCCAGGTGGGCCTGCTTTCTGACGGGTGCTTCCTGCACTGGTATGGACGGGGTTGGGCAGGTGGATTGGCGTTCTCATCTGCAGACTCGCCACATCCTGGCCTCCTCTCGGCGCAGCTTGCTTTTGTGACAGCCCTGCCAGAGGGTGCTTAGCGCTTGGGGGGCTTCCAGCAGTCCCACCTCCAACCTCTGTGGGTCGGTGCTGGCTCATCGCCTAAGCCCTGGCATAGGGGCCAGGCCAGTGCAGAGAACCCAGGATGTGGAAAATCACCCACCAGCCAGGTATGATTTTGTGGTTCAGGTTGCTGAACGTTTCCGTCTAAAAAAACATTGTTTATTAAAAACACTTTTGGGGATCAAATGAGAGCAGCCTTTCCAGCTGTTGAAAGGAAACGTGTGCCCTGCGTGTGTTCACCTCCCTGTCCCTCTCGGAGAGCAAAGGTCCACTGCTTTCTCTGGCCCTGTGTGGGTCCCAGACAAATGCCCGGCCCTGGGACAGCAAGGCACACCTGGGGTACACAGGCCTCCCGCTGTCCAGCCAGCGCCTCCCACCCCTGCTCTCCTGCATCCGAGCCCCAGGGGCCCAGGCCATGGTCACCTTGTTCTGTATCTTCCTTCAAGCTCGTCATGAGATGCCTTTAATGACCACCCTAAATGTAATAGTATTGAACAACTTATTAAATATTTATTTTTTATTTAGAGTACATTTCAGCAAAGAGCAAGAGCCGGTTTAAAAGACTGTTCTGTGCTCCTTACCTTGGGCTGCTTCCCCATGTGCAAAAACGCCAGTGTCACTGTGGGGGCCGTGGTGCCCCTTCATCACGCCTTTGAGGCAAATTCCAGATGCCTCCTGCTGAAGTGAAGTTCTTCTGGGTGTGGCCTCACCCAGGAGCCCTGGTGTTTCCCACAGGCCATCCTCCTTCCTTTCCTTTTTCTCTTGGTTTGTCCCCATTTCAGGGAAACGGGTACTTGACATTGTATAGAATATTCATTGTTCCAGGGTCTGGGAACTATCCTGTAGTTTTCCAGCTTCCGCCATGGGCGCAGCCCGCCGCGGCCCTCCTGCCTCTGGGCCTGGCTTCCCCAGCCCTCTTCTCCCAACTCCACAGGCCATTTTCCCAAGGACAGTCCGGTCATCCGGCAAATCCTGCCCTTGTGTCGGAGGGCAGCTCCCCAGTTAGGCCACCTTACACACCCCACCACTTGTGCTCTCACCACTGGGGGTGAAGCCCCCCCATGTCCATTTCCCCTTTTGGAACCCTGAGCCCCTTCTCATCTCTGTCCCCTGGCACCTGACCTGCCGGGCACAGAGGGAGCCCAAGTAGGTGCTGAGTGACAAATGGATGGTCAGTGAGTGAAGTGGGGGACTCGTGAGCTCTGGAAGTAGGCGCTGTTGAGTGGGCCCCTCAGTCAGGCTGAGCGCAGGAGCCAGGGTCCCCACCGTGCCAGCTGCTCTTCCAGCGCAGACGAGGAATGCACTTCCTGCCAACTCCGGTGGCCCAGGGCCCAGTGACTGGTGCACAGCAGCAATGTGTTCCGGCTCACACTTTAGGCACCAGTGTGCACATTGCTGTCTCCTTCCCCGTTGTGGTGACTGGAAGCTGGAATTGAGAGGTGGCCCCGTGGGCCTGGTTGCAAGGACCTGACCGGCCCTCTGCTGACCACATTGGGCACAGTGAAGGCTCTCCACGTCTGCCCCTTAACACCTACCCTGGCTGTTCCCTCCGGGGGCCTCAGTCATAGACAGGGGAACTGCTGTCTTGCTTGCTTGAGCCAGGCACCTAGGACCCTTCCTTGCTTTCTGTCCTTCCCAGCCTCCCACAGTCGGTCGGTCAGGAAGCCTCCTCAGAGCACTCAGACCCACCCACTCCTGACCCAAGGCCGCCAGCTTAGGCTTGGCCACACCCAGTGTGCCTGAACCACAGCAGTGGCCCGAGTCCTTAGTGTTGTTACCAGCCAATTATCTGCCATCCCCAGGAGGCAGAAAGTTCTGAGAAAGCAGGTTTGTGTTGGTGTCCTCAGCACCAGGCCTGCTGTGGGTGTTATGGGAACAGGTAGCTTGGAAACGGGGGACTAATCTAGTCCACAGGTCAAGGAGCCTCTTCCTGAGGAAGTGGCTTGATCTGTCATTTCCTGGAGCCCATTGTGCAGACTGAGTGTGCGTGGCTGTGTTTGACCAGTTCTGCCCATCCGCTCCAGCCTGCTGCCTGGGCGCCCTCAGAGACGCTGCACCTGGAGACCGGAGGCGGGAGGAGCCTGCCAGACCCAGGAGCTCCTCAGTCGGGTTCTCACGTGGGAAGCCCAGCAAGCCCCAGGCAGTGGGCCCGCGCTGGCTGGGGAAGGGGGA
Organism: Phataginus tricuspis; assembly: GCA_029783875.1. Lineage (NCBI taxonomy): Eukaryota > Metazoa > Chordata > Mammalia > Pholidota > Manidae > Phataginus > Phataginus tricuspis. The sequence continues at coordinate 30,780,474 of JAQQAC010003639.1, read as the reverse complement.
GGGAAGGGGGGTGGTCCTAGCCAGGGATCTGATACCTGCTCCGGGAGTTCTGGAGCTACTTATACCCCCAGGAACTTAGATCATTAGTGAGGATTAAGTAAGTAATGAAGATGCATGGTAACAGAGGCTAAATCAGATCCAAGTTTGTTTCTCTTACATACAATTCTAGGGAGGCAGTTCAGGACTGGTGCACGTGTTCCTTGGCACCAAAGGACCCAGGCCCCTTCCATGTTGTTGGACATGACCTCCATTCTCTACTTCACCTCATGCCCCAAATGACTGCTCCAGTTCTAGCCATCACATCTGCATCCCAGCTAGAGGAAGAAGGAAGGAAAAGGGCATGCCCCAGCCCAGTAAGGCACTTCTGCTTACATTCCACTGACCAGAACTCTGTCACCTGGACACACCTTGTTGCAAGGGTTCGAATGTGGGCGTTCTGTACAGAGAAGCGGAGGGGAGAGGAATGACACTGGGGCCAGCAGCCATCTCGGGGCGCCTGGGGCCTGAGTGTGGTTAGTGAGACATCATAACTGTCATGCCTCAGCTACACCCTCCACCTCAAACATTTCCTAAGTTGCAGACTCAAACGTGGAGCCACTTCGGCTCCGGTCACTCCCACCGACCACTGGCCACACCTGCCTGGCTCCTCTGGACCTCGCTGCGTGATGGAGCAGCTGCGGCTCTGGGTCTCTGCACTCGGGATCTCACACTAGCTCCTTGTTTGCCATAAAGACCCATCAGGCTGGTGGCCCTGCTGGCAAGTGGCTGTGCTGGGGTTTGAACCCAGATCCCGTCACTGGGCTGAGCTTCCGCTGTAATTAGTAAAGGCCTACAAAAGTTTAAAAAGTCAGCTGAAGCAGAGAGGGGAAGACCCTGTGCCCGAGGCCCCTCCCCACGTGGTGGGCACAGGCACAGGGCTGTGGGTAGCCACTGTGTCTCCTCTGGGTGGCATCTGCTAAAGGGTAAACACATCTGCTTTGTTACTGGGAAGAGACCTGCCTCCTGTGGCTTTAGGGCCGGCCAGGTGTAGATGAGGCTCACGGGGTTGGCTGGCTCGGGCCCTGACAGCCCTGAGCCTCCTGGATCCTCTTATGCCTGCGTGTCAGGAGCTCACCACACAAGCCCAGTTGTCGGCCCGGGGGCCCCTTTCTGTGTGAGAACACTGACATGCGTCACCCGTGCTGGTGGCAGGTGGCGGATGTTTATGTCAGGACAACCAAACCTAAAGCCACAGAAGCCCGGCTGACACCAGCCTCGGGATGAAAGGGGTGGGCTGAGCGTCTCCCTGAGAGAACCGTGGCCCGTGTGGCTCTGGCTCAGAGTCAGAAAACAGCGGCACCTCGCCCGCTTGGCTCAGCACCCTGGGGAGCCTCGTTCTCTGGTACCGCGTCAGGCGTCCTCCACCCCAACTCGAGCCGCGTCACCCACAGCTCATGGCCAGTCACCCCAGAGCAAGCAAACGACCCCTCTTCCTTGAGGCTACATGAATCCCAGGAAGGCTATGATTGGCCAGGCCCAGGTCATGTGCCCACCTCTGGGGATGGGGGTCAAAGGGAGTCTCCAGAGGGATAGGGGAGGGCCTTTAACAGAAGAGCAGGGAAGGGATGCTGAACACACAAAAAACCCATCTGCCAGGGGTAAGCACCTGGAGGAAGTGGGGGCCCAGAGAGGGTGAGGAACCTCCCCAAAGACACACAGCTTGGAAGTGGCAGTGCCAGGATTTGAACCCATGATGGTCCTAAGACCCAGTACTACATCCTCTCTCATGTGGGGTTTTGCCGCGGGGTCACGGTGAGGCTGCCGCCGAACCCTGTAGGATCCCTTTCCCTTGGCCATAGCTGCTGCGGGTGGGGAGCGGGAGAGGAGGGCGCACACGTTCTCTAAAGTCATCGAGCGCCCTGGGCGTTGGTTATGCCATGGCTGCGGTAGAGTGACCAGCCAGCGTCTGCTCTGTGTGCAGGAAGCTACAGCCTCACGAGTGTGCTGCCCACGGCTCCCGACATGGCCCAGTTCAAGCAGGGAGTGAGATCCGTCGCCGGCAAGCTCTCCGTCTTTGCCAATGGAGTCGTGACTTCGATTCAGGTGAGTGACGCTGGGGTGACGTTAAGGGAGTCTGATGGTGGCTCTAGTTTCGAGAATGAGATTAAGCCCGGGAAATTAGATTTTTATGATTGATTTATGTGTTTGCTACAGGACGCCATGAAAGCCAGAAATCACAATTTTATATATATTTGTTTCATTTTTCTAATTTATGACTCTAGGGCATTTGTTGCAGGAATTGTCATGATCATGATCTACTTTTCCCCTACATTGGAACAGTGAAATTTTAAAAAGAAAATTTTAATTACCCATAACCCACCACACAGGGAAAACTTCTATTAATATTTTGGTATATTTTATTTTAGTTCTAGATTGCTACATATTTTCTATATATCTTTTTTAAATTAAAAAAGGATTATATTGTATATATGGTTTGTATTGTATATACAAAACATATATTGTATATATGTTTTTCTCCATGTTGCTTTATTAAGAGCATCTTCATATGATTGAAAATTCTTCAGAGACTACACTGTGTTGAATAGAAGTACATATAACTTACTTAACTATTCACCAGTTGAATATTTCGATTATATTTCAATCTTTTCAATAAGGCAAGAATAGAACAGCCTTTGTATACAGTTGGCCCTGGAACACCGCAGCGTGAGGCGGGCCGACCCCCGCGCAGTGGAAGACCCACATACAGCTCGGGCTCCCCAAAACCTTAACCATGACGAGCCTCTGTTGACCGGAAGCATTACTGATAACATAGTCAATTAACACATATATTGTATGTTATACGTGTTATATACTGTATTCTTATAATAAAGTAAGCTAGAGAAAAGAAAATGTTTTTTTCAAATGTAAAAAATTTTCCAATATATTTATTGAAAAAAATCTGCATATAAGTGGACCTACATAGTTGAAACCCGTGTTGTTTAAAGGGTCAACTGATAATTTAAGGCCATCTCTGATGAAAGGCTTATTCTGCAAACTTCCTTGTTTACACTGTTATTTTAGGATGCTTTAGGAATGGCCATAGGGAGCAGGACTTAATGCGCCTGGGCTCTGGTGCCTCGAGAGGGGCTTCCTGGTGGGGGAGGCCTGGGGGTGCCCCCACTGGGAGAAGCCCTCAGCCCAGAAGCTCCTGGCGTTTGTACAGCTGTGGGTAACATAATCTTGTTTAGAATTCACAGGGCTCCTTCACATCCCTTAGGTCAGCTGAGCCCACCTCGGTCCTTGCAAGTCATTGACATCCATACTTACAGACGACCATCCCCATTTTGTAGTTTAACCCCTTTCAAGTCCCCATTTTATAGGTGAAGAAATGGAGGCACAGAGAGGTTAAGTTGCTTCAGCAAGATCCCTCAGCCCAACAAGGGTTTCAGGGTTCAGACTCCAAATACGTTCCTCCTTCTCCTGTCACACGTGCCTCCAGGGGCCACCACTGTCCTGTGTGCCCAGATGCTTTGCCCCTGCCTCACAGCCCCTGCCAGAGCCACGCAGCCTGGGCCACAGAGGCGCCTCAGGAGCCCACGGCCATCTGCTTCGGGCCCTGTACCTGGCCAGGGGTGCGTTTGCGTCACATGGCAGACAGGGGTGCCTGGTGTCCGTTTCATGTCAGTCTGGGTGACGCGGGACATGCAGTGTGCCTGGCGGGGAGGAGCTGCTGCTCAGCGTGCGGGTTCTCTCTCCCCAGGACCGCTACGGGGCGTGATACCGACACGGTGATCTGTCTCCCGGAGGCATGACCACAGACAGCAGCGGAGACCAGCCAGCCTTGTGGATTGTCTTGCTACTTTTTCACATAGTATATATGCATTCCTGATTTCTAATAATTCTTTTGAAAAATTCTTGTTTTTGACATAGTGGAAGCTGTACTCTAATTTCTGTTTTGTGTTACTTCCTGCACACGCCATCCTTTCGGCACATCCATGTGAATCCCTGCTTTATTTTCCTGGAATCTTTAGTTCCAGCAGCTGGGGGGCCCCCCTGCACCGAGACACAGGCTCCACCCCCACCTCTGGGCAGAGTGCCTTGTGTGGGGGTCTCAGTGCTGTGTGCCTCTTGGCTGAGGGCTACCAGAGTCAGTGATGCTGGGTGGGCCTGGAGAAACAAAATTCCCAAGGCACATTTCATTAAAAAGGGAGCAAAGAATAAAAACAAAAGACCAAAACATGACTGGTGTCTAATTTGACAAGTTGCTTCATCTCTATTTTTCACGTATTAAGGTGATTTCAAAATAATGTTTAAAGCTGTCTGTCCCTTTGTAAGTTATTTTGTATGATCTATAAATTTAAAAATAACTTTCAGTGAGTGCTTTTAACAAATCTACACTTCTTCATTGCCAAGGGAATTGATCTTTTGACAAGGTATTGCTGTTTGAATTTATGGGAAATGTAAGATGAGTTTATAAATCAATATAGTGTACAGAATTAATAATGAATAAGGTAAGATGCACCCACAGGCAACATTTCTGTGCCTGGGGAAATAGTGGTGGTGACTGAGTAATTGTGTTGGCATTTTTATCTTAATCTTGATTTTCAAAAAAATTACAGAATGTGTAATGAATGAATAAAGAAAAATAATTCGGCTGTGTTTCAGACAGCAGTGGGGTATGTTATTAGACAGCAGTAGGATATATTATTAGACAGCAGTAGGATATATTATTAGACAGCAGTGGGGTATATTATTTAGCACAGTTAAATATATTTGGAATTTGATGATCCAGAAATACGGTTTCAGCTGAATATTTTGTGAATTTTTCTTAAAAGCTTGAATTTGTAGAGTCTAAGTATAATAAACAGTTGCAGCAGATTGTGTGGCCTACTTTTTGTAAAAAGCTTTTTATGTGTCATGTAAATCAGGGCTGGTGGTATAATTGGCGTTCCTTTGAATTGCGATTTAATTACAGGTGGATCTGTTCTTAGCATTTGGGCCTGAGAGCAGTTGTCATCAACTGAGGCATTGTCCCCAGGGAGGGCGCAGGGTAGCAGGTCCTCCCTGGAAGCGAGGGTATGCAGAGCCGCGTCTCTGGAGCCCAGGGGCCGCACAACAAGGTGCCCGAGACTGGGAGGCTCACACAACAGAAGGAAGGCTCTGTCTCGGTGTGGAGGCCAGTAGTCCAAGGCCATGGTGCCAGCGGGCGGCTCTTGGTGCGCACATGTCCACCTTCTCTTCCGTGTCCTCAAGAGGGTCAGAGTTCCCTGGCATCTCTTCCTCTGGTTACAAGGGCACCAGTGCTGTGGGATCTGGGCCCCACCCTCATGACCCCATCTAACCTTTATTACTTTAAGGTCCCATGTCCAATTACTGTCACGCTAGGTGTTGGGGCTTCAACAAGCGAGTTTGAGGAGGGGCAGTTCAGTCCGTAACTGTCAGTAATGAGTTCGCACACTGGGTCAGCCCTGCTCCAGGCTGGGGCCTGGGCTCACTCCGTCTCCTGACACCCCCCGAGCAGGTCATGGTCCCACTGTACAGAGGGGGTGAGCGACACCGCACCACAGGCGAGCCCTCTCACGCGGCATGCGGCTGTGCTCCTCCAAGCGCTGGCCTTCCTCACTTGGAAGGGCTTCCGCGGCCCACGCTGAGGGCCTGCCAGGACCCCTTTTCTGAGAGGACAGTGACCTCAGTGCTTCACCATGCAGACTAGCTCACTCAGCCGCAGGGCAGGTGCCGGCCGGCCCCGCCAGGCCCCCTCCCAGCGCACACGCATGTCCGGGCGTGTGTGTGGCTGTAGTCTGTGCTCCTGGCCCACTTTTCCTCGGGCCCTGCTGGTGTGTAATCAGTCTGCGGAAGACTTCATATGGTAAAGATGTTAGTTAATAATTGTAACGAAACACAGTTTGGATCTTTTGATTAAGGACATGGTGATGTGACAATCAGGGACCTGGTGGAAGCCAACCAAGCCTGTGCTGAAGGGTCGAGCAGTGGTGCTTCGAAAAAGGTGTTTATTGGACATTTGTCATAGGAGCAGGGCTGGTGAGGGCCAGGCGGGCTTTCCGAGGAGCTGGGACGCAGAGGGGAGGGGAGGGGAAGGGAAGGGCTTTGAAGGGTGCCCCCCTTTACCTGAACAGATTGCCTTTGGAAATGCAGCACTTTGGTCGGCGTTGGGAATGTAGGTAAAGACATTTAAATAGAGGGGTAGATGCTGTGTGGGAGAGGACGTTTCAGTGAGACTGAGCCCAACAGCAGTGACCTGGGGAAGGGGAGCCACGGACGTGGGACAGCAGGATGTGCTGGGCTCCCAGAACCTGAGCCCTGACCTGGAGGGACCCCCACGCCCGCTGGCTCACAGGGCTGTCATGCCCTGACCAGCGCCTGCTCCGCCCGCCATATCCTTATGGCCCTCCTAGATGCTCAACCCAAAAACTGGGCCACGGAATGTGACCCTCCCACAAACCCTGTGGCGCCATTTCTGGAGTAGTGCCCCGAAAGCCTGATGCTCTGCAGCCATGGGGCTGCTTCACTGCCCCTTTCCTCTGTCAGGGCAGGTCACCTCCGCCCAGCACCTTCCAGGGTCTGTCCCAGAGCACCCAGCAAGGCCTTGGCAGTGGCATCAGGCCCTGGGCCTCCCTGACGTCTCCTCTCATTCTCCTCCACCCAGTGCACGTCTTTGCTCAAAAGTCACCTTCTCCATGACCCTGACCTCACTTCTTAAAACCACAGCCCACCCCCCAGTTACTTCTGGTCCCCAGTACTACTCCACTGCCCTTTCCCGGGATGTGTGCCCTGCCCGCACTCCCTCCCTCCTTCCTGCCTAAGGCTCACTGTGCTCCCCGCCATCCATCCACCAGCCACCCATTGGAAGATAAGCACTCGGTGCTGGCAGGGCTGTCGGGCCGCCTGGTTCACTGGTTCTCAGTGCGGACGCCCGAAGCAGGAGGTGGCTGACAGTGGTGCAGGGGCTCGAACCCTGGACAGGCCAGCCTGCACACTGACCCCTCGAACATGTTCTGGCCACGTTTGCAGCCATCCCTCCCCAGCACCTATCCTGGTTTGTTCATGGCCCCTTCCCTGTCCACGCCCTGCTTCCAACACCCCCCGGAGAGCCCAAGGGGCCCAGTTGCTAAGGACAAGGGGCAGGTGGTGGCAGTGGGACAAGACCAGGACTTGGGCACCCCACCGTCAGGGTCTGGACCTGCCACTGGTACTCAGGCGACTGCGACCTGCCGGGCTCAGACACTGAGGACCCAGCCCTGCCCGAGAAGCCCTCCTGCATGTGGCATGTGGGGTCGCTGACCTTCCTCCCACACTCAGAAAACTGCTCTGCTCTCTGCGGTGACAAGGCTCAGATACCGTTGTTTGCACTTTGTCGGGTGATCCATTTACAAAGACACACAGGCTCACTTCCTCCCCTTTCAGCCCCGTCCATTTCCCTCTATCTGTAGTTCTTATCCTACTGCTTGTGCAGGTCGTTCGTCTCACCCATAACAAGAGCTTGGTGGCAGGGATGCCAGCCGTGGGCCTGGCACAGACGGATGGACCTGGGTCTGCGGCCACATACGCTCGCTCTGCAAACAGGTTCCTGCTGCCTGGTCCCCCTTCCTCTGTCCTTGGTCCCTCTCTCTGACTACACCCCCGAGGCACCAGGGTCAAGGTGCTGGGGGGCCTGGCTGGCGCCAGCACCCGGGCCGGCCCCTTTCCTTCCTCAGTCCCTGCCTTGCCACCTGCAGCAGATGGGACCGTCTCCTGAGGCGCCGGTTCCTCTCCCACCCTCTGACCTTCCTGTCACCTGGTTGGCCGTGTGCCCCTGTCTGCACCACACACCATGGGGCGTGGGTGCAGGCCTCCCTGGGGACCATGCTCCAAGCGGGCGCAGATGGCCTGGGGCCATGCCTAGGGGAGGCATGTGTTTGCCGCCAGAGATGCCCGGTGAGATGGCTATTTTGTGCCTTTGATGTCCTGAACTTCTGTGGTTCTCTACATTCTGCAACCTGCTCGTTATAAATGTAGGCCGGCATTTCCTTTTGATCTCTTCAACCCTCTTCACCGCATCCATAGTTTTATTCCAGAGCTCTCACTCTCACTCATATTTCACAGGTTCATTTCTATGTTTTACAAATTCAAGTGAATTATCCACTGTAAGCTCTTTACCATCTGCTTTATGAAAGGCTTTAGTCCATGTGACCTTGGAGGATAGCGCTTTCTTTTAAAGTTTTTATGACATTTGGATTTACAGAATCCGGACACCTTGCAGTCATTGCAGACGAACATCATGCTGCAGCCGGGGCAGGGGGGCCCAAACAGGAGTAACACTTCTGCACGCACGCTGGACGTCCGTGTGCCCACCGGCCGAGCTTGACAGTGCCTGTCTCTTAAATATGAGCAGACAACGAAGGACCACCAGACATTCGAGGAAAGTATGTAATATGAAAAATGAGCACCAAGAAAACAACCATAAACAGAGCAACTTAGAGGCAAGAGATCATAGAGACGAAACAATGTTGTAATAATATGTAAATATATATTCTAATACATAATGAGACTCCTCAGGGAGATAAGAAAAGGTAAATGCATCTGTTAAACAAGCACTGGCGTCCTTAAGTGAAACGCTGCAGAACAAGACAGAGCTCTTGGAGATCGGAAGTGAAGCGGCACAGAGTGAAGTCAAGCTCAAGGAAAGGGTAGAAGATGATGGAATCTTCCAGAAAGCAGAGCAAAGAGTCAGGAAAGTAGGAGATAAAAATTAAGGACATCATAGAACCAGTGCAAGGGGTGTAACCTCTGAATAACTGGGTGTGGATAAAGTGAAAGCTCCTGTGGCCAGGATTCCCACCTGGCCCTGGTTTGCTTGCTCACTACACACGTGTGGGCAATGCATCGTTACTGACTCTATATAAAGAGCCCTGCCCGGCGCTCTGCGCAACACGGCCGCATGGCTGCAAGGCTGCAGGAGAGCAGAGCAGAGGCTGAGACGGCTGCGGGGCAGAGAGGCCCAACGGCAGAGACCAGCTTGCTGCCTGCAGGCTTGCTCTGAGTGGATGGGATTCTAGTGACTGACCTGCCACCGTGGAAGTAAAGTTGGGTATAACTCTTTCATCCCAAGAATGTTCTACTGTCATTTCTTTGGTCACATTGAACCCATAGTGAACTTGCCTGGGACTGAGACCCACTGGCAAGACAGTGGGGTTTGGAAGGAGGACAGAAGAGCTGGAGGGAGGGAAATGATGAAAGCCATAATCCAGGAACGTTTCTGAGATGCGAAGGACATGAGCGGATGAGCAGGTGCTGGGTACAACCTCTGTCCTGGGTGTCAAGTGCTTTATACACAGCATCTTGTTTTACCTCAGTTATTCGGAAGAGGCAGTGTTAATATTTCCGCTTAGCAGAAGAGGAAACTGAGGCCCAGAGATACGAAAGGACTGTGTCACGGTCACGCGGATGACGCCAGCGCACGCCATGCCCAGATTTTCTCCTTGACCCAGTCAGAAGCCTCGAGGCCTTCCCTGCCCCTTGCCATCTCCCAGGCACACGGCTGAGCCTCGCTGGCTCTGAGTCATGGGCTTTGTGTCCGGAGCCCCCACCCAAAACACCTCCACACTCTGCAGCGCCCTCACCCACTGGATGGACCCATATTGAGGGGATGGTGTTTGGGGTGTGATGCGGCCTGAAACAGGACAGCAGAGGCCTCAAAGCCTCCCCCTTGTCCAAGTTCACCCTCTACCTTCTGTTGAGACCCAGAGGGACGCCCCCTCCTTGTTTCACAAAAGGAAATTGAATCTAAAGAAAGGGCTTCTCCAGGGTCAAGACTGGAACCCAGGTCTCCAGGGTTTTTCTGGTTGTTTCCTGTGGCCACTCTTAGCAGCTTCACGGCTGGGTCAGATTACAGGGGCGGGGCATGAAATGCAGAAGAGGGACTTGGGTTCTTCCCGAAGTGACCATCCGAGGCCCCCTGGGGTCCGAGAGCAGCCCCAAAGGGAGGTGAGTGAGGGCGCGGCTGTGCATCGGTGCGGGAGGAGACACCTGGGCCCAGACAGTGGGGCCTCGGGCTGGGCCTCAGGTGAGTCTGAGGCAAAGTAATGTGCTGGGAGCGGAGGGCCGGGAAGGGTGGCCTCGGAGCTGTGGAAATGTCCCCCCGTGACAGGGCTCAGAGGTGCATGAGTGACAGCCACCAGGAAGGACTAGGGGTCATTAAGGATTCAAAGTCACAAGGTCCTGTCCCCAGGCCCAATGCCCAGGAGCCCTCGACATGGACCATCAGTGTAGGGAGAGAGTTGCTGGGGGTCATGGACTTCTCTCAGGCCAGAGGAGCTTCTGGGGGAGCCCCACATGGTGACTGGGGACAGGGGTCAGCTTGGAGAATCGGGTCTCGCAGGAAGTGGCTAGTGGGCAGCAGATCAGCATCCTTGGGGAACTGGATTTTATTAGAGACCCAACTACTAATTTCCCCTGTGAGGCTAATTTAAGCAGAAGCTAGACGCAGCTGGCTGCTGTGAGAGCAGGACCCTGTTTCAGGGTCGCGATCTGGGTGGCCCTGAAGCTGGCAGTCTCAGGCCTGGAGGTCCCCACTTATCAGACACCTGAGTCCCTGCCCATGGGGCATCCTCAAGGGCCCTGGCAGGTGGGAGACAGATTCAGGGACGAAAGAGCTTCTCAGGGCTGGGAGTTGGGCAAGCTGACTTGTTTTGGGCATTATTCAAGGTTGACTGGTTTCATTCATTGCGCAGGGCCGAGCATTGCCTAAAAGACCCCACCCTGAGTGAGACTCCCCTTTCAGGAGCCAAGGGGGTCCCAAACCACCAGGGTCGGGGTTCAGGCTGGGGCGGGACCAAGCCCGACTGCCTTGACTCTGACAGAAACAAGTGCCCTGGTCCCTCGAGGCTGCCTGGAGACTGGGCTGCAAGGGTGGGCCCCTCGGGTCGCGGGTCCTCCCCAGCCCGGCCAAGCCAGCAGAAAGCAGACCCCAGTATGGCCTCCAGTCAGAGACGCGTCCCCAGTTCCTGCAGGGTGGGGCGGCCGGTGACTAGAGACCCCAGGTACCTGTTTGCTGACCACAGGCTGTCACCGTAGGAATCTTGGGGGCGTGCTTCCATGCTTTTGTGCAGCTGAATCGCTGCACGTAGACACAGACTTAGAAAGAGGAGGTAGTGGAGGTGGTATGGGGCGGAAAGGGCTTGGGACGGGGAGGCGGCACCATGGGATGCCAGTGTTAGAGAAAGAGAAGAGGAAGTTGGAGAACCTGCTGGTGGCCTCTCACCTCTGAAAACAGCCATTCACCAAAGCTTTTGTTTTGCTGATGGCAGTGGGGGGGGGGCTTCCAGGAGGCGGAGGGCTGGGCAGCCGAGGCAGTGCCGAGAGGACGGGGATACCGGGGCCTTAGGACCGATGATTCTCTCGCCGCAGGTCGCTCTCGTCCCCAGGCCGGAGCAGGCCTGCCAGACTCCTGACCCTGCAGGCAGCCTCCCCACACCAGCCCTAGCCGCTCCGGCCAGAAGGATCCCAGGAAAGGGCTCTGATTCACTTTGCTCCGGTCAGGACCTGCTCCCCAGCCAATCAAGAGCAGCCTTAGGGTGGTGTCCTTCAAGAACAGGCGATCCTTCGGGAACCACACGGTGGGGTGGGGCTGTTCCTGGGAGAAGGGGCAGTGCTCAGGGCCGCAGAATGGCAGGTGCCCTCCACAGGGAGGGGGCGCGTTGCCTGACACTTAGTCTGTGTCAGGGACTTGGCATGTGTCATCTCTGAACCCCTGCAAATAATCTCACTCTCAACTCCCAGATGAAGGCTTGGAGACACCAAGGCGCCAAGAGACTATGGGACACTAGAGTAAGAAAACCGGAGCTGGGCTCAACCCAGGGCCGCAGCTGCCCATTGCACCACGGCTTCCAGTTTACAGTCTCTTGCTTAGGGTGCTGGGCATCTTCCTGAAGGTCGAAAGGCCCTGAAGGCAGAGACCACACTGGATTTTTCCTCCTGCCAGAGCACAGGGTTCCTCTAATTGGGTCTGGGGAGATCCCTAGTTGGCTATTGCCGGGGGAGTTTGCATGGGAAAGAGAAAAAAGCAACAAAACCACTTGTGACATAAATTCCACTGTGTGATGTAAGGTTGATGATGACTTGCAGAAATTTCACGTTCGTAGTAATCACTGCCTCCACGGGCTGCATCTGAACAACAAGGCCCGTCCCAGCCAGGTCACCTTGACGGATATATTTTCATATCATTTGCCTGTTAGAGTTTACATGTGTTGAATTTGCATTTTCTTTGTTACTACGGTATTGCATTATATCCCCAAAACTCAGAGCTGGAATACGTTGCTCAAAGCGATTCACTCAGGCATAAACGTGGGATTAAAAGGAGACATGTAAATTCTCCAACTCTGAATGATGTTAATGGAGATACAGCACGAGGAGAGCCACACGGACGCGGAGTGGGTCCGCACGCTGTGGGCCAGCAACTCCGCAGGTGCCGGGCTCCACAGAGCAGCTGGGGAAGGAAAGGACAAGTAGGAAGGATGACAGGCGGGAGAGGACGTTGGTTTTATTGGCCCCCCAGCCTGGCTTCCAGTTCCTGTAGGAGTGGCAGGGGGGGGCAGGGGCGTGTCTTCAGAAATGGCTCCATGGCTTCTCCAGGTAAACCCACAGGGTTATTTCTGGAACAAGCAAAAGATAATTCTGTCCAGCACAAGACTGATTCATTTTGACACTAAAGGCAGAGAAGATGCCCAAATGGTAGACACCATTCAACACTCCCTTCCTTCTAGCAAGAAAAGAGAAACAGTTCACACGGTTGCTGAGAAGGTAGGAAAACCTGCCTTTTGGAGGCTGAATTGTACTCACGCCAGATTCAGAATTTGAAGTCCTAATCCCCAGTACCTAAGAATGTGACTGTATTCGGAGACAGGGCCTTTATAAAGAGGTAATTAAGGTAAAATGAGGTCGTGGGGGTGGGGGGGCTAGTCCAGTATGACCGGAGACCTTACAAGATTAGGACACAGACACGCACAAAGACCCGGGGAGAAGTCTACCAGTCGAGGAGAGAAGCCTCCAGCCCTGCCCACACCTGGGTCTCAGACTTTTGGCCTCCAGACTGTGAGACAATGAATTCCTGCTGTTTATGCCCCTAGCCTGTGGTATCTCACTATGGCAGCGCTGGGACGCAAGTACTTTGCCCAAGACCGATTGTCAGATACTATGTTCAGGAAGCACTACATGGAGTTTGCAGAGTTCCTCCATCAGAAGACAAGGCTAGAGGCTACAGGACATCAGCTGGACACCCGGTGGAAAGGCGGGGGACCCGTGCCAGGGGACCAGTAGGCATTTTTGACACTGGGACAGAACCGCTGGTGCCTCAGGCCTGGCCTCTCTCCACGCGGCGTGTGTGTGAAGTCGGAGGGCCTCTTTGCTCTGTTTGTCGCTGAGAATCCAAGCTCAGGAAAGAGGCGGTGTGTGTGTGCGTGTGCACACGTGTGCTTATCAACTGCCCCACTGCCTTGACAGAGAAAAAGCCACTTTGACATAAGTTTCGAGGAAGCACCAAATCCCTGTGCAGCGGCCCTGCAGTAACAGAGGTTGTGCACGAATGTCTTTCCACCCTTTCCGTTAAGCTCAGAGGCCTCTTAGGGGTCAACAGTATGCTCCTCGCAGAGAAGTAAAGGAAGTTATGAATGAAACCAAATTGCCACCAGGAGCCATGTATCTTTTTGGCGTGCTGGAACCACCCATGGATCCAAGCCCGAATTTCCACGTGTAGGCGTAAAAGGCTCCCAGGGGAAACTGGGAAATTTGAGGAGTGACCTTTTTTTTTCTTCCTGACACTGTTAATTCCTGTAAAAGCCCTTTCTCTGGTTTCTAATGATTTGCCAACATGACAATTCTTAACACTTTTGTGTTTAGCATGAATTTGTCATATGGACAAACATCACAATTCTGTTGTAAAGACTAAGCCACAAGGAAGAATTGTTGTGCAAACAGCTCAGTCACTGACACTTTGGCTTTTTCCCAAACACTTCATTATACTAACACCACAATTGTAGCTAACACCGAGCAAAGCCTTCCTTCTTAGGTGCCATGCATTGTTTTAAGCACCTTCTGTTTTCACAGTCATTTGCTCGCCACAATGAGTGTTTGAGGTGGGCGTCTTTGTCCTGATTTCCAGATGAAGCAAATCCACCGAGGTGAAGAGACATGCTCACAGTCACGCAGCTGCAAAGTGGGGACCCAGGACAGCCTCCCGGCCATCTGGCTCTCCCAGCATGACTGTTACCGCCTCATTTTATTATCAGGCTGAGGATAGAATCCAACACACAAACCATTAGCCATATCTGCATGCGGTGGCTGAACTAGAAGACACCCTCTCCAAAGCCAAATGCCAACAGAGAGAGGCTTAGGACTCTATGGGCCAGAAACATGCCCATGTCGAGAGGGTGATGTGTCGGGGACACAGCACCTGGGGCCACACTACGGGCAGCCTCCTGGGGGAGCGACCCCAGCCTCTGAGAGCAGATTTGGCCTGAATGCCCAGGCAGGCTCTGCACAAGTCAGGTCTGGACGTGTAGGGCAAGTGACCAGCAAGGGGGAGCAGGGAACAGGGGCAGGAGAGGACGCTGCTGCCCACAGGTGGAGTTTCTTCTTCCCCGGGGAAAACCTCGGTTTGGCTCCAAGACCTTCCAGTAGGAGCAGGCCCGCCCGCACCACCCAGGAGAATCAAATTCACTGAGTAGGATGAACTTTCACAAACGACGCCCCTGTCTCCCCAGCACCAGGAAGTGCTTGGGCCACTCGCAGGACCTCCCCCGCCACTAGATCTTCTCCAGCTCGCGCCAGCTTTGCCGGCTTCATCCTGCATGTCTGGCCGTCCTCGCTCCGCGCTGTGCCGGTGAGCTTTGCGTGGCCTCGCGGTTTGCTCCTTCTCAATGCCATGCCTGTCCCGTGGTGTAAAGACACCATAATTCACATATTCACACCCCTTCTCTTGAGAGACTTCTGGGCTGTTCCTGGTCTGGGTGACCACGAAGGCCACCGCCAGGAGCGCCTCAGTCCCAGATGCTGGGGGGACACGTGTGCTTTCTGCCGGGCGTACCTGGAGTGCAGCTGCTGTAGATGGTAGGGCACTGCCTTTGGTAGCTATTGCCAGAGCGTTTTCCAAAGAGGCTGTAACCACTTGCACACCGACCGGCAGGGTGTGGGTCTCCTCAAGCAAAGCCTGCTGGTGGTAGAACAATACGCAGCATGATGCTCTGCGTTTCCTTAATGACTAAAGCCCTTGGGCGTCTCCCCTGTTTATTGACCATTTCTAGATTCTTTTTTGTGAAGCTCTTTGTTCATTTTTCAATGCTCTTTGTCATACTGATTAGTCCGACTTCCCTATATACTCTAGATGCAGACCTTTGCCATAAATACATAGTGTACGTGCCCTTTCCCACTCTGTGGGCGACCTTTTCCTCTCAATGAACAGAAATTCTTAATTTTAGTGTAGCCTAATTTACCAATCATTTCCTTTGTGGGTGGCGCTTTTCATGCCGGTCAGATGTCTTGGCCTGACCCAAAGCAATGAAGATATTCCCATATGTTGTCTTCGAGAAGCTTTATTGTTTTACCTCATTTTTTTTGGTTCTCAGTCCACTGGGAATTGATCTGTGTTCATGCTGTGGGGAATGGCGTGGAAATCACATACAGATATCCCCTGGACTCCACACCATTTATTAAAGATGTGCTGTTGTAAAGGCTGGTTATTGTCCCTAGTGTTAGCTTTTGGGCTCTTACATTTTATGTCTCTTATTTCAACAATTGTGAATCTTCTTAAAAGTCTACTTAAAACTGATGGATCACGAGGGTGCAGGACTCGCAAGCAGGGGCCAGGCTGCGAACGCCCCTGAAACCGGCCCCATGTGCTGAGCGCCTGCTGTGTGGCTGGACCGCCTGGGCCGTACACTCACCTTCCTCTTAAAAGTTCACTCTGCCTGTTGTCCGTGGTCATCCCCGTTCTGCAGGGGCGGAGACTGGCTCAGGGGTAGGGGACGTGCTCAAAGCACACAGCTGGTACTCAGCAGAACTGGGACTTGAATCCAGACAGGTCCAGCTTCAAGGCTGTTATGAACGAGAATAGTGGTGATGGTGACAGTGACGGTGGTGGTGATGGTGACAGTGAGCCTGGGCATTTGTGGTGACGTGACATTCTCAGAGCACTCTGCACCTACAGAGGGGCTGTGACTCCAGTCCATCGTCCCCGGCTGGCCCTGCCAGAGGATGCGAGTTGAGTTGAGAGCCCAAAGACGGGGGCAGACCCACCTGAGGTGGGGACACACTCCAGGGAGGGAAGCTGACATTCCTGGGCTTCCTGGAGGAGGCATGGGAATGGTGTGGGGGACCAGAGCGTCTCTCTGGAACGCACCCAGGATACTGAAGGCACTTTGGAAATGGCAGGAGTCTGCGTCTTTGATTTCCTTCTCTCACTTAAAAAAATCTACATCAGGTCAGGAAAACCAGCCATGGATCATGGAGACATAATTGGTATTTAATTTGCTGGGCTTCTCCATCTGGAGAGGGGTGGAGCTGCAAGGGGGTCTGACAGAGCTGGAGCCAGATGTCCGGGCAGTCTGTGCAGAGAGCCAGCCTGCAGGTGTCCAGGGAGGGCCAAGAGCAGGAGCCCCCAGGCTACAGAACCACAGCCTTCTGGGCTGGTGGTGCCCCCTGCACAGGCCCCAGGTCACCAGGGCTTCACCCTGGGCCTGGGAGGGAAGGATGGGTGTCCTTCCTAGTTGGCGGATTAGGAAACGGGCTCCGAATGGCCCACAGGCTCCTGGAGGATAAAGAGCTGAGCGACACCACACCAGGCATGCCCAAGGCAGGGAGGACCGTGGGGTGGGCGGAGGGGAGCCTACTGTGGCCCTTCCTCCCTCCTTCCCAGCCAAGAGGGACTCAAGGGCCCTGGCATTTCTGCCCCTCCCCTCTCCCATGCTCCCCAGGGACCCCAGGGACTCGATGCTGCGTGGGAGTACCGGGCCGGGCGGGGACGCCTGCTGCATCTCCAGGGTGTGTCCATGACTCGGGGACAGTTTGAGGTCTTCCGTTGGTGCCCACATGATCGGTGCCCTGGGCAGCCCTGTGCTTCGTCCTGCTTTTCTGGCAAGCCATTTAAAGTTGATTGGGGAACTATTCCTACCTCCTGGTTTTTGTTTTATTTCAAATAGCAGGTCTAAGCAGTTTGGCCTGGGGGAGACAGAGAAAGGCAGATCCAGCCCAGGAAAGCCTAATTCTGCTGATGGGTGAGACAGCCCCAGCCTCGCCCCGAAACTGGGGGGCCGGCTGCCGGATGGGGCTGGCAGGGCCCCGTAGCCTGGCCTTGCCCTTTGTTGGGAGGCTGGGAGCCTCTGCTCCGTGGGAGGGATTTCCCGGTGTGAAATGTTAGCCTGAGAGGCCTTGCTCAGGCCTGCCGGCTTGTTGCCCAGCTGCGTAAGCCCAGAGACAAGAACAAGGGCCGGGTCTCAGGCTTCCTCCCAGGAAAGCAAAGCCCTGCCCAGCCCCTGCCGCCGGCCCCTGGCCCGTCTCTGGCTGCAGCCCGGGCCTCCTGACTCATCTGCAGGGCCCGGTGCAGCCAAGCCAGCCCGCTGTGGATGCACGCATCACAGTGGGGACACACGCATCATCCCACAGAGAGAGGAGCAGGGAGGGAGGAGGGCCTGGGTGGTTTGTGGGCAGGAACGTCGGTGTCCCGGGCGCTCACCAGTGCTCTCTGTCCCAGTGCCTCCTCCATGTGGGGGACCCCGAGGGGACAACTGCAGGAGCACTTGGGCAGCCCTCACATGCTATCGAGCACCATCTGAGCTTTACAGGAAGATCCCTTTTGATGTTAAGAAAAGCACCAGGAGGTGTATCCTCTAAGGAAGCAAAGGAACACGCAGGCTTTGCCAAGTTCCTGCTGCGAGCCAGCAGCTCCCTGTCCGCCCAGAACGCTGTGCTGTGCGCGGCCGTTACGCTGACTCCTGCTGCAGGAGGTGGGAGGGGGCCGGGCACTGGGAGGACACCCAGGCCAAACATTCCTCCCGCAGCCTCACCCCCGCTAGCCCAGACCTCGGCAGGAAGGACTACCGATAAACTCCAAGGGAGGCCAGGATCAGCCTCCTCCTTCCCCCCCACCAAAGAAGCAAAGCCTCCCTCCACAGTGGGCCTTACCCTGTGGCCGCCCCAGCCCTTCCTGCAGGCAGGGCAGGGGGGTTAGTTTCATCTTCAAGAGGAGAAAGCTAAGACCCAGAGAGGGCAAGGGACTCGGCCAGGACCACACAGGACTAGTGCAGTCTGTGGGCCCAGACCTGCGGATGCTGAGGACTGAGAGGCTGCAGGCGAGGGCTCCACGAGGCTCGGGGACCAGGCGGTGGTGCAGAGCACCCGCAGCCGGCAGGGCTGCCGTGCCTGGGGAGGGATCAGGCAGCTATCTGGGGAGGACCCAGCAAGTCCCTGACCTCGCGTCCCCCAGACCGTGAAGCCATGGAGCTGGCTGTAAGCACGGGAGCAGCGTGGGGTGTGCAGGGGCCCTGGGAGCCCAGAGGAGGTGTCTGTCTTTGCAGTTTTGTGAAAACATTCCCAGGTTTAGAGTCTCTGTACGTATTCTGCTCCATATCTATTATGGTTCCTGCGTTTGCAGATTCATGACTTGCCCCAATTCTCTGCCATTATCTCTTCATTTGCCACCTTCCCTCCAACCCACCTCCTCGGACTCAGGTCAGACACTTTGCTCTGCCTCCTGACCCTGCTGTGCGGGTCTCTCCGCCTCTGTCCTCACCATCTCCCTGTGCAGCATTAGGAGGGGTTTCTTCATAGGCGTCTTCCAGCCAGTTCCTCGGCATGTCTGATCTGCCACGGAAGCCCACCTCCGCTGAGAATGTGATGTTAAAATTCCACCTGGCTTAGATTTAAATAAGCCAACAGTCCCTGACTATCCTCCCTGTTCACTGTTGTCATTCTGTCTTCTCTATTTCTAGACTTTTGAAACTTTTTGATTTTATATTCTGCATCTGGTATTGGCTCTTTAGTCCTTGGTGAGGGGCTGTTATGTCTAAACAGCTTGTGGGCTTTGTTTCGGCCCGCCTCTCACTCAATGGCGTGTTACCATGTGTGCACACGGGTGTTATAAATTCATATGTTGTTGCTCTTCATCAGGAAATCCAGAAGGCCTCAACTGGGGATGTTTCCAGAGAATTTGCACTGGCTTCTTCCAGGAGCCAGGGACCAGGTCATCACTAACCTGGGACTTTGGTGCCCTTCGAAATCCCAGCTTCAAGTAGGAGTAGCGGGTTCCCCTAACAGAGCCTGGGCCCAGAGAAGGGAGTCTGCCTTCAAGGCACCCAGTCTCTCGGCTCGGGCTCTGCCAGGTGGTCCCTCTCCTGCCTCTTCAAGCCTGTGCTGGCTGCTCTCAGGTCCCCTCCGCCATGCCCCACCCTGCCCTGTGCCTGGTCTGGCCTTGGGTCTTCCCCCCATTTTGACAACTCCAACCTGCAGCTGCTCCCCACACACACCTTGCCCTCCCCCTGCTCCAGGCTCGGTTGTTCTTTCTGCCTGGAATACCCTTCCTACCTTCTGCCTGGAATACCCTTCCT
>JAQQAC010003639.1:30743102-30760893 GCA_029783875.1 Phataginus tricuspis | reverse complement strand
CTCCCATCGAGTGAACTTCCTGTCGCGTCTGATTGTCTCCGGGGAAAGGGGCAGCCAGCGGCGAGTGGCCAGTGGCCAGCGGCCAGCGGCGGCGGCAGCAGAGGCTGGAGCGGCTGCAAGCAGTGGCGCCGCCGAGCTCCGGAGGCTGCGGGAACGGGCGGACAGCCGGCGCTTACCTCCCTTGCTCTGCCTATCGGGGCGAGCCCCTCTCCCTCCCTTCCTCAGAGGGTTACGGAAAGAGCTTGCAACAGAAAGAGCTTGTAACACAAAGAGCTCTAGTCCTGACCCAGAGCGGGACCGGAGGGAGAGAGGGGAAAAAACTCCGATACTGGAATACCCTTCCTACCTTCTGCCTGGAATACCCTTCCTACCTTCTGCCTGGAATACCCTTCCTAGCCCACTTGTCTTCTCAGCACGATGCCTTTCCCAAGATGCCCTGCTGGGTCAGACACGTCCTCTGGGCTTCTGTGGCCCGGGAACACAGCACACCGCCCGTGTGTGGCTTGGCT
Source organism: Phataginus tricuspis (assembly GCA_029783875.1). Taxonomy (NCBI): domain Eukaryota; kingdom Metazoa; phylum Chordata; class Mammalia; order Pholidota; family Manidae; genus Phataginus; species Phataginus tricuspis. The sequence continues at coordinate 30,760,384 of JAQQAC010003639.1, read as the reverse complement.
TGTCCCCCTCCCTAAACCACGAGCCTCTGGTGGCCGAGTCCCCAGCAGGCAGGACAGAGCCGCCTCCAGGATGCTCACTGACGGTGGCTGTGTGAGGTGTGGGCTTGTGGATGATGGTCTGCTGTCCCGCTACGGACCACGAGCCAGGTCCTGTGGCCGTGGCCTCACCCTCGGCAGCCTCCGAGTGTCTGGGCGCCCAGTAGCACTGCCTGGGGTGCTGTGTGGCTGGCTCAGTCCAGTAGCAGCGTTCCCAGTTGTAATTCGTGCGCCCGGCTGGCAGCCCTGCCCTGGGGCACAGCTCCTGGGTGTGTCCAGTCCAGGAGGCCCAAGGCCCAAGCTGACACCCTTGGCTGCCTCCCCTCTGGGCTCCGGAAGCCAAAGGGAGCCTAGGGCTCTTCAGCCAAAAGGCCTCAACCTGCTTGGAGCTGAGACGGACCTCAGGTCGCTGGGGACGGAGGGACGGGCTGGGGGGGTGGTAGTCTCCGGGGCCCCTCCCAGGGCCTCCTTCTCCTGCACCTGAGCCTGACATCTGTTCTCCCTGTGACCCTCCCCCTGCCCCTTCTCCCGTCATCTGTGTCTCTTTAAGGCCGGTTCATCCTCTCGTTCCCCCTCCACACCTCTCCCTCCCTCTCTCCCTCTCCATTCCCGGCCCCAACCCCCAACTCTGGGCTTCCCTCCAGACCCCGCCGGCCCCACCCGGTCTCCAGAGATGCTCCAAGGCCTCGGCCTGCTGGGCCTCGGGGACGCACACACATGGGAATGTTGTACTCTTGGTTCAGCTGAGACCAGCTGGAATCTCCCCCAAAGCAAATTTCCTAGGAAACTGGGGACAAAGGCCAAACAATGGAAAGAACAGAGGCCTCTGAGGGGGGCCAGGCGGGTCCCCAAGGCTGGGCCTGAGCCTGGCTCCAGATGCCTGTTCTCCCCCTCCCCACCGCAGGGGCTTCCCGCCCCAGGCTGGGGGGACCCGAGGGATTGTGGGGGGAGGGCAGAGGGAAGCCTGTCACTCACGGGCTCCAGCCACCAGCTCTGATCCCCTGGGGACCTGCGGCACCCCCGTGTGGGTGGGTCCCCCGAGGTGTCCTCAGGGAGGCCCAGGAGAGGACCCAGTCTGAGGGACCCCCGCCCCAGACCCTCATAGTTTTCAATTTCTTGCCATACCAGACAGCATCACTGGGCCCGCGGGGTCCACCCAGAGGAGAGGGCAGTCTGGTCAGCCACCGAGTTGGGTGTGCTGGTCAGAGACATAAACAGGAAACCAGTTTTTCCAGGGCACACACCGCCCTGGAACCAGCATCCAGCGCCTCTACCCACACCCCAGCCAGCTGGCTCCGGGCAGCCCCTGGCCTCGATATCCACCAGAGCCCAGGTCCAGGGATTTGCAAGCTGGAGCTCAGGAAGAGATGTAAAATGTCCCCCCGTGTAGAGAAAGCCACCGGTGGGACTCGGCAGCCTTGGCAGTGCCGTGTCTGACCACATGGAGAAGCTGGACTCCAGGAGGGATGGCGGTGCCCTGTGAGAGAAAACACACCGCAGCTCTTTTCTCCTGACGGAGGGACACTCGAGCCCCACATTTGGGGCATTTCTGCCCCCCCAGGATTTAGTTTTGAAGGGGTTCAGAACACAGTGCTTTGACATGTTGATTTCTCTGAACTGAAGGCCTGGGAGAAGCAGCAGGTGCTGCAAGGTCCGTACCTCCCTCCCTCCTGTTTGCACCTAAAAGCAGGTCATGACATTTCCCGAGAGCAAGGAGCCCGCCCTGCACCAGGAAGAGAACATTTTTCTCACCAGAGCTGGAAAGGCTCTGTACAGACAAGCCTGCTAAAATCGTTCTTATCTGCCATTAGTTTCCCCCAAATATTTCCTACACACTTGTCCCACAACGGTCACACCCCCTCCGCTCGTCACATCCCTACAATGCGTCGTTCTTTGTAATCTCTTCTGTGAGTTTTATTCCCAGGCAGCCACAGAACTCAAGAGGTTAGCCGGAAGTTTTCTCTCCCCCACAGTTTGGAATCGTCCAAGTCTCACCAGCCAGTGAATCCCCTTTGTATCTAAGTGGATGTAAACAGGGTTTCAGGCTCTGGCAATAAGATTCCTGATTAATTCAATGCTCAAGGGCCACCAAACCCTAAAACAAACAAACAAACAAACCGCGCTCATTACCCTCCGGCTCCTGACCATGTCTTGCCCGCCTTTTGCATTCAGACTTCTCGGGAGAGTGGTCTAGGCTTACTGTCTCCCCTTCTCCCTGTGACCTCTCCTCCCACACTGCAGGGACCCTGCTCACCCTTAGCCACCCAGGGCCCCGCAGGGTCCGATGCAGCTGATACCCTCTGTCACCAGGTCAGTGTTCCCTCCTGCCCAGGCCAGTCCTGGAATGTTGTTGGGCCCTGGGCTCTGATCCGGCCTCTCATTTCTTCCCTATCACCACCCCCAGGACAACCCCCCAAATCCCTGTCGCCAGCCCAGTGGCTCTGCTGACCTCCAGGCTCAGGGGTGCCTCCCGGACAGCTCCACCTCCTCCCACACAGACCCCCCTGCACAGCCCCTCCACGAGTGAAAACTGAACCCACCACACTTCCCCGAGCTGCTGCCTCTGTGCCTTTGCACAGGCTGTCCCTTCCACCAGACTGGCCCTCACAGACCCTGACCCACTACAGGCAAGATGCCTTTTGTGCTTCATGGCTCAGCTCTGGAGCACAGAGTGTCAGCCCTTTTTAGGCGATCAGATTTCAGTGTCTGCCAGCACCCCAGTGGCCTGACCTGGACACCCCGTCCCTGTGAAAAAAACAATTCAACTGAGCACATTTGAAGATCTAATTGGCTTTCTCACTAAGCAATTCCGGCATCAGCTAACCTCTCTAGAAGTGGGGAGATGAAGGAGCCCCTGTGCAGCGGGGAAGGTTTTGTAGGCAGGAGGGCGGGGCAAGAGGTTATTAGCAAAAGAAAAGAAGGGCCTGTTCCGGCAGGGTCACCTCCCTCAGGGGGAAGCCAGGGTCTTATCTTGCAGATGACCTCATCTTCTGGGTGATAGAGAAGGCTCAGGGGACAGATGACCTCATTGGGGCTGACCAGAAAGTTCCTGATTAACTGTTAAAAGGTCACATTCCTGGAATTGGCTGAAATTGTAATTAAGTATTGGTTTGGGCCGCAGATGACTCCCTGCGGGCTTGTTTCTTAAATTTAACCCTCGGGTGGTGCAGGTCTCTTCATTTGCCGAAGGGGAATGGTGACCTTCACCCTGCGAGCTTCCCGGGGCGCGGGCTGAAGGTCAGAGGAGGGCTAGCACGCCACCTCCCTCCCCTGGCAGCTTGCGGGCAGCCCGCCCTGGTGCAAACCAGAAGGTCCTTGTCAGGGACTCTCCGCGTGGGGCCCCGGACCAGCAGCCCCAGGATCGCCTGGAACCAGGTGGAAATGCAGAATCTCGGGCCCTGCCTCCGACCTACTGAATCAGAAACTCCAGGGATGGGGCCCAGCCATGGTTTCTAACAAGCCCACGTGGGGCTCTGGCAGCGCATTCTCCCGTTCAAAGCCACTATCCAGGATCACTGGGTGCTCTGTCTCTGTCACCTCAGGCAGTTCCTCCAATGGCGTGCAGTGGGGCCTGCAGTGCCCTCCGAGGCTTGACAGGGTCACCCAGGTCCCGTGCTCCCAAAGCCTGGGCTCTAACTGTCACACCAAACCCTGGGCGGTACCCAGCCTACGCACAGCACTGGCCAGGCCGCAGAAGCCCGTCTCTGCCCACTGCTGCTGTTCTCCTGTCCCTGGTGCCCTGGCGAGACAAGCAGCTCCACGTGCGGCTGCAGGTGTCGACCAGTGAGCGACGACTAGGGGCGGCCAGCGAACTGGAAAGGGGGCGGGCATGGACTTCGGGCCATGCCACACATCTGGTGGACTGGTGGGGGCCTGCAGGCCGCCTCTGGGTTTCGGTTTCTTTACCTATAAAACAATGCTAATCCCTCCTACTGGGGCCAGCAGTGAGATTGGCCATATATGGAAGGACCACCTCCCCTGAAGTCCAAAACTCAACCCAAATGACAAACTAAAGGGATGTTGTTAAAGGCATAAATTCTCAAAGACAGAAATAATAGGAAAGGAAATGCTCATAACACTTTGGAAGCTGGAGGCAGACGGATGAGACGGACTCATCTAATAGGCCCGGGAGAGACAAAAGCTAAGCCGATGCGGGCCAAGCCCAGAAGTTGCAGAGTCCAGCAAGACAGACACCCCAGAAAATGAGGGGGACGCTGGTTGGACATCTGCTTGAAAGCAGTGAGACGGCATTTCCTGCCTCCATCTACCCTTGGAGAAGTTTGCAGAGGACCAGTGTGATCTGGGATCTGGAAATCCCAGATCTGAAGGTACAACATCCCTTCAAACCAAGGCCAAACACGAAAGCAGCCTGTTTGGAGGCATTAAAGCGACTAAGGAAACCTTCCAAAGCAGGTCCCCGTCCAACCCCCCACCTGCTTGCCTGGGAGTGGGAAAGAAGCTGGGAAGCTGGGGCATGGGGTGTCAGGGACAGAAAACCTGGGCGGAGGGCTACAGACAAGGCTACAAAGCTTTTGACCATCTTGAGAGGCTGGTGAGCGAATTTTAGGATCTCAAGGGCCAAAAGGGAAGGGGAGAGAATGGAGCCAGCATTCTCCCTATATCCCTAGATATTTGTAGATTTCTGGAGCCATACAGGACAGGAGGTGAAGAGGCCAGGCAGAGGGTGGGTAGGTGGGGGAGGGGAAAGTGTGTGTTGAGGGGGGAGTAAGAGAGCGAAACCCCCAGATTCCATAACTTAGCTGCAATTTTTTAAAAATTAAGAAATGGCGGTATACACTTACAATTCAAAATTTTGGTGGATGTATCATTTAGACAAGCCTTTGCTTGTAAAAAAAAAAAAAAAAACGGTAACAAAACCACAAACCCCAATCTCAAAAGCTTAAACTTTTCCTTTTTCTCTTTCTTTCTCTGTCTCATATAACATGAATTCTGGAAGTAGGCTGCTTCTAGGATTATTTCAGAGGTTTGATGCTGTGAGAACCTAGGTCCTGAGATTCTCCTTGCCTGTTCATGCTTGATACCTCATGGTTACAAGGTGGCAGCTGCAGCTCCAGCTACCACACCCATGTTTCAGCAGGAAGAAAGGGAGGAGACAACATCTGTATCGGGAAAGAAAACATCTCAGGAACTTCACAGCAGGCTTCCCTTATGCCTGCTGGCCACTTGGCCACCTTAATTGGAATACCGTGGAAGAAAAGAGTTAGAAATGGGGGTTGGGTCAGCTGCCCATCAGTGTCCACCACAGGGGTAAACATCAAAGGAAACAACAGAAATTGTCTGCCTTTGGAGAACAATAATGAGGAGGGGGGTCCCCAAATGCACAGGAGTGGTGTTTTAAATTATAAGTCTTACAGGAGTAATTCACTTTAAACTATATACCTGTGTAATTTATATAAAAATGAAAATTTAATTTCACAAAAGAAAGGCCACATTGTGTCCCAGGAAAAATTGATGCGGAATGATCATCTTAGTAAAGTTACAGAACTTTACCAAAAGAATTATTTGAATATCTAGGCAAAAGGATAAAATTCTGAGGTCACCCCTCTGGTGAGTGGCTGTTTAGTGAATTTCCCGTAGCCACATTCGGTGCTGGGCTGAGCTTACACTGTCCTCAGGGAAAGGAAATAGGACCCAAGAATTTTACAGCTTGGTTGATTTCGAAGTATAAAGGCCACAGATCATTGCTTTCAACCATGCTAGAATGCAGGAAATAACCGTTTCTGTGGTCCCCTCTTGAACAAACAATTAGAAGATGAGCTTCAACAGACAAGACGTGATGGAGATGTTCACTGAGCAGCGGATGCGGAGGAAGGCGCGCCCCTGGCTAGGAGAGTGCAAGGAGCTGTGGGTAAGAACGGGACGTGAGAACTCCAAACTGTGCCGAGGGGGTGGGGTGGGGGGGTGACAGGCAGACAAGGGCCACGTCCGTATCGGCCACCGTAGGGCATAGCAACATGGGAGGTGGAAATGACCTGATCAGTAAGGCTTCTTTAATTGAGAGCATTGAACTCTATACTCTGAAAACAGAACACACCTTTTCAGGTGCCAGTAGGATAGTCCCAAAACCATCCATAGTAGCAGATGACAAAGGAAGACTCCGCAGGTGTCCTTGAGGAGATGCAGGACAAATGGCATTCTCCGGGCATGAGGTCATGAGTCACGGTAAGGTGGTGCATTTTGTCTCGCTCGGGCAGTCGTAACAAAGGAGCACAGATTGGGCAGCTTAAACCAGCAGACACTTATTTTCTCACAATCCTGGAGACCACAGTCCAAGATCAAGCCATCGGCAGGTTGGTTCCTTCCGAGCCTCCCTGCTTGGCTTGAAGACACCCACCTCCTCCCTGCATCCTCACACGGCCAACCCCCGCTGCCTGTGTCTCACTCTCTTCTTTAAGGACTCCAGTCCTATTGAGTGAGGGCCCACTCGTGTGACCTCATTTCACCTCAGCGACTGCTTCTAAGGCCCGGTCTCCAAATACAGTCACATTCTGAGGTACTGGGAGTTAGGACTTCGATTTTGCAGAACACAATTCAGGACGTAACAGCAAAACAAACAAACCCCCCAAAGGCCCCATCACCTGGAAAAATTTACACCCTCTTAAATGATAGTTGGGGAAAAAAGGGAAAGAAAACCCAGGTTGCAGGATGTGGAGCAAAAACAGCTCTGCAGACCTGGGTCAGAAGCTCTGAGTGGGGGATAAACCGGTACCCTGTACATAGCAAACGACAGGCCTGCTTTACATTAACAAACAAGAAAGAATGAATGAAAATAAATCAAGGCACACAGAGGTCATGGAACATGTTTAAGATTACATAGCTGGCACACAGCTGAGGTAAACTCTGAAGCCAGTCTGGCTTAATAGGAACAGATATTTTAATTGCATTACTGTTTGTAATACCCACCCCCTCCTTGCAAAGTGTAAAAAAAAGAAAGAAAAGAGAAAGGATAAGAAAAGTGTCTAGCAATAGGGGCTATTTAAATAGCCATAAAGCAGCCACTCCAGGAGACACCAGGCCACAACATTCGGAGGTGAGCAGGCAGCCGTCTTCCCGACTCCACAGGAGACCAGGATCATGGATCAGCGTCCCTCCTAAGCATCAGCTGCGTCCCACTGGGACAATTGAGAGACTAGCCCTCCACGTCATTTCCTGCGGGATTTAGATCTCTCAGTGAAGCTGGTTGAGAGACTGGGCTGTTCGTTCTGCCAGGAGAAACCTCCAAGGTATGTTGTTAAGGGGAAGACCAAGTGCAGAACAGTGCATCCAAAATGCCACGGCGAATGTGTGCGTGCGCCCACTTTAAGGCTGGATACGCTTGTGTATGCGGCAAATCAAAAACCTAGTGACTGAAAGTTCTCCAGAATAAAAGGGTTTATTGAGCCTTTCCCGATGCAGCCATATAAGGACTGAGTCCTGGGACAGGAAGTTTCCGCTTCACCAGTAGCAAGGCCAGTTAACAGAAACAACTTGTCCAACTCAAGAAACAGGGCACATTTGTGAGGCATCTCAAGGAAAGAAGTTTGTTAAATTCACATTGGCTACAGATAAGGAGGGCAGGCTAACGTGAAGCGGGGAGGTGGGGGAGTCCTGGGACGGGCGGTTAGTCCATGGAGAAGGCTTGTAGATTGGTTGCTGATGATGGTCAGACACTGGTCACGCACAAGGGGGATGCTGTGGTCCTAGGGACCTTCTAGATGCTTGTTGAAATGACTTCATCCAGGGACATGGAGTTTCTGGTGAGCTGCAGCCTGTGGCTACGGACTGATGACCTTCCCTTTGTCTCGCTCCCTCGTTCTCTGGCCCTTATGTCACTTAATTTAGGACATTTCAGAATGTTTGCCTTGTCGCGAGCAAAGAACACGCCTAGAAAAATACAGAGAATCTGCTAATAGCAGCTGCCTCTGGAGAGGGAAATTTGGTAGCTGGGTTTGGGGTGCGAAAGGATACTATCCACCCTGATTAATCACTGTCTGTATTTTTTAGTTTTGTTTTTTACAGTGTTTTTAAATTAGCAGGCTTTAAATTCTCAGAGCAGTTGCCAGTTTACAGAACACGGAGCAGATGTTCTTCATCAAGTTGAGGAAGTCCCCTCTACCCTAGTTTGCTGAGTGGGTGTTGGATTTTGCAAATGCTTCCTTTGCATCTATTGATATGATCATATGATTGTTCTCTAACCTGTTCATTAGGTGGATTACATTAATTGATTTTTGAATGCTGAACCAGCCTTGACACCTGGAGTTAACCATTTTACTGTGATGTGTGATTCTTTTTACGTATTTTTGGATTTCATTTGCTAATATTCTGTCAAGGATTTTCACTCTATGTTCATGAGAGATATTGGTCTACAGTTTCCCTTTCTTGTAACGTCTTTATCTGGTTTTGGTGTTAGGGTCATGCTGGCCCCAGCGAATGGTAGGAGGTGTTTCCTCTGCTTCTGTGTTCCGGAAGAGGCTGTAGAGAACTGGGCTCATTTCTTCCTTAGGTGTTTGGTAGTTTCTGTTTTGGGAGGTTGTGGAGGAGAAACAGTCTATAATCTTATAATTAAATCTTCATGGTTTTGCTGGGGTGTCAGGTGGCAGAGTCTTTGGGTTGTGACCTTCAGAAGAGTTTCTTAGCTATTGTTTTCTTCCCTTATATAAGACTGGAGGGCCAGAGGTAGACTTGGCTAATTTCCCTTTCCCAGGTGGGGGAAGGTTCTGGTAAAATCCTGTCCCATAAGGGCTGGTTTTCTTACAAAAGGAGTTTAGGGCAAATCCCCCCACGTCCCCAGAAGTGCCACTTTGGCATATTGATTATTTTGAGATAAAGGCACTTGAAAAACAGCACATCAGAAGACTGTACCCCGATCTTTCTTTTCCTTTCTGAAAGCAGGAGGTGAAGTTCCCGCGTGAAGGGCGCCCTCTCTGTGCCCGGAGGAAGGAACCAGAGACCGGGAGTTAGGGCAGAGGCAAATCTGTGCAAACAGACCTTGTTAAAAGAACTCTTATCTTCCTTTAGTCTCCCCAGGTATTTTAGTTGCTTTTCCACAACTGCTACTCTCTCTTCAGTCTAGTATAAAAGCAGTATTGCTTCTTGCAGGGACTCCTTGTACATGTAAGAAAAATAAAAATGCATATGCTTTTCTGCTGTCAGTCTGTTTTAGGCAAGTCCCAGCTGGAAACCCCAAGAGGACAGAGGACAGTTTTTACTTCCCCTACGTGACAGGGAACAACAGAAAGAACGGCCGCTGGGGATGCATTTCACAGCTGGCTTTCCTCTCTCCCTGCCCAAAGTTGGGCCTGAAAGCATGAGTCTCCCCTTCAGTTCTCACTCCAGAGCTCATCCGCCCTGGGCCTCCTGCAATTGTCCATGACAGTTGGAAGTGTTCCTACTAGCATGGGCTCCAGCTGTGGGCTTTTGCTCGTGAGCAGCTATGATTCTCCATACTTGCCTCTCTCTCCAGTTTTGGGGCCACTGGTTCACCCTGTGACTTCAATTCTCTGATGGATCTGAAAACAGTTGTTGGTTTTTAGTTTGTTCAGCTTTTTCTTGTTGTGAGGATGGGATTGATGGCTCCCAGGTTATGTGCCGCCTCGGAAACTGGAAGTTCTCATTTTTTTTAAGAGCCCTCAGGGCTCTGTCCAGGTGTCTATCACCATGAGCCAATGCCCTCCTACTGTTTCTCCAGCCCAGATCTGCCCTTGAAGCTGTGCCCATCTGCCTTTGACCTCCCACCAGGATGGCACACATGCGTCAAAGGCATCTCAAACACATGTCCAATTCGAATTTGCCATCTTTTCCCCCCAAATCAATCCACAGCCCAGGTCTCCTATCTCAAGGGACCGGCATCCAGATGCCCAAGCCAGAAAACCCAAGCTTCCTTCTGGATGCTTGCCTCTCCCTGCCCCCTGCCATGCCCATCAGCACCCCGTTTCCTGGGTTTTGCAGCTGGCCAGTTGGAGCAGCAGCCAGTTCTCCTTGTGCTGTCTCAGTAGCCTCCTCACTCGCCCCTCCTCCTTCCCACTGATACAGAGAGATCTTCCCCCAAAACACTCACTCGTGTCCTTCCCCTGCATGCAGACTGCCACAAACTGCCTCCAGGTGTGTGCAGCACAAATTCTAAATCATTGCTTCTGGGTCACAGCACGAGGTCTGATGACCCACGTCTACACCTGCTCTGTCCTCCCATTAGACTCCATTCCCCCTTCTCAGCAACCTTCTCCTCCGAAACTGCCCGCTTCCTTTCTGGAATAGACCGTATGCTCTTGTTCACCCCTGTATGAGACTTAGCAGGTAGAATATTCCAGGTGAAGGCAACCCTTCCCTACCCGTCTCCCTCCCACCCGTCCTGCCTGGCTCAGCTCAGATGTCATCTTCTCCAGGAGGCTTTCCCCGCCTCCCAGACCTGGGTGAGCTTCAGGGGTGTGCTGACAAACGGTTAACTGCTCGCTCTTTGGGAAGGAAGCCCTGATATGTAGCGTCTGCCAATTTCTGTGATGTAAATACTCCCACCATGCCGACTGCACACTCGCAGTGTGATTACCCCTGGACACGAATTGGGAAGAGACGCTCACCACCGGCTCTTGCCCGCTGATGGGCACTGGCTCGGCGCACAACCGGTGGACGAGCCTCGTCTGGGCCAACACATGCCAGAGCAGATGGTGGCTCTGGGTACCGGCAGCGCCTGTGTGGGTTGGATAAGGGCTCAGCTTTGGAAGGAGGCCAGAGTGAGATGGAAGTCAGGCCACATGTGCACAAAACACCTGGGCAACGTGCAAGCCAAGGAGAGAGGGGGCCTGGGAAAGGGTCCAGGGGCCCCAGTGCAGGAGAGGTGGGTTGAGAATGAAGGGTCTTCCGGACAATGACCAGTCAGAGGGACAGGACGCTGTGGACACAGGGTTCATGGCCAACTGTCAAGGTCACCAGGAAGTCAGAGAGGTGGCGTGTGACCCGGGAGCTGTCACCGTTGAGAATCTCAGCCCGTGGAGGGTACAGCCCCTGCCATGTGGACGTCCTTCCTGAAAGGCCTTCCATCTACCTCATTGTGAGACTTAGAAATCTAATTTTTCTTGAGTATTCCAACCTTGATTACAAACTTAATAAAGTAAATCCCTGTCAACAGTTTAAACTGCAACTACAGATTTCTCATGGCTGGGTCTGAGAATAACACCATCATAACATTTGTACCTAAAACTCTTGTAAAATATCAAGACCACATGAAGGCTGTGGGATCATTTCCACATTACAATGTACATTCCAACCATGGTAATATTACAATGTACAATTACATGAGCAACATTATGGTTACTAGACTCCCCCCATTATCAAGTCCCCCACACACACCCCATTACAGTCACTGTCCATCAGCGTAGTGAGATGCTATAGAATCACTACTTGTCTGCTCTGTGCTATACTGCCTTCCCCGTGCCCCCCCACATTACGTGTGCTAATCGTAATACCCCTTTTACCCTCTTATCCCTCCCTTCCCACCCATCTTCCCCAGTCCCTTTCCCTTTGGTAACTATTAGTCCATTCTTGGGTTCTGTGAGTCTGCTGCTGTTTTGTTCCTTCAGTTTTTGCTTTGTTCTTATACTCCACAGATGTGATATCATTTGGTACTTGTCTTTCTCTGCCTGGCTTATTTCACTGAGCATAATACCCTCCAGCTCCATCCATATTGTTGCAAATGGTAGGATTTGTTTTCTTCTTATGGCTGAATAATATTCCATTGTGCATATGTACCACATCTTTTTAATCCATTCATCTACTGATGGACACTTAGGTTGCTTCCATTTCTTGGCTATTGTAAATAGTGCTGCGATAAACATAGGGGTGCATCTGTCTTTTTCAAACTGGGCTGCTGCGTTCTTAGGGTGAATTCCTAGGAGTGGGATTCCCGGGTCAAATGGTATTTGTATTTTGAGTTTTTTGAGGAACCTCCCTACTGCTTTCCACAGTTCCCCCCCTGCTTTTATTTCTTCAAGGAATTTTGCTGTACTTGTTTTGGTTCCTCCCCCGGGCTCGGGACGGGTCTGGACAGCCTCTCGGTTTGGTCATAATCTTCCACGACAAGCTGAGGTCATGGGGTCGAGATGTTTAACGTTTGTCCTTGGCTGGGACACGGGGCTTGGCTGCCTCTCCGGGGGTGACACTTGACTAAGTAACCATCGTGGACACGCTGTGCGAACCTCCCTTCCCCTGGACAGCTGAGGGTGACCCCCGAGCGGCGCACTTGAAGGAGCCCAGTACCCCCAGCGGTTCCGTGTGGCCGCCAGTGCCCGTGGGTCTGCCCTTTTCCTGGGCGCAGTTCCTGCCTCCCCACGCCTCCAGCCCAGAGCTCCAACATTATTCTTTCCTGATTACCCAGATGAAGCCGACACGTTTTTCTAATTCGTTAACAATAAAAGGAGCGAAATACACAGACCAACCTGTCCCGCTCAATAAAAAGGTCAAGCTGGTCACGTGACAGTCATTCTCCAATCACAGCTCTCTTTGCTTTATATTAGCCTTTCTCTTTAAAATCGGAATATGGCTGATACACAGTGCTGTATTGGTTTCAGATGTGTAACGTAATGATCTGGCAATCATGTCCTAAATGCTCGTCACTATAAGTGTAGTTATCCCATTACCATACCAAGATATTACAATATTATTGGTTATATTCTTATGTTGTACTTCCATTCCTATGATGAATTTATTTTATAATTTGAAGTTTGTTCTTCTTTATCCTTTCCACCCATTTCACCCATTCCCTGCCCCCTCTCTATGGTAACCAACAGTCTGTTGTCAGTATTAATGGGTCTCTTTCTTTTTTGCTCATTTTTAGATTCCAGATGTAAGTGAAATCGTGTGGCATTTGTGTTTCTCTGACTTATTTTGCCTAGCATGTTACCCTCTAAACCCAGCCACATTGTCGCAAATGGCGAGGTGTCCTCCCTTTTCATGGCTGAGTAATATTCCGTTGTGTATATGTACCACATCTTCTTTATCCATTCACCTGTTGATGGACACTTGGGTTCCTTCCATATCTTGGCTATTGTAAATAATGCTGCACTGAACATAAGTGTGCACGTATCTTTTCAAATTAGTCTTCTTTTTCTTTGGGTAAAACCTTTTTGAGTATCATTATAGCCATGGCCTTTCACAGAGTGAATTATTCAAATTAACTAATTATTTCAATTAATAATTTTTTATGTTCTTATTATGACATCTTGGCTAGCATTGGGGCAGACTTCTGACTGTTCCATTGTATCTCCTGTGCTCCCCTAATATTTCTGAGTGCATCCTTACTTCCTGGCCACAGTAGGGTATTCTGGACCATTCTAATTTTCTTTTTAATGTTCCAAGGAAGCTTGGTTTCCTTCAGTGGAGAAGGTCTTAGAGATCAAAGTCTGGGTACTGGGGTGTCCCTGGGACTTGAAGGTGGTGAGCCAGAGGCTATTATGGCTTTAGGGCCACTCTTGTCAGAAACAAAGCTGGAAATACTTCTGTATTTTTAAGGTCACACGTTTACAGTAAATTCCTTCATTCTTAGATTTGTTAACAAAGGTTAACAATGTAGTGGTTGTTAGTCCTATATTGATAGATTTGGCCCCAAGCAGGTCACTGGACACTGACAAGAGCCTCATACTCAAGGGACAGGAAGCAGAGGAGCAGGGGCAAAGGAGGACCGGGAAGGGAAGGAGAAGAAACAGAGAGTGGCTGAAGGTAAGAGAGAATTGGAGGCCACGGTTGGGGGAAAGGAGGATCTGTTTTGGTTTTGGTTTTCTTGTCCTTTTTATTAAGACAGGAGAGGTCTCTGCCTTCTTGAGGGCAGAGCAGGAAGTGCCAGTACTTGAGGTTTCTATCAATTAGAATTCTTCTGCATACAAGGAAAAAAGAATCTAGCTGGTCTGGTTAAACCAAACTGTACAATGGGGCATTCTGGACCATTCTAAGGTCCACCAGGTCAGGCCTGGGGGGCACAGAGGTGCCAGTGATCCCTGGTTCCCACGCATGTGTCTCAGGCTCAGCCTCCCTAAGGTGGGGGGGGGGGACTCTGTTCAGAGATGGGCCCCCACCTCATGTGGTGGTGAGACACCATCGAGCTGTAGTCTACACACTCCTCACTCCCGGCCGAGAAGAGGGGGAGCACACCCAGATTCCACGCAGAAGCAGGAGGACACGTCTCTTTCTCGGACTTCTACAGAGGGTCCAGGGTGGCCAGGCTGTGCATTCTGGGCAGCACTTTACAGGTGTGTAAACTGAGGCCAGAGCCGAGCTGGCATGTGCGCTCGTCCACCCCCACTCAATGCCTTCTGTCCTGCTCCCCCAACAGCCAGGCCAGGTAACCTAGAAGGAATTTGGAATTTGGCCGGAGGCTGCTGAGGGCTCGGTTGGGGTCAGGCAAATCCCTCTTCCATTCTGCCCACCTTCACATGCTCTGTGAGCCGGGCACTTGCCCAGCTCAGCCTCGGTTTCCTCACCTGTGTCACAGGGATGCTGACAGCACGACCTCGGAGGGTTGTCCTGAGGTTAAGCAAGCTGCTAGGAGGCAGTTTCCCTCGAGTCAGCCAGGAAGAGCTTGTGGGGCTGGGCACAGCCGAGGGGTGGCTCTCCTGAGAAAGCTGTTTCCTTCTCAGCCCTTCTGCTCCTGAGGCAGGTTTCAGGTGGGTGCTGGCCGGTCTCTCACACTCCTTTACACCTGTGGCTCTCACCTTCCAACGAGGAGCGAGCAGGAGGGGCGCAGCCCTCAGACAGGCACTGGGATCCCCAGAGCCTTAGAAGGCGGTTTTATTCTTTTTCGCCACCACCTTCTATCCTACACTGGTGATAGCGGTGTTCTCTCTAGTGCAGCAATATAAAGTGTCCTTTTAAACTACATTTATTGGGATACAAAAGCCAGTGGGAAGAAGTACTGCGACTATTACTGTGGTGAAAGGGCACAGGTTCAGGCGACTCGTCCATTCCCTCAATGCCTTCTGTTCTGCTCCCCCAGCAGCCAGGCCAGGTCAGACTAGAAGGAATCTGGAATTTGGCCGGAGTCTGCTGAGGGCTCGGTTGGGGTCAGGCAAACAAAGTTCCACACAGCTTTGCTGTGTGCCCAGGTACTCTGTTCCGGACACTGTTCCCAGAGAGAGAGGCAGCAGGGAAAACGTCAGCAGGAACCCCTGCCCCATGGAGCTCACGTTCTAGCACAGGGTGGGGATTGGGGGCAGATTGGCATGAAAATCACGGTGGGAGTGAAACATGAAGCATGCTGCATGGTGATGTGTATACAGAGAACAGCGAGGAGGGCGGGCAGGGGGGGACGTGGGGTGGGCTTGTCTGGTTTAAGGAGGGAGGCTGGCGAGCCTACTGAGAAGCTGACACCGAAGCCGGAACCTGAAGCAGGTGAGGGAGGGGTCCGAGGATACATCTGGGCAAGACTGCTCCGGGCAGTGGAGCAGCAAGAGCGAAGGCCCTGGAGGGGGTGAGTCCCGGCCCCGGGGGCAGGTCGCGGATGAGGGCACACTGAGGCAGGGCGGGCGCTTTTCCTCCGAGTTCTATGAGGGGCCGCTGGGGGGGATGGGACAGAGGAGGAATGTGTTCCGACCCAGTTCTGCCTACCACCATGCCCTGGGCTGCTGTTTGGACAGGAAGTGGGGGAGGCAGGAATACCAGTGAGAGGAGGTCCCTGCACTCAGCCTGGGGGGAGGCTGGCGGCTTGGACAAGGGGGTGGGGTGAGAAGTGTCAGGTGCTGGGTATGTTTTTAGTGCGGAGCCAATGGGCTTTGCTGTCAGGGTGGATGTTGGGAGCGTGTGTGGTGGGCAGAGAGGAGTCAAGGTGTGGGGCCTGAGCACCTGGAGATGGGGTTTTTGATAAAGGAGATGGGGAAGCCGCAGGAGGACGGCGCTGGGGGAGATCAGGGGACCTTGGCTGCAGCACTGAAGAGAGGTCTTGAGCTTGCAGTTAGTATGTGAGGTCAGGGGGAGGCCCGAACTACCAGCCGCACCTGGGTACCGTCGGCAGGTGGGTGTGTGTCCAAAGCCGTGGGACTGGAGGACAGCATGGGCGCAAAGAGCATGCAAAGGAGATCAAGAGCTGAGCACAACAGTAACTTTAGAGGTCGGGGAGGTGAGGGGGTCTGTAAGGAGCAGGGTTGGGTGTGGCTAGGGAGGAGGACAGCAGGCAAGTGTGGTGTGTGGGAAGGTAAAAGACGAAGGTGCTTCAGGGCAGGGGGAGTAGGCGGCACTGGCAAATACTGCTGGAGGGACCAGTAAGACAAGGACCCAGGCTGGCGTGGACCTAGTAACATGGGCATCACTGGGGACCCAAAATGACAGATCGATAGTGGATTTGGGGTGGGGAGGGATTTTAAGGGAGGATGAGGAAAAGACAACCCTTGGAGGACTTTTTTGCGAAGGAAAGGGGAAAAGAGAGGTAGCCAGTGCTGGGGGGAGGGCAGAGGGGTTGCAAAAGGGGTTTTATTTTCTTGTTTTAGTTTTAAGGCAGAACCAGTAACAGCGCGTGGACTGATGGGAATGATTCCGGGACAGGAGAGGGCAGACTTGCTGAATGGGTGTTGGTGCAAAGGGTGGGACCTTGGGGACAAGAGGAGGGGTGTCCAGGCCCGCCTGGTCCTGGGAGGTAAGGGGGTGCCAGGTGGGTGGAAGGGTGGTGGGAACTGGTGGGAATTTTCTTCTGATGCATTCATTCCAAGGATAATATGGGGCGCCCACTAAGTGCCAGACCGTTCATTCTTGGGGCAGGGACAGGGTGCTGTCCCCGTGCTCTGCGGCCTGGGCACCAGTCCCCAGCCGAGGGACAGGAGTGAGGACCGCCCAGCGAGTGTGCAGGGGCGGAGGGGCGCGAGCGGGAGCCCCTAGCAGCAGGAAGGACACTCGCACGTCTTGCAGGTCCAAGCAAAAGACTGAATTAGTCAAACGGTGGGTGATGCGGGCACAGCGTTTAGCCCGGTCACAGTCGGGGAGGGGGTTGGGGTGATACATATAGTCTCAGCGATGGCATCAGGCCGACCCGGGCTCCGTATTGGTCCTCAGTTGCATGATGCTTTCGTCGCTTAACCGTTCTGAGCCTCAGTTTTCCCGTCTGTTAAATGGGGGAAATGGGAAGTCTCACCCCGCGTAGGCGGCGGGGCCCCACCGGCGCGCTCCCCGCGCGGGCCGCTGCCGTCCGGCGGGCGCGGGCAGCGGGCAGGCGGCGGGCCGGGGAGCCGGGACCCCGACGAAAGCATCATGCAACTGAGGACCAATACGGAGCCCGG
>JAQQAC010003639.1:30722575-30742702 GCA_029783875.1 Phataginus tricuspis | reverse complement strand
CCGCGAAGCTGGAGGTACGGGGGGCGCGCGGAGGGGCGGCGGGCGGCCGGGGCTCGGGCCGCGCTCCCGGAGGCGCGGGCTCCGGCGGGGAGGACCGCTTCCTGCGGGAGGGCGGGGAGGCTCGGCCGCCGCCCGGCCACCTGTTCCGGAGGGGCATTTGTGTGCGCGCCGCCTGCGCCCGCCTGCGCCCCGAAGTTGAGCGCGGCGGCTGCGCCGCAGCCCGGCCCGCGAGCGGAGGGCGCGCCCCGCCAGGCGCCCCGAGGCTGCCCCGCCGGCCCTCCGCGGGAGAGGCGAGCCGAGCAGCCTGCCGAGGGCGGTTTCCCCCCTCCGCGCTGCGACCTTGGGCCCGCGCGCCGCTCTGTCCCGGGGCGCCGGCCGCGTCGGAGGCCTGGCCGCGCGCGGGTCCGGCCCGGGGCCCGAGGGGCTGCGGCTGGGAGAGGGCTGGGCGGCAGCAGGCGGCGCCGGCCCCGGCCTGGAGGGATGCTGGGGCTTTGGACGTGCCGAGAGGGGGAAGGGCCCTCCGGGGGGAGGGCAGGGCTTGGGTCGGAGCCGCGGAGTCGGAAGGTCGGGCCTCAGCGCCGCCTCGGGGATCCGGAGTCGCCGCCGACCCCTCCTTCCGGCGTGCTTCCCGCTCCCGCTTTTCTAGGTGGCCGGGACGGGGGCTGCGTGGCAGCTGTGATGTGCTTGGGAGAGGCTCCGGCTGGGAGGGCCAGTCCCAGAGCCCTCGCCCCTTCACCTCTAGGGAAGTCCCCTGGCCTCAGTTTCCTCATCCAGCACCTTGGAGGCTGAAGTCCCACCTACTTGCCAGACTCTGCCGGGCCTCTGACTCTGAGATGGTTAACAGCCATTTCTCCTACACCCACCCTCCTCCGGACAGCCGTCTCCTAAACACTTGGTGATGGACTGCTCCTTGCAGGCCCCTTGAGGTCACCGAAAGCTGTTTCTCCTGTCATTTATCAAATCACCGAGCACCTAGTGTGCTCCGGCTCTGGCCCTCTGTCTGTGCCTCCAGCTGCCCAAGGACCACCCCTTTGTCACCTCTTCCCAGAGAAGGGGGAGTCACCGGCCCAGGGTGACACAGCAGGACCCAGGTTGGCCAGGACCACACCCTCCGTGCCCGCCTGCACTCTGTTCCCACAGCCAAGATCCCCTAGGGGAAAGCCCCCATCTGGCCCAAAGGAAAGGAGAGTGGCTATGCAGGCCTCTCTATTGTTCATTTTCCTCCCAAAAATGTTTCTAAAGCCTCAGGTACCTGTTACAGCTTGTCTGCGGGGACAGCCCAGTATTAGAGGACAAACTCTGAAATGGAAACCCTCCTTTAAAATGTGTTTTGTTTCCTTGTACCAGTCGAAGCCCTAGAGCAGCTCAGGGGAGCGGGCTTGCTCCCGAGTGTGACGGCCCCATGCCCAGTGTATGTCGGGGCCTTACTCATAGAGCCAGGAGGTTGTGATCTATCTCGTCGCCTCCCTACCCCCAGACAGCACCTCCCAAACCCACCTGGCCATAGGGGTCCAAATCACCAAGCACCCAGCCAGTGGGGATGCAGGTCCCCCAAGGTCTGAGTTGGGACCAGGGCAGAGGGACAAAAGTGGCTGCCAGGGACATTTTTGACGAGACTGGAAGAAGGGGCAGAGGAGAAAGTCAGGCTGAAAGTGTGGAAACACCTCACCCCCCACCCCCAGCTGCTGCCCCTCTTGGTTCTCCTCCAGGCAGGTGGGGTGGACGGCTCCCCCGTGGCCCTGGCCACCCAGGCTCTAGCCCGCAGTGCTCCCTGGAATGCGCTTCCTCCCCATGGGGTGCCTCCTACGTGTGCTCACCACTGCTGACTGCCCTGCAGTTGGCTGTGCGACTCCTCTCCAGACTGGAAGCTCCTGGAGGGAAGGAAACTTGCCTGAAGTCCAGTGCCCACCCAGCCTGGCACGCATTGGATGCTCACAAATGTTGTTTGAATGTACTTACTGTCAGAAGTAGGGGAAAATGACCTCGCGTGCATCACTGGGGGACAACTGTTGTTAACATGTTCCCTCTTTGCCAGACTTTTTAATAACCCTTTTTTACATATTTGAATATCTGTATAAATTTTTCAAATTCCTCACCTCTCAAACATTACTTTTTATACTTTTTGATACTTACATATTGTTATATCCTGTTTAGTTCATGGATCTTATTTGACATTTAGGGTTTCTTTTTTTTGTATACGGCCCTTTTAGATAATGTTACATTGAAATTATGCACAGATTAATGCACTGCTGGATTCTTCTTGGGAAGAGAATTGCCTGGCAGGCAGGGCATGTGAACCCCTAGCAGGACTCCTACCTAGGGCCAGCTGGCTCTCCAGGGGGAGGGCTGTAACATGCTTCCTGTGAGCGTGCATTTCTTGTTATTTCCTAGAAATGAAATTACTGAGTCAAGAGTATGAATGTCTAGCATCTTTGTGTGTTTCCCTCCCCCCCATTTTATTGAGATATAATTGACATACAGCGCACTGTGTACGTTTAACGGAAACAGCATCGTGCTTTGACTTCCATATATTGTGAGTGTCGACCACAGTATGTGTTTCTGATTCATCTGTTTGAGCCCATCAGTGAGCAAAGTGCCCCTGGCCTGGTCTCTTTGTGGCAAAGACCTTCTCCCAGGTTATCCTTCGGCTTTTATTTTTGCTGCTGCTGGTGTGTGTTTTCGAGGAGCATGTTTTTAAATTTTATTTTACTTTATCTTTGTGTGTGCTTTTCAGTAAGGGAGACTCGACTGTACTCCTGAGCCTGTGGCGGAGAGCCAGAGTGGGCGTGGCTGCGGCTCCGGAGGAGGCGGAGATGGGGGGGGCCAGCGCCGGTCCGTGGGGGTGCTCTGAGCTGGTGAGGGCCAGACAGGAGGCGGGAGGGAGGGGTTGGTTGGACCCCTTCTGAATTGGCTTTGATCTCTGCAGAGGGAGGTTGAAAGGCGTAGGTGGAGAGAGGGTTCCCAGGTCCCCAGCTCCCGCACTGTTTGCCAGCCTTGTCCCCTTGAGTCCCCCTTCTTCCTAGGAGGGAGCAGGTGTGATCACCCCCACTGACAGACTCTGGCAGGAGGAGCTTGGTCAGGGTCAGTCAGCTGATGAGTGGCGGGGCTGGGTTCAGAGTAGGCTCCCCACACGAACCGCACACCCTTGAGAGTCGCTTTCCTCTCTGAGCCTCCATTTCCAGTAGATACGGGGAAGTGGCACCTCTCTATTCCATCTGCAACTTGGTGAGTAAGTGTCCTTTCTCTCTTGTCTGCCTCTGTTTTTCCTCCCTCTGGAAGGACCCCCCAGTGGTCCAGGAGCTTCCAGCGGAAGCAGGGTTGGCCACAGGACTAGGAGAGCCCCCTTCCTTCCTGGGCATGGCCCACACACCCTCCCCCATGCCCACACTCTCACCCACCAGGAGCCGACTCCAGCAGGAGCACAGCCTTCTGGATGTCACACTGGTGCAAAGTCTGAGCTGGCAAACGGGGACAGCACGTGAGGTGAAAAGTAGTCTGCACATCCAGTGAGCAGGCTTGATTGGAAAGAGCAGAAGCCATTGTCCCAGATACGGACAGAGTCCAGAGAGGCACCCCCACTGCCCCACTGCCTCCAGTGGTCTGTAATCTTCCTTGGCTCCTGCCTGCTGGTTCCCAAGCAGCCCCCCGAGCCCGGGGTGGGCTTCCATCACTTCCACCACTAGGTGCCAGACACTTAGTTACCTGATTTTATTTAACCCTCAGTCAACCTGGGCTGTTACTCCCTTTGACAGATGAGGAAACTGAGAGTCAAGTGCCCAGGGCTCCTGCCTCATCCTGGGGAGATTTGAGTCTCTAGCCTCAGACCAGTCCCAGGTGAACCGGCTGGGCTGCAGGCAAAAACTCCTTTCACCTGGTAGAGGCTGTTTGATTCCCAGCTGTGCCTCGATTTCCTCAACTCCTAAACTGTCATTGACAAAAAGGGACAACAGCCCCAGGTATTGGGAGGATTGAACTAGTTACTGCCTGAAAACCACTTTGATGGCGGCTGTGCCCTTATGAGGTCCATTAGGAAGTACAGTCCACGGCTACTGTCACACCCTGGAGCTCTGTGCCTGACCGGAGCCTTTAGCAAGTGCGACTCAGCCACGTCCGCTCTTGCCCGGGAGCCTGGAAGGCCCCTGTGCCCTGGCAGTGGAGAGAAGGTGGCCTTTTTAAAACCTTTCTGGGGACAAGTCAGTAATCCATATCTAAAACCCTAAAATTACATTTCTTTTGACCCAAGAGGCTCATTTCTAGGAACCAGTGCTCAGAAGTAATTAAGACAGGCCCAAAGATGGAAGTGCTAAGGTGCTCACCGCAATGTTGTCAGTGAAAGCGCAGAGGCGGAAAGTACGCTTTCAGCAGTCAGGACTAGGTGCAAGGAAGGATGGAAGTGTGAGACAGTGAGACACAGGTAGCCCTGGACAGTCAGGGTATGAAGCTGCATTTATTGGCATGACATGAAATGTGTAACATGTTTCAAACGGCTTTATTCAGGAATAATTTACGCATCATTGCAAACATACAGGTCGATGTGTTTTGGGAATTGTGTGCGCTTGTGCGGTCACCACCCCCTGGGGCCATCATATTATGAGTGAAAAATAAAACAAGGTGTAGAACAGTGTGTGTCATCGGGTCCCCTTCAGTGCGTCGCCTGTGTGCTACTCACACTGCTCTCATGATGGAAAAGGACCGGAGAGAATATACCAGAATGCTGACGGGGTACCCTCTGTGCCGAGGTCGCGGGAAGACTGACCGCGTCGCGTGACCTGGGCTCAAGTCCTCAGTGACTCCACATCACCTTCAAGATGAAAAGAGCAGAAATGTCACCGCAGGGTGGTGACCGGGCTCCCCACACCCACAGACACACAGAGGCCATCTATTCGAGTTGGGAGCCGGGCTCCCCTGTTGGCCAAATGGTCCGTGCGCACACGCAGGAAATACACAGGCGATGCGCAAAAGTATGAAGACAGAACTAAAGTCACCCATAACCCAGGAATAAAAACCCTGGGAGCATTTTGTTGGGTTCTTGCAAATGGCAGCTCTCCGTATCTGTTATGACCAGGGGTCGCCAGGCAGGGGAAGGCTGGAGGGACATTTGGGGAAGAGGGAAGCACGTGTTGCAGAAAGTTGGCATTCCCAGAGCCTGGTGGTTTTGAGGGATTCAAGATGTTAACTTCAGTTCAGAAGCACTGAGGGTATCGGGATGGTTTGTCTTTATCCCTCATCACTCAGGATCGCACATCTCTGGGGCGCCCGATGTGTCCTCCCTAGTTCAGTGTCACTCACGGTTTCAGGCAGGGCGGCAGCATCTGGCTCAGTGCCCACCTTCCTCAGCTTCCCGCCTCCTCCGAGGCCAGATTCGCCCTGGTCATTCCTGACAGCTCCCTGGCAAAAGGGCGGGGAGCGGGGAGGTCGGGGTGCATGGGGGGGGCGCGGGTGGTCTGGAGTGAGGCCCAGGCTTGGGAACCAGTGCTGCTCACGCTGAACTGGGAAGGTCTTCCCAAGCTCGTGCTGTGTGCCAGTGTGCGCAGCACTGGGGGCCCACCCCCGGCTCACAGGATGGGCTGTGCTGAAATCCGGGCAGCTTCCTGGAGGTGGCCTGCTCTGCTCACCTAGGTCAGGAGAGACTCACAGAGGAAGGAGGGCCTGAGACTTGGGGGCAGACATACCTGGGTGCAAATCCTGCCTCCACACTTACTAGCCATGTGGCACTGGAAGGTCACCTCTCTTCTCTGCACCTTAGTTTTCCCGTGTAAAATGGGGCCATAGTGATAGACATGACAATGAAATAAAGAAGGAATGGTGCTTGGTGGGGTGCGTGACGTGCTTTCTAGGCAAATGGCAGTGCTTCCCATGTATTATGATCAGGAAGCTGCTGGGCTGGGGCGGGAGGAAGAGCATTCGGGACGGGGAGCACGTACAGCAGAGACCTGCAGTGCCCGCCACTCGGTGGCTGGAGTGGAGCCTCAGAGGTCAGCTTGGCTGGCCTGGGAGCTGCGGGCCTGGAGGGGGCGGGGGCTGAAGGAGTGCCCAGAATGCCTCAGCATCGCGGGGTGTGGGGACCAGGTCAGGGCAGAGCCGGGAAGCCACGGAGGAGGCTGCGGTGGTGGGCCCCCAGACAGAGACCTGCACTGGCCGTGTCCCTGGGGCTGGCGAGGGAGGGGAATGTGGCAGAAGTCTGAGCCTCCAAGAGATGCTCTCCCCGTTTCCCTCCCCACACCTTCCCCTCCTCTGGATTATCCCTGTAGCCTCTTAACTGTCTTCATGTTGCCACGTGTCCACCACAGTTTAGTCTCAAAAAGCAGCCAGGTCTCAAAGACAAGTCACACTCAGCCCTTCCTCTAATACCTCCCAATGACGGTCCCCCCCAAACAGAAAGATGGGTTCTTTCAGTGGCCCTCAAGGCCCCTCGGGCCCCTTCTCCCCATTCTCTGATGTTTCTTCAACACCTCAGGTACACATGCCTCAGGACTCTTGCACTCACCGACTCCCTTCCCTGGCAGGCTCCCCCAGACATCTGTACCCACCAGTGCCAGCTTGTCAGAGAGGCCGTAGCAGCCCACCCAGTCCTCCCAGTCCAATCTCCCTGCTGCATTTTTTAACAGCCTGATGTAATTTCTTTATTATTCTTCATCTCTTTACTTGTTCGTTTTCTCCCACTAGAATGTCAGCTCCCTGAAGCCAAAGACTGTCTGCTTCATTCACAGCTGCATGCATTTCCAGACCTTGAAGTAGGGCCTGGCACGTAGTAGGTGCTCAGGCATTTGTGAATGCATGATGGGGATGCTGTGGGTGATGCGGAGGGCTTGGCCGATGTCTTTCCAAGATGATTTTTTTGTGTGTCGGGTTGAGCAGGAACTCTCTCATCCGTGAATTGTCATCGCTCTTGCCTCAATATCTGCCTGTGCTCTTGGCCTGGCCCTGGCGGGGCAGGTGGCCCTGAAGTCCCCTGTCTAGAGAGACCAATGATGGCTACCTCCCATAGAATGAACAGAGCAGGTGCTGGAGAGAGCAGATTTGGAAGGTCTTTCTAGACCAGTCCTTAGAGATGGTCTTTCCCAAGATCTTTATTGAACAGATGAAGAAACTGAGGCTCAGAATTGGGGGAATGTCATACTGCAAGGGCACAGAGCAAATGTGTATAAGCACAGAAACCAGGTCCCTTGCTCAGGCAACGTCCCGTTAGCAGAGACTATTACGAATGAGAATACCCAGTATTGGCAATGCTGTATAGTGTGCATGGGGTGGGGGTGGGGCCCTGTTTTTTTTTGCTGCCAATTATTTTTAATCTGTAATACAATTTTAAAGAAGGAGAACATGGGGCAACATGGGAACTCTCTTGCAAGTAGAGTGAACTCAGGACTCCTCATCCAGGCTGGAATTTCTGGATGCTTTTCCCACGGGCTTTTCATTTCTCAGGCCTGCCTGTATCTGATGAAGAGTTTTCCCTGCTGCTGGCACCTCTGTGACCTCTGGGCTTAGCAAGTGACCGGTGCAGAAAGCTCATCCACACCCCGCCCCGCTGGCCCTACAGGAGGTCCTGGTGCCCGCATGCATGTGCCCAGAGAACAGATGTGTGAGGGTCCAGGTTCCTGGTGACTTACGAGTCCCCAAACAGCATAAAGCTCCGAGGGTAACTCACTCTGCTCCTGAGGAGCCAACTGCGGGCAGCCAGATGTTCAGTCCAGTCTCCGGTGCAGAGCTGGAGTGACTGGGTGGGAGGGATGGTGTCAGGGAAGGAAGGAGGGCCTGAGGCTTGGGGGCAGACATGCCTGTGCGCAGACCCTGCCTCCCATGTTCACCAGCCATGCCATGTTGGAAAGGTCACCTTTCCGTTCTCGGGACCAGTGAGTACTTGGGTACTTTAACCCGACGAGTCACAGGCATGTGGCATTGTGTACCCTCAGATGGTGGGGCAGGATGTGCCAAGTATACTTCCTAACAGTTGGAATCTGCATCTGAACGTGGTTTACAGTGGGCAAATGGCATTCCCCTGGTTTACAGTTACCACATTGGATCCTGGCTTTGTGGGCAGTGGAGGGATCCTTTACTCATTCCTTCAGAAAATGTGTATTGAGCACCTACTATGTGCTAGAGTCTGCTGGCCACAGGGGATGTCACAAAGAGTAGATAGCAGCTGTGGTCTCTGCCCGCAGGGAGCTGATGTTGTTTTCCATGGTGTCCATGTGTCATCGTGTATTTAATCAGTCTCTTCAAGGACCTTGGGTTGTTTCTAATTGTTTGCAGGCGCGAACAAACCTGTGACTTGTACAGACGGCGCTTGTGGGTAGGATGAACTAACAGGTGGGATCGTGTGGGCAAAGGGTCTGTGATTTTGACAGGTGCCATTCCCTCGCCCGCCCCCCACCCCGGAGCAGTGCCTGGGGCATGCCTGCCGCAGCGGGAGAGGTAGCTGTTTCCTCCCAGCCTTCTCAGAACACATTGCCAAAGGGTTGGATTTTTACCAATCTGACAGGTGAGAGATGCTATCTGACTGCTTGCAATTACATTCCTGTACTCACACAAAGATCTTCAATCTTGCTTACATATTAAGGTTCACTTTTTGCATTTTGGCCCATTTTCTTTTGTCCTGTTGGTCTTTTTCACCTTGATTTCTGGGCACCCTTTTCAGGCTAGGGAAGTTAGACCTTTGGGATCGGAGAGGCACAAGAGTTACCCCGAGTTGTCACTGCTATTTTGACTTTCTTGATGGTATTTTGGGGGATGAAATGGAGAAACTTGTTTTTCAAGGACTCAAGTCATCTTCGGTTTTATGGCTTCTGGATTTCATACATAACTAAGAAAACTTTCCCAACTCTAAGGTTAAGAAGGAATCCACCCATGTTTTGTTCTAAACATTTATGGGTTTTGCTACTTTACATCTGGAGTTTATCCCTGGGGCATGTTCTGAGGTATGAACCCAGCTTTTTCTATTCCAGTTGCCCAAAACCTTTGCAAAAAGACCCATTTTGCTTTCCTGCTGGGAGACACTGCCTTCCTTGGGCACACAAGCACCAAATTACACTGTGGTAGTCTTTATCTCATTGCCCCTGTTGTTCATATGCTATGACCACATTGTTTTAATTATTGAAACATTTACAGTATGTCTCAGTCTAAAAAGCCAGTCCTCCCTCATTTGTTCTCCCTTCTCAGAGTTTCCCTGGACTCCTTGCTCGTGTGTTTTCTGTATGAACTTTAGAGTCAATTTGTCAAATTCCAGAATCATGTAGAATTTATAAATTGGCTTAGAGAACATGGATATCTTCATGAAGCTGAATCTTCTCTCCAGAAACATAGTATGTTCTTCTGTTTGTTCAAGTTCATTTTGTGTTCTTTGGGGAAAAAAAATATGCTCCCATAGATTCTGAACATGTTTTGTTAAGTTTGACCCTAAGTCTTGGGGTGGTGGTTGTTCTGAGTGGTGTCTCATCTTTCATTATATCTCTTGGTTATAACTGCATGTTATTTATATTTAAGTGTGTGTGTGTATCCTACTACCTTCCAGTATTCTTTTATTTGTTATAGTTTTTGAGTAGTTCCCTTGACTTTTCCAGATACACAGTAGTATCATATAAAAATAGCAATGGTTTTAACGACTTCTTTTCTGTTTTATACCTCTGATTTCTCTTGTCATATCCTTTGATGAATACAGGTGCCATGAGGGTACTCCCCTGAGTACAAAGCTGGCTTCTGGCTTTGGGGTTTATATGTATAATTCTGTTAAGGATTCCTAATTCATCCAGAAGGAGTATTGGAAATTTTGTCCAATGTTTTTAGCATCTCTGGGAGTGATCATGAGATTTTTCTCCTTAGATCTGAGAATACAAGGTCTATGAATCTATGAATGATTGCCTAATATTGATCGAACCATCCTTGCATTCTGGGAATAAACCCCATTTGGTTTTGATGTTTTATTCTTTTAATGTGCTGCCACATTCTATTTGCTTATGTTTTATTTAGGATTTTTACAATAATATTCATAAATGATACTGGTCAGGATAGTGTATCTTATGCAGGCTTTGTCGGGTTTTGGCATCCATGTTTTGTTTAAAAATTTTTTATAACTTTTCCTTCTCCTATTTTGCTATTGAACACTTTAAAAAGCATTGGAATTTTCTGCTGTTTAAGTTTGTTAGAATTCCCCTCTAAAAATGCCTCACCCTGGTGCTTCTGTTTTTTAACGATCTTTTGTAATTCAATTTCTTTTAAGAAAGTTTGCCTGTCTAGACTCTCTCTTCTGGAAATAGTTTTGACTTATTAGATTTGTCTAGAAATTATTTTTTTTCAGGTTTTAAATTTTATTTGCAAAGTACTATCTTATGATTAAAAAACTTTCCTCTGCTTCTTTGGTTTCTTTCCCATTTGGCATTTCTTAATTTACACTGGAGTCTTTCTCCCCATCCCCCTATTCCCTTTTTTCTTAATTAGGTTAATGACAATTTATGTATTCTGTTGACTCTTTTCCAAAGAGCCAACGTTTTGCTTATTTCTTAGTTCTACTGCTTATCTGTTTGCTAACTTATTTCTGTTTTAATCTTTACTAGTTCTTTCCTTATTCTTTCTATTTATTTTGTCATTCTTTTTCTAACATTTTTAGCCTGCTGCTTTATATTTATTTTTGTCTGTCTTGTTTTACTTGTTACATATATTGGAGGCTATAAATATTCTTCTGATTATTTCTGAAGCTATAACCTATAGATTCAGATTCATGGTGTTTTGATTATGGTTGTTTTCTAGAAATCCTGTAAATTTAATTTGCTGCATCACCCACCTTTTGACTCGAGATTTTTTTTTATTTCCAGACTTTAAAATTAACATCTGGTCGTACTGCCTTGGAATTATAAAGTATCTGTATTTTTTATATATCTGGATGTTGTTGAGGTTTTCAGTTTTCATGAATATTCCATCAGCTCTTGAAAAGAAAGTGCATTGTTATTATTTGGGCTAGAGAGTTTGGTACAGTGTAGTACCTTACCGTTTATTTTATTTAGGTCTTCTGAATTCTTATTTATGTGTGATCTGCTTGTCTCTTAGGCTGAAAGAGGTAAATTAAAATCTCTGATCAGTGTCTTTTAACCTATATGTCCTAGTATTCCTGTAATTTCTTCTTCCTGAAAAATTGCTGCACTGTTACTTGGTGCTTTGTGGGTTATGCCATTTAGCATTACAGTGATGTTTGGCTTGAATCCTCATTGTCTGATATTAAGATTATGGCCCCTGCTTTGTTTTTGTTTATATTTGTCTTTATGCCTCTGCTCATTCTTTTACTTTTTTTTTTATTAAGGTATCATTGATATACAATCTTATGCTCAAGTTTCATTCTTTTACTTTTAAGCATTCTAAATCACTATGTTTAATGTGTATTTCCTAAATACAGGATAGAGATGGGTTTCGCTTGGAATCAAAACTAAAAATCTTTTTCTTTGTAAAGATAAGTGAGTAAACCTATTCATATTTACTGGTTTGACAGACGTCTTTGGTCTTTCTGTTGTACATGCATATTTGTATATATGTCTGTGCAGGTGGGAGGGCTATATTTATTCTTTCACTGTGTTGTGTTTTCTTTGCTTTTTTAAAAAACTGTAGTCCTGATATTTAGGAAAGCTTGTATTTTTGTTCTAGTGGCTATGTTTATGTTTATACCTTTAAAATACTCTTAGTTCCTTCTCTTTAGACAGAATCTATGGTTTCTCCTCTGTGAACAACAATAATTTTGTTTCCATCTCTCCTGTCACTGCCTCATTTCAGCTGATCCTGTCCCGAGTGATCAAGGTATATGTTCTCTCCATTCTAATGTCTCTGGAAGCTCTCAGCCAGGTGGTGTTCATGCAGTTGCCATTGCCTGCTCATGCAAAGGCATGAAAAGCTGACAAAGAGGTGTTAGCAGCTTGGAAGAAAATTCTGGAAACAGGAGGGAAGCACTCTTAAGAAATGTTGCATCACCCACACCTGATGGTGCAGCAGGTGATACCATGTGGGAGATGAAGGCGTCAATGACGCTGAGTTGAAGTCATTCAGAAGAATCAGGTTTTAACTTTAAAAATGTTTCCAGGACACCTAACCAAGTCTGACTAAACAATTTTTTCAAAATAACAATTGTACATAATAAGGAAACAAAGAGACGTCATTGAACTGGCAGCGTTTTCATTGTCAGTGGTGCGTACCGTAACGATGCATCCACTTAGATGCGGCAAAACAAGGTCGTGTTATCCTCCCTCTTGTCTCCTCCTTTAAAGATGCTTAAACTTTTACTACTTGGTTTTTAGCTCTTACCCCTAATAATTAAAGATGAGGCAACCAGTGAGCTTTTTCTTTTTTTCCCATTTCTCACCTCCTTTCCCCCTTGCCTACCACCAATTATTTGTTAGTGGAATCATTTCTACAGTGTTTAACAAGAAAACATTTTCATTCTATTCTTATATCCTTATTCCTACTTTTTTGGGGGGGATCTGCTGTTAAATATATTCCATCCTTTTACAGAGGTTACTCCAATCACCACTTGGTTGGCTGATGCTTATTCTTCAAGTTTCCTTATAGGAACATTATTGCCTAAGTCCTTCTATTTTAAAACTGTTGGTGGATAACGTTATATTTAAAGAACAGCATGACCCCTCCTTGGAGCGTTTCTGTACTTGCTAGATTAAATGATGCCTGATTCATGAATTGCTCAATAGAACTAATTAGGTCATCAAATTAAAATATAATATTAAGAAAATAATAAAGGACAGCATGGCTTTTTAAAATCTTCAGCTCACATTTCTTTCCCTCAGGTCCTGTAGGTATTACTCCACTGTCTTCTGTCATTGGATGTTGTGGCGCCAGCCTGCTTCTCTCCATTCATTGACGGCTTGATGTTTCTGTTGCTGCCCAAAGATGTTTTTTTGTATCTTTCAAGTCCAGTAATTTTGCCAGAATATGCCTTGAGATTTACCATTCTTGTTCACTGTTCTTTGTACGTGGTGTACCTTTTCAACTCATGAAATCAAGTCTTCCCTATTTCAGGAAAGTTTTCCTGGATCACAATTTTAAATATTTATTCCATTATTTTAGTTTTAATTTAGTTGTTTAGGGGCTCCAGTTATACATTTGTTGGGTCTCCTTTATGTGGCTTCTCTATCATTTTTTCTTTCGTCTTTGATCTCTGATTATTTCTGTTTAATTTTCTTTACTTTTCTCATTTTGATCTCTATGTCTCTCCCTGTTCTTCATATGCAGTCCATTCTCCCTTGCATTTCTTGCCGTTTGGTCTTTATTTCTGAAATTATTTGTCTTTTTCTTCTAGTTCTTTCCCGAGACCTACCAGTTCTCACACTTCCTCTGTATGTCCCGCCATCAATCCATCTCCATTTCTTCTCCAGTCCTTATATTTCTGCTCTTTGATCTTCCTTCAGAGCTGGGATTACTGGGGTTTTTTTTCTTTTTTGATCCATGATATAATTTTAGATTCGAATTTTTATTTGTTTTGTGGCAGTATTTTTAGAGTGAATTTTCTTTTTATACAAGGGAGCATTACTGTCCTTTCCTTTTTCGTTCTTGTAACATCTTTGAGTGAGTGCTGTGTTTATTCCTTTAACAGATTTTCTTTTCTATATTTGAATTAGTTTTTCCTGGACCAGCAATTAATAGGAGGTTTTGGTGGAAATGGAGAGAGAGACCAGGCTAATTCCCTAAGTTTCTCTGCTGAAAGGCTCCTTCCTCTGTTCTTATGGGAATAGACTGTTTCTTCAAAATGTGGCCCTTCTCGGGATCTACTTCTCCTCTGCCTCTCAGAACTCAGCCTAGTTCAAGAAGCTACCCACCTCCAACTGTGAACTTTCCTGGTTCATTCGGGCCACAGCGACCACCTTCTAATTCACTCACCTTTCTTTTTGAAGTGCTGATTTCTGTGATCTTCCACCGCCGGGCCCCCTCTGCACCCCGTTCTCACCCACCTCAGTGCCGTGTCTGTGATCTGCCACTGCCGGGCCCCCTCTGCACCCCGTTCTCCCCACCTCACTGCCGTGTCTGTGATCTTCCACCACCGGGACCCCTCTGCACCCCGTTCTCACCCACCTCAGTGCCGTGTCTGTGATCTTCCACCGCCAGGCCCCCTCTGCACCCCATTCTCACCCACCTCAGTGCTGTGTCTGTGATCTTCCACCACCGGGCCCCCTCTGCACCCCATTCTCCCCACCTCACTGCCGTGTCTGCTGGCCTCTGGTGCTTTGGGCCACACTTACACATGATTTGGATTTTATGTGTTTTTCATACCTGTAGTTTCCCTAAAGATTATGGTTTGTTTTTTCTTTTCCCTGTTGCTCTGTATGCCATTAGAAAGAGGGAAGATTACGAACCAAAAATCCACTTTATTCCTTATGGCTGCTTTATTCCTATTGGAAAAAGGAGTCTCTGTGTCCCTACTTTTTCTCTTTGTAATATTCCCCAAAGAGCAAGCCACCTCTTGCTTGACTTCTGGCTCTGGAACATCTTACAGGCTTTGGAGGAGGAAAATTTTTATAACCTCTGTTTTGAAAACAGCCATTTTTACAAGGACCATCACCTTCTAATAACTGTCTAATTACTTCTTGAGTAGAAATAATGTATTAATTTATGCCATGAAAGATTGTTGGGCGGGGGGGCAGTGTGTGGAGGACCGGGCAGCAGACCTTTCAAGCAGGGTTTGGGAGCTGTAGGTATTGGTTTTTCACACCAAGGGAGACCTGAGTCCCAAGACCGAAGAGCCCAGCCCACCCACTTTTATGGCTGAAGAAGCTGAGGTGCAGGGATGGGCCGAGGGTCACAGAGCCAATGAGTGGCTGCTTAGAAATCCCTGGGTTTGGATTCTCTCCTCCAGGCCATTTCCTGGCCCCATGACCTTCCCCCAGAAACCTCAAGCCTCTTCAGGCCTCGGGGATCTGCTCGGGTGTTAGCTGATCAGGGAGGTCGGTCGGCACATGCCCCATGTCGCCATCGTCAGGGCACTTGGTTAGTCCTGCTCTCGTCCCAGGGCGCAGAAGGAATCTGAGGCCCAGAAAATAGGACAATGACTTGCAAGATCACACAGCAAGCTGGGAGCAGGGTTGGGCGCACCTGGAAGCACACAGCAGCTCCAGTACCACTAGCTGTGGCTGTGTGGACAAGTCACCTAACTTCTCTGAAGAGTACGCAGGGGGCAGGGGCTGGCACGGGCTGGAGCAACACCTGTGCTGGTGATTGGGCTGAACTGAGATGACACGCTGACCCCGGGTTGCGGGGTAGCTGGGCCAGGGCCTCCTGACTGTCAGGCACTCCCCCCCACGTGGAAGAACGCAGCAGCGTCCCCTGCCTCCTCTGTCTCCCACTGCGCCCTCAGCCCCCAACCTCCCTGCACGAAGCGAATCTAGTTTTCTTCTCCTGGCATGGGGCACTGGTGCCAGTTAGGGGTGGGCATTCATTTCCCCGGCTGGGGGAGAGCTTCCCGTCCAGGTCCTTCCAGTCTCGGCGACCTGGTCTCCTTCTGTCACGTTCCATTGCAGCCCTGCCCCCACATGGTGTCGTGGCGTCAGGGACCAACAAAGGCATCTCAGTGTTGCTGAGAGGGAGACAGACAGACAAACCCAGAGGGGCAGCAGGGAGAGACGCTGGTGGGAGGGACAGCAGGAGGCCTGGAGACAGAGGCAGGAAGAAGAGACTGGGTCAGGGGGGACACTGACCGAGCGATGGGTTACTGGCGGTTAATTGGAGAAGCCATGAGGGGGGGGCGCCGTTTGCTCTGAGTCTCTCCTTTCCTCTCAGGTTGGGATGTGTCCCCGATTCAGGGAACAGGGTCCTGTCAGCTGCTGTCTCTGTCAGCTGTGTGGCTGCCCACACGGAGCCTGTGGTGTCGCCAGGAGGAAGAAGGGTCCTCTGGTAGTGTCCCGTCCGCCCAGACGGGCCCCTCGCTGGCTGTAGCACGTCCACCCACAGACTTTGGTTTCCAAGCCCCCCCCCACTCCCCTCGCCCAACAGCAGAACCAGCAAGAGCCAGTGCAGGTAAAGGGACGCGAGACTCAGGGCAGGCGCTCCCCTTTCCCAGGTGGGGAAACTGAGGACCCCAGGTTAAGTGACCCTGACGCCTAGTCCCACGTGTGGCTGTGAGACCCGAGTTACGGTCCTGCCTTGGCTGATTCTCTGTGGACTTGGGCATCTCTCCACCCCTCCCCCATCTAGAGTGAGAGGTCGGACCAGAGTGTCTCTACCTTGGGGTGTTCCGTGGCTCCTCGACCCAGAAAGTGCCAGACAGGTTCTGTCCCAGATTCTGTTGTACCCTCTCACGGCGAGCAAGTCGCCAGTGTGGGTGGCACCGTCTGAGCTCCGTGCAGGTGGGGTGTGGGGCTCTTTCATGTGGGGCTTCCTGTCTGGACTAATGCCTCTGAGTGTCTGCAGTTCATCGGGGTGTCATGAAAGTCCCCTGATGGCTCTGCAAGAACCGTGATTCTCCCCATTTTAAAGACGGGGAAACGGAAGGGCTGAGCGTCAGATCAGATGGCCGACAGCACTGCTAGAGCCAGACCTCAAAGCCCACGCTGAGTCCAGATAACATCTTAAAATGTTGTTGTTTTCTGTGACACAAAGAATAACTGAATACATTTTCTTCATAAAAGCCAATCAGGTCTTATGGATCAAACTACAGGGCCCCTTGCCCACCCTCCTCAGTCCTGATCCTGTCCTCAGAGGTGGCCCTGCACGTTCAGTTTAGCACAGACGCCTCCTTGTTTCTGTGTGTGTGTGTGTGTGTGTGCGTGTGCACATACTAATTGCCGTGAAGGCCAGGAGTAGGTCAGCTTTAGGCACAGCAGGATCCAGGTGTAGCAATGATGTCACATGTGTCTCTGTCTCGTCGTCTCTTGGCTCTGCGTGCCTCGGCCAGCTTCACTCTCAGACCGGTGCCATACTCCTTGCTTCTGGTTCACGTCTAGTGACCCCACTAGGAATCACATGTCCCTGCTTGGTTTGGGTTGAGTTCTGTGCCCTCCCCGAGCCAACCCTTGAGGCCAGGAGAATACGGCACAGTCATTAGTCAGACCTGAATCATGTGCCCATCCCAGGAGCTACGGAGTGGGGTGTGGGGGGCAAAGGCGGTTCCCCAGAGGAGATGGGCTGTTGTTATCAGAAGAGCGAGTGGGTGCTGGGCAGGTACCAGCAGAGAGCCACCCCAGCTCCACTGGGGATCCCCAGTGCATGTCACGTCTACCCTCTTCTCCCGCCGTGCAGAGAGGCCTGCCCAGGCCCACGGTCCACAGAGCTGCCATTTCAGGGATGTTCGAGACCCTGTGTGACCCAGGGGTCATGGGGCCTGGGATGAAAGGCCCCTGGAGAAGGTGGTGGGAGAGGCTCCCTTCTGCTCGCCTTGCCCTGGCCTGGGCTCTACCTCAGGCTTGGCTTGGCCTCTGTTCCAGGCTCTGCACGGGGCGCCATGAGACGTCCTCACTGACCTAATCCACACAGCACCCTGTGATCTGGGCGCTGGTGTTGGCCTTGCGTGGCAGACCAGGAGCCCAAGGTCAGAGATGTCTCCTGTCTTGCTGGAGGTCACACTGGCAGGTGCAGGCCCAGGAGGGAGGCTCAGGTGCCCAGTGGCTTATAGGGCCACACAGTCGTGCTTCCTGACCTTAAAGACTGCCCTGGGCATCCCCCTCCCGGCGCCCTCCTAGGCTCCCGCATGAGGAGCACGCTGGTCGCCCTGCCAGAGAGAAGGCCTCTGACTGGTGGCCATCGCTGCCGCCTGTGGAGGGCCTGCTCAGTGGACTGGGGCCCAGACACGCATGGCCTCCCTTGGCCCCTCCAAGGTGGGGTGAATCCCATTTTACAGGCGAGGAGGCCGAGGCTCAGAGGAGGAAGGGGGCTGCCTGAGGCCGCACGGCTGGCAGTGTTACAGCAGGAGCTGGAGCCCCAGTCTGCCCCTGGCTTTGCCCCTCACGGCCCTGCTCCCTGGCCTGGTTTGCTCCGGAGGCCTTGAGGAGAACAGAAGGGGCATCTGGCCCTCCCCTGAGAGCCATCCCTCCACCCACCAGTGTTTGTTGAGCGCCTACTGTCTGCTGGGCCCTGTATGAGCCCCGGGAAGGAACTGAGCAGGGCAAGCGAGCCCTGCCCCCCGAGGACTCGGACAATAACAAGTGAACAGGACCATTTCTGGAGGGAAGAGGGGACACAGGTGCCATTAGGCCTCTCCCTGGACACTGGAGCACCCATTCCCCAGGGGGTTGTCCTCTGTGAGAGGGAACCCCCACCACGGTTGTGCGCCCACCCTGGGAGCAGCCTGCATCCTGTGTGGGTCACTGTGGTTATAGGCCTCCACCCTGGTTTGGAACAAACATTTTGAAGGATGTCGGGGCCCCAGGGCTCCCGTGGGACCTGCTGAGGCGTCCGGTGGTCTCACCTCCTGGCCCCACTGTCCCCTGTGTGGTCCTGTCCTCCTGGCCTTCACGGGGACCCAGGTGCATCTCAGCCTTGCATGTGCTCTCGAGGCCTCAGCCCAGCTCCCAAGCCTGGCGTCCTGAAGGCACTCCAGGTGACGTGACAGCGTGATGGTGGTGGAGGGTGGCCTCCCTGGAGGAGAGCCCTTGCAGCTGAGACCCCTAGATGCCTGTGCGCAGAGGGGGAGGCAGCCAACCTCAGGGGCTGGGGTCAGACCCCAGGGCTGGGGAAACACAGGCCTCTTGGTTTACATCACAGCCCTGCCCCTCACCATCCCAGGCAGCTCACTTACATGCTCACTGTTCCTGGGTCCTGGGCTTCAGCACCAAATGACTCCGTTTGGATTAGCATGTGACCAGGCCCCTCACTCTACTGTCCCGAGCCCCAGTGACTTCTGTGGCTTCAGAACAGGGCTTCCTCCTACACAGGGGGATTCTGAGGCTCCAGGACAAAGAAGCAAAGAAGGGGGTGTAGTGGGACCATACGGGGCATCCTAACCCCCGAATCTGACCTCATTTGGAAAAAAGCATCCTTGCTGATGTTATTACGGATCTTGAGATGAGGAATGATCCTGGATTACATGGGCCGGAAGTCCAGTGACAAGCGTCAGGTGTCGGTGTTAAGCCCCAGAGTTTGTGGTGGTCAGTGTCCGCAGCTCAGGGCTGACGAGAGGCTGTCCCTTCCTCTGTCTGCCGGTTCTGGGGCTGCGGCTCCTGCTGAGATGTTTGCCTCCCGCCACCGTCCAGGACAGCCTCGGTGCTGGGCACTCCCTGCAGAGGGGCCGCAGGGGCTCCCTCAGCTGCCCGGCTGGAGGCCAGCTTCCTGCATGCGCCCCACCCTCTGCCGCAGAGCCCCTTTCACTCTAGGGCTCTGTGTCCCCATCGAAACACCCAGGTGACCATCACCAGGTGGGGGGGGCCTTTTCTAGGGACGTGGGCCTGGTGCCCTGATACCGATGCTCCCAAGGTGGGGCCTCTGCAGAGCTGGTGCTGGGAGCCAGGCCGGCAGGGGTCTGGTCAGGCCTTCGGCCCTTTGTGTCCACCAGCCACACACCTCTCACCCTCACTTCCTGCCTGAGATGGATCAGGGGGTCCTGATGATGGGGAGCCGCAGACAGGCTTGGAGCAGGGATGTGACCACAGCTGACCTGCTTACTGGAAACATCTCCCCAGTGCAGGACTGGACGTGGTGGGCAGGGAGGCAGGAGGAGGTGGCGGCCACGTGCCAGGCTCAGTTGACAAGGGCCAGGGCTTGCGCCATGGCTGCGAGCCCATTCCCGGGGCCAGGGGCATGCCTTCGGCCTGAGGTCACACGGGCACTGGGCTGTGGCCAACTTGGCCACATGCACATTTTCTGTTCCTGGGTCCCGGGCTTCAGCGCCAAATACGGCCCTGCTTGCGCCTGGCGCCCTCGACGTGGGGCTCGGGTGGCACATCCTGCCTCCCCCATGGGCCCAGCTCCCACCCCACCCCGCGGTGGAGCCAGATCACCCCAATGCTTCAGGGCTCAGCAGCCAGGGCCTCGCACGGTCCAACTGTCTGTCTGGTCCTCAGTGTTCGCATTGGGTTAAAAATACTCAGGACCAAAATAGCCTCTCCCTGTAGGGGAAAACCAGGACTGGGGAGATACAAGCTTCTCGGTTTACATCACAGCTCTGCCACTCACCACCCCGGGCAGCTCCTGCAACCCTGACCCCCAGTTTCCTCACTC
>JAQQAC010003639.1:30697602-30722565 GCA_029783875.1 Phataginus tricuspis | reverse complement strand
CGGGGGAGGTGAGTTTTGGGGGAACGTTTGTGGGAAAAGCATGCTGAGCAGAGGGAACAGCAGGGGTGAAGGCCCAGAGGTGGCAGCCTGGGGGGATGGGTTTGAGAAAGAGCAGGAGAAGTTCAGGTATGGCTGGAACAGAGCGGACAATGGGGAGAGAAATGGGGCATGAGGTCGGGGGTCAGCAGACACCCAGGACCGGGTGGATGTGGGCTTCCCACATCACTGAGGATCTCAGCAGAGGAACGAGGTGGCCTGAACTTGTATTTTTAGTGTCCCCCTAGCTGGCAACGGAATGAGCCAATGAGTGAGTGAGTGCGTTCATTGCCTGTGGGCCTGCTGTGCTCCAGGCACTGAGTTGGGCCCCAAGGAGAGAAGGTGTAGCGCTTAGGGAGGTCCACCTGGAAGCCAGCTTCTCCTGGCCCCACTGGCCCCCAGCTGTCAGCTAATTCAGTGTCCTCGTCCGTTTCCAGATGGCCTCCCCACAGGCCGAGCGCCCCCCGCCCCGCCCCTCCCCTCTCCTAAGTGTGTCCCCGGAGGGGCTGAGAGCCAGGGAGGGTCAGCGAGCACAGGA
Organism: Phataginus tricuspis; assembly: GCA_029783875.1. Lineage (NCBI taxonomy): Eukaryota > Metazoa > Chordata > Mammalia > Pholidota > Manidae > Phataginus > Phataginus tricuspis. The sequence continues at coordinate 30,721,991 of JAQQAC010003639.1, read as the reverse complement.
GCCGGGCGGCTGGGGGCCAGGCCTCTGCGCCCACGACCTGACTCACTCTGTCTCTCTCCGTCTTTTGCAGATGGATTTGCAGGCGTGGAGAGCTTGCGGAAGGGCCGTGTTCATGTTGGCAGAGAAGGCTGGCCGCTGAGCCACGGTGTGTCTCCAGGAGGCCTGCCAGGCTGCCCGGACCCCCACCTCACCACCATGGGCTGTCCAGGCTGGTCAGTTACTCGCCGGCGACATCACTGCTGTTCCCTGTCCTCCACCTTGGGGAGGGTCAGCCAGATGCTCGAGTCCCAGGCCCCCGGCACCACCCCCAGGCCAGAGGACTTGTCTGTCCTGGGGAGGGGTTGACTCCGGCTCCTCTTAGCACCCTGGCTGGGCCCAGTCGGTCCAACTTGGCATCCAAGTTTCCTGGCCTGTAAAGGAGAAGGCACACAGCTGCCCCTGGGGCTCCAGAGAGCCAGAAGGGGTGTGACTTTGGTACCAAGCCCTTAGAAGGCACTGAGGGATTGGTAGCTGGGACTGTGTTCAGTGAGGACAGCCCAGATTCACGCGTGCTGAGTCCCTGGTGTGCCATTCCCATGCCATCTCTGTCCAGGTGGGATGGTGCGGCAGTGAGAGCGCAGACTCTGGGGCCAGGTGGTCTGGGTCCAAGTCCCTGCCCTGCCTCTTGCTGGCAGGGAGGCTGCATGAGTTGGCAGGCCTCTGTGCCTGTTCCCTCACTTGTAAGATGGGCCTGATGACTGCCACCCCAAAGAGTGACTCTAAGGGTTTAATGAGTTGGCCCCTGGCACATGCATGGCAGGCAGTTCCTATTTACTGAGTAGATGAACTCAGCGTGCAGGGGGGTCCCTGTGTCCTGACCCGCTGATGGGAAGACTGAACCAAGTGACTTTGCCCGGGCCTCGCAGCTCATTTGGCAGACTGGGGTCCAATGCCTCCCAGGTGTTCACACAGTCCTTCCTTTGGGGACAGAGCCCAGGCTTATCTTGTCACAGACACCCCAGCCACCTGCAGAGCACCCGGGATATTCCTGGCTGCTTACCAGGTGGGCACCACCAGGAAAGAGTGAGGGTCCAAGGGCAGCAGTACTGGTTAAGGTCATGGACTACAGCACAGCCTCCCTGTCCTTTCCCTCCAGACCTGTGTCTATGAGATGGACAGCCCAGGACAGGGGCCAGGGACCCCTGGGGCTCAGAAGACCCCATCATGTCCAAGCCAAGGGCTTCAGACCCGGCACGCATCCCCATGTGCCTTGAGCACCCGTCCTGCATGTGAGCAAGTTTGCATGCTAGCCTCTTAGTGAGCCAGCACCCAAGGCCTCCTAGACGCCAATCCCCACGCAGCCCTGAGGCTGGTGGCAGTCTGCCTTCCTGGGCCAGCTCCAGGCCTGGTTTGTGGAGCCGAATAGAGCTGACGGCCCATGCACTGGGCCACATGGCAGTCATTGTTTTTGACAACCCTTGCATGTGCCAGACCTTGGCCAGGGTCTGCGATGCTGTAGGTGGCCTTGGTTCAGTTCTTGGGGAGCTCACAGGAGTGTCACAGCAAAGGACAGCGTTGCCCAGACCTTGGTCCATGGCCCACAGTTCCCATTTTGCAGATGAGGAAGGAGGTGGGGCTCAGAGTCAGCCGATCCCTGGGCTTTGGAAGCTGGCATTGGCTGTGGCTGGTATCTGTGGGAGGCTTTTCTGGGGGCCAGAGACGCCAGCAGCCTGCCCAAGTGTGGTGCTCATCTCTTGCAGACCAGCTGGTTCCTGCTGCAGGCACCTGGTATCATCTGGGGAGACCATGTCCAGGCCCCCCGACTGGCTGCTGCGGCTGCTCTGGGGCACCCCAAGGCAGCGGGTCTGCACCCTGTTCATCATCAGCTTCAAATTCACGTTTTTTGTCTCTGTCATGATCTATTGGCACATTGTGGGGGAGCCCAGAGGCCAAGGACAATTCTCTAACCTGCCTGTCGACATCTCCTGCCCCCACTTGGTGCCCCCCACACCTCCCTCCACCCCCCTTCCAGGCAACATCTTCTTCCTGGAGACTTCAGACCGGACCAACCCCAACTTCCTGTTCATGTGCTCGGTGGAGTCGGCAGCCAGGGCCCACCCCGAGTCCCAGGTGGTGGTCCTGATGAAGGGGCTGCGTGGTGGCAGCACCTCCCTGCCCCGGCACCTGGGTCTCTCACTTCTGGGCTGCTTCCCCAATGTCCAGATACTCCCGCTGGACCTGGAGGAACTGTTCCGGGACACGCCCCTGGCAGCCTGGTATGTGGCCGTGCAGAGGCGGTGGGAGCCCTACCTGCTGCCCGTGCTCTCGGACGCCTCCAGGATTGCGCTCATGTGGAAGTTCGGCGGCATCTACCTGGACACGGACTTCATCGTCCTCAAGAACCTGAGGAACCTCACCAATGTGCTGGGCACCCAGTCCCGCTACGTCCTCAACGGTGCCTTCCTGGCCTTCGAGCGCCACCACGAGTTCATGGCGCTGTGCATGCGTGACTTTGTGGCGCACTACAACGGCTGGATCTGGGGCCACCAGGGCCCACAGCTGCTCACGCGGGTCTTCAAGAAGTGGTGCTCCATCCGCAGCCTGGACGAGAGCCGCTCCTGCCGCGGCGTCACCACGCTGCCCTGTGAGGCCTTCTACCCCATCCCCTGGCAGGACTGGAAGAGGTACTTTGAGGATGTCAGCCCTGAGGAGCTGCCCCGGCTACTCAACGCTACCTACGCCGTCCACGTGTGGAACAAGAAGAGCCAGGGCACACACTTTGAGGCCACGTCCAGGGCGCTGCTGGCCCAGCTCCATGCCCGCTACTGCCCCACGACGCACAAGGCCATGAAAATGTACCTGTGAGGGGCCTGCTGGGGCGCCTCCACCTACCCGGCACCCTGACTGGAGAAGGGCTCTTGGCCACCCTTGCTGGGGAGGCAAGCTGGGAAGCCTGAGTTGCTGCAGCTGGGGATCTGGGGCAGGGTGGGGGGACTGTTGGCCACAGAGGTGTTATTGGAGGACGCACCGCAGGCCCTGAGATCTGCTCCCTTTGAGCCAGCGGGAGGCCAGTGGCTCACGCCTGAGCCAGCGCGCAGTCTGGGACAGAGGTGACAAGTGAGGGGAAGGGCCCCCAGCGAGAGTCAGCTGGAGTGTGTGAGCCGGGTGGGCATGCTGGGTCTCCTTGACTCACGCAAGAGCAGGGAACATCAAATCACCTCCCAGGGCATCTCGGCGAAGCCAGGCTGGGTGGGGCCACGGTACACCTGGGGGAACCTGCAGAAGCTTGAGGACGTGAGAGAGGAAGGAGGGAAGAAGAGCTGGGCCAGGGCAGGAGGTGGTGTGGGAGCCCCGGGAATGGGCACTCGGCTCCTCTCTGGCTTGGGTTTCTTTTTCAGAGGGCTTGAGGCCTGCAGGGCTGCCCTGGGATCTCTTTGGGAGAGGCCCAGCTGCCCACCCACCCATTCTTCTTTCCAGAGATGGTGCCCACTCCGTAGACATGGGGGCATGGTGATTTTTTGGTTCAGGAAAAGCATTTGAAAGAAAACACCCTGTCCCTGATAAACACAGGAGAATAAATACAGTAAAAGTGCCTCCCTGACACTTAGTGCTTGACGGTTGATGAAACTCATCACTTGCACAGCCCTTAATGGCCCGTTTCTGCACCTGGAGCAGCTCAGGCCGGGGGCGGTGGCAACTTGCCCAAAGTCTCCCAACCTGCCTAGAGCCGAAGCGCCCACGGGCCTGGCAGCTCACTGAGCTGGGGCCCGCCTTCCCACCTCACTTCCCAAGGCTCACAGCCTAGACTGGGCCGCCTCCCACCCATAATGAGACTGAATCTGTTTTAAACGGGACCAAATGAGACCCCCGAGGAGCCCATCACCAGAGCAGAGGCACCCTGCCAGCCGGCCTCTCCTGCTTCCCCCTGGATGCCCGGCCAGCATCCTGGGAGAGGCCCCGGCTACCCAGCTGGTGGCCCCAGGGCTGGGCCAGAGGCAGGTCTGCTCTCTGCAGGGTGCGGCCCCAGCTGGGTGTGCTGAGAAAGTCCCCCCGGGGAAGCTCTGGCCGGGCTGGAGAAGCCCTCCCCCTAGGGCGGGAGTCCGCCAGGCTGCTCTTTGGCCGATGAGGGGAGAGGTGTTGAGGGACCTGTGATTTTGCCTGCGGGCGGTGCCGGGAAGCCCAGTCGGGGGTGAGCTCCCTGACTCTAGGGGTATTGAAAAGCACGTGATGTGTTTGATGAGAACAATGGGTCCTTGTCAGTTATGTCAGTTGTTTCTCCAACCACAGCATCATTTCACCTATCTTAAAATTTGTTTAGAATGAGCAGGTTTTATCTTAATAATACAAATAATATATATAACTCTATATACTAAAGCAAGTGAGATGACCTCCTGTGGCACTGTTTCATTAGTCATTGGCCAGCATGTAGTGAGTGCCTACTGTGTGCCAGCACACAGGTGAGACACGTGACCCTCCCTCACCCTAAGTTCTTCTATGGCTCCCTGTTGCCTATGGATCAAAGCCTAACTCCCAGGCCCAGCATCAAGGCCCTCCTCGATGGAGCGCCACCGCCCTCAGCCATGAGCCTTGCCCTCCAGCCACACTAACCTGCATGTTGTTCTTGACTCCCTTCCCCACTCATGGCCACATGTTGATACTCATGCCTTTGCTGCTGCTGGCAATCCCCTTCCCAGCCAACAAACTCTGTTCCTTCCCTAAGGCCGATGTCTCCTCCAGGAAGCCCTCCCTGACTGCCCCTCCTCCGGTCACGCAGCTCCCAGGCATCTGCTGTGACTGTTGGATCCTTGGCCTCTCCCCTCAGAGACCTCGAAGGGCAGAGCCTTGTCAAGTCCCTCTCAGGATCATTCCTAGGTTTGGGCTCGGGCTCCTGGAGGGGGCCATCCTTGCAACTTTGCCAGAAGCTCCCGTCAGTCCATGCAGAGCTGAGGGCCCAGAGGGACCACCTCCAGACCCCTCTTCCCAGGGAGCAGCAGTAAGAGGTTCAGGCGAGACCAGAGCAGCTGCAGCCAGTCTGGTCTCATGTTTACAGTCCTCCTCCAAGGCCCCCATTCTGGAAATACGGAAAGGTAGCACCCTTGGCCCCAGACTCCTCCCATGATGCCAGGCAGGACCCAGGGTGGGCGAACTCTCAGATGCTCCTGGCATCCTTTCTCTGGGAAGGTGGGCAGGGGGAACAGAAGTCTGGGGTTGAATTTTCCCTCTCCCTCATTTGGCCCTCCGGGTTCATTGACCTGGATGGTCTGGGGTGCTGGATGTCACTGAGCCAGCCCCATACACAGCCTCTTAATGCAACAGCTGTAAACCAGTCAAGGTCCAGCTGGCTAGAAATACCAGCAGCATCCTGGAGAAAAGAGGGGCTGGGGCAGATGGGCTGAGGTCGGGGACACAGGCTGATTCATCTCCAGGGTGTGAGACCAGAAGGTGCCACCCTTACCACCCAGCCTCCCACCCTGGTGCCGTGTTCTTGCACTGCCTCTGGGCTGGGAGGAGCCGTCCTAATGCCCAGAGTAGGGCACAGGAGCCGGAAGGTCCCCCTTCCCTATCTCCTGGCCCCCCACGCCCTGGGCCAGAGCCGTGCCTGTTGCCTCTGGCAAAGAGGAGATGGACGGTACTGACTTCCTGGCATGGCTGTGATATCTAAGGGGACCTGGTCCAGAGCGCGGTATATATAGCACAGCCCACCTGCTGCAGAGAGTAGGCAGCAGTACTGGGATTCGAACCCAAGCCTTGGCTGTCCTGAGGACTGAGCTCAGGAGAAGGAGGCTGGCAGGGGGAGCTGGAGAGGCTTGTCCTCACCTCCCAGTGCAACACCCACCGGCCGGAGCACAGAGCCCCTCACCGCCCTGGGCCCCTTCTGCCTGAACCTGACTCTGGAGAGTCTCTGTTCCTCATTCCGCCCCTCCCCAAGCTCACCACCGCCTACTGCCCAGCAGCTTCAGGCCGGCCCCGCTTCGGAGCTGGAGCCAGAACGATTGCTGGGCAACTTCATTCTTCAGTTCTCAGAAAGGAGAAGGGAGGGCCAGGCTGGGGTGGGGTCTGCCCTGGGGACAGTAGTAATCAGATCCTAGGAACCCTGCCGTTTGTTCTGGTGGGCGTGTTGCAGTTGTTTTTGTCTGAGGATTGGGGAAGATGAGGACACACCCCTTTACTAGGGGTCACCGAGTGGCTCAGCAGGGGCGGAGGCAGGCATTATGGCAATTATTTAATGAACCTTCCTGGCTGGCCAAGCGCCCTCAGCGGGGAGAATAGCTTTCCTGCAGCTCTGGAGTAGAGGACTAACTCCCCCTTGTTGCTGTATCAATATTCAACTTCTTGTTTAAATATTAAATTGGAATGTCCTCCATCTGAGTGCCTAACAGAGACTGAGGATGGGTGAGTAACTTAGGACTGCGTTCCTGGAAGTCTGGTTTCACGGTTCGCTTGTTCCTCCATCTCTGTCCTCATGTGGGCCAGCCCTGTGTGAGGCATGCTGGGAATTCCGCTGTGAGGTTGGGGGTCTGGAGTGGACGTGGCTTCGGGACCTGACAACTGGCTGTGGACTTTGGCAGTAGCAGGAGGGAACCAAGCTGGTTGTTGACATTGAACTTGGACGGGGGGGGGGGGGGGGATCCCCAAACAGGAAGACATTCGTCACAGCCATAGCCCGACAACAACAAAAATCAGAACCCAGCCCCAGTCCCCACCAACTTGCAAGGAAAGAAACAAGTTCCGAGAAGAGGCCTCTGGCTGCTAGAAACAAGAGCACCTGAAATCAGGAGGGCATTTATTCTCCACATGATGTTATCGGCTAAGGTACTCGGGAAACTGCTATAATGAACGAAAAGGCTCTGAAACAGTCGCTTAAATAAGGAAGATTGTTCTTCTCATGCCAGCCCAAAGGTGGTCCCTCCAAGGCCATGGGGCTCCTCTGCATCCCTAAGGTGGGGCATCCAAAGGGCTCCAGTGATGCTTTTTTCCAACTATGGGAAGGGGGCCACACAGATCTTTAAGGATATAATCCAGAAGTTGCACGCGTCACTTCTGTTCATGTCCCATTGGTCTGGACTTAGTCATGTGGCCACACCCAGCCACCAAGGATGCTGGGGAGTGCTGTCTGCAGCTGGAGGGGCCAAATGTCCAGCTAAAACTCAGTATGTCCTGTTACTAAATGCATGACAGGAAGAATGGACACTAGAGGACGGTTAATAGTGTCTGTCACATATAACAAGGAGTCTGGTGTAGGGTGTCTCCAGAACTGGTTCATTCAGCAGTTCATCAACATCTTCATATCTTCAAGGATCCAGTGTGTTGACATTTGGGCTCAGGCTTGTCCCCTCATGGCCTCAAGATGGTTGCCTCTGCTCCGAACATCACACCCTTATGCACGAATGGAAAAGAGGCGGAAAAGAGAATGTTCCTCCCTCTTGTCTGTGCACACTCTCAGAAGACCCCTTCTCCAGCTGAGCTCCCCTAACTCCATTAGCCAGAGTAACATCGCATGCCTATTCCTACTCCCAATTACTAGCAAAGGAATTGGAATGATCAGAACTGGCTTAGACCAATTGAGATTCACCCCCAGGAGCTGGGAAAGGCCCTACTTCATTATAACACAAGACTACCTGAGGGCTGAACAAAATCTGCTTTCCTTTAGCGAGAAAGAAGGGCGGTGTGGATGGCTGTGCATAAGGAGCCTCTGTGGGAACTGGCACCTCCTGCCACCCACTCCGCCCCAAGCCCAGCAGTATACACTGTCCTGCACATGATTTCGCTCACCCCACCCCCATGAGGAGGACGTCGTCTTCACTTTGCATATGAGGACATTGAGGCCCAGTGAGGTTAGGCGACTTGTCTAAGGCCATACAGCCAGAGGCTGGCAGAGCTGCGGTTTCCGCCCAGATGTGTCCTACTTGGAAGCCAGGCCCACTGCAGGCTACCCCAGCAGAAGTCCTACCACAGGACCTTCTGAGCTCTAAGACCAGCAAAATTAGACCAAATATTTCATGATGGTGTAAATGGTGGAGTATTTTTGGAGGCACACAAGTTTTATTCTACATTGAAACTAAACGCACGTTCTACGGTACCCTAAGGCTTCTTGCAAAACCATCCTTTTATCTCTGTTTATTAGATGCAGTGCACACGGTTCTACTGTTTTGGCTTCTTGGTCATTCCATAACTGGTTGGTGTTGAGAGCCTTTGAGGATTCATTAATCATGAATGAAATGAATCTGTTAAGATTTATTTCAGTTACAAACAGTGACAACAAAATAAGACTAGCTTAAACGAAGTAGAAGCTACTTTCTTGCTTGAGAAGGAGCCGAGGGCAGGCGTTCATTTGTGGCCCCACTGCCTGAGCGCATGGCTTCCGCCTTCTGGCCCAGTATTGCCACCCCAGCACCAACATGAGTGCGCGCTGGCCGGAAGGAAGCGGCAGGACTGAAGTGGGGGCTTCTGCCTGTTAGAGAAGTTCCCAAAAGCAATGTGTGATGTTTATGCTTTGTGTCATTTGCAAGAACTTAGTCACGGGACAACTTAGCTGCAGAAGAGGAGCCGCACTGTGGCGCAGCCCCTTTCAGAGCCCACATGGCCCCCAGGCTCGGGGGGGCCCCGCGGAGTTGTCCTGAGTTGGGGCAGGGGGCCAGGCCTTTGTAGCCCACATCGGTCCATCACCGCATGCCAGGCTGCCCCTGGAAGAAGACATGACCAGGTAAGGCAGTGTCTTCAGCCCAGGAAAACCTCAAAGGGGGCTGAGAACCAAGCCATGTTCCAGCAGCTCCCCCAGCAGGAATCTTCATTCCAGGGGGAATCTGGGTGGCTCACCACGGGCCACCCCAATAGCGTAAGATTCCATTCACATGAGGTGCCAAGACAGACAAGATAAGCCGCGCGGAGTCAGGACGGTGGGCGCTCTCGGAGGGGGCTTCCAGGCTCTGCTTGGTGTTGACCCGGTGCTGGCTACCCAGGAGTGTTGCTCTGCAAAACATTCACTCATCTTGCATGTACGGTTTGTGTGCTTCCATCACATTTCCATGAGACAGCAAGACAGAGACGGTGAGCAGGGCTGGGGTGAGAGAGGCCGTTAGCTGCAGGGCAGGACTGGCTGCAGGGAGTGGGCGCAGCCGGGCTTCTGGCCTCTGACGGGGGTGTGTAGGCAGGCAGTTCGGCTGAGCCTTGAATGGGAGGGTCTGGAGCGGCTCGGGCTCCAGGACGGCCCAGACTGCAGCTGACCAAGGCCGGGCCAGCCATGCCTCCGAAAGAAGGGATGGGCCTGGGCGCAGGTGCCGAATAGGAAGACCTGAAGCCAAAGACCCATTTTAGGGCATTGCCCGCCCCAGACAGTCGGCCCTGGAGAAGCCGCCGGAGGGGCTGGGGAGAGGGCCAGAAGCCGGCAGTGTCTGGGAAGTGAGCCCACGCCGGCGTCGGGGTTACCACACAACAGGCCAGTAAGTGGGGAGACGAGATGTTGGGGCAGGGAAAGCGACTTCATTCGGAAAGCCAGTAGACCAATAAGATGGTGACTAATGTCCTAAAGAACTATCTTAACTTTAGGTTGATTTCAAGCGTCTTTCATATTAGGGAAGTGGGAGCCGGAGGACTTGAGGTCAGGAGGTGATGGTGGACTTCAGACCGGGGTCAGCAGGGGTCTGAGGAGGGTGGTGACCCACCTTGTCCATGGTCAGCTGACTCCAGGCATTGTGTTGACATGGGTCTGGCCACGAGGTTCCTGTAAGTCCTTGGCAATCCAGTCGCCATTCCTGTCCAAGCTTCTTTATCTCCTCAGGGGAAGCAAGGGTCAGGTTTGGGGCTGGTTGCATCAATCTTGAGCATTGAGGAAAATTCCTTCTGATGATTAACAAGCCTACGTGCAGGGCTGCAGGACTGAGCGGAAGCTTTTGACCCGAAGATTAAGGCAGTAAAGGAGACAGATACCATATGGAGGCAGAAATGCTAAGCATTTTTACCATTACCCAGGGAATCTAGGAGCTCCCAGAGGCCGCAGTGCTGACTGTGGGGCCCCCAGTCAGCAGTGCCACACACTATCCCTTCGGGCACAGGCAGCGAGCAGGCCGCACATTAGGAATGGGGCTGATGGCAACAGGCTGATGTGGAGGGACCCCAAGTGAATGAGGTGCCGCAGGTCTGGTGACCTGTAGCCTCAGCTGGGGACAGGCAGCCGGCTAAGGCCATCCGGGCCACTGCAGCTTGGGCTGCATGGTGTGGACAAACCTGGGCCCACGAGCATAGTGGGTAGGCCTCCAGCCCAGCCGGAAGGGGAGGATGAGGATGGGCCACAGGACTTGGAGCCTTTGGAACACTCACCCCAAATATCACCTAAGGAACTCAAAAGACTTTCTTGGGGTGTGCAAGTCACACTCAATAGAGACCCTAGGAAGGCTGCCTCACGTGTAGGGAAAGAACTGTGTTCCAGGGGCCGACAGACCTCATCTGAGACTTGAGCAAGTCGCATCCCCTCTGAGCCTCAGTTTCTTCATCTACAAAGTAGGGGCAGGGAGCCTCTAGCAGGTTGTGACCCTAAAATCCCCACACAGATGAGGGTCTTCAGCGGCCCTGGGGGCTAAAGCCAGGATGTGGCCACAGGCCCTTCATGAGCCCTGCCTGGCAGTGGGGCTCTGACCCAGGGGCCTGGGGGTTGGTGTGCCTGTATCAGACCCTGGGAGGAAGTTTCTGGATGCAGCCTGCAGAGCCATAGGGCTTCCGTGTCGGGAGACCACCTGCCTCAGAGTCTGGAGGCAGTGGACGCCTGAGTGAAGTCTCCAGGCAGCAGGCACAGTCCAGAGAAGTGTCCACTGTGCCACCTCGCTCCACTGTGGGGTGGGTATCATGATTACCATTTTGCCAATGAGGAGACGGGTGCCCAGAGAGGGCTAGTATATTCCCACAGTCCCACAGCCAGCACCTACCACACAGAATAGCTCAGTCTTGAGCAAGAAACCCCCCTCCCCTGACCTCCAGCCTGGCCCAGTGGTTCCTCTCTGTTCTCCGTTCAGCCTGGGCCCTTCATGCGCAGAAATCCTTAATGCAGGATTGTCTCCCCTGCGGGCTGTGAGTCTCAAGGACAGGGACAAGACTAACCCCTGTAGAGTAACCCCAGTCGCGGGTACAGGACTTGACATGTCACAAAGTCAAATATTATCCCCACTTGACCAAGGAGACGCAGATGCGTGAAAAGACTACCCGAAGTCCACAGCTAGCAGGCAGCAGCGGCGGGGTGCAGTCCTGGATGTCTGACCCTGAGGCCAGGCACTGTGCTGCTCTGCTGTCCTTTAGATAAACCCAAGAACGACCAAGGCCAACTCGTTTGCAGGGGGAGTACAGGGAGGCACCCCTCCTTCCACCCTCAGGCGCAGTCCCTGTCAGGCCCATCCCATCAAGTAAACCACAGGGTGTTACGAGCCAAGAGCCTGACCCTCAGCGTGGGGAACCCAGGTGAACGGAGCCCTAGCCACTGCTGGCAGCCCTCCCCAGGGCCCGGCCCAGCCTCCCTGGCTCCTCTGAGAGGCCTCTGTCCTCGCTCTGCAGGTGCCGGAGCAGCCAAGGCATCTGGAGCCAATAAGCCTGCTGTGGCCTGGGGCCGGCGCAAGCAGAACAGTGTCCACAGCCCCATAGGGCCCCCGCTGGGCTGGTGCAACCCCCATCAGTCCCTGCTCCCTGGGCAGCTCCCAGGGAAGGAGAGCCCTGAGTCCCCTGGGGCTGGGCAGGGAGGAGGATGGAAGCTTGAGGGCCTCAGGTGGCCCTTCAAGGTGTGGCCCTGGTTTTCCTTCGCAGCTGCACTTCCTACTTACCCGGAGTCTGCGGGTGCCTCCCGCGTCAGACCACGAGCTCCTCCAGGATAGAAACCGTGTCCGACTCGTCCGTGAGCCCCGAGCGTCGCCCAGCCTGGGCCCTGTCACAGAAGTGTCAGGTGACTGATAAATGAATGAAAGAGTGAGTGAGTGGATGAATGAATGATTGACCATGTACCTGCCAGGGTCCATCAGGAAAGTAGAAACTTGACTAATCATTTTATCAAAAGAATTGAATATGGGGATTTGCTTAAACAGGAATTGAAAAAGCCGTAAAAGGCCCCCTGAGGTAAGCAGACACAGCCACCCCCAGAAGCAGCTCTTATAGCTGGAGCTGGGGGACAAATGGAAAAAGTGGGAATTTCAAGAACCTAGAGGCTTGGAGGAGGAGCCCTTGGCCCTGGAAGCTCACCTGTGAGGACACGCAGCTTACCTGGAGGTGCTGCCCAGGGGCTTGGAGGACCAGGGTCCCACCGAGCCAGCCACGGGCTCCTGAGGAGGGTGCCAGAGTCTCAGAGGAGGTGCGATGCACGTGGTTCTCAGTACGGAGAAAAATTTGCAACTGAAACTAAGTGCTACTTCCTGAAGAGCCCAGAGATAAACCCTTACAACTTTTGGTCAATTGATTGTTTTTACAAGGGTGCCAAGACAGGTCAATGGGGGGAAAAAATATGGTACCAGAAAACTGGACAGCCACATGCAAAAGAATGAAGCTGGACCTCCTCCTCACACCCTACACAAAAAACAATTCAGGGCGGATCAAAGATTCCACGTAAGAGTTAACACTACAAAACTCTTCAAAGAAAACATATGAATTCATCTCTATGATTTGGGACTCAGCAGTGGTTTCCTAACTACGACACAATGACATATGCACAAATGACAAAGGAAAAACAGCCAAATTGCACTTCATCAAAATTAAAAAATATTATGTGTCAAAGAACATCATCAAGAAAATAAAAAGAGAACTCACAGAACGGGAGAAAAAATTGCACATCGTGTATCTGATAAGGAACTTGTATCTGGGATGTATAAAGAATTCTCACAAGTCAAAAATAAAAAGCCAACCTAATTAAAAAATGGACGATGGATGTGAAAGGCATTTCTGCAAAGATATACAAATGGCCAATAAGCACATAAAAAAAAGACTCAACCCCATCATCAATCATTAGGGATGATTGTGAATCAAAGCCACGAGCGACACCACTTCACACCCACTAGGATGGCTATCATCAAAAACACAGTGACAAGTGTGGGCAAAGTGGTCAGAAATGGTAAACCTCACACTCTGCTGCGGGTATGGAAAGTGGTGCAGCCACTTTGGAAAACAGAAATTCCTCCGCAAGTTAAACATAGAATTTAGAAATTACCACATGACCTTGAAGGTCCCTTCCTGGATATATATCCAAAAGAATTTAAAACGTATGTTCACCCAAAAACATGTACGTGAATATTCATAGCAGAACTCTTCCTAATAGCCAAAAGGTGGAAACAGCCCGAACAACCATCGGCTGATGAACAGACGTGTCTGTCTGTACAATGGCATGTTTTTCAGGAATAAAAAGGAACTAAGTACTGATACATATAATAATATGGATGAACCCTGAAAACATGCTAAGTGAAAGATGACAGACAGAAAAGGCCACATAGTATGTCATTCCATTTATATGAAATGTGCAGAATAGGCAAGTCCATAGACAGAAAGTAGATCAGTGGTGACCAGGGGCCAGGGGAGGGGGAGCGGAGTGACCGCTGATTGGGGCAGGGTTTCTTTTTGATGTCAATGGAAATGTTCTAAAATAAGAGCTGATGGTTACACAACTCTGTGAATATACTAAAAAACGACTGAGCAAATGCTACAGTATCTTAATAATGTTATTATTTTTTAAATATATAATACGTACTTTTTCTTTTTGGTTCAGTGGATAAGGAGCCCAACAGGACCAGGCGGCAGGCTTGGTCCTGGCTTCCCAATCAGTGGAACCACCGCTTTCCCTGGTGGAAACATTCTGCCCTCCAGGTTTCAGGAATAGGAAACAAGAATTCCAAGCATCATGATCGGGGGAGTCCTGGTTCCTGGCTGCGCGTTCTGTGATGGGACGCACTGGTCTCTGGTTCAGCAGATACACCACACCCTCTAAGACAGACCCCACCTTTTTAAGTGTTGCCTCCCAACTGGGGACAGAGCTTGAGTCTTCAGTTAGGCCAAACCCCATTCTGTTGGACCAGCTGTTTCTGGGTGGTGAGACATCTTAGAGACGAGCTTACTAATAATAGTAGTAATAGTAGCTTGCCCTTGGAGACCCGCGCTGGAGGGAGAGTTAATGAAACCCACCTAGCAGTGCTCTCCAGGGCTGCTGAGCAGGGCTGGGGGCTGGGAGACAGGGGAGTGACAGTTTTGGCTCCAACTTGGTCTGAAGGCCTGCGATGTGATCCTCCTCCAAGCTAAGATATTCAGAAGGAGTCATTTTCTTGGAGTCTGGGAGGGAAACAGCAGGGGCTGATATTAAAGGCTTGAAGCGAAATGACAGACCTGTACTTCCAAGGTCCTACAAGATAATATCCAAAGGAAAGCATGCTGACGTGCCCAAACAATGGAAAGGGCTTCCCACTACTGAACTATACACTTAAAAATGGTTGAGAGGATACATTTTATGTGTTGTATATTTCACCACAATTAATATATTCGTAACAATGAAAAGAAGATGGGGAGTGGGAGGTGAGCTCAGGAAGCCCTATGGCAAAGTCAGCAGCTCACTGGGAACCCATCCAGCAGATCTGTGTCCGTGTTGACGATGCATAAAAGACAGAAACCCCAAACCTAAAATTCCTCGATTTCAGGGAAACTGAAGAGCCTCCTTAGGTACCTTTATCACTCCACTGGGTTAAGAGCAGTTTGAAACTTTGATGAGAGACTCTTCCTTGGTCGTGAGAAACCACAGCCGATTCCAGGGAATAACGGTGTGTTAAAAAGGGGGAAGTGATGGTGAGAATGACCATATGATGACAGCGGCAGGGTGGCCGAGGTCTGAGCCCTTATTTCCAGCCAGGCAATATCAGTAAGCACTTGACCCGTGTTAACTCTTCAAGTGCTCTCACTCCCCTGGGGGGCAGGGGCTCTATTCACTGCCCTTTGCAAGATCTCAAAGCACTTTCTGGGTCAGGATGATGCATTTGTGGTCAGTGTCATTTCGATGTTGACCTTTAACCGATTTCCACTTCTTCCACGTTTGGCCAGTCTCTCTGGTGAGGCACATCGGGCATGTCCCCTTGGACAGGAACACCCCGTCCGAGAGGCCTGGGCTGGGGGCTGTGCCCCTGGAACCAGGTACCTAGTTGGCTCCCGGCCCTCAGGCCTCTGTCCTCTCCAGCGCTGCCCTGCCATGCTCTCTGTTTCTGCCTCTGCCTGAGTGTCCCCGTCTCAGTTCTGTTTTTGTCTCCCCGTCTCAGTTCTGTTTTTGTCTCCCCTGGCCCCAGTGTCTCCCCATCCTGTTCCATGTCCCAGGGAAGCCCCCTCATGCCCAACAGGCCTCAGAGAAGCCAAATAAACTTGACTGTTTGTCCAGCAGGAAACTCTACATCCTAGCTATGCTGGGAAAGCAGAGCTTTTTAAAAATCAGACTCACACACACACACACACACACACAAAAACCCCATGACATTTTGGTGGGGAAAAAAAAACAGCATTTCACAAAATGGATTTCTGGCCATTGCAAAATGATCATAAACTGTCCCAACTTTCCAGAGAGACTGAGAGGAACATTGATCTGAAACAGCTTCTTAGGGTCCATGTGGGTTTTAAATGCAGTCCAACCCTTAGTTCAATTACAGAAGGTCAGAACTGAGGTTGAGGGAAAATAGTTCACATGAAGAAAGGGAGGAAAGGATCAGCATCTAGTCCAAAGCCTAGAAAGTGCTGGAAGCCCTTGGCCCAGTTCAACCCTTTCCCATGACAAAGCCACAGAATTCCGGGAAGGACCACAGACCCATCGGCCCAGCTGGATCAGCATTTACCCTTCCATCTGAAGACAGTCTCTCTAAGTTATGATACAGTTTGAGATGCAGAAACAAACACTGAAATTAACAAGGGCTTAAAGAGGTAGAACTTAATTTTTCTCTCAGGTAAGGAGGCAGAGGTGGGTACCGGGCTCTAGGGTTTAGCTACTTCCCAAAGTCACCTGCACACCCCAGCACCTGCTACCCCGCTCTGTCCCTCCACACTCAGCTTTCATCTCATGGTCCAGAGCAGCTGTTCAGCTCCTGCCACTGCACCTACATTCAACCCACAGACCCAACCCAGAG
The DNA here is from genome assembly GCA_029783875.1 of Phataginus tricuspis. Taxonomy (NCBI): domain Eukaryota; kingdom Metazoa; phylum Chordata; class Mammalia; order Pholidota; family Manidae; genus Phataginus; species Phataginus tricuspis. Next base: position 30,705,909 of record JAQQAC010003639.1, on the reverse strand, counting down.
ATCACGCCCATTGCTTCACTCTTATGCCACTGACTAGACCTCACTTCCCTTACTGGCCAGGGGAGCTGCAAAAGCAGTGGTTAGGTGGGCATCCAGGTGCCCAGCTAAAAATCCCATTGCTATATGAGAGAGATAAATGGGTACTGGGGAGAAAACTGGACATTTCTGCCACAGAGTATTTTTCCTATGGGAAAATAGAGGCCATTCTATGGCACAATTTTCCAGAATGCACTGTGCCGAAGCATGGAGAATGTCTCATTTTGTTTTATTTGGAACTTGCTAGCATCTCGGGCACAGTTCCACCCTGTCGTTAATGCCAAAACCACATCCCAAGAAAAAAATGTAATGATTTTTGGACATTACTGCTGGTTCCGAGGCTGAGTTCTGCACCTAGACTGCTCATTCCTCTTCTAATAAGCCAAACGGCTTTGGGCAAGTAACCTTCCAGCTTATGACTCAGTTTCCTCATCACAAAATGGGGACAATAGTTATTCCTGCCTCTTATAATTGTTGTGAGATTGCATGTGGGGGTGCCCAGGACAGTCCTGGGCATGTAGGAAAAGTTAGTGACTGCTTTCTATTATCACTCTGTCCCCTGGGCCTCCAGTCCCATGTCTGAACCTCAGTTTCCTCATATGTAAAAGCAGGGATGTGGTAGGTAGTCTCTGATGATGGCTCCAAACAATCTCTCCCCTCTCTGCACACACATGCCTCTGCTCCTGTCAAGGTGTGGCAATTCCTTCTAACCACCTGCGTCCAGGCTGGGCCCGGGACTTTGGTGGAAGTTACAGTGTGCCACTCTGGACCAGACCTTTAAGGCAACAGGCAGCTTCCACTTCCTCCCTCTTTAACCCACATGCTATGCTGTGAGGAAGCCCAGCGGGCTGCACAACCAGCCCACATGGAGGCTAAATGAGCCTCCCAGCCAGGTGAGCAAGCCATGTGTAAAGTGGATCTTCCAGGTGGTCAGCGATCTCAGCTGATGCCGAATGGAGCTGAGAGGCGATCCTGCTGAACCCACGAGCTTGCAAACCGTAAGCCAATAAGTGTTCTCCGTCCTAAGCTACTAAATGTGGTTTGTTATGCAGCAATAGATGACCAGCAGACAGTGTGATATGTCGAAGTAGGATGCTGTCGAGACAAAATCTTTAAACGTGTGGAGTGGAGTGGGTTTAGAGACCGGATGGTAGGAAGGGCCTGAGGAAACGGTTAGTGAAAGCTTAAAGAACGGTGAGGAATTGCTTCTAGATGCGGACGAAAATAGGACCCAGTTAAGTAACCCAAGTCAGAGAGACGCAGACATTGTTTTAATCTCCTGTTCACCACAATGGTCCTCACCTCGGGGTTCTGGGAATAGCTGGAAACGTAGCAACCAACACTACCTATGAGACGGACGGCAGTTTGTGCATCACACGGAGTCACAGCCTGGGGAAAAAGCACGTCACACACCTCACAGGGCCCCATGGGGCTGTACTTGGGAACAGTGTAAAGAACCAGGCTTTGTCATATCAAGAGGGTGGGGTGGCCCTGGTTCCTTTGGGAGGATGTGATGGGTTTGTTTGTGTAATTCCTCAGGCTGTCTGAGAATTGAAACCCGCTGCACAGAGATAAGCAGGAATTGTACCTGGTTCACCCCCTAGGGATGGCTGTTTAGCTAGGGGAGCTCACCCATCCACAGGGGCAGAGCTGGGGTTCAGGGACTTGCCGTTAGGCCATTTGAGGTCCTTCCAATTTCACCAGAAGTCAAGGCAAGTACATAATGTTGGCTTTAATTTTAGTCTTTATACCACAATGCTTACAAAATTGTTGCCTGTGGTGATGTGGAAGATGGAAAAATAACCCAAAGAATGTGTAGTTCTAGTTAATGTGATTTCCAGGCAGAATATTGAAATTGCCAGCTGGCTTCTCTTAGCCGCCTATGACAAAATACAAGAGGAATGAAGAGCTAAAAAAGGAACTGTTTGGGTTTTAAGTAGAATTAAGAGGAAACATAAAGGAGCCAGGACTTGCTGGTTTCAAACATGTCAGCTATTAAGTAATTTCATTTTTTTAACAATGGGTTTAAATTAATTTAATTTTGTTATAAAACTGATCTCAGAATGAAAGTTTAAAAAGCATCTTGGCCGTCTTTGTGCCTAGGACGAGCCTGGCTCCGTGCTTATCTGCATTAATATTTCAACACACGCAGTCCAGCGCCTCTGTCCTGCCAAGGTACTGCGTCAGTTTCGACAAGTTCTTTACCTGCAGTCTGTTTCCATGAAGAGCTTAATTAAGCAGAGCAAGTGACCCCAGCACTAAGCAGGGCACCTGGGAAGCTGAGATGGCTGAAGGCTACCAAGAAGGTATTTTCCAAGCAAAGTTAATTTTTTCTGGGGCTTTTCAACAGCCACGGCAGTGTTCCCCAGAGAAAATGGCCCATGATGTCATACAGGGGAAGCTGGGGCTGGGACCTGGTTTCTGCGATCTTCCTCCAGGGTGTCGGTGGGCATGTGGGAAAGGGCAAATCAAGTCAGGCTGCCTTGGTCCCTGTTCCCTTTGCAGGTTTTCTCGTCTAGTTTTCTTGTCTAATTCATGTAACCACCTTACTGAGTTGTAGCTAATCTTCCCATTTTAGAGATGAGGCTGTTGAGGCTCTGAGAGGTAGTCACACAGTCACGATTTGAACTCCTGTGTCTCTGAGGATAAAACTCACGCTTTTTCAAGCACACATAGAGTTCCAAGCTTACTCCCAAAGACCATGCTCTATGACTGCTCAGGGGACCCATAAAGTCCCAGATCTCAGATGGGGATGAAAGTACATGGAAAATCTAAGCCTTTGCATGTTACAGTACAAAAACCTGCAATGCTCATCTGAGTCAGTGAGCAGGGTGGGGTGTGGACACATCTCCAGGCCCCGGTCTGACTTGGGTGTGTCAGAACAGCTGGGCCAGACCGTCTCTCTGCAGAGCAATTTTGTAGTGTTACTCATTCAACTATTCCTTAGGGGCTACCAGTCTCTGGTGCAGTGGACTGTGTCCAGAGAGGTGCTGGAATGCCTAGGTCTGAGTCACACTCTGCTTAGTGAGCGAGCCTTTGGCTCAGTTTTCTCATCTGTGAGTGGTGGTGATACAGATATCCACCTCCCAGAGCAGGCAGGAGGAATGGATGCATTAAGGTGTGTGCACAATGCCAAGCACACAGCAAGCACTCTATTTCCTTATTATTATTATTTGATGAATGGATGTGATTGCAAAACTGTAAGGTACACAGGAAAGGCTATAATTAACCTCATATTACAGATGAAAACATTGAAGCTCAGAGCATTAAAAGGTAGGTTGCCAGAAACAGAATAGGTGTATTCATTTTACAGATGAGGAAACTGAGGCCCAGTCAAGGGGGCAATAAGGTAACTGAGGGAGGTAAATAACAAGCTCAAGGTCAAAGTTGGTGCCAAAGCCAGGCCCAGACCCCACCTTTGTCTTTAGCTAATATCCCAATATTGTATCACCAATGGGGCAAGATGTCACATAGGGCACCAGTGGCCCTGGTCACCACTGCCCAGGAAGACAGGTGGCCTGAGATGGGATCGGTCCTGCTTTAGCTTGGACCCTCCAGCAGAATCTGCCCAGGTCTCACCTGGCCCAGCCTTACCTGCCCAGGGGCTGCAGGAAGTCCCGGGGGAAAGGGTGGCTCAGGAACACCCCTCCCTTCTCCCCGACCAGGGTCAGCACCTGTGTGCTGGGCAACATAGAAGTGGGGGGGGGCTGGCCCCCTAGACCCCCAGGCCCCCACCCTCACCTGGCTGGATCAGAGGCGCCTGGCGCTGTGCCTAAAGCCCCACCATTACCACTCCTTCGGTTTAAGGTGATAGGCAGTAGGGACTTTCTCATAAAATAGAAACGTTACCTGAGGGGTGACTACCAAGAGGTTTTAACAGCCAGGTAGACCTCAGAAAGGGAGGGGCTGCTCTCTGGAATTTCTAGTAAAAGGAAGCAGAGTCTGTTTTGAAGGGAGGACGGTTGGAATGGCATGGAAGAAAGTTCTAGAGGGTGAAACTGGAGGGGGGGACAGCTATTAAGAAAGGCTCACGTTTATTAGGCACGTCTCTGTGCCAGGCTCTGTCCTCGGCCCTGACCTGCATGGCCTCCTGAACCCATCAGGTGGGGACGCCCCGCGGATGCCAACTCCGCTCCCTGGGGCGCTTGGAGACCTGGAGACTGGGCTGGAAGTGCCAGTTGCAGGAGGGGAATCAGCCGGATGAAGGGGGGCGAGGAAAAGAGGCCGAGAGGGAGAGCGAGGCATTTTGTCGTGAGCGCTGGAAGCTCTGTGCTGCCGCCCCGAGGCTGTGCGGGGCGGGGGCAGCGGGTCCGGGGGTCCCGGGGAGCGAGGGCGCCCCGGACCGGAGCCGCGGGCGTGGGGCGCAGGTCTCGGCCGGCTGACCCGGCCCCGCCAGCGTCAGCTCTCTGGGCTCCCAGGCCGCCAGCAACCCCCCCTCCGGGCCTTTCTTGGCGCTGTGCCTTCGTCCGGCACACTTTCTCCAGCCACTAAACTCCTGATCTTCCCAGGCCTTCTCCGGCAGCGTCCCCAGGCCATCCACCCGGCCCCTGGGCAGTGTCTGCTTCGATCCGGTGTTCCCGGGGTCCCACGGCCCGAGGGTCCAGCACCCGCCGGGGGGGGGGGAGGTCCGCGGCCTTGTCTCCCGCCGAGGGGGCTCCCCGCAGGCGCGGTGCAGAGCTCCGGTGAAAAGGCGCCGAAGGAACGGGAACGCCTGCCAGGGCAGCGAGACGGAGGTGGGGTGGGTAAGCCCCACCAGCGCACGCACCCTCCCAGGGGTGCTCTTTGGGGAGGCGGGCGCAGGGCCGCGCTGGGGCTGGGAGCGTCCCCTGGCTCGGGGGCGCCCCCTGGAGACCGGGACCGTCCGGCGGGAGCGCACTCGGGCTCTGCGAGCGCCCCACTTACGCTCAGAGCCGGGGCGCCTCCTGAGACCTCCAGACGCAGTCGTCCCCGCTTCGCCCTTCCCCGACTTCTCCCCAGTGTCATCGCGATCTGGGAGGACGGACTGGGGGGCTGTGAAGACGGTGCGCCTCCTCCGTGAATACCCCGGGGGCTAAGGGAGGGAGCGACCGAAGGAGTCGTGGTCTAGCAGATCCGAATCCACCAGGGGGCAGCCTTTCCAACGCGGACTCCCCCTCCTCTCCCCACGCTGGATGACACGCGCACACCTGGGCGCACACGCACGCGCGGGGTGCACACACTGGACGCCCGGCCCACCAGAGGCAGGCAAACACAATATGGGCAGACTCAGGCTCATAGTGCCCTCACACACACAGTACCCTTCCTATGAGTGTGGTCCACCCTTCCGCCCACCTCCCCTCACCTGGTTCATCCCCAGGTTTGCAGGGGCTCACCCATCATGGGAGACTGGGGCGTGTCCCTCCAGGGCCGGTAGCCCAAATCGCTCTTGCTGCCCAGGTCAGCTGCAGGACACAGGTAGTAAATTCCAGCTTCCCAGATTCCCGGGGTGTTGCCCATCTTCCGGATCAGGCCCCACAACTCCCAAATGGCACATAACCCACCCACGTACTGGGCCTGGGGGAGCAGGTGGGACCACCTAGCACTGCTGTGAGAATGGGATTGCAAAGTCCAGTGCGACACCTTGACCCAGACTCAGTGTGATGGTAGAATTTTAGGTCCTGTGGATTTTAGGCGGGGGTGATGGGGGCTCTCAGTTGTCTCTCTGCCAACCCTGATTGCTGAGTAATGCACCTCCCCCTCCCCAATTTAAAATGCCACCTTTATACTTGGGTCTATTTCTGGACTCCCAAACGTTCCATTAATGTCTGTTCTGCATTGGGCAGAAACAGTTTTCCTCATATAGGAATAACAGTAGAACTCTCTGGGGGGCTGGGAACGTCTGCCCTTCGCCTGATCCTTCTTTTCTTGCCTGGGGCAGAAAGACGTCCTGCCACCCTGGTTCTGTGGCTGGCCTGAGAATTAGCTGACCTAGGAGAAATAAACAGGAAAGAAGCAAACACATTTATTTGATATTTCTATGTGTACATGGGAGTTTCCAGAAGGAAAATGAAAACTCAAAGAAGCCATTGGGTGCAAAAGCTTACATACCTTTTCACATAAAGAATGATACACTGTGGGACTGTGGCAAGACACGGGGGCTGGGGACTGTAAATTGTGGGACAAGTGACTGAGAAATACATGGGGACAAGTAATGGAAGATTAGGGCAATTTTAGTAAGTTTGTAGAGATCTTTCTCAGCATCAATTCCCAGGCTCTGGTGATAAGAATGTTCTTTTCCTAAGTTAAACTGTCACTGTTTGCAGATGACATGATACTGTACACAAAAAACCCTAAAGAAGCCACTCCAAAAGTACTAGATCTAATATCTGAATTCAGCAAAGTTGCAGGATACAAAATTCATACACAGAAATCTGTTGCATTCCTATACACTAATGATGAACTAACAGAAAGAGAAATTAGGAAAACTATTCCATTCACAATTGCATCAAAAAGAATAAAATACCTAGGAATAAACCTAACCAACGAAGTGAAAGACCTATACTCTGAAAACTATAAGACACTCATAAGAGAAATTAAAGAAGATACCAACAAATGGAAACACATCCCATGCTCATGGATAGGAAGAATTAATATTGTTAAAATGGCCATCCTGCCTAAAGCAATCTACAGATTCAGTGCAATTCCTATCAAAATAACAACAGCATTCTTCAATGAACTAGAGCAAATAATTCTGAAATTCATATGGAACAACAAAAGACCCTGAATAGCCAAAGCAATCCTGAGAAGAAAGAATAAAGTTGGTGGGATTACGCTCCCCAACTTCAAGCTCTACCACAAAGCCACGGTAATCAAGACAATTTGGTACTGGCATAAGAACAGACCAATAGACCAATGGAACAGACTAGAGAGCCCAGATATAAACCCAACCATATATGGTCAATTAATATATGATAAAGGAGCCATGGATATACAATGGGGAAATGACAGCCTCTTCAACAACTGGTGTTGGACAGCTACATGCAAGAGAATGAAACTGGATTATTGTTTAACCCCATACACAAAAGTGAACTTGAAATGGATCAATGATTTGAATGTAAGTCATGAAACCATAAAACTCTTAGAGAAAAACATAGGCAAAAATCTCTTGGACATAAACATGAGCAACTTCTTTATGAACATATCTCCCCGGGCAAGGGAAACAAAAACAAAAATGAACACATGGGACTACATCAAACTAAAAAGCTTCTGTACAGCAAAGGACACTATCAGCAGAACAAAAAGACACCCTACAGTATGGGAGAATATATTTGTAAATGACATATCTGACAAGGGATTAACATCCAAAATATATAAAGAACACACACACCTCAACACCCAAAAAGCAAATAACACGATTAAAAAATGGGCAGAGGATAGGAAGAGACAATTCTCCAAAGAAGAAATTCAGATGGCCAACAGACATGTGAAAAGATGCTCCATGTTGCTAATTATCAGGGAAATGCAAATTAAAACCACAATGAGATATCACCTCACACCAGTGAGGATGGCCACCATCCAAAGACTAAGAACAACAAGTGCTGGCGAGGATGCGGAGAAAGGGGAACCCTCCTACACTGCTGGTGGGAATGTAAATTAGTTCAACCACTGTGGAAAGCAATATGGAGGTTCCTCAGAAAACTAAAAATAGAAATACCATTTGACCCGGGAATCCCACTCCTTGGAATTTACCCAAAGAATACAAGTTCTCAGATTCAAAAAGACATATACACCCCTGTGTTTATCACAGCACTATTTACGATAGCCAAGATATGGAAGCAACCTAAGTGACCATCAGTAGATGAATGGAATACTATTCAGCCATAAGAAAGAAACGAATCCTACCACTTGCAACAACATGGATGGAGCTGGAGGATATTATCCTCAGTGAAATAAGTCAGGTGGAGAAAGACAAGTACCAAATGATTTCCCTCACTTGTGGAGTATAACAATGAAGCAAAACTGAAGGAACAAAACAGCCGCAGACTCAGAGACTCCAAGAAGGGACTAGTGGGTACCAAAGGGGTTGGGTGGCAGGGATGGGTGTGGAAGGGCAGGTGGGGAGGGAGGGAGAAGGGGAATGAGGGGTATTATGATTGGCACAGATGGTGTGAGGGGTCACAGGGAAGACAGTGTAGCACAGAGAAGGCAAATAGTGAATCTGTAGCATCTTACTACCCTGATGGACAGTGACTGCAGTGGGGTATGGGGTGGGGACTTGATAATATGGGTAAATGTAGTAACCACATTGTTTTT
>JAQQAC010003639.1:30669607-30692602 GCA_029783875.1 Phataginus tricuspis | reverse complement strand
GTTAGGTTTATTCCTAGGTATTTTATTCTTTTAGGTGCAATTGTGAATGGAATTGTTTTTCTGATTTCTCTTTCTGTTAGCTCATCCTTAGTGTATAGGAAAGCAACAGATTTCTGTGTGTTAATTTTATATCCTGCAACTTTGCTGAATTCAGATATTAGTTCTAGTAGTTTTGGAGTGGAGTCTTTAGGGTTTTTTATGTACAGTATCATATCATCTGCAAATAGTGACAATTTGACTTCTTCTTTACCAATCTGGATGCCTTGTATGTCTTTGTTTTGTCTGATTGCCGTGGCTAGGACCTCCAGTACTATGTTGAATAACAGTGGAGAGAGTGGGCACCCCTGTCTTGTTCCCGATCTTAGATGAAAAGCTTTCAGCTTCTCGCTATTAAGTATGATGTTAGCTGTGGGTTTGTCATATATAGCCTTTATGATGTTGAGGTACTTGCCATCTATACTTTGGGAAGTTTTCTGACCTGCTTCTAGGTAGAAAGAGGGAGGGTGGAGAGCCCTTGATGCATCTGCTGCTTCTCAAGTGCCTTCAGCCCAAAATAATCAATATGCCAGAGTGGCATATTCTGCGGTGGCATGTTTTGAACCCCTACACCTGGAAGGGATTTCCCCCAACACTTAGGTGTCTGGCCCCAGGGAAGGAGAGACGCTAACCTGATTGGTGGTTTGGAATAAAGCATATTCAGCCAGGGCCCTCTCCCCCGTCCCCAAAGCTCCTCCTGCCCTACCAGAGAGGCCTGGGACGTGCTGGTGGCATTCACTGCAGGGAAAGTCTGTCCATCTTTGGGTTGGTTTTTGTTTTCTTTCTTTCTTTTGTTTTTTTTAATTAATAGACTATTTTTTGGAGCAGTCTTAGATTTACAGAAAATTGGATAGATAGTACAGAGTTCCCATATGCCCCCTCACTTCCTTGTTCTCAGCTTCCCCCAATATTAGGGCTGATGCATTTGTCAAAACCGATGAACTAATATTGATACACTGCTGCCAACCGAAGTTAACGTTTACATTAGGGTCTAGTCTTTGTGCCGCACCGTCTGTAGGTTTTGACAAATGCATGACATTGTGAATCCATCACAGTATCGTGCAGAGTAGCCTCACTGCTCTAAAAATCCACCCTGCCCCACCTCTTCACTCTTCTCCCCACCGCCACCCCAAGCAACCAACGATCTTTTCAGCATCTCTATGGTTTTGCCTTTTTCAGAATGTCATCGTGTAGCTGGACTCACACAGTATATAGCCTTTTCAGACTGGCCTCTTTGACTAAGCAACATGCATTAAAGCTATTGCGTGTCTTTTTTTTTTTTTGCTTTATTTATCTATTTATTTGGTTATTAAGGTATCACTGATATACAATCTTACAGAGGTTTCACGTGAGCAACATTGTGCTATTCCATGTCTTTTTGTGGCTTGAAAGGTAATTTATTTTTTAGCACTGGATATTATCCTGTTGTATGGATACATTCCATTATCCATTCATCTGTTGGAGGACATCTGGGATGCTTTCAGCTTGGGACAATTATGAATAAAATTGCTATAAATACTAATGTGCAGGTGTTCATGTGGATGGAAGTTTTCAAGTCAGTTGGGTAAATACCAAGGAGTGTGATGGTTGGATCATATGGTCAGGCTATGTTTAGCTTTGTGAGAAACTGCCTACCACGTAGCGTACTGTTTTGCATTTCCACTAGCAATGAATGAGAGTTCCTGTTGTTACACATTCTTATCCACATTTTTTTATTTTAGTTTAGTTTTTTGGATTGTAGCCATTTGGATTTTAATAGTTGTTTTAATTTGCAGTGGAGAGATATATATGACGTGGGTCATCCTTCTGTAGGCTTATTTGTCATTTATATATATATTTTTAGTGAGGTGTTCGTTTAGATCTTTTGCCCATTTTTAAATTGGGTCATCCATTTGTTTGCTTATAATCGAGTCCTAAGAGTTCTTGGTTTATTCTGGATACAAATTCTTTATTGCAAGTGTGTTTTGCAAATATTCTCTCCCAGCCTGTGACGTGTCTTCTCATCCTCTTGACGCAGTTCCGCTTGAAGAAGCCCAGTGTTGTCATCACCTACGCCTCACCTTCTACCCAGCTTCCGGCGGAAATAAGAAGGAACTGTTAATCTCTACACCCCGGACTTCCGTGTCCTCCTCTCAGTGGGTTTGAACTTGGGCAGGGGAAAATGGTACATATATTGGGCCCCTAAAACCCAGTACCTACTGCCTCAAGTGTTGTAATGAAGTTCAAATGGTTTAGTCTTCATACACCTCTTGGAACAGGGCTGGCAACATATTAAGTGCTCAATTACCTTAGGTAATTATAATAACAAGCAGTACATCTTTGATTAGCTAATGGACTCAATCCTTCCTCGTTACTCTTCCTTTTCAGAATTTTCCGAGCTACTTTCACAAATTTTGCTCTTCTAGATGAATCATTGAATTAATTTTTAAAGCATCCTGTTTGGATTTTATTACATGCAATAGTAATTTAGAAAAACACATTTTAATGATGTCAGGTTACTTATTTAAGCATAGTGCCTGTCTTTTTATTTTCCTCCTTTATGTCCCTTTTGTTCACGTAGAACTTACACCATCCTTGCTGAATGTATTTCCTGGCATTTTACTTTTTTTTTCTTAAATGCGATTATGAACAAGGTCTTTTCTTCAGAGATATATTTTAATTGGTTACTCTGTATCTGTATCTATATATAGACAGTTGAGCTTTTAATAGACTTTATTTTTTGGAGCAGTTTCAGGTTCAGAGCAAAACTGAGCAGAAGGTACAGAAAGTTCCCATACACCTCCTGTCCCCACACATGCACAGCCTCCCCATTATCAATGTCCCCTACCAGATAGTACATTTGTTACAATTAATAAACCTACATGGACATGTCATTGTCACTAAGTCCATTAGGATTCATTCTTGGGGTTGTACATTCTATGAGTTGGATAAGTGCTCAATGACATGTCTCCACCCTAGAGTATCACACAGAGTAGTTTCACGTGATTTTTAAATATTAACATTTTCTCATTTCCTTAAAGCTTCTAGTAGATTCTCTTAGCTTTTCCAAGGAGTATCTAAAAAGAGTGGAATTTGGCCTCGGCATTTCTAAAACCCCTCTTATTTATGTGTCCTAACTGCATGGTTAATTCCCCCAGAGCAGCCTTAAATAGTAGCGATGATAGGAAACCCTTGTCTTGGTCCAGAAGGTAATGGGAATGCATCTAGTATTCCACTAGTGAATATAATGTTAGCTTTTGGTGTCATATATTTATCAAGAAAACCACAGGCCAAAATGGAGTCACTTCTGCTAGGCCAAGTTGCCTAAGAGGAGCTTTATATCTGACCTGGGCAGGCCCAGGGTCACAGAACCGAGGAAGGTAGAAGGAAAAGAGCTTTGCCTTCCTAACACAAGGCTGAATAAAAGGGGGAGGAGCACACGGCTGCCTCTGGGCAGAGGCGGGTTTTCAGGGGGAGGTGGGGTGAGTGCAAAGTGGCACAGAGAGAGCAGCTTCCCGCGGGCATCTGGGCTCGGAAGAGCCTCGGGTTTTGGGTTTGGATTCAAGTCCACCCTGGCCATGCCAGGTCCTTGCTCCTGCTTTGCTGTGTGATCTGGGCAGGGCCCTGTGCCTCCGGAGCTGAGAGGAAACCCCCTGGGGCTCCAGAGCCTGGATGTGTGCAGAGCCCCTGCCGGGCTGCCACTTATTGAGACTCTGCCCTAGGCCACACATTTTGCCTGTATTGTCTCATGTCATTTAAATTAATTTATTGTAATTAAATGCTCAGATTAGGGCCTTCCCAGTGTTGAATGCTTTACAGAGCATCTCGTTTTACCCCATTTTACAGAGGAGGAGAGAGAACCCGAAGGAAAGACAATAACTCCCCCAGGGTTCCGGGGGTAGGGGTGGGCTGGCAGGGCTCCCTGCCTTAACTGCGAAGTTGGTATTTCAGCTTCTGTAAATTTGGTGAGACCTGCAGTCACTGTGTGACTTTGTTATCCTGTTACCAGTTGGCCCTGCCAGTGAAAACAAACTGGGGGTGTGAGGCAGAGACCTCCAGGGAGTGGAGAGCTCCTGGGATTGAACCCCACTTTACATATGACAGAGCAGAATCTGAGTGGCCTGCCTGAGGTCCAAGAGCAGGCAAGTGGTGGGGCCCAGATTCAGGTGGGGTAGCCTGACGCTGCCCCACGTGGTGACTTAGCCCCCGTCTGGAATGTACGGACTGGGGGTTTCCTTTCTCCTTGTTCAGTGTCCCAGCCATTCTTAAATTATCCACTTGGGGGCGCTGGATAAAAAGGCTGTGACAGGAGCTTTGCAGTGAGATCTCTGCCCCATCTGCCCTAATGTCTCCCCTCCCGCTGCCAGTTCACCTGCACCTCCTCACACCCCCCAGGAGCCGGGCAGACCCCCCACGTGTCATCTTTGACTCGCTCTCTCCCACTCAGTGTGGAAGGCCAGGCCCGTGCTGATCAGGGCACACATCTGGCCTAGATCAGGGCCTGGGCAGTCCATCGCCCCCACCTCGCTGGCCTCACCTGGCCGGCTGTGTCCTTGGCCACACCCCTCACCTGTTTCAACCCCAGAACTCCCCCTTTTCCTTCTTCATCTTTGCTCTAAGGCCAGGGGCACAGACAGGTCAGGGGTGGCTGTGACCTCAGGGGGCTGCTCCCTGCCTCATGGGAGATGCTCGGCCTTCCCTCCTCCTCGATGCTCTGACATTCTCCCTCTCTGTAACCCCGTTTCTGGCCTGAGCCCTCCCCACGCAGGCAGGCCCACGGAGGCCTCTGTGCAGTGTGCTGAGTGCGCACAAGGTCCCCTTGCAGATAGAGGGGTGTGTCCGGACAGGAAGGCCCTTTGGGGGACAGGACCTCGGGGAGGCTGTACTTGGTCCTCTGCCCCTGGCATTCCCAGCAGTAATGAGCTGTAGGACTTGGCTTTCTGCGACCTGGCTGCAGGAGACTGACCAAGAACCCAGAGGGGCCAGGTACTAATTTCCACTGATGAACACACCTGAGGGATGACCGGCCCAGGTGAGCTCAGAGGGCTGGGGGAGCATTAAGCCAACGCCATTCCGGGTGAGGCCCTTCAGCGTCCACCAGCGTGCCGTTCCCACGCTCCCCGGGGTGGACACCTCCCCTGGGGTGGCGGGGAGGCCTTGGGTCACTTAGTGCTACCTGGACATGGCATTAACTCACGCGGACTCCCATGGAGAGCTCCTGCCTTTTCAAGTCTCTTCCCAGACTTCCGCCTTGGGCGAGGGGAGGCCTCAGTCCGGGGCTGGGACCCCTGACCGCCGCTGCCGTGACTCTGGCCCCACCCCCACCTCATCCAGCAGAGGGAAGGCCTCTGCCCAGAACTCCGGCTGGCAACATCGCCCAGCTAGAATTTGATCACATCGTTTCCACTGGGCTTATCTTTATGATTACTCCCTATTTCTGGTAAGTGAGACTTGTTCTCTATGTGTTATGATGCAAGGTTTCTTTTTCAAGGAAAAAAGAGGTCAATTTAAGGACACAACCGAAGAGCCCGGGGCTCACATGGACCAACCACCGGAAATGCCCTGGAATGAACGGAGTTTGGGACATGGAGAACACACTCCTCTGGTCCTCGCAACTACCCTGCAGGTGCCCAAGGCTGGGGTATTGTCCCCCTTTCACAGAGCAGGACACTGAGACCCTGAGAGGGGAGGTCACCATGACAGAGAAAGCCCCCTGACTGCGTGGGAACCTGCCACCAGCCCCCAGGGGCACACTTGGCATCCCAGAGCCTGGGCACCTTCCCCCGGGGCCAGGAGCCACCCCTTGGCCAGCAGCCTGGGCCTCGGGGGCTGGGCTAGCAAAGCCCTTGAGGGTCAGGGGCTTGGGCAGCAGTTCAGCTTCTAAAGCACTCGCTACTGGCCCCCTAACACAGCCTGGCAAGTACCCCCATGGAGGAGGGGCACAGACCACGGGGGGGACGTCACATAGGTCTCTCCTCACTGCAAGTGGGGAACAGACTCCAGCCACGCGCTGTGCCCAAGGTCATAGCCAGGGGCGGGAGTGGCCGGGCCTCTGCAGGGGAACCAGTGTCTGTTCTTTGCCAGCTCTCAGCTGTGCGGAGGATCTGAATCCTGCAGGCTGACTCCTAGGGGACCTACCCAGCTCTCCCTCTGGACTCATTGCTTCCACCCATGTTGTTCCGTGTTGGGGCCACAGCCAGAAGCATGGAAAGGGCCCCACGCGGCAAGTCCATCAACTGGCCCTGTGTGGCCCCTGTCCTTCCTGGGCCTCACTTCCGGCCTCTGGGCAACGGGGCGGCTAGCCCTGCCCATATCCCCTGCACAGGGCTGCTGTGTGGGTCCAAGCCAGTGGGAGACAAGACAAGACCACAGCCCAGCCCCCGGCTTCCCTCCTTTCCCTGACACTGGTGTCTCATGTCTCTGCCTCCCCGCACGGCGCCTGAGGCACATGCTGTCATGGAGTCGAGCTCTTTTGACCTGCAAGACCGTGGTGGTCAGTTGTTGAAGGTCATGGAATTAGAGGCTGTAAGCAATGAAGGGCACATGTGTGCCTTACACAGTTGGCTTTAACTTGGGTAATAAGCATACATTCCCTGAGAAGCTGCTGATGGGGGCCCCAGACCTTCCTGGAGACGATGATTTCCTCCCAGTATTTAGCAGTTCTCCCTCTCAGCTCATTTGCAGGGTTTTTTTTTTTTAATTAAGGTATCATTGTTATACAATCTTATGAAGGCTTCACATGAGCAACACGGTGGTTTCAACATTCACCCATATTATCAAGTCCCCGCCACCACGCCACTACAGTCACTGTCTATCAATGTAGCAAGACGCTATAGAGTCATTACTTGTCTTCTCTGTACATTTGCAGAAAATTTTTTTTTTTTAATAATTTATTTTATTTTAGTATCATTAACCTACAATTACATGGGCAATACCGTGATGATTGAACTCCCCCCATCACCAGGTCCCCCCCACCAACCCCACCACAGTCACTGTCCATCAGCGTAGTGAGATGAGAATCGCTACTTGTCTTCTCTGAGCTGTACAGTACCCCCCATGCCCCCCCACCCTATGTCTGCCAATCGTAATGCCCCTTTTACCCTCTTATCCCTCCCTTCCCATCCATCTCCCCAGTCCCTTTCCCTTTGGTAACTGTTAGTCCATTCGTGGGTTCTGTGAGTCTGCTGCTGTTTTGTTCCTTCATTTTTTTATTTTTTTTTATTTTTTCTTTGTTCTTATACTCCACATATGAGTGAGATCATTTGGTACTTGTCTTTTTCGGCCTGGCTTATTTCACTGAGCATAATACCCTCTAGCTCCATCCATGTTGTTGCAAATGGTAGGATTTGTTTCTTTCTTATTGCTGCGTAATATTCCATTGTGTATATGTACCACATCTTCTTAATCCATTCATCTACTGATGGGCACTTAGGTTGCTTCCATTTCTTGGCTATTGTAAATAGTGCTGCAATAAACATAGGGGTGCATCTGTCTTTCTCAAACTGGGCTGCTGCATTCTTGGGGTAAATTCCTAGGAGTGGGATTCCTGGGTCAAATGGTATTTCTATTTTGAGTTTTTTGAGGAACCTCCATACTGCTTTCCACAATGGTTGAACTAATTTGCATTCCCACTAGCAATGTAGGAGGGTTCCCCTCTCTCCACATCCTCTCCAACATTTGTTGTTGTTTGTGTTTTGGATGTTGGCCATCCTCACTGGTGTGAGGTGATATCTCATTGTGGTTTTAATCTGCATTTCTCCATTTGCAGAAATTTTTAAGGCTACTTGCCTATATCAAATTTTCCCATGGGACTCAAGTTTATTTTCACCACCACGCTTTTCCTGTTTGCTCTCAAGGGTCAGCAGCTTACATAACACTTCATTACACTGGGTTACAGTGATGACATAATAGGCACAAACCGGTTTGGGGACAAGCACCCTGGATCTCACTGGCAGGGGGGTGGCCTTGAGAGGAGGCAGGTAAGCACTCAAGGGCCCCTGTGGTCATGGAGGGGTGGGATGCCAGTGAAGGCAGAGATGCAGAGATTCTGCCTGTTTTGTGTCAGCTGCAGGGACCCTAGGCGTGTCCTCGTAGCCAGAAGTGGGGTGAGCCTTCCCTGCATCCCTCGGGGCCTGTGCAAAGACAGGTACCCTTGATGGTCCCCAATCCTAGTGTCCAGATGACAGCATGCTACTGGCCCCCCTGCCCTGCTCACACCAGGACACACCAGCCCAGAGCTGGGACCCCCCCCATCCTTGTTGCCTCTTCCTCACCCCACACCTGGTCCCCGAAAAACCTCTGGGAAATGATGAGGTACCCCATTACTAAGGCTCATGGCACCCCGTTCTTTCCTTTCAGGTGAAGATCAGGACTACAGTGAAGTGAGAGAGGCACACCCCTCAGGCCCCAAATTGAAAGGGATGCCCAAAGGCAGTGAGCAAGACAAAAAACCCAGTTAACAGTGGGCAGAAGATCTGAAGAGACCTTTCTCCAAAGAAGATATGCAAATAGCCAACAAGCACAGGAAAAGACGCTCCACATCACCAATTATTAGGGAAATGCACACTGAAATCACAATAAGACACAGCTTCAGAGCCACTGGGATGGCTACAATCAGAAAGACTGGCGATGACAAGGTTGATGAGGATATGGAGAAACTGGAACCCTCAAGCACTGCTGGTGGGAAGGTAAAAATGATGCAGCCACTTGGGGAAACAGTTGGCACATCCTCAACAAGGTAAACACGGAATTATGGTCTGACCCAGTAATTCCTCTTCTAGGAATATCCCCAAGAAAAGTGGAACATATGTCCACACAAAAATTTACATATGTTCAGAGCAGCATTATTCATAATAGCCAAAAAGTAGAAGCAACCTACATATCCATAAACGGGTGAATGATAAAACAAGTTCATACAGTGGGATGTCATTCAGCCAGGTCTTGCTTTCTGATGCCTGTGTCTGACAAGAGGCACCCAGGCTCCTTGGAGGAATGCCTGACACTAGGAGGAAGGCAGGAATTATACAAAATGAGCCTGGTACACCTTATTGGGCCAGGAGCTAAAGAAGTGCTTAAACACACACACCGTGTTAAAGAGACACTGGCCATCTGAAAGAGCTATCAGTGGCCAGAGATGAATGATTTGAGTGAAAGAAAGGATTACATTATAACCCAATGTAGGAGAATTTCTAAAGAATGTACCCATGAGTCCATACTGATATAAATAAATGATGGAATAAATAAATAAAAGGGGAGACAAATTCCCTGGGGCAGAAGAATTCCGGATAACTTATGCGGTTACTTCACTCTCTAGGAAGTGGGGCTTAACTCCCCAGTCAAGGGTGGCTGGGCATAGAAACTTCCTTCCAAAGAGGACAGATTATCTGACTGGGTCCTTTCAAGACTCCATAAGGTGCAGACCATTGTTATATCTTATGCACCTGCTGTATGCTCTAGGATCTTACAGGGCGTGAGAGGTCTACTTGGCACTCAGTAAAATTGGCAAATGCGTGACAGAAGGAAGGAGCAGAAAAGGAGAGGACGGAAGTTGGGAGAGAGAGATCCAGTTAGAGACTGGGTGCTCCGGGGTGCATTTGCTCAGGGCCCTGTGACTCTGGGCAGGCACCTTGACCGCTCTGAGTCGGTGTCACTTTCCTCATCTATAAGATGGAGATAGGCTTTCCTGCTCCTAGCGTCAGTCTGAGAATAAAATGAGGTCACTGCTGTGTACTGGATATGAATCTCCATGCACACACTTGTGCAAGAAACACTGTTTTCTGTTTTCTAAAAGGCAGCTTCAGTCTTTCAGCCCCACTCTGCACAGCTGGCAGGAAACACAGCTTCAGCTCTAGAGTCTTAGTTGTTTCAGGTGAGCGGGTGGGAGGGGCTGGTCCTCCCAGGTTTCTGCCAGGACACCCACCTTCACAAGTCAGCACAGGGTGGCTGAAATTGAGCAGCTCCTGCGGCCTCCTCATCCCTATGGGGCCTGGGAGGCTTTTCAGGAGAGACTGCTTGTGCCCCAGTGGCCCATATACAACGGGAAAGCCCCAGCTCTCCAGCAGTGTGGCCCCCAGAAAGTAGGAGCCATTTGAACCATCTTGTCCTGCTGTTCAAGAACCCAGCAGAGGTGAGAGCACAAAACTAGTGTGGCCACTGGCCGAGCCCTGATCCCAGAGTGGGGCAGAGGTGGGGGCATCTCCCAGAGGGGCACCCGGGTCTCACGTGCACGAGGCCCCTGTGGGCCGGCAGCAGTGCTGGGGGCAGGCCCTTTGGCTCCAGGATCCGCAGGCCTCCCTTCGCTTCTCCCCACTTGTCCCAGCCCTGGGTCCCCTCTCAGGTCAAGGCTGGGGGCCTTTCCTCCTCCCTGTGTTCTCAAGGAACTGGGAGTCCTCTTCCCACACCAGACAGGCTGCTGCCTTTCGGCTCCACCCCGCCTTTCCCCTGGGGCAGCGAGCACGGGGAGAGGGAAGGAGGAAAACATTGGGAAAACAGAGCGAGAGCAGAGCTCAGATCAGTATCTCCGACCCTGTCTGTCCAAACAGGCAAAGCAGCTGGCACCAGCCACTGGCACAGGGCAGACAGCAGTAGTGGCTCCTTTTCTCTTGCATTTGCATAAAATTACATAGGTGTGAGGTTGTCAGAGCACCTTGCCATCCTGTCCTTGCCCAAGGTCACAAAGCAAGTCAGGAATGGCACCTTTTTCAGCGCTGGGACCCAGTGGTGACCCCTCTGGGGTGGCAGCCAGCTCACTTCAACTGTGCTGGCTATTTCTCCTGGGGGCCCCTCCGGCACCCACCCTGCTATCCCATGGGAGTTGCCAAGCCCCCACTTAACACTGCCTCCCTCATCAGGGTCATTGGCTGAGGGGTAAGGACATCGGACACAAACTGGGCCAACTGGAGACAGCCAGCCCCCTGGTGACACTGACTGGGCCAAAGATGGACACATGACAAAACAGACCAATCAGGGTCCTTCCCTGGGAGTTCTCTACTCAGACCAGCCCTGCTGGATGGCAGGTGGCCCATCCCTATGGGAAGTGGCCCATCAGGGCAGGAGAGATGGAGCTCCCTGGCAGAGAGAGGCCAAGAGGCGGGAAGGGGGCCCTGGCTGTGGCCATCCCTAGCGCCCCCCAAGGCCCCTCCTCTGATCTGGTGAGTTAAGCTCCTGTGTAGCTTGTTTGTGTCAGGTATCTGCCCAGGTGGTAGTGTATCACATTAAGTAAGGACCTGGACCCTGGGGCCAGCCAGCCTCAGCTTTGAGTCCCCTCCAGCACTCACTAGCTGTGTCACCTTTGATGTGTGACTGAAGACTCAGTATCTTAGTTTCCCTACCTGTAACCTACGCTGGCTTACTGTGTGGATTAAATGACCTATAACGCACCTGGCACACAGGACACCCTCAGTAACACCAGCTCTCCAACCAGGAGGACTCTGGGTCCTACACCATCTGGGACCCGTGGTGTCCACAGTTGGCCAGCCTGTCCACCAGAATGGCCCGGGTGTGGGTCCTTCTTGCTCCTCCTTCCCTCTTACTGCAGGCTGGACACTGATTTCCTTAGTGAGCGAGGCTGCGCTAGTCAGCCCTGCCCTCACTGGCCTGCTCAATGCATCCGTGTGGATTTCATGTGGGTTACGGCAAGATGGCCCCGCATGTAAGGCTGGCCCTCCATAGCAGGCAGCCCGGGCCCCAGGGGTCACCAGGGCAAGTGATGGACACCATGAACCTGACCTGGAGTTGCCCCTTTCCTCAGGTGCTAAGTTTGTTTTGGGGTCCAGCTCACCACGTAGGGCACCTGGAGCGGTGCTGGGAGGTGGTCAGGAAGCGTGGAGACTGCAATGCACAGGTGCCCCGCTTCTGCTCCCAAGGATAGCTCCCTTGCAGGGGCCACTCAGGCCCTCACACAAACAGCTGCCAGCCAGGCTCATGCCACGGGGAGACTGGCCCGCCCAGTCCACCCACATCCACCCAGATTGGCCTGAGCCTCAGGGCTGCCCACAGCTTGGGTTCAAACTGGGGCCATGCCGTCTCCCTGCAACACCGGGGCAGGGGCACATAGCCCTGCTGGAGGTTGAATAGCGTCCTCCCAAAAGATACAGCCACCCCAACTGTGACTTTACTGGGAGGTAGCTCTTGCAGATGTAATTATTTAAAGATCTCAAGATTGGGTCATCCTGGATTTCAGGGTGTGCCCTAAATCCAATGGCTGCTGTCCCTGGAAGAAGAGGAGGGGAAACAGATGAGGGAAGAAGATGGCCGTGTGAAAATAGAGACAGAGATGGGGTTATGCAGCCACACCCCGAGAAGTGCCAAGGATTGCTGGCGACCCCCAGAAGCTAGGAGAGAGGCCTAGGAAGGTTCTGCCCTCGGGAACTCCAGAGAAGACCAACCCTGATTTCAGACTCCTGGCCTCCTGAATCACGAGAGAACCATGAGAGAAGAGATCTCTGTTCACCGGAGCCTGCCAGTTGGTTGCAGTTTATGATGGCAGCCCTGGAAACCCACGCCTGAGCAGTGAGGGCCTGCTGCCGGTTTGGCTCGATTACGAGGAAGCTTCTAAGCTGCTCTCTGTGTGTCTGCCCAAGCAATTCCATGGCTAAGCATTTGTTTTTAGGAAATAATTGGAACAATGCAAAGATGGATGTACAAGGGCGTTCCCCTTGGTTTTGCCCAAAATGGTGAAATATCAGGAAAGAATTATATACATATTAGTGGAGCTTGGTCAAATAAGTGCTAGTTCTCCTTGTGATGGCACATTCATGTGTTTAACATCAAAAGAAAGTATGCTGTCATATACGAAAAGAGTTTCAAAACAGTATATCTGCATAAAACGTATTAATCATAAAAGATGGCTACACAGGACTTTATTAAAATTAAGGACTTCTGTTCATCAAAATACATGATTACGAGGCTGATTTCAGCTGCCAGGCCCCCCGCTAGCTGGCTGTGAGACTTCGGGGGAGCTATTCCGGTTAACTATCACTGTGTAACAAGCCACCATAAAACTCAGTGGCATAAAGCAACAACCGTCTTTTAATTTGCTCACATATGGGAAATCTGAGCAGGCCTTGGGGGATGGCTCATCTCTGCTCCACTGGGTGTTCACTGGGGCAGCTCAGCTGGGAGCTGGAGGACCTAGTTCCAGGATATAGGCACATGGCTGGCATGTTGGTGCTGGCTGGCAGCTGTGGGTCTTGGTTGTTGGCTGGGAGCTCAGCTGAGCTGAAGGTCAAAGGCTTTGGTTCCCCTTTACATGGGCCTCTCCACGGGCTGCTGGGGCTTCCGCACAGCATGGTGGCCGGGTTTCAAGAGCAAGTATCCTAAGAGACAGGAAGTGGAGGCTACCAATGGCCATCCCCCCAAACGGCAGAGTGTCAGTTCTGCCCCATTCTATTGGTCAGGGAGTCACAGAACCCAGATTCAAGGGAAAGGGGACACAGACCCCATCTCTCTATGGGCAGAACGTCAAAGAATTTACAGATGTGTTTTAAAACTGCCGTAGGGTTGCTATGAGGGTTAAGTCAAATCACGTAAAGACAGTTTCAAAGGATCATCCCGTATATGACTTATTAAGGACAGAAGCCCTTACAGGGAGAAGCCTGGCAGATGGGGCTAAGAGCTGAGGGATCAAAGCTAGCGTCAGAGTAATGGAACAAACCAGCGTTATTGCTGGTCCTTAAGGAAGCCAGGCATGCCCCTGCCTTTGCACCTGCTGTTCTCCCCACCAGGAATGCTCTTCCTGTTATCCACAGGGCTCCCTTGCTGACTTCCTTCAATGTCATCAGCTCAGGAAGGCTGCCTATATAAACTAGCCACGCCCACTCCCAGCTTATCCCTCTGGCCAGCTTCACCTTTCCTCTTCCACTTGACCTTGCATATCTTTTTATTATTATTATTATTATTTCTTATTTGTTCTGTTTCCCACATTGAATGCGAGCTTTTCAAAGGCATTTTGTCTGTCTTGTTCCCTGTATCTCCAACACCTAGAATGGTGCCTGGAACATAGTAGGTGCTCAGTTAAGACAGGAGAAATGAATGAATGAATCTGGTGGCAGCAGCTGGGCTCCTTTCTGACATCTACCTTGATTTCACCCCCAAGTGAAGGGCCTGGGTCTGGGGTTCCTCCCCACTGTCTTCAGCTTGGTGCTTCTGTGTGTCCCTGGGGATGAAGCCCCGTTCATCCCTGATTCTGCAGCCTAGCCCTCAGCACCCCACAGCTATTCAGGTAATGGTGCTTCTAGGTCCAATTTTCTCCTGTCCACAGATATAGCTTTGTAAAGCAGGTTTACAACTGGCATCTCAGTCAATCCTCCGCACAGCTTCTGAAGCAGCAGCCTGTGGTCATCCCTGTTTACGGATGTGGCCCAGATAGGAAGGGTGACTGGCCCAACATCAGATAATTGCTTGGGGCAGAGCCAAGCCTAGAACTGCAGTCTGCTGCTTCTCAGGGAGCAAAGCACATGAGAATTACACCCTATGGGGGCACCTCAGGGGGATCTTAGAATCCACTCCCTCAGAGGTTGCAAATCCAGTACCTGTAGGGCCCCCAGCTGGAAGCTGATACAGCAAGAGTGTCAGATTTGTTACAAGAAGCCAGAAATCCTAAGTTGGCGATTGATTCAAATGCAACTAAAACCTAGAACAGATTGTTCTGTGGGCTGCGTGCCCTCCTTTGGCCAGCATTTTCAACCTTTGTACTATCTAGATTCTATCTAGATGATTGATGGGCCTCCATTTCATAGCCAAAGAAACTGAGGCCCAGAGAGGGTAGTGATTTGCCCAGCGTCATACAGCAAGAGCCAAGATTTGAAAAATCTCTGACCTGGAGAAGGCAGGATTGTGGGGGAGAGATAAAAAGCCACTACCGCTGTGTCCATCCCCGCCATCCACGGTAAGGCAGCCCAGGCCAACAGGAAGAGGAAAACAGATGCATGTTTCCAGGGGCAGGTGGCCATGGAACCTGAGTTTCAGAAGCAAATAGACCAGCTTCAGACTGCAGCCCCAACCCTCACCAGCTGTGTTACCTGGGCAAGGCTCCTCCCTCTCTGAGCCTCAGGTTCTCCTCTGTAAGATGGAGACAGATATCCTGGGAAAGGGGCGATGACTCTCAAGCTCAGCTGAGATCCTCCAGGCTGGGACTGTGCTTCACATACTTTGCAGGAGAACTGATGTGTTACCACACGTGCACACACGCCCACACCTGTTTCATCAACCTCACTTTCTGCTCACACAGAGACTGTGCCAGGGCCCACCATGTGGCTTCCAGAGAGGCCTTTGCAGAACTGCCAAGGTGACCCTGGAGACCTCCCCAGTGACCCTCCCTTTGATGCCACCATTAAGGTCTCTGTCTCAGGCTTAGAAGCTGCTGGGTTTTTTGTTTTTGTGTTTGTTTTTAATAAGCTCCCTCTTCAAATTACAAATACCTGGGGAGATTAATATGAAAGCTCCCGACAACTCATTTCACAGGCCTCCCAGTCCCTGGGCCAGGGCTGGGGCGGGTGAGTGGTCTAACTGGTCTGGCTTCCCAGCTCTAGGCGCAAGGAGACCCAGGGCCAGAAATTCAGCCAGCAACTCCTATGGAAGTAATGAGGTCGGGGAGGGATTTGGGCAGAAAGGCTTCCTAGGTGGTCACTGCATACTCCCACCCCAACCTCTACTCCCTCCTTCCCTGCCCCAGGGCCACTCTCTCCTTGGGCCCAGCCCCTTCCAACTTCAGGTGCTGGACTCCATTGCCTCTCAGGCTTTCCCCAAAGTCCCCCAAACTTGCTCTCTGCCATACCAGGAGCCTCAGCCCACCGTCCCCAGCTGGTGGGGTTCAGCCCCCGTGTGTGCCTCCTGAGTGCTTTTTAATCCCCTGATTAGCCCCTGGCCTTTGGTCTTGTTCCCCCTCTCTGCCCACATTCCTCACCCCTGTAGCCAGAGGGAGCTTTCTAGAACTCCAAGCTTAAGTCCCTTCTGTCAGCTACTCTCAGAAGTCAAGGCCCACCCAGCAGTCAAGGCCCACTGACTTCACCAGCCTCATTTCTTTCATGTGATAAAATCTGCCACAAGTGTTTTAATTCCCCACATCTGGGTGGAAAAATTATTCACTGTTTCCCTGAAAGTAAAATAAAACTGGGTGTCCTATATTTTACCTCGCAACCCTACTGTCAGTCCAAATACCCCAAACATTGTAAGGTTTTAGTATAATTTTTTAGAATAAGTATGATTAAGTGCAATATATGGGACATGCCTATATTGAAAAATTATTCATTGTTTATCTGAAGTTCAGACTTAACTGGGCATCCCTTATTTTTATCTGTTAAATATGGCAGTGTAGGTCCCACACAGGTAATGGGGACCAGGGGGCTGCCAGGAGTTGGGCGGTTCTAGCCTGGACCCTGAAATCCTGCCCTGCAGTCGGCCTGCAGGCCTCCTTCCAAACTCCTGCCCTGGCCAGGAAAGGGCTAGAGCCCAGAGACTAGCTGGGAGGAGCTCCTCTACTTCTCTCCCCTCTCTGGACCTCAGTTTCCTCCTCTACAACATGAAACTAATGATTCCTCTGCCTAGCCTCCCAGCCTCTCCCAAGGATCAAACATCTGGGTGGACTGGGCGTTCTCAGTTGACAGAACACACATACAGAAGGCAAAGGGGCCTGTGGGGAATTTCCGTTCTTTGGCATGAAGGAGAACCTTGAGGAATGATTTGAACAAAGGTCTTTTTTTTCCCCAAAGTATCTTGTAAATTGGTTAAACCGCCTTAATGATAATTGATTCAGGCAAGGATCATTAACACATGGAAGAAAGTTTGTTAGGAGTTAGGACATTCACCCAGTATCAAAGTAAAGGCTACCTTTACCACAGAGAGATCTAGCAGGTGACGACAGGGGGCCAGCCCCTCACCTGCTCTCTGATCCAGTCTGTCTTCTGTAAAGAAGACTAGACACAATCTAGGCCACAAAAATAACCTCAGTAAATTCAAAAATATTGAAATCTTACCAACCAACTTCTCAGATCACAAAGGTATAAAATTAGAAATAAATTTCAGAAAGAAATCAAAAAGGCTCACAAATACATGGAGACTTAACAACATTCTCCTAATGAATCAATGGGTTAACGACCAAATCAAAACAGAAATCAAAGAATATATGGAGACTAATGACAACAACAACACAAAGCCACAACTTCTGTGGGACGCAGTGAAGGCAGTCTTAAGAGGAAAGTACATTGCAATCCAGGCCCATTTAAAGAAGGAAGAACATTCCCAAATGAACAGTCTAAGGACACAATTATTGAAATTGGAAAAAGAAGAACAAATGAGGCCCAAAGTTACCAGAAGGAGAGACATAATAAAGATCAGAGAAGAAATAAATAAAATTGAGAAGAATAAAACAATAGAAAAAATCAATGAAACCAAAAGGTGGTTCTTTGAAAAAATAAACAAAATAGATAAACCCCTAGCCAGACTCATTAAGAGAAAAAGAGAATCTACACACATAAACAGAATCACAAATGAGAAAGGAAAAATAACGACGGACCCCACAGAAATACAAAGAATTATAAGAGAATATTACGAGCATCTATATGCCAACAAGCTGGAAAACCTAGAAGAAATGGACAACTTCTTAGAAAAATACAACCTTCCAAGACTGACCAAGCAGGAAACAGAAAAACTAAACAGACCAATCACCAGCAACGAAATTGAATCGGTTATCAAAAAACTACCCAAGAACAAAAGCCCTGGACCTGAAGGATTCACCTCTGAATTCTACCAGACATATAGAGAAGAAATAACACCCATTCTCCTTAAAGTTTTCCAAAAAATAGAAGAGGAGGGAATACTTCCAAACTCTTTCTATGAAGCCAGCATCACTCTAATAACAAAACCGGGCAAAGACCTCACTAAAAAAGAAAATTACAGACCAATATCCCTGATGAACGTAGATACAAAAATACTTAACAAAATATTAGCAAACCGAATTCAAAAATACATCAAGAGGATCATACACCATGATCAAGTGGGATTCATCCCAGGGATGCAAGGATGGTACAACATTCGAAAATCCATCAACATCATCCATCACATCAATAAAAAGAAGAACAAAAACCACATGATCATCTCCATAGATGCTGAAAAAGCATTTGACAAAATTCAGCATCCATTTTTGATTAAAACTCTCAACAGAATGGGTATAGATGGCAAGTACCTCAACATCATAAAGGCCATATATGACAAACCCACAGCTAACATCATACTTAACAGCGAGAAGCTGAAAGCTTTTCATCTAAGATCGGGAATAAGACAGGGGTGCCCACTCTCTCCACTGTTATTCAACATAGTACTGGAGGTCCTAGCCACGGCAATCAGACAAAACAAAGACATACAAGGCATCCAGATTGGTAAAGAAGAAGTCAAATTCTCACTATTTGCAGATGATATGATACTGTACATAAAAAACCCTAAAGACTCCACTCCAAAACTACTAGAACTAATATCTGAATTCAGCAAAGTTGCAGGATACAAAATTAACACACAGAAATCTGTTGCTTTCCTATACACTAATGATGAGCTAACAGAAAGAGAAATCAGAAAAACAATTCCATTCACAATTGCACCTAAAAGAATAAAATACCTAGGAATAAACCTAACGAAAGAAGTGAAAGACCTGTACTCTGAAAACTACAAGACACTCCTAGGAGAAATTAAGGAAGACACTAACAAATGGAAATGCATCCCATGCTCTTGGCTAGGAAGAATAAATATTGTCAAAATGGCAATACTACCTAAAGCAATCTACAGATTCAACGCGATCCCTATCAAACTACCAACAGCTTTCTTCAATGAACTGGAACAAATAATTCTAAAATTCATACGGAACCAGAAAAGACCCCGAATAGCCAAAACAATCCTGAGAAGGAGGAATCAAACAGGGGGAATTACGCTCCCTGACTTCAAGCTCTACTACAAAGCCACAGTAATCAAGACAATTTGGTACTGGCACAAAAACAGACCCACAGACCAGTGGAACAGAATAGAAAATCCAAACATTAACCCAAACACCTACAGTCAATTAATATTTGATAAAGGAGCCCTGGATATACAATGGGGAGAGGACAGCCTCTTCAGCAGCTGGTGTTGGAAAAACTGGACAGCTACCTGTAAGAGAATGAAACTGGACTACTGTTTAACCCCATACACAAAGGTAAACTCAAGGTGGATCAAAGACCTGAATGTAAGTCATGAAACCATAAAACTCTTAGAAAAAAACATAGGCAAAAATCTCTTGGACATAAACATGAGTGACTTCTTCATGAACATATCTCCCCGGGCAAGGGAAACAAAAGCAAAAATGAACAAATGGGACTATATCAAGTTGAAAAGCTTCTGTACAGCAAAGGACACCATTAGTAGAACAAAAAGACATCCTACAATATGGGAAAATATATTAATAAATGATGTATCTGATAAGGGGTTGACATCCAAAATATACAAAGAACTCATGCACCTTAACAAACAAAAAGCAAATAACCCAATTAAGAAATGGGCACAGGACATGAATAGACACTTCTCTAAAGAAGAAATTCAGATGGCCAACAGGCACATGAAAAAATGCTCCACATCGCTAATCATCAGAGAAATGCAGATTAAAACCACAATGAGATATCACCTCACACCAGTGAGGATGGCCAACATCCAAAACACAAACAACACCAAATGTTGGCGAGGATGTGGAGAGAGGGGAACCCTCCTACATTGCTGGTGGGAATGCAAATTAGTTCAACCATTGTGGAAAGCAGTATGGAGGTGCCTCAAAAAACTCAAAATACAAATACCATTTGACCCAGGAATCCCACTCCTAGGAATTTACCCCAAGAATGCAGCAGCCCAGTTTGAGAAAGACAGATGCACCCCTATGTTTATTGCAGCACTATTTACAATAGCCAAGAAATGGAAGCAACCTAAGTGTCCATCAGTAGATGAATGGATTACGAAGATGTGGTACATATACACAATGGAATATTACGCAGCAATAAGAAAAAAACAAATCCTACCATTTGCAACAACATGGATGGAGCTGGAGGGTATTATGCTCAGTGAAATAAGCCAAGCCGAAAAAGACAAGTACCAAATGATCTCACTCATATGTGGAGTATAAGAACAAAGAAAAAAAAAAAATGAAGGAACAAAACAGCAGCAGACTCACAGAACCCACGAATGGACTAACAGTTACCAAAGGGAAAGGGACTGGGGAGAAGGGTGGGAAGGGAGGGATAAGAGGGTAAAAGGGACATTACGATTGGCAGACATAGGTGGGGGGGCACAGGGGGGACTGTACAGCTCAGAGAAGACAAGTAGTGATTCTCATCTCACTACACTGATGGACAGTGACTGTAATAGGGTTGGTGGGGGGGGACCTGATGAAGGGGGTAGTTTAATCATCACAATATTGCTCATGTAATTGTAGGTTAATGATACTAAAATAAAATAAATTGTTAAAAAAAAAAAAAGAAGACTAGAGACATCTGCCAAGTAAACACGATGCTTGAGCTGGGATTAGAGCTTGGATCAGAACAAATAATAGCTAGAAAGGACGTGAGGGGGGCGACTGGCACAGGTGGAATGTGGACTGGGTGTCAGATAATAATGTCACATCAATGCTTAATTCTCTGAATTTGATCATTGCACAGTGGCCTGGAGGAGAATGGCCTTGTTCTTAGAAGGTATGTGATGAAGTGTTTAGAGGTAAAGGGTCACATCTGCAACTAACTCTCAGTGGTTCAGCAAAAGCAAACAGGAAGGGAGTGTCAGATGATAACAGTTGGTGAATCTGGTGGTTCATTGTGTATTCCTGGAACTTCTCTGTCTGTTGGACATTTTTCCAAAAAAAAAGCCAAGGGGTCTTTGGTGACATGGGTGTCATCACAGTCCAGAGATCATAAGCGAATGTCCTGACTTTGTGGGTACCCCGAGCGGACAAAATCCACTCCCAGATTTGGCTTCAGTTTCAACCTTTGTCCACTTCTGCACGGGCTTTGGCCTCCCAACTGTGGCTACGGACTGTGGTCACACAGCAAAGCAGGAGCCCATACCCGCGTGAGGCCAGGCATGGCAGGCGGGCTACTTTTTAGGGTAGCTTCCAGGTGTAACCAGGAGTGAAATCTCCTTTTGTGCTTTATACACTGATGTGTGTCACAGGGTTGAGGTGTAAACAGAGACAGGATTTGTTACAGCAAGAGTAAAATGCTTCAATAGTTTATGTTGATTATTAATGATGTTAATTTTATGTACAGAAACAAGTATGAAGAGGTTCTCAAATAGGTAAGAAAGAAATGGACAGTTAATAAAAACTTAAGAGAGGCAGTAATAGCATAATAACTTTAGGAGGAAAGATATTTCCTTTTTGATTCTACAAATGAATATAGTCATTTAAGTAGAAACACAAGGCAGAAAATTAGATTCCATCCTAATTCAGATTTTGTAGGGATTATTTGCTGGACTAGCATTTATAGCCTTATTCTCAACAGTACATAAGTTTAGTTGACTTAATGCCATTTACCTGATGAGTCTTTCCAGGGAAAGTCTTATGTGGAAATTCTTCACAGCCAGTGAGGATGGTTAAAAGGAGAAAGCCAACTTAGCCACCTCCAGATTTCATAAGCAGAAGAAACTCTAACATCACAGGTCCACATTCATGATAATCATCAATCCAGGAATGATAAAGAACATGAAGAAAATCAGAAGTGATGGAGGGAAATGAGGTAGGGGGTTATCTGCTCTCCTGCCAGGGTGAAAGGTATCCGTGGAGAAGCACAGTGCCCAGGAAGCACCCAGCCATGGGAGGTTACTGGTTGCACACCCTAAAGTCAAGCTTCCCGATTTGATTACCTCCTTTGTAATATTAAAATTGTCATTGTCAAAGCTGAAATAATACCTAATTGATCTGCTGTCACATTTAGCCTTGCAGTCTGTGGTAGTAGACCCCTCTTTCTGTTCTTCCCTCCACGCTGTCCCCTGTTCTCTTTTAAAACTAGCCGATCCTCCCCCCCACCACCTGCCTAAATCCTCCAGGGCTCCCCATATCCCCCACGTCCCAGTGGGTGACCTCACATCACACACTGTGCCTACGGTCCCGGATGCACCAGCCGCCTTGGCCCTGCTGACCCTGCCCACCTTGTTCCCACCTCCAGGACCTTCTCAGCTTTTCGGCCTGGCTGGCATCCCACTGCAGGACACTCTGCCCATGGCGGGCTGGTGGGTCAGAATACAAGGAACTCCCATCTGGGTCTAAGAGCATTCCAGAAAGGCAAGGCCAGAAAGCACCCCTGGGACCGGCGTGGGCCTGCACAAAGGAGGCAGTGTCTGTTGAATTCACTTGAGTAAACAAGTATTTCTTGAGCACCTACTGTATGTTAGGCTCTGTGCTAGGTGCGGGCATGCAGGGGACTTGTAGCAGAGTCCTCCCCTCGGGGAGCCCACAGTCCACCTGGGAGGGGGGGTGGCGCTGGAGGCAAACACTCAGGATGAGTTCAGCTCAATGCTAAGTGCTAGGAAGACTACAAGGTCTGCCTGGCGAGGGGCTCAAGGAGACCTTTGTGGAGGAGAGAGCATCTGACCGCCACCTGAAAACAAGCAAGGGCTGCCCTGAGGCACTCGGGGATAGCGCTCCAGGGGAGGAAGGGCGTGTTCAAAGGCCCGGAGGGGGCACCGCGCTGGGCTAGGTCCGGTACTAGGCGGCCCTGCGGCCCGGCGGCGTGCTCCATTCGGGTGGGGCCTGATGAAGCTTCCGGATTTTATTTTAGGTCCCAACAAGGGGGCGCCACCTGCCTCCTTTTACGGTAGCCAACGAGGCCCAGAGAAGGCCAGCGGCCCACCCGGGGTCGCACAGGGACTCTGCAGCTGCCCCCGCTCCCCGCGCGCCCGGCGGCCGCCCGCGGCTCCCCCGCCGCTCCCGGGCCGCCAGCTCCCCCGCCCCGCCCGGCCGCCGCGGCCATCGCCCGCCCTCCG
>JAQQAC010003639.1:30650567-30669207 GCA_029783875.1 Phataginus tricuspis | reverse complement strand
GGCCATCGCCCGCCCTCCGAGGGTGACGCGGCCGGGGGCGGGCCCGGGGCGCGGCGGCGGCGGCGGCTGAGCGAGCGCGGCGCGGAACCACCATGGGGGCCCAGCTGAGCACGGTAGGCGGCAAGGGGCGCCGGGGCGGCGGGCCGGGCCATCGCTGCCCCCCGCCGGCGCCAGGCCTCAGGTCCGGCGGCCCGACCGGGACCGGGCCGCGAGGGGCGTGGGGCTCGGCCGCCGCCCGCCTTGGACGTGCCCCGCAGGCCCTGTGACTCACGCCCTGGCCTCGGTCGCCGGGACCCAGCCCTCCTGCCAGGGGCGCGCGGGGGGGCGGCGCCGAGCTGGGCAGCGGCGTGAACGTGCGCGAGGGTGGGCAGGCGTGTAGCGGAGCGGGACGGTGGGAATGTGAGCGCGGGTGTGTGTAGATGCACGGGAGCCTGCGAGTGTGACCAGCCAAGTGTGGGCGTGTGAGATGTGAGTGCGGATGTATGTGAGCGTGCGTGGACACAGGTGAGTTTGTGAGCGTGGATGTGAAGTGGGTGCGGTGTGCAGGAGAGTATGAGAGTTAGTGTGTGGGTGAGGGCGGGAGAGGCTGAGACTGGGCGTGTCTGAGTGACCGAGTGAGCAGGTGTGTGGGATAAGTGTGCGTGAGGGGGGTCTGCGAATATGTGAGTGTTGGGTGAAAGTGTGTGTTACCTGAAGAAAACTGCTAATACGAGAACATAGGTGCACCCCATGGTGGTGGCGGCGTTACTTATAATAGCTGAGATATGGGAGCACCTTAAGGTGTCCATCCAAAGATGGAAAAGGAAGCGATGGTACATATGTGGTGGGACATCACTCAGCCATAACAAAAGGAAGGAAATCTTGCCATTTCAACATGGGTGGACCTAGAGGGTATTATGCTAAGTGAAATAAGTCAGACAGAGAAAGACAAATACTGTACCATCTCACTTATAGGTGGAATCTAAAAATCAAAACGAACAAACAAAATTGAAATAGACTCACAGACGCAGAGAACAGACTGGTGGTTGCCACAGGGGAGGATGGTGGGTGGTTGGGCGAAATAGGTGAAGGAAAATCAGAATGTTTGATATCATGATCTGGGTGATACTTACATGAGTGCACACACATGTCAAAATGGATGAGCTATACATAAGATTTGTACATTTTATTGTATGTACCTCAGTATACAAAATTTTTAAATATGTTAAAAAAAAAAAGGAAGTGTGCATGTGCGGATGTGTGAATGTGTGTCGATGCTGCTGCATCACAGGGTTTTTACAAATTGTCTAGCAACAGCCAGGACCACTGGGCTCTTCTCTCAGTGGGTTGGGCCAGCAAGGAGCTAGGCTCTGGCTCTCCTGTTAACTCAACGAACTGAGGCTGGTGCTGTTAGCCCATTTTACAGATGGAGAAGAGAGACTCAGACTTGGCCGCTGTTTCACAGCTGGCAGAGTCTGAACTTGTGGGGCTCCAAAGTCACTTTTGGGTGCGTCCAGGGATCTCCTCCACTCTCAGATTTCTCAGAAGCCACCCTGCTGGGCGAGGGCTGGGGCTGTAGCCAGAGGGTAGCCCCTACCCCCACACACTCTGGTCCCTTGGTGCAGGCTGGGGGTGGAGGGGCTGGCACTGGAGGATTAGGCCCAAAGCCTCTCACCTCCTCCTCTACCTTCCCCTCCACCTTCCCCAGGGCCTGGACTCGGAGGGCTCCTGCCTCCTTCCTCTGGCTGGGAGGCTCCTCAGGGGTGAGGCAAAAGGCCTCTTGGCCTATGTGTTTGTTCTTGAGTATGTGACCCAGGCCAGGACTCTGGGGGACATTCATACCATGGGGCACCCATGCCCAGGGCGAGCTTGTGGGTATCGCTCAGCCTCAGTCCTTACTGTGTTCCCAGAAATTGCCCTCCTCCATTATTGCTCAGTGCCCGGCCTCCACCCCTGCTGTTTTCCCGGGGTGCATCTCACCTTCTAGCCGGTGTTGGTTGGATTTGTCTGGATTTGTCTCTGCTTTCCCTGCACGAGGCTGCTCCATACGCTTTCCTTCTGTGCGGGGCAGAGCCCTGTCTGAGCGTAAAGAGGCCTTTGCTAACTTCTCTGCCTCCTCTGTCCAAGGGGTGGGCAGGAACTGCCCCTTTCTTGGGGGAACTGCTGGGATCCCCATAGCAGAGCCCAGCCAGGCTTCCTGGCCCAGGGGCTCAGCGCAGACTGCAGGAGGCCGGCTTGGGGTCCCGGCACCAGGAGTCTTATCTGGGACATTCAGCCTCTCCAGGAGGCCTCCTCCCACATTCGGGGGCCCAGCTGAGGGGTTGGCCCTTCCCGCCAGTCACCTGGGAGGACACTGGAGGCTTGGCCAGCTGTCCAGACTGTGGCTCCCCTGTGCCCAGTGTGGCTGTGGGTGCCCAGTGGGCCCTGACTCTGGGCTCAGACGGGCCACCACTACAGGTAAGTCCCAGGCTTTCCTACTGCCCCTGGCAGCCCCTTGCTCTGGCCCCCCAGTCCCTTGGGAAGCAGAGCCGTGGCTCCACTGTGTAGGGCAGCTGTGCTGTCCACCTGCCCCCCGCCCCTGAGTTCCTTCCCCCACAGTTCTGAGCCAGGAGCCCCTGCTGCAGAACTTCCTGCCCTCCTTCCCACTTCCTCTCACTTCCTGAGAAGGGGACCAGGAGGGAGGTGGACCCTCAGATTCCAGAGGGACAGCTGTCAGGCGGGCGCAGGCAGGTAAGCCTCAGCACAGGGAACTGGCACCTGCCTGGGGCCAGGCCTTCCAGGTGGGGAGGCCTAACCTGGGTGATGTGGAGGCCAGGATCCCAGCGGGGAATTGCAAGGAGTGAGCAGCTGGGCAGGGTGCCCTGTGGGGTAGCCATGGGGGTGGACTGGGGTGAACTGGAGACATCCTGGGACTCTGGCAGCCCGTTTCCCTGTTTCCCTCTCCTCCTGTGGTATCGGAGTGAGGAAAGGCAGCTGGTGGATTCCCTGGGAGGGCAGAGCACAGCCTGTAGGGCCATCGGGTGAACGACTGGGAGGCAGCTATCCCCTAGACTCCCTAGGTGGCCGTGGTGAGGTGGTACTTCCGTGTGCGTGCGTGTGTGTGCAGCGCAGCTGAAGAGGAGCTGGGATGGGGCCTGGGCCTCAGCCATCTGCCTTCTGTTTTCTCTGCTTGCAGGGGTGTGAGTGGGGCCATGGACTGAGAGGGGCGCAGAGCCCAGTCCACCCTTGAACCATAGGAAGAGAGCATTCCCACCCCTTGTGAATCTGGAAAAGCCTCCAGTTTTCTGGAGATGAACCCTTCACCTTTCCACTGCCCCCTTTTCTCTGCCCATGCCTGTCTCCCCCACTGGCTTGAGCTCCTCCAGGTGGGGTCCCCAGTCTGTGGTCCCCTGCATTTGGCACAGGCCCCAGCAGGTTTGCCCATTGAGGTTTGTGGCCTGAAGGATGAATGAGAGAGCTGCCCCCACCAGGTAGGAATTTGCACATATACAAAGTCCACTTCTGCCCTCTTGGCAGCCAGACAGTGTGAGCCAGCCCAGAAAGACACAGTGGTACTGTGAGCCAGCCCAGAAAGGCACAGTGGTACTGTGGCTCAGGGCACAGACTTGAACCAAATGCCTCGGTTCAAATCATGGCTGCTGTCACCCGAACCTCAGGTTTCTGACCTGAAATGGAGGTGGTAATAGCTCCTGCCTCCCAAGCTTGAGAGTTACACAAGAGGACACACCCAGAGCAGCCATGCCCTGCTCAGCATGGCCCTCCTCACTTGGGAGTGGGGACTGGAAGGAAGGCCACACATCGATCAGCTGCCCACCTGAGCGGCTCCTTCCAGCGGTGCCTCCCATCCCACCTCACCTCTGGGAAGCAGGTGTCCAACAGGAGTGAAGAGAGAAGACCTGGGAAGCCAGGATCCTAGCCCACCTGGGCCTGTGCTTTGTGTGGGTTTTTAAGACAGGATGGGCTGTGTCCCACCCTTGCCCGGGAGGGATCTGGCCTCTTGCCCTGGTTCCTGAAACTTGCAGACAAAATAAAAAGAGTCAGAAAGATTGGAGGTAGGGGCTTGTTGTCCCTTCACAAATTTATCTCCAAATATTTACTGTCTCTGCTCTGAGGGCTAGGGATGGAGCAGTGCTGAGAACACAGATCCCCCACCCTCCTGGGGCTTCTGCTCTAGGGTCGCCATTCGGTGTTGACAGTGACTGCGCATGGGGAGCCGGCCCTGCCTTTCATGCCCAGGGCTGGCATCGCGGCTGGCACCTGGGATCTGGAAGATCTGAGCAAGGGCCAAGGCCAGAGTTTAGGACTCGCCTGCAGAGCTGTTGACATGAGAATCTTTTCCACGGCCCAGCGCTTATCAGCCTGTGTTTGTGAGCCTGGGGCAGGCAAGAGATTCAGGGCGGCAGAAAATTGGGGAATGAAGTCTGGGCTCCACCTTGGGCCTCCCTGAGCCTCAGTTTGCTCATTTGTCGAGTGCAGCGTGCAGTTGGCCCTCCTCCTGCTGCTGTGGGTCAGTAAGGAAGGGCACGGGGAGGCGCTTTGCAGTCTGCAGCAAGCGGTGGGCCGGGATCTGAGGTTATTGAACGCGGCTCTGCACTTAAACAGCTGTGCTGGGGGAAAATAAAACTCCAGGGAGCCCCCCATATAACTAGTAACTACAGTTGCCTCTTAATATCACTCAAGTTCATTTCCAGGCCTCCCTACAGTGGTGACTTCCTGCAAATGTAACTTGACTCAACGTGTTCTCTATACAATGTTCTCCATGGATATGGCTTATCTGAATGACCTGGGAGGGGCCTATAGCAGAAGACTGATCAAAACAGTCCTCACTCCCAGGAAATTTACCCAGAAGGGCAGGGGCTGTGGAAGTCTGTGGAGGGCCTGATTAGCTCGGGAGGGGCCAGTCAGGGAGGATTTGACATTTGAGCTGGGCTCTGAAGGATGAATAGGAGTCTGCTGGTTGGATGAGGGAAGAGAGAGGGCTTGGGGGCAGAGTAGTGGCCAAATATTAGGGGCCTAGAATGTAGACAGTGGGGAGCCATGGTAAGTGTTAGAGGGGGGCAGAGTAGCCTCCTGGTTTAGGTGGCTGGGGCCTCACTGAGGGAGGCAGGATATTGGACTGTGGTGGGGCTGTGGGTTTTGTGAAGGCACCTGTCGTGCGAGTGGCTCAGGAGAGCTAGACAGGCCTGAGGTTGAATCCTGGCTCTGCCGTGACTAATTACGTGACCACAGACAAGTCACTTACCCTCTCTGACCCACAGGGACGATAGTGTCCTCTGAGGGTTGGTTTTGGTGTGACTCTGCAAGTTGCAGACCCTTTCTGGGCCTTAGTTTCCTCATCTGTAAGCTCTGTGATAATGGCAGCACCTGGTCTACAGCGGGAGTGAGAATTGTCCTCTTGGCGGATGCTGGCCGCTTGCTCTGCGCCCAGCCTTTTCCAGCTTACTTTGCTCCCTAGCTCTCGATGGGACTGTCCTTGTGCATGTGAGGACGGTGGGCCTGGAGAAGTGAAGACTCTTTCCTGAGGTCCTGAGTTGGGGCCTGAACCCGGGTCTTCTGAACCCCAAAGTCCAGGGCTGCCATCCAGAGCCTTCAGTGAGCCCCAGGATAGGTGAAACACTGCATGGTCCTCATGGTAGGTGCTGGTTAAGTGGATGGTAGCCAGAGACCCCTGCTGTGTGGCCCTAGGCCGGGCAGGGGGAAGGGGTGGGCTGGGCCAGTCCTGTAGGTTTTGCCTTTAGACCCATTGGTTACAGACCACGGGCCCTGTGGGGCGAGGCCTCAGCTACATCCAGTCTGAAGACCCTGCCAGGAGGGAGGCACATTGTTCTGAGCCCAACAAAGGGCCTGTAACCACAGTTGCAGCAGGGGCATTTCAGGCTGCTGGGCTGGTTTGGGGGGGTGCAGGGGACAGGCCTGGTGTGGGATCTTGGGGACTGTGCCCTTCCTTCACTGGAGTATTCCATCTCCTGGGTGGTAGTGGCCCCATGAAGGTGGCAGGAAAACCTTGTGTATGTGTGCCCACAATTCCCTGCTTATAGACCCCTCTGTGACCTGGACACCTCCCATCTCATCTCATATCCCAGCTCTCCTGGGAGGTGAGCAGGGTGCTATAGATGAGAACACCAAAACTCAGGCCTCAGGCACTTAGCCAGAACACCCTCCCTGGGTTGATGGAAGGTGGGGAATCCTGGCAGGGCTTCTAGGAAGCAGGAGCAGTGAGGCTGGGCCTTGAGAGGTGAGAGTCATCTCACCTAGCCCTGAATAGGGCAGGGACCACTTCTCTGTCTTTGTTCTGAAGAATGTGCTACCCTTAAGAGGCCCATGAAAGAAGCAGAGATGCCTGAGGAACTTAGCCCTGAGCTTCCTGGCAGCCAAGGCAAAAAGGGGAACTTGTAGAATTATGATAAGAAGACTGTACATGGTTATTTCCTGAGAGAACTAAAGTCAGGGAGGTTTACTATAGAGGATGGGTGAGCAAGCTGTTAAACAACTTTTATTAACTGGAGAACCAGTGTTTTACATGAACTTTTGGTTCTTAGCCTCGTTATTTGAACCCTCAGTGTGAGCTCCCCCCACCACTTTTTATTTAGAAATAATTTCAAAATTGCCGTAAAGTTGTAAGAATGTGTAAAGAGTTCTTGTATACTCTTCACCCAGGTGGGCCAAGTGTTAACATTTAGTATATTTGCTTCTGTGTGTGTGTGTGAGATACTGCACTATATGATAGTAAGTTACAGATAGGGTGCCCCTTGCTCTCAGACACTTCAGGTGTATTTCCTAAGC
The DNA here is from genome assembly GCA_029783875.1 of Phataginus tricuspis. NCBI lineage: Eukaryota > Metazoa > Chordata > Mammalia > Pholidota > Manidae > Phataginus > Phataginus tricuspis. The sequence goes on along the minus strand of JAQQAC010003639.1, from coordinate 30,662,445 downwards.
ACATGGACATTCTCTTATCTAACCATAGGACGTTGGACAATGGTCAACTCAGGGAAGTAACGCTGATCCGTTGCAGTTGTCTCATCCATGGGCCTTAATTCCTGTTTCACCGGTTGTCTCAGTGTTGTCTTTATAACTGTCATTTTCCTGGTTCAGGATCTAATCCAAAACCACACGTTACATTCAGTTCTCTTTGGCTTCTGGAAGTCTCTTAGGGCTGTGTAAATTACCACAAACGAGGTGGCATAAAGCAGCAGAAACCTTTTCTCCTGTAATTCTGGAGGTCAGAGTCTGAAATCAAGGTGCTGGCAGGTTTGCGTTCTCTGGAAGTCTGGGGAGGGGTCCTTCTTGTCTCTTGCGGCTTCCGATGGCTGTCAGCAGCCTTTGGCTTGTGGCCACAGCACTCCAGTCTCTGCCTCTGTCTTCACATGGCCCACTGTGGGTCTCTTCTTTTCCGTCTTAATAAGGACACTTGTCTTGGGATTAGTCCACCAGGATAGTCCAAAATGATCTCATCTCAACCTCCTTCGTTTAATTGCATCTGCAAAGACCATTTTTCCAAACAAGGTCACATTCCTAGGATCTGGGCAGACGTATCTTTTGGGGGCCACCATTCAACCACCAGTGCATCCTTTAATCTGGTCCAATTCCCTGGCCTTTTTTTGTTTTTGAAGAGTCACAGCCAGTTATCCTGGAGAACAGCCTTGGTTAGAGGCAGGTTGTGTGCTTCAAGGAAGGCCACGGGCCGTGGTGGGCCCTTCATTGCGTCAAGAGGTGCGCAGTGTCTGGCCTCCTTCCTGTGGCTCTGGCTGGTTAGGGTCAGTCTGTCCGGTTCTCCGCTGTGGGGTTGGTCTGAGCTGTCTTGAGGCCATTCTTGTTTTCTTCCTGGGTCTTGCTTGTGGAGCAGATAGGGGAGACACAGCGGAATGCCCTGTGCGGTCAAGGGCCTGCTGGGCGCCTGGCCTGCTTAGGTGATTTCCATGGCTGATGTGCATCTTCACAGCCCAGGGAGCGACTCACAGTCCCCATTTCACAGATGGAGAGACTGAGCTCAGAGAAGTTAAGTGACCTGCCCCGGGACAAAAGCAGTAGAAAGGGCAGGAGGCTGCTTGTTTTTCTTTTGCAAGGGTGTCTTCTCCAGGTAAACCTAAGCAGTGAGCTATCTAGCTGTGGGTTTGGGTTTTCTGTTTTTGAAAAATCCAAATCACCTCTGAGGGTCTTTATGAGGCTGAGGTAGGGGGCAAGGAGCTGGCAAGGAGGAGCCTCTCAGGGCCTCACTGTGGGGTGGACATGGGCCTGATGTTTAAGAGCATGACGGAGGAGGCAGGTAGGCTCAGGTTGACTTGCAGCTCCCTACCTGCCAGCTCTATGACCAAGAGTGAGTGGCTTCACCTCTCAGGTATCTCCCCACCGGTAGAGCGGTGGTGATGGAGTACCTACCTCATAGGGTTCTTGTGAGGTCAGTGCCTGTGGGACTCCGCATAGAGCTGCACAATAGACTTTCAAAGTTTCAGGGGACCTTGCAGATCACCTGGTCTATTTCAGTTCAGAGAGGGGAAGGGACTTGCCCCGGGTCACACAGCCCTTGTCCCACAGATTTCTAGTGCCCAGCTCAGTGCCTTAACTGCCCTTCGTATCCGCAGGCAGAACCCCAGGGCTTGGGTTAGAGCTAGCACTTAACACTGACTAAAGGAAGGAAGCGGGGAGGGACCACAGATAACACAGCGCTCAATTTTAAGCATAGGCAGGTTCCCCAATCCAGGTTCCCCACTAAAGCAGTGTGGATAAAGTGAAGGTTCCTATGGCCAGGATCCTCAGCTGAACCTAAACTACTTGATGATGTAATTGGCCTACTGCTAGGCTGTAGGCAAAAAAAAAAAAAGAATAGAAAGGCAAACATTGAGCCATGACCATAAGAACTGTGTTTCTAATGAATACTACTCATCATGTAAGAAGCTGATGTTCTGTTATTTCTGTTTTACAAATGGGAAAACCATGGCTCAGTGAAATTAAGTTGACCAAGGTCATATAAACCAAACCCAAAATTTGAACTTAAGCAGTTTGATACCACAACAAAAAACTACACCCCATCCTGCTATATCACAAGGGCAAGTGACTTAACTGTCTAAGCCTCTGTTTCCACATCTGTAAAATGAGAATAATACACTTAATATGTCAGTTGGAAATTGCATTCAGTTGCAAATAAAAGAGACCTCGCTCCAAAAAAAAAGATTAAGCACAGGTACTTGTGAACTTTACTCTGAGCTTCCTGGCAGCCAAAGTGAAAAGGGATATGTGCTTAATTATGTAACTTTCTTTGTCCAAGAAAGGGGAAATGGAGCTTTTCGAATGACTCAGTAATGCAGTGATAGGTTTCATGAGTCTGGTTTTTATAAATTCTCCCAGGGGTCATCTAAATGGATGCTGAGTTGCTTGGATGAGAGGGACTAGTGGGGAGAGAGTGTTCCCCACAGAGGGGACAGCATGAGTGGTTGCTTGGAGGAGTGAACCCATTGGTGTGTTTATGGGAAGGGCAGGAGGCAGGCCCCTCCCTTAGCCCCCACTGACCTTGTGGGTCTGTCCCTGTCATTTCAGTTGGGCCACGTGGTCCTCTCCCCAGTCTGGTTCCTCTATAGTCTGATCATGAAGCTGTTCCAGCGCTCCACCCCAGCCATCACCCTTGAGAGCCCGGACATCAAGTACCCACTGCGACTCATTGACAAGGAGGTGAGTGCTGGGGCCCCGTGGGGGTAACAGGCCAGGGGACCATGGAGGTTCCTCTCTCCTGGTCAGTATCACGGCATTTCTCAGGCACCTCCTGCATGCTCGGGGCATGGCCCCCCTCTGAAGTAGGTCCTGTTACCAGCCCATTTTACAGGTGGGGAAAGTGAGGTGATGTCCCTTTCTAAGGCTACCAGTAAGTGGCAGAGGGATTCAAATCCAGGTGTCTGACCACAGAGCCCATTCTCGGCACCACACTCACCATCCCACAGGAGGTTAGAGCTGGACGGACCCTTCAGAACTTTTGGGTCCAAGCACCCATTTAACAGATGGGAAAACGGAGTAAGAGAAGAGCAGGAGGTATTCTAGGTAACACTGTGAGTTAGGGGTAGACTAGGCCTCAGCCCAGGCCTGCTGTGGTCCCAGGTGTTTCCCACCCCAGGGCCGGATTGATGAGGGCTCCTCCCCACCCCCGAGGGTCGGCTCCTCAGCCTGCAGGACCCCATGGCCTGTGGCTCCATCTGCCCTTGGAGGCTTGCTCTGTGTGATGCTTTTCCATTTCAAACCTCTGGTTGGCGACTTCAAACGATCCTCCCCTCCTTTGGGCTGTGCCCTGTGACAGCTGCTTCCCTCCTTACTCTCCCTGTCAGAGCCCCTCCCTGTGCTATTTCTGGCCACGCGTAGCTGCCTCAGGAAGGGTGTGACAGGGAAAACTGAGTCACGGAGCAGAGAAAGTCACCTGCCAAGGCCCCGAACTCTGGGTCCCAGTGTCCACTCCGGGCACAAGTCTCCCCAGCACAGAGCTGGGTCTTCCTGTGATGGATGAGATGTGTGTCTGTAATTGTTCCGGGAGTTCATAGAAAAGTTGAAAACCAGAGAGAGGCAGAAACAAACAGAAAGCCACCCTTCCCAGAGGAGACCGTGCCTACTTTTCAATGCATCTTGTACACATTTCTTTTTTCACTAAAATGAAATCATAATGTTTTGAAACCTTTTCCCTTTTTAAAATTCTTTTGCATTGTTGTTTTTTAATTCTAGAAGTTGTGTATGATTTATGTGCATTCACTATAAAAACCTGAAATGTGAATGTTCCTCTTACCCATCTTTTACCCTCCCTTCGAAGGGTCGCACATGTGAGTTAGCGTGAGCCTTTCCTGGGCGCACATTTGTATAGAAGTGGTGTGTGGATTTTTTTACCCAGATGTATCACATGGGCACCTTTTCTAAGCCAGTTGATTCATTATTTTTGACGACTGTCTAATATTTCATCGTATAGGGGTGTTACATGGTGGAACCTCCAATTCCCTTTAACTGAGCATGTGGGAATGTCCCAGCAGTTAAATCTTTGCCTCTTCCCCTGGCAGCCTGGTGTGGGCTTTGAGGGGTCAGCAGGTGTGCCTGCTTTTTGGTACTTGGCTGTGCTACGCCCCAGGAACAGAGAGGGGCCCCTGCTGCCTGTCCTTCCTTCTCTGACCTGGACTGGGTGATCTGCAAGGACCCCTCAGGCTCTGAGTGTCTACTGTTCATATCCTCATGACCTCCTGGAGGCACATATGTTAGCCCCATGGCTTTTGCTGGGCCTGGCTAGTGGCAGTCCAATACAATTATTGGTGTCTTTCCCTCTTTTCTGTCATTCCTCCAAAAGTTGTCTGGTATGTGGGTTTCTGACCATCAGTCCCAGGACAGTTGATAAACCTGGAATCTGCTGCCAGGAGGCCTCAGGGCTCCATTTGCCCAGAACGTAAAGGCTCTCGGGGAGGCAGCTTCAGCGGTAGAGAGGCCCGCCGGCCACCTACAAGCACTGTGTCCTGAGTGGTGGCTGGGCGCTGTCTTTCCTGAGGTCCAGGCCTTGCCTCTGTTCACAGTTCAGTGACATCAGAGTGATGTCCCACCCCTTTGGGGAAGGCAACTGTCCGCTTCTGAGTGATGGACTCTCTCCATCGGCAGACCTGCCGTGTCGCCTAGCCTGGGTGGGTGTGCACACGAGCTGGGCAGCTGCCTGCCTTCCAAATGGCCCCTCCATAACCACCCTCGTGGCTGCACCTGGGTGCAGGGGAGACACAGGGGCCTCTGGAGCCCAGGTCGGGAGTCAGGGCACTGGGTCCAGTTCCCAGCTCTGACCACAGCTTACTGGGGGACACTGGCCTCCCCTGGCCTCAGTTTAAGGCTGAATAATGGGGATTCAGAGGCCTTAGCCCAGGTCCTTCCTCCACCCAGCCGGGCCCTTAACCCGCCTCCACCCAGCCCTGGAGGGGAACTGGCTGCCACCTTCCCACCCATTGCCCATCCCACGGGTGCCCACCCCGTGCAGGCTGGAGGCCTGACTTTGGGCCCTTTGCCATGCCGGCCCCAGACACCTCCTGGGCAGCCCAGCGGCTTCACAGGGAGCATCTAGCACAGTGGCTTTGGACCCCCTCTGAGTTCCAGGCCTGGGCACATTTGGCCTCGGCTCAGCTGCGCCTCCAGGCTGCCAGCCCAGTCCCCAAGCTCTTCCTGCCGCCCAGGACACCATTCAAGCTGACAGCAGAGGCAGATCCGTCTCTTCTGCCCCGGGAGTTTTTTGGGCCATCTGGCAGCCTCTCTTTGGGATCCTGACTTCACTCCCTGCTCTGAGCACCTTGCTGTGTGTCCCTGGGCAGGTTACTGTCCTTCTCTGGGTCAGCAGGGGCAGGAGAACACACGTGTGCAGGTTTGTGGGTCCATATGTGGCATCAGGGTCACTTCTCTCAATGACACTTGGAGGGGGGTTGCTTCAGGCCGGGGGGCTCCTCTGCCCTGGTGCCGGCCACCAGCTCGGACCTCTTTGCAGATTGTCAGTCACGACACCCGGAGGTTCCGGTTCGCCCTGCCATCTCCCCAGCACATCCTTGGCCTCCCCGTCGGTGAGTGGGGCCCTGACCTTGCCTAAACGGAGCCACGTGCTAGAGCAGAGAAGTGGGAGCTTTGCACTTCCACCGAGGATAGCAGGGAAGGCTTCAAGGAGGAGGTGGCGGCTACCCTGGGCCTTCAGGGATGAGTTTCAAAATGAGAGGTAAAAGGCCTTTGGCAGTGGCACAAGTGAAGGCGGCAGGAAGCTGGGGTGTGATGGGGACCTCAGGGGGGCTGGAAGGGCAGTGCAGCCAAGGCCAGGCCAGGGCTTGCATGCCGGGCAAGGCACAGGGCAGTGGGCTGACAAGACCCAGCGGGCTCCGTAGGGACAGGCCCTAGGCTGGAAGCAGTCTTCCTCGTCTTGCAGGCCAGCATATCTACCTCTCGGCTCGGATCGATGGGAACCTGGTCATTCGGCCCTACACGCCCGTCTCCAGTGATGATGACAAGGGCTTCGTGGACCTGGTCATCAAGGTGAGCTCTTGGGACCACGACTGCATGGGGGCCGGGTGACCACACCGTAGCCCAGGCCGGTCCCCCACAGCCTGGTCTCTTGACGCCTGCTGCTCCCTTGTGCCTGGCTTCCGAGTGAAGAGCAAACTGTAGTTTACCAGCGAAAGCCAAGAGTGGGGTCTTGGCCGAGTGCAGGGGCCGGGGTCCAGGCTGAATGTCTTCAAACAATGACCGATCATCTGCAGAAGGGAAGCCAGGAAGGCCGACCAGCACGTGCGGAGCCCACCTGCCCACTTGGGCTGGTAAAGCCCAGGAAGGGGGCGCCTGTGTTGTGGTGGGGTGGCCACTCTGCTGCGGTCAGTCACACAGTCTCTGCAGCTCCTTTCCTGAGTGCGCCTAACTGAAAGACACCCTGCAGGCCCCCTAGGGGCTCGGGGGCCTTGCCTGGGGAGCTGCGGGGCTGCGGGGTTCTGGATCTGTCCCAGGTCAGAGGGTGGGTCATGGCGTGGAGGAGATGCAGCCGTTAGAAGCAAGACCGGAGAGACAGAGAACAGCCGGCAGGTATCTTTACAATGTCATGCCAAGTGGAAAGAAATGACAGCTGCCTCCTGGTACATTTTTCTGAGGAGTAGGAGCCCCAGCTTTCCAGCAGCCGTCCGTGTTCTCAGGTCACATGCCTCACAGATGCGGACCCGCTGGGCTAGTGGGTGTGGGGTGTTGGAAACCCTCCCCAGTCAAGGCCTAACCCCTCCTGGCCACCCTGGCAGGGCACCCCTGGGGACCAGGTCACTGTTCTAACTACTGTGCTGGCCCTCTCGCCGGGGACTTTGGGCAGAGGGACAGTGGCAGAGACCCCCGTTGCAGCCGGGGCCCTGAGCCCCTCAGGGGCCTGTGGTGGGCACTGGGGCTGTGAGGGCAGGAGGGAGCGGGGCCTATTGGTCCAAGCTCTGGCCTGGACCCCTTCTTAGCACAGTGTCATTTAGACCCCACGCTGGGTGCACAGGCCCAGCCTGGCCTGTCTTTGGCTGGAGAGTGGACACTGAGCACGTGTTGTACAGAGGTCAGGGCTCACTCCAAAGGTTGAGTGCCTGGGACAAGCACCAGAGCTGGCGGGGTTAGGGGAGGGGAGCGCAGTGAGATAGTGGCTGGGGAGGTGTTCCCAAGGTGGAGAGGGAGGAAAACTACCTTGCAGGTGCAAAGGCCCTGAGGTCAGAAGGAGGCTCAGACTGAAGCGCCAAAGGGCAGGGGCTGGAGGGGACGAGAGGTGGAGGAGGTTAGTGGGGCCAGGAGGCACCTTGGAAGCCCTACTAAGATTCGGAGCTTTGTTCCAAGGCAAAGGGAAGGAGGTAGGAGTTCAAGCACCTGTTCGTGTTGCCATGACTCCAGCCTCATGTAGGGGGATTTCAGGCAGAGGGTGAGAAGTTCACCGGGACTGGGCCCCTCCTGGCTTGGAGACCTTGTGGGCCCTACCGGCTCTGGCTGAAGGTGGGAGGCCTGGCCTTCACACAGTGTGCTCTGCCGCCTCCGGCTCTCCTCCCTCCCTGAGGCCCAGGCCATCTGGTCCTGCACACACTGTCCCTTCCCCGCTGCCTCCCCCCCCATCACTCCTACCTGCCCTCCAAGGCCCAGTGCAGATGCCCCCGGGCAGCGGCTCTGGCTGGGTGAGCTTCTCCTTCTCCTTCTGTCTCCTCATCTCTCCGTTCGAGGGTTGTAGCACTTGCTTTTCCCAAAGCTGAAATTCCAAAGGGCACCCAAAAGGAAGTTGTTCCAAGAGCACAAAATGGAAAGAAGGGAACATCCCTGGGAGGGGCGTGGCTGAGCCGCTCCCAGAGCCTCTGCAGACGACAGCTGCGGGAATCTCCCAGCGGAAGGGGTCACAGAAGGTTCTGGGCCCAACGTTAATACATCAGGTGGCCTTTACACCAGGCTGACACTTTGTTCCAGGGAGACATTTGGGGAGAGAAGACTCCTGGGGGGACGAGACATAGACCAGTACATTTTGATGGGTGGACTGGGCACGACATGAGTCCACACAGGCCACAGAACAACCCTGGAGAGGCACTTCCTTCCCGCTTGTCCCAGAGCTTAGCCCAGCAACCCTGGGACAGGGACCAACTGTCGGTGTGTCTCATAGATTTACTTCAAAAACACCCATCCCAAGTTTCCTGCTGGAGGGAAGATGTCCCAGTACCTGGAAAACATGAAGATTGGAGACACCATCGACTTCCGGGGCCCGAACGGGCTGCTGATCTACCAGGGCAAAGGTGACTCGGGTTGGAGTCCCCTGAGGACCCAGCAGGCACGGCGGATGCCGGGTGCAGGTCCCAACTCTGCTGCTGTCTGCTTGGGCGACTTGTTGGGCAGGCCTCAGGTTCCCCAGCCAACAGGGACAAGTTGGCCAGTGCTGGGTTGCAGACCGACTGCCCCTGGGGGCTGGATCTGGCCCCCAGACAAGCTGTTTGGCTGTGAGCAAACAAGCAAGAGGGTTGAGCTGGAGTCGTCAGTTCTCCGGCGTCTCCACAGCTCCCCCACCACATACAGTGAGGAAGCCGTCTGCGTGCTCCTCTTGGCATTTGAGGTGGTCCTGGTATTGCCCCCTTCCTGTCCTCTCCTGTGCCCTGGCTGGGGTCATAGGGCGGCCACCCTCTCCTCAGACCCCTGAAGTGGGAAAGGTTCTCCGGGCACCCTGCCCCCAGCCCGGCACGCTTGAGAGCTGGGCCCCACCGCATCTATCTCCCCAGGGAAGTTTGCCATCCGTCCAGATAAGAAGTCCGATCCTGTCATCAAGATGGTGAAGTGTGTGGGCATGATCGCCGGAGGAACGGGTATGTGAACCCAGAGCCCCTCGCTCAGTCCCCGGCAGGCGGATGTTGAGGTTGGGGTCAGGGCTGGGGCCAGGGCCCAGATGACAAGTGACTGTGAGCCCCACCGAGGTCAGGAGCCCACTCCTGGTTTCCTCCCAGGGGGCAGCTTTCCCCTGGGCGCCTGCCTGGCACAGGGCCTGTGTATGCAACAGGGGCTCACTTGGCCTGTGGCGGGGGGGCTGCTGTTTTGCAGGCATCACCCCAATGCTGCAGGTGATCCGGGCCATCATGAAGGACCCGGACGACCACACCGTGTGCCACCTGCTCTTTGCCAACCAGGTCAGTGGGTGTTCCCGAGACAGCAGACCCAGCTCCTCCTGAGAAGGGCTGCGGGGCCTGGCAAGCCACTGCTCAGAGGTCTGCATGGCTCCGTGGAGATGGTCGGGGCGGCTGAAGTGTGAGGGTGCACAGGCAGCTGGTGGGGCCAGGCTTTTCAGTGCAGAGCCCAGAGTGTCGACCTGAGCAGCTGTGGGGTGGAAGTGGGGCACTGGAGCACCCCGCTCTGAACTTGCTCCCCGGCTCTTCCTCTGCACCTCAGAGTGCCCTTCCAGGAGCAGCGTTTAGGGTAGGAAGAGTGCCAGCCTGGCCTGGAGATGGGCCGTGTTCAGAGGGGCCGAGAACCCGTGCATGGGGCCTGAGCAGGGTGTTGGAGCCGGGTGTGGACCTAGTGTCTCTGACTCCTGTGGGCATGTCCTCCTCCCCACACCCACTGCCTGTCTCCCTAGCCTGCTGGGTGGCTTTGTCAAGGCACTCTCTCTCTCTGGGCTTTGCTCCCTCCCTGTGGAAGGAGCTGGTGAAGCGAAGCCATTACAAGGGTCTTCCAGGTTCATTGTTTCATGACTGAAAGTGCGGATTATGTCAAGTGACTTCCTGATTTGGGAGGAGGCGAAGATGAGACCCCAGTTCCCCCTCCCCAGGCTCAGTCAGGGCCCTGTGCCTCTTGGGTTTGGTTCAGGTCAGCGTGCCCCCAGGTCCATCCGGCCCAGGCTGTGCACTGTCCACCTGTGAGGAAGCCAGCCCGGAGGGGAGGGGCTTGCCGGGTCCTTGGACTCCCACACAGCCGCGGAACACTGCCCTAAGGCCAACTCGGGTGCCCTTTACCCCAGGATGGAAAGAGCCAGAAATTCCAAGCTGGCTGGTGGGGCCGAGGGCGGGCAGAGGTCCAACTTGGCAGTGGTGGGTTAGGCCTGTGGAGGTCCTCAGCCCTCTGCCACCCGTACAGGGCATTTGTGTGCCTGTTAGCCTGGTCGCCGGGGTGCTGGATTGCCCCTTATGGGAGCTCTGAACATGGAGGCCCAGAGAGGGGCTTGAGCTACCGTGGTGCATCCAGGACTCAGACCAGAGCATATTTCATGAAAAACAAGTATATTGTAGAAAATACTGTTTTTTACATTTTTGCTCTCCTATGTAGTGTCTGGCTTAATGGAAGCAGCTGGGTTCCATGTCAGATTCTGCATCCGGTTGGGCCATATCATGTCAGGTAGCCTTGGAAGTTCAGTGCATGTGGAATGGTCTTAGTATTATGTGAAAATCATTTTGACCTCCTGGGGTGGACCTCGGGTCCCCAGGCCACACTGAGAACGGGTGCTTTGCTCCAGGCGGGTTGTTGTACCCCCTCCTTCCTTCCTTCCTTAGCGACCACAGCATCTGGCTTTGACTGCCTGCCCCCCTGGGTGGCCACCCCTCCATTCCTTATCTGTGATGTAGGGTTCCCACCTAGGATGGTTGTGAGGATTAAGGTGTGACACACCTTGGCCTTGTACAGGAACACTGAACATTTTAGGGATGTGCGTTCTTGTGGTGTGACCGGGGGCGGCAGGGCTGAGGAGGCGTCTGGGGCCGGGAAAAGCTCAGGGCTCTGCACGCAGCCTTGGCCTAAAGGAAAGGTCCCTTTTCTGAAGGGCATTGGGGGATGTAATAAACATAAAGCCCCCCTAGTTCTTGGACAGGGAGGTTGATGCTGTAAAGGTGTCACTTCTTTATAAAGCAACACTCAGATCCCCAGTGGGGTATTTTCCCCCTTTCATATGACAGAGCAATGGCCTGGGAGGCGCAGCCAGGAAAGCTTTGGGGAAGAAGAGGAACAAGGAAGAACAGTGCACTAGATGTTAAAACACGCTAACGAGCCGCAGCGATGAAAACAGCATGGTTCTAGAGCCCCATATGAGACCTGGGCTTACCGGGCCTACTGCATTTTTGGGTGACACAATGGAAAGTCTAGACTACGCTGGAACGTGCTAGAACATGTGACAGTTTACATTTAAATGAACTAAGATTAAATACAATTAAGAACTCACTTCCCTGGTCTGACTAGCCACGTTTCATGGGTTGAAACTCTGCGTGGCCAGTGGCTAACACAGATCTGGAGCATTTCCATCCGTGCAGAAAGGTCGGTTGGACAGCGTTGGCCTAGGAACAAACCCAGGCTGTAAGACGCCTCAAACTCAAGGAGAGAGAAGAGGAGGGTTGGGTTGGTTGCTATGTAGCAAAGCTTTAAAAGTACTAGGTGAGCATTTTTACAAGTATTGTTGAATGAATGAGTGAAGCTGGTCAATCTAAGCAAGACACCAAAGGAGAACCCGTAGAGGGTAAATCATCTGCCTAAAAATGATGAGCTCCTCTGGAAAAACAACACTGTAAATAAGGTAGAATGATAAATAATGGGGGGAAATGGATAAAGTTTTAAATTTATAAAACTTAAAAAACAAATATCCTTCATACAATAACTTTTTGTAAACTAAGAAAGGTACAGCCAGGTCCAGTGATACATTTTTTTTTTTTTTTTTTTTACAATTTATTTTATTTTAGTATCATTAACCTACAATTACATGAGCAATATTGTGATGATTAAACTACCCCCTTCATCAGGTCCCCCCCACCAACCCTATTACAGTCACTGTCCATCAGTGTAGTGAGATGAGAATCACTACTTGTCTTCTCTGAGCTGTACAGTCCCCCCCCCGTGCCCCCCC